>VBSM01000529.1:30197217-30228486 GCA_008086735.1 Cheirogaleus medius
AAAAAAAAAAAAAAATCCTTAGAACAACAAAAGTCTGGACGCATGGGCTTCCTTCCTGACAGGCCAACCTGGTGGGGCTTCATTCAGACTGAGCAGCAGTCAAGGCTGATTTACGGGGAAAAGGACCCAGACCAGACGTGGGCTTAACCCTTTCCTAACCACAGAGATGCCTCATTGCAAATGCTGCCTCCTTCTTCTAACTTCCCATAATGGTGTGAGTACCTTTTAATTGCCATTTTCTCTTTATTTAAAGAGAGTGCCTGCTGCTAAAGTGCCTAGTACCCTCTTCACAAAAAAGCTGAGTCTATGAGAAGTTGGGTGACTTGTAAGAGACCTAACCATCACATATGTGACAGAGCTGGATGTGGCTCATGGCCAGAATAGCTCAGGCTCTTGGTGACATTATATTGACTTCGGAGCATTGCAGCCCTCTTTGACAATGGGAAGTACCTTCCAGAATCTGTACTGGGAGGATCCTTTGAGCCCTAGTTGTACCTCTATAAGATACTTGTACCCCAGAAGGAATACTACTACTTCATCTTAGGTGTTTCTTGATGGCAGTGGATAAAACTATGGCAGAGTATGTGAGATGTGATTCAGTTGCTATCATTGGTAGAGTATGATGCATTCATGAATTCATTTAATCATCAGCTGTATTTACTGAGGACCTGTGGTGCTAGGCACCATGCAAGGAGCTGGGGATAGAGTGTTGAGCAAGATAGATTGTAGTCCTTGCCTTACTAGGGCTTAAAGTTTAGTTAGGAATTGCAGGATGCTATGAAAAGTGCTATAATAGGGGAAATAGAAAATGCCATGGGACTGAGAAGTAGGAGCATCTAATCTCGTCTAAGAATCAGGGATAGCTTTGTGGAGCAAGTGACCTTTAAGCTGATATCGAAAATCAAGAAGAAGTTATTTATTCAAAGAAGCTAGGCGTGGCAGTTTGCTTTTTTGGACAAAGTGTAGCATCTGAGAGTGGAAGAAAGAACCCCAGAGCTGCCAAGGATTGCTCACAATAAAGTGAAAATAGAATTTCTCCCTGCCAGAGCCTGAGACCTGACCTCGGATCTCTGTAGCACTTTGTCCTGTAAGTAGGCATTCTCGAGAATGTCTATGCAGTGCTTGTGTGGTTCTGAGGACCAACATCATATAGGGTCCTGCTTTTAAAGTAACTTTCTAAAGATGTCGCTATAAAATACTTTCTGATGGCATATGGTATCTTAACCACCAGAAGACCCATGAGCACCCAAAACCATGCTTCGTGCAAAGGAGACACTCAGGAAATATTTGTCGCATGTAGGAGGGCCATTGCCCTGCTATTTAGTGAGGCAATGGCCCTGTCTTTTTACTAAAGTTCATGTTCAGCTCTGTACTTTGCCCTATACAGCGACGTGATGAGTCTCAGAACCTAGAGTGCTTGCTTGGCCGTTAAACTAAGCCACACAGCACCCAGGATTCTTGGCAGGGTTTCTTGGCAAGGTTTCCTATGGGAGGTGCATTGCTCAGGCTTGACTTTCATGAGGGAGGTTAGGCATGTAGTGCCAAGATTATTGAAGAAGGAAAAAAAAGGTCAAAGCAAACCATCAGTCCAGCCTGGCACACGTCGGCGCACTGAAAACAGTTCCTCCCAGCCGGAGCCACTGTGCTCCGCTGTCCCCACTGTGGTTTCCTTCCCTGGCCCCCTTATCTTCGTCATCTCTCCACGGTCACGAGCATTTCCTGAGCTCCTGTGTGTACAGCAATGTGCTCAATGCTGTTTGCAGGGGAATCGAAGAGTAGGAGATAATATTTCCTCTTCTTGAGAGCCTCATGGTTAAGGTGAGTAGTTAAGATGTATATATGAAAAAGAAATGATAACGTAAAATTACAGAAAGTCAGGGCTCTAGGATTTCAAAAGAGGGAGTCATCCCCAAGGCTGGGTTTCCCAAAATGTAATCTGGGGGCTGCCCGCTTCAGGTCACTTGTGGTGGTGTTGGTGGAGAATGGGGTGAAGACTCTTATATCTAATGCAGATTCCCAGGCCTGCACTGGCCCTCCTAAGCAGAATTACAAGGAATGTGGCTTAGAAAACTATGTATTTAGCAAGCAGCCTCCGTCGCCTCCTTCAGATTAGCAATCACTTATCTAGGGTGAAAGCATCAGAGAGAAGGTTTCACAGAGGAGCTTAGCTTGAAGGAAAGAGAGTTAGGACTAGGGGCGCGGATTCCACCCAGGAGTCCGGGAAGAGTGACAGGGAAGACACGGTGCCAGCTCACAGACAATTCTTTTCTCATCCAGTCTCCTGTCGTGGGGGATCTGTCCAGCTGCTTCTTCCTCCTCTGCCTTTGCTCCTTCTCTGCTGTTATCCTTTTCCTCTCTTATTGCTCCTCAGCTGATCCTCAGTCCTCAGACCTCCCTTTCTCGGTGCAATATTGTAATTACGGGGTGGCCCAGCGGAGGGGCTGGAGGTGCTTAGCCAGATGTGAGGGAGGCCAGTGTGCACTTTGGTGCTCCTTGGGCTGCAGCCAGCCTGTCTTCTCACTGCTGTTACACTGCCGGGAAGCGCCTGGCGAGGGTTTTTGGGTTGTTTTTTTGTTTTGTTTTGTTTTGTTTTTTGGCAGCCTCCTCTCTCCTCTTCCCCAGCCCTTAAGCTTTCCAATGCTCATTTGTAAAGGAGGAAGGGCTGGAGGGTTAGAGGAATCTCTCAGTGGCTGAATTAGTCACCGACACCAGCAGATTGGCTTTCTGCTTTAGGCGTTAGCCCTTCTGGGGGGCAGTGCCAGCCAGTGGGAGGTTCGGTGCACTGGGAATAGGGGCCTGCTCTGAGGTTCAGGTGGCTTCAGATACCTGCGCAGGAGGGGATGCTCTCACCAACCTTGCTTCCTAGAGTCGGGGGTGATATTTTTTCCCCAACATAATTCCCTTTTTAAAAATACTCATCACGTTAAATTGTAATTATTGGCTTAATTGTCCCTCTCCCATGGGCCCATGTCATAAAGTCTGTGTGACTTTATCTAGTGTGTCTCTTTGTGTAGTGCCTGGCTCAATAAATATTTGTTGTGAGAGTAAATGAACCCAGGCTCCCTGTTTCTCTGCCCTATCCTGCTGAGAGTCGCTAGCTGGCTCTGCCCACTCCCACAAAGTCCCAAGGACCACATGGGATCCCTCACAGGGCCAGGCATCACCCGGCACACAAATGGGAAATGATGACTAGAATAGAGGAACAGTTCAGTGACAGGGCAAGAGCACAGAGTCGGAAGCTCTGGGCCTGTCACTTACTAGCTGTGTGACTCTGGGTAAGTCACTTTGTTTCTCTGATCCCCAGCTCCTCATATATAAAATGAGAGGTGGCAAATAATCCTTGCCCTGCCTTACACGGTTGCTGAGTCAGGAAAGATAACACAGATATGTTTTGTATTCTAAAAGTAACCATGTAAGTACCCCCACACACACATGCACAATATCTATCTATCCCCTTCCAAGAACATCTAAGGAACAGAATGGTCTTAGAGCTGTGGTCCCCAGCCCCTGGGCCCTGGACCAGTACCAGTCTGTGGCCTGTTAGGAACTGGGGGGCACAGCAGGAAGTGAGTGGCGGGCAAGTGAGCAAAACTTCATCTGTATTTACAGCCGCTCCCTAGTGCTTGCATCACCACATAAGCTCCACCTCCTGTCAGATCAGCAAGGGCTTTAGATTCTCATAGAAGTGCAAATGCTACTGTAAACTGCATGCGAGGGATCTAGGTTGTGCTCCTTATGAGAATCTAATGCCTGATGATCTGACGTGGAGCTGAGGTGGCGATGCTAGCGCTGGGGAGCAGCTGCAAATACAGATTATCATTAACAGAGAGGTTTGACCACACAATAATGTAATGTGCTTGAATCATCCCAAAACCATCCTCCCCCACCCCCATCCTTGGAAAAATCATCCTCTGTGAAACCACTCCTTGGTGCCAAACAGGTTGGGGACCACTGTCTTAGAGGGCTAAAATAGTTTATGAAATACCTGAGTGTTTTACCTAGAGGGAGCCCTCTTACATGCTGTTGCATCCCTGAGGTTGGGCTGCAGAAGAGCCTGCGTTCCCTGAGACTGCCTGCATTATTTTCCTAGGTGGTTTTGGTACAAAAGTTACCCAACTTTTGTACACTTTTTGTGAATGTACGTTGGCAGGGCATTTTCTATACAGATCTATGTCATCTCAGCTGAAATTTTGCCAGATCACCACCGAAAGGAATTTACTCTTTGCCTTTCTTCTCAGCAAAGTTCAGAGCACCTTTATCTTCCCATTTCCAGGGCCAGTGACTCGGTTCCTGTTTCGTAGAGGGACATGATCCAGCTAAGAGGCATAGTGCCTTAGCCTGAGGGACGATAGACAGAATCAGAGGAAGGGCTCTCTGCCCCCTAGAGACCTTTCTTAGGCTGCAAGAATAGCCATGCTCTTAGGCCAAGATGACAAGGTGAAGGGGGCCCTGTCAGATTGGGAAGGGCTTGCCCCTTAGGTGAGACCTTTACAAGTCAGGGCTGGGCCAGGAGGATTGGAAAAAGCAAGCATTCGAAAAAAGGCTTCACTTGTGCGGTAAACTTCATTGTGTGATTATTTAATAGACCATTAACAAGCAGATTCATTAACAAGATCTTAATTAACAAGTTCCAGGGTTATTCCTCCAACTTCCCAGGGGACCTGTTCTCCTCCTATTTAGTCCCAGAGACTTCCTATCCTCCTTAAACTAACCATACCAGATGCATTTAAATTCAGTCTTTTTATTGCAAGTGAAATGACTGCAGGCAAAGACAGGAACATAGTACTACTCCTGATAATAACAGCCAACACCTTTAGAGCGCTTTCTATGTGTCAGGCACTGATTTGAGTGTTTTACGGGTAATAATTTATTTAATCCTCATAAAATCCTATGAGATAGGTATTGTTTATCTCCACTGTACAGATGAGGAAACTGAGGCACAGAGTGTTTAAACAATGTGCTCGTTGTCACACAAGCAAGAAGTAGCAGAGATGAGTTTCAAACCCAGGCAGTCTGACTCCAGAGTCAATGGAAAGGAAGGATACCCCAGGAGAGGGAGGCCTGAGGATCAGATTCATGAGATAAGAACAATATTTGTATCTGTTCGCTGCGTGTCAGATACTGTTCTAAGCACTTTGTGTGCGCATGTCAGGCTGTGTCCATACTTGAAGAAATCACGGGAGTCTTTTGTAGTGTGGCAGCCCTTCGGCCCACTCACGAGCCTTTGTCACCTTCGCTACACTATAAGTTCCTTGAGATAGGGACTGTGTTGTTTTCAGCCCCATTCCCAGTACCCAGTGCATTGCCTGGAACTTACTAGTTAGGACCTGGAAACAACAAAGTTTGTCAAAGGAATCCTTTGATGGGGGAAGATGATTTAGTGTCTACTAGCTCCTAATGCTCTTTGTGGTGCAGCTCCTGCCTCTGGGATACTCAAAGCAGTCGACAGATATTGTAGTTTAGGAAGCGCTAACTCCATGAGACAGGACAGACACACCTGTTCTTCCTGTGCCTCAGTTTCCTCAGGGTAAAGTGGGGCGAACACTAGTACCAATTTTTTAGGATTGTTATGAGGATTTATTGAGTTCATATAAAATACAAATAAAGTCCTAGGAACAGTGCCTGGCACAAAATAAGCCCTTCAATAAATGTTAGCTATTATTTATATTACAAGGGCTTGGGCACAGATCTAAAGTCTCTTGAACCAAGTGGGTGAGCCAAGTTGGGGGAACCAAGCTCTTGGTTACAATACAGGGACAGTGACTCTGGCAAGCCCTGGTCTCTTACAGGTTTATGCAGTTAGTGACAAGTCTTTCTGTAGTTGAAAAAAATTCCCACTTGATATTAAGAAGTTGGTACCTATAGTGTTGTCTTTCCTTCTCGGCTCCAGTGATATGGAGGCTGGAACAAGGATGATTTTAGTGCTCACCCAATAACCCCCTTTTTTAACTACCCTAAAAGGCATAGAGTAGAAATAACTAGAATTCTACACTGCTGGGGAAGGACAGTAGGCGTTAAGGACTTTTTCTGGAGTAAAGACCTTGATTAGTCTGTTCTTTGCCTTTGCCTTGCCAGCCCCTCGATGGCAAGCCTGTGGGCCACTTACTCTTCCCAGCTGTTTGGGGAGAGGAAAAGGAAGGGACAGAATGCCTAGAATCATTGGGAGATTTGGGCTAAGAAGAAACTGTTGCAGGCTGCTTTATTTTTCCTTTTCTAATTACTTACATAAAACTTAAAACTGTCTTTTCCCCTTTCTTCTAAGGGGAAATAAATGCTTTTGCCCGATTTAGATCTCTTCACATTTGTACATTCTACAGATGCTCTTCTCCTAAATCTCAACTTGAAGACTTGCAGGAGCACCCGTTCACATGGCTGGCTGCTTTTGCACCCACTCCGGCATCCACCCCCGCCCCATCATCATTAGTTAACACTAGACACTCAGACCCCCAAACTGGCCTCTGTCTTCCTGACTTTGCATCTTTGTGTTCTTTCTAAGTAGCTTGGCCATAATATCACTTTCTTTAGCAGCATTCTAACTTCTAAGAGGCTTAATACGCAAGGAGATTGTGGGGTCTTTGACTTTCTCTGAGCCTTAGCCCTAAGTGGTTTATTCTATTAAGCTGATTCTTGGTGGTGGATAGAGCTTTGCTGGATAAGAAGTTGGGGTGGGGGGAAAGTTCCAGTTGGAGGATTAGGATACTTTCACTCCCCCTTCCACTGCACCCCACCCTCAAGCCCAGGCCTGCCCTGTGATTCTGGTTTTAGAGAATGAAGGGAGTGGTGATGAGACTGAGGGGAGAACTCTCATAGAGGACTTGAGAAGTTGTCCTTTTCCTTGAGCTGCCCTTTGCCGTCTCACCTGTACCCTTCCTGCCCCTCTGTTCCTACTCTTCGGTCTGCCACCTTTGGACTTTCCCTTTCTTTCCATCTCTACTTTGGCCTCTCCTTCAACACTGTCCGCAAAGGAAAAAAAAAGGAGTAATGAATAAAAATTATGAACTATTGATCCAAAGCAAAGAATCCTACTCAGGGAGGCCATGTAGAAAAAAATAACAGATAGGATTTTAACAAAGGAAATAATGCAGAAATCTTCTAGACGTTTTATTCTAGATTTATGCCACGATGAATTTGTTCCTTCTCATGTTTTGACTCAGATTAAGGATTTTCAGGTTTCTCTCTTAACGTTCTCTCTTAACGTTCTCTCTTTGGTTCAGCCAGCAGGTTAGGTGAGCAGGGGAAGAGTGTCTGTTTTTCATTCAATCATGCTGAGCTTCAGAGACACTGTAAGGGGAATTTGTGAGCAGGAAAAATGAGGTCGTTAGAGAAGTGAGGGAAGGGAATCAAGAGTGTAAGTGTAAGAAAAAAATAGTACAGGACTGTCTTCACAGGGAAGGTGGGAAGAAAACCAAAAGAGACCAGAGAGCTAAAAAGAAGGAAAGAAAACTTAAAGATAGTGGTGGGGAGAAGATGGAAAATTTGAAGCACTTCAAGGAATTCGGAATCATTTGCTTGATGATATACAACTGTTGATTAAGGTCTGGGAAAACAGGGCCCTGTACATGTAGCTGGTAGGAGCATAAAGCAATAGAGAGTCTCTCTGGAGGCCCATTTGGCAATAGCTATGTACAAAAAAATATAAATAGCAATGTCCTTTGATGGGTTTCAACTATAGGAATTTATCCTGCATATATTTGGTCAAGTACCTAAGGATGTATGTTCTTTATAATATTGTTTATAATGTGAAAAAAAAACCCAGAAACAACCTAAATGTACGTTGGTAGGAGATTGGTAAATTAAATGATGATATATCCATAAAATAGAATACTACATAGTGGTTTTAAAAAATCAGTTAGGGCATAAGTACTTATATGTAAAACAAGGTAAAGAGACAAAAGACTCCTTTGTATAGAAAAAAGTACATACATATATATGTCTATATGTGCATATAAAATTTTCCTAAAAACAGTTAATGGTAATCTCCTCTGGGAAGTATGACTAGGATAGAAAGAAGGAAGTAACACTTTTTCTTTTATGCTCTTCTGCAGTGTTTGAATAGTTATAAGAACATGTGCATGTATTATTTTTATAATTTAAAAATCTAGTTTATGATTTTAAAAGGATAATTTGGAGATGCTGGAATAGAAAAATACAGTAGGTAAAAACTAAGGAAATCTAAATAAAGTATGGACTTTAGTTAATAATATCAATATTGGTTCATTAGTTGTGACAAATGTACCATATTAAAATAAGATGTTAGTAATAGGGGGAGCTGGGTGTGGGGTATATGGGAACTCTTTGTACCATCTTTGCAATTTTTCTGTAAATCTAAAAACTATTCTAAAATAAAATTTGAAAAGATGACTTGGAAGATGGGAAAGGCATAACCTAGCATTTGATGATTAAATCTTAGAAAGATGAATTTATAAAATTGAATGATTTCTCTGGTTCTAGGACTGATTACTACTTGGTTCTGTTACTTCCAAATGGTCAGGTGAATGGGATTATAGTCACAATTGTTGGGGAAAGTGTCTTATTTTTGCGTGTGTATGTTTACAAAACTAGTTCTCTCTTCTCAACTAGTTTACAAAGGTGTTAACTGATGGTTTTTTCAATTTCACCATCCAAAAGCAGATTGGTCTGGGAGCTTATAGTGGAGGGCATTTAAAAATGAAATGAAGCCAGGTGTGGTAGCTCACACCTATAATCTCAGCACTTTGGGAAGCTGAGGTGGGAGGATTGCTTGAGGCCAGGATTTTGAGACCAGCCTGAGCAACACAGTGAGATCCTGTCTCTACAAAAATTAGAAAAATTAACCAGCATGGTGGTATGCACCTGTAGTCCCAGCTACTCAAGAGGCTGAGGTGGGAGGATCACTTAAGCCCAGGAGTTTGAGATTGCAGTGAGCTATGATGACGCCACTGCACTCTAGTTTGTACAACAGAGCAAGACCCTGTCCCCCCAAAATAAATAAATATTAATGCATAAATAAATAAGAAATGAGACTTGAAGATGGTCAAATGCATACTGCTTTCTGCAAGTGAGCAAGATGGGTGGACAGACAGCAGATGTGAGGGATAAATGTAATTCCATTTAACCAGCTTTGTGGCCATTTCTATGAGAATTTCTCCTCTCAGGATGATGCTGCAGCCAAGCAGGAGCAGATCAGAAGACTACATCCCTAGCCATCTTCTGAGGGTCTCTTCCCTTCTCGTGCACCATCAGGGCTGGTGGCGGTCATTGGCTGAGTTCTTTGGAGGATTGGGGTCTGGAGAACACAGACTTGCCATTGGCTTAATATGATACGTACTCATCTATCTTCCTGCCTCTGATAGTAAGACATGGTTAAGACCAAATATAAGGAATTTCCCCTTTAAATTAATTTATATCCCAGCCAGAGGAAGGCACCTTGGTTTTACCTTCTCCATGTAGTAGAGGGAGATCCCTGGCCTCTGCTCCCAGTTGGCCCTGGCACCCAGTTTGGGTCCTGTGTAGTATTGGTTGCAACTGACTACTGCATCCTTCTTGGAATCCCCCTTACCCTGGCTTCTGAGACATTATACTCCTGTTCTTCTTCCCCTACTTCTTCAACCCTGTTTTTGCTACCATAATACTCAGTGTTTCCCCGCATCACAGCACTTATAATTATTTTTTTTATTGTGATAGAAGTGTGCACTGGGGAGAGGAACAAGATCCTGCTAGTTGGTAGAGGAATTTTTAAAAAACAACAATCAACTGAAAGTTGGTCTACAATCTACTTTTTTTTTTTTAGAGACAGGGCCTTGCAACGTTGCCCAGGCTCGAGTGCGGTGGCATGATCATAGTGCAGCCTCAAACTCCTGGTCTCAAGCAATCCTCCTGCCTCAGTCTCCCCAGTAGCTGGGACTGCAGGAGTGTGTCACCACACCTGGCCTCTCATCTGCTTTTTAATATCATCCTGCACTGGCAATTTTAAATAACATCAGTTGGAAAATATTTCTCCCCCCAGAAATCTTTTTTTGGTCTAAGTTGGAAAAAATTGGTGTGGTTACTTTTGAGTTTTGGTATGTATGTAAGTTTCAAATTAGCACATTTTAAAATTATTTGTTCTTTAATAAACATTGTTGTCTATAAGGAAAAGTTTGGAGACCTTCCAGTTATACTGTGGGCCCCTGACATCTGCAGACTGAGTTCGATTGGAGAGTAAGTACATAACAGATCAGAATCGGTTGTGCTCCCACAGGACACAGTTTATCTCCAACCCCTGTGCCACACTGCCTATTCCTACATTCACACAATAGATTCAAAATAAACAATGAGAGCACATTAATTGTAAAGAAGAAGAAAGAAAAATTGAGTTATTTCCATTCCCCCATTCTTTGTGACCACTTGGAGTGCTTATTTGTGTTTAAATTTTAAAACAGTGGAATACATTGTGAACTGCAGGGTATAATGTTTTTGTTTGGTATGTGCAAATTTTAGTTTGCCTAGCAAATAGTTTTACTAAATTTGAATATCTTTAAAAATAAAACATATTCTTTTAAAATTGTTAATTGCTTATATTAAAACTAAAGAACTAATCAAGAAAATAATTATGACTGATTATTACATGATTAGTTATTTGTCATTAAATAAATGACGTGCTGTGTCAGATGTGCTCAGTATGCCCCTGGAAATGACGTTTGAATTGAAATGTGAATGGTGAGCAGGGGACAGCTCTGTGGGGGCTGGGGAATAGGGAGTCCTGGCCCATTTGAGGAGCAGAGAGGAGCCTGAGGGCCGAGAAGGAGTGAGTTTGGGGGAATATGGTAGGAGATGTGACGGAGAGTGGCCAGGCCTCCATCAATCTTCTAGGCCACGGAGGGTGGGATTTTATTCCAGGTGCAACAGGAAACCACAGAGTGTTTTAAACAGGGAGAAGTACCCCATTGTGATTTATCATTTAAAAAGATCGCTTTGGCTGCCGTGTGACTAACCAGTTGAAGTAGGGAAAGTGTTGGTAAAAGAAGACTTGTGAAAAGGCTGTTGCAGTAGTCACAGTGAGAAACGAGGAAGGAATAATATCTTACACTTTTTTAAATTTTCATAGTACCTTTCCCACAGTAGACACTCAATAAATGCTAAATAAATACATTTATAAAACATGAAGTGCCTACAAACCGCCCCCCCCAAAAGCCTGGGATGGAGCACATGCTAAGCAACATGGTGTTAGTCCCTGAACACTGACTTTGGAGTTCAACAAATTGGGCTTTAATTGCATTTCTGGCACTTTTTAGCTATGTCGCTTTGGGCCAGGTAATTTAAACTCTTTGAGCCGTAGGGTTTCCTTGTTGTGCAATAGGAATAAGATGGCTCACCTTTATGTTTTATTGAACAAATTAAATGAGATAATGTATTTATAGCATGGTGTCTGATCCATGGTAGCCACTCATTAATAGTGACTGTGGTTAGCAGGACATGAGGATGCCTTGAGATCGTGGTCAGTGAAACTTCAATGTGATTACAACCACGGGGAACAAGGCATCAGAGTTCCTTAGGGTAGGATGAACACTTTGGACCTTTTCACCTTTGGGAGTCTGTCTTCTGAATCTAAACTTTTCTTGGCCTTGGATTTTCCAGTCTAAAGAGGAAAAAATATAAGAAGAGAGCTTTAGACAGAGAAAGTTAGGGTTAGAGTCTTCTCTCTCAGTTCAGCTCTTCCTCCTGATTTAAGGAGTCAAATCTCCTCTTCCTTCATTTCCAGGCTGAAACAGTAGCTTCCTAAGGTATATGCTTCCCTGATACACAAAGTAGCTACTCCGCCAGGAAGTTTCCAGTTTTCTCTGCAAAAGCTCCCTAGAGCACAGGGAGCTCGTGTCTTGTACCGAGTTATAATGCCTCGATTAAGGATGTAATCATAGTTGTTTGGTGCTGTAGATCATTTGACCCTCACCTGGAGCAGCCAGGCCTCTGGGGGCCCCAGCAATGACCAGTCTGAGTCTGGGTGGAGAGAGTGAGGCTGGGGACAGTTTCTATCTTTAGTGGAGAGATAGCCACTTCTTTGGGGATAATATATTTTTCTTTTTTCCTAGGTTTTCTTGCCAACATTGTGTGTGTGTGTGTGTGTGTGTGTGTGCAAAAGAGAGAGAATAAAAAGAAAGAAAAAAGGCCCAATAGTGTACGGAAACTGTTGGCACAAAGGCCAGGGGAGGGACTTGCAGGGGAAGACAAGGAAGTGATTTTGCCTAGTTTAAATCCCACTTGAACTGTGTGGTTTCTGAGTCCTGAACCTTTTGAGGTTCAAGTTGAGTGCACTCTTGACAAAACGTGATTTTCTGGTTCACATCAAAAAGGCTTTAAAAGACTTCGAAGTCTTTTCCTTGGGACATCAAACAGTCTTCAACAAAGCAGGGTGCTGATGAGATGCGTGCAAATGAACAGATTAAATTCTCCTGTGAGGATTAGATTCTCCTTAAGAAGCATGTGAAGTTGGAAACACGGGAGATGGGGCTATGCCAAAACATACTCACGCTCTTGGGACCCCAGAGCACCCTCCCGCCTGTTTACCCTCAGTACCTCCCTGGGCCTGGAGGCTGACCTTATTTGTCATGAGGTTCACAGAGAAGTACCCAGGGAATTAGAAACTGAAAACAAACTCTTCAGTATTCTCTGTCTTGCCTAAGGCAACAGTTATGTCCCCCAATAAAAGGTGTAAATTAACTTAGAAAAGATAGGTCATTCCTTTGAAAAATTGTCAGCTGTTTGGGTGGCTTAGAGCACAATTTTGCTTATTGAACCAGCCTCAATCTTTAGAGAAGTAAGGACTTAGCTGACTACTGCCTTATGGCAAATGGAATAGCAGCAGCACACTTCACAATTGGTATAGCAAACCAACCGATGCAATAGAATTTGTGTTACCCGGTGAGCAGCTGAAGTCGACTACATACACACAGCTGTGGGTGGGTCAACTGCATGAGCGTAGTTTCTGAGCCAAGCAGCTAAAATATTAATGGTTAACGTTAAGGAGGAGCAACTCTGATTGAGGCCACTCTCCTGTTAGAAACCATAATTAGCAATTAAAAATATTTTTTTAAAAAACTGTTCCAACCAGCAGCTTTTAAATAAATAATTGTCACAGCTATTGAACTTGTTTTATTTCCCTGTGTTTTTTCTTATCTTTCTTCCCCTTGCATAACTTACAACCCTGTAAATGCTCAGTAGCTGTTAATATGATTCTGTCAATACGTTTACCATGGTGACTTGGGCTGTATTTGGTGAGCATTTGAAGAAATCAGTCACTGGTTGGAGGGAGGAAAGACAAGCTGTCGATATCCAGGGAGAAATGCTAATAACCCTGGTGACAAATCGTCCTCTGGATTCTCCAAGGGTTAAGAAAAAGCACCTCGTAGACCTGGGAGCTCAGGGCTAAGGGATGGTGACTTGTTAGAGAGTGCAGACATTAGCTGTCATGGTCCTGCAGTGTCCTTTTCATTGTCTCACTTTGAACCTTTCAAAACCACACATGGGTTTGGGAGACAAACAGGCTTGGATGTGAATCTTGATTCCCCTACTGTGACCTTGAGCAACCACTGAAGCTTTGTTTTCTCATCTGTAAATTAAAAATTGTAATATCTAGCCTCATGAAGGGGTGGGAAGGGCCCCACACAAAGACACTACTCACTGCTTCGCAAACTCTTCTGGGAAAGTACACAAATAGTAGAAGAAAATAAACTTCTGCCCTCTAACATTGCAATAGTGTATAGACAGTAGAACATATTTGGAAGTCTCTTATTGTCTTAAATTTTTGTGAATTATGGAGTTCAGTTTTACTTCAAAACAGTGTTTAAACATGCTTATCATTAAGTAAAATCAATGCTCTGATATGATTCATTAATTCAACAAGTATTTAGTGAACACCTACTACATGCCAGGCAATTCTAGGCACTAGGGATACGGCAGTGAATGAGACAAGTGAGGTCTGGGCCCCAGTGAGCTTACGGCCAGGGAACCCAGTGTCAGATGTTTCTTAGCTCCTCGATCCATTTGAAGGGACAAAAATCTCTATACTAGGGAAGCCTGTGGTGGCCTCCCACTGGCTATCTGCCATGATTTTTTAGTGGAGAAAGAGAATGAAACACAGACAGAATCATTAAGATTTGGGTATATGTCCTTCCAGATTTCTTTTTATGAGTAGATATAAAAGTAGATCAATGCATTTTTATATAAGTAGGATCATACCAAATGCTAGTTTGTGACTTTCGTTTTCATTTATTTATTTATTATAGATACTACTCCATGTCAATAAATCTCGCTCTATATCGCCACTCTTAATAGCTACTTAGTATTCCATTGCAGGGATGTATCATATTTTATTTGAACAATCTCTGGTTGTCTAATTAGGATGTTTCCAGCTTTTCAGTATTAGAAACAACACTGCAGAGAACATCTTTGTAAATTTAACTTTGTCAAGTGTCTGATCATTTTCTTAGGCAATATTCCCCAAAGTAGAATTGTTGGATAAAAAGGTAGGCATATTTAAATTTTTATGCCTATTGCCAGATTACCTGTTTCTTTATACTCTTATCAATAAATTATGATAAATCTTTTTAATCTTTGCCAATTTAGTAGACAAAATGGTATCTTATTTATTTAATCTGCATTTCTTTAGTTACTAGTGAAGTTAAACATCTTTTAATGTTTATCTTCTTTTTTGAACTCTGTCCAAGTCCTGTATCTATGGGGTGTCCATCTTTCTCTTAATTGATTTTAAGAACTCTTTTTTATAAGAAGGATATTAATCCTTCTTAATCTATAATATATGTTGCACATTTTTTCCAGTTTATTATTTGTCTTGGTATTTTAGGGTGGTAGAGTATTTTGTTGTTGTGTTATTATTTATTTTGCACATAGAAGTTTTTAATTGTTTTTTTTTTTTTTGAAACAAAGTCTTGCTCTGTCACCCCAGCTAGAGTGCAGTGGCATCATTATAGCTCACTGCAACCTTAAAGTCCTGGGCTCAAGAGATCCTCCTGCCTCAGCCTCGCCCAGTAGCTGGGACTACAGGTGTACACCATCATGCCCAGCTAACTTTTCTAATTTTGTAGAGACAGGGTTTCGCTCTTGACAAGGCTATAAGTTTTAATTTTTAATGAGGCATTTTATCATTCTTTTCCTTTTCTGAATTTTGCCTTATCCTTAGAAAGTTATAAGGCCACTCCTAATCAATGCCTAAAGCTTTTCAAATATGCAGTAGTTATCTCAAAGATAGTCTCCAATTTGGCAAAAGTCTAGATCCTAAGCTCTTGTGGATGTCTACTTGCAGGGAAGCTGGGAGGCATCCAGACCTGAGAGAGGAAGTCCACAGGGCCCCAAGATAACTGATGAAATTTACAACCCAGTGGAAAATACAGACAGACAAATTATTCAAATAAAATGTGATGAGTGATATACTAGGAGAAGTGCAGAGGATGCTGTAGAAGGGAACAAAGGGGAAATCTAACTCATCCAGGGCTCAGGATGTGCATCCTGGAAGAATAGATGTTCAAGTTAAGATTTTAAGCCTGAGTAGAAGTGAGCTAGGTGAAGAGTGGGGAAATATATTTCATGCAGGAAGATGGCAAATGTAAAGACTTACAGTCTAGAACTGTAGGTTAGGGTAGCCACCAACCAATGTCCATATATTTAAATTTAAATTAATTAAAATTAAATAAAATTAAAATTTTATTTCCTCGGTTCCACTGGCCCAAGTACTTACTACCCTGCATGTGACTAGTGGCTATTACATTGGACAGTGGAAATACAGAACTATTTCATCATTGCAGAAAGTTCTCCTTGGCAGTACTGTCCAGAAAGAGCTTGGTGTATTCAGGGAACTGAAAAGGGTTCACTCTAGCAGGTGTGTGGCATGCAAGGGTGGAGAATAGCGAAAGATAAAGTGGACACAGCAAGGAATGGAGGGACTTAGTCAAAGCTGACCCCTGGTATTGGGTTGATGTTTCTAGCCAGTTGCTCTTATAGAGGAAGTGGAAGGGAAATAAATTTAAAATGTATTACATGATAACCCTACAGGTAGACTTTATCTCCATTTTACAGATGATGCGGCTTAGACTCAGAGAATTTAAGACATTCGACCAGCATAGAGCTAGTCAACAGCAGAGCTGGAATTCCAAGCCAGACCTGTTTAATGCCAATGTGCTCTTCCCCTTGTGTCACTCCAGTGGACTCCAGAAAGCTCGATCTAGTGGTCTCTTAGGTCAGGATGGAAGGAATTCCGACTTAGTTCAGAACAGACTCCTCAACTTGGTCCCTTTTTCTGTTGAGGGAGTAGTCATCATGGGTGAGCTTGGCACCCAACCTGGAAGTACAAGAGAGCTTAGAGGTAGACTTTTCTTTGGTACCATGGGCCTGCTCTTCCATGAGTCTCAAGGAGAAATGCCTTCAGGTGCTCTAGAGACCTTGAAATTAGCCAAATTCAAGGGAAAGTTCTACCCAGGTGCTGACCAAGGAGAGCAGCTGGCCTGAGGAATCCCACCTGAAGCCTGTCAGGGGGGACTTCTAGGCATCAGAATGTATGATTTGATTCATCCCTTGACCTAGAAATCTATTCTGATGGCCACTTCCAAGATATTAACATTGGAAAGAAAGAGTGCTGATCCCCACTTAAGGGAGGAAGTCCTTGCTCTAGTGCAATCCCATCTTGTCCAGCAATTGAGAGAAGAGTGTGTCAGTCCATGCCTCCCTAGCCCTAAGCAGCCATAGGCACTGAGACTTTTAATTTGTTGTCACAGCTCCAGGCATTTTCTGAGCCAGTGGAAGTCATGCCTGGAAGGATATTAAAAAGAACATTACCATCAGAACGTGAATTTTAGATTAGTCCATTTTCCTAAGTCCAACATCTAGTATGTTCTAGGGTAGATATGTACCTTCGCATTCTCTGAGCTGGCAGAGAATAAATGGGAAGATAAAACAAGGCTCTTCAGCCTCCGTTTCCAGGTTCTATTCTCACCATTCTCTTAGCTTGTCTTAGTCATACTAAATTAATTGCCATTCCCCAATTATGCTCTGTTCTCTCCTACTTCTGTGAATTTGGACACACCTGTGATTCCTTTTTTCTGATGTTGTGTGAGCAAATTCTAACCAATCCTTTATGTTTCAATTCATGTGTATCTCCTATGTGGAGCCTTCTCTGCTTTCTGACTTCTTTTATTTTCAACAAAAATAGCTTTTCATGTATAGGCACATCTTGCAATATATAGCGGTTAATGTGCTTTTTGTTCTTTTTCCCAAGTACATTAATTTTTTCTTTTACATTGTGAAATGTAACATAACATACAGAAAAGTGCACAAGACATATGTATAGCTATAAAAATTATTTGGTGAACACTCATGAAACCACATGCAGTGCAAGAAATAGAACATTTCCAGCATCCAAGCGGCAACTTGTATGCTTCCTGTTCACAACACACCCCTCCCTTTCTTGGGTCATCAGTATCTTGACTTTTATGGTGATTATTTTCTTGCTTTTTAAAATAGTTTCATTGCCCATGTGTGCGTGCCTAAACATTAAAGTTTAGTTTCATACTTTTGGACATTTATATGAGAGAAATCATACTTTTTTGTACTGTTTGTGTTTCATCACTAAGTATGTAGGGTTCATCCATATTATTGCATGTAGCTAAAGTTCATTCATTTTTACTGCTGTGAGTGAATTGTAGGAATATACTCTGATTCATACATCCATTCTAATGGTGATAAACATTTGCGTTACTTCCAACTTTTTGGTTCTTATGGAAAATGCTGCTATAAACATTTTTATATGTATCCTGATATACTGGGTAAAAGTTTCCTTAGGATAGAAACCCAGGAGTAGAATCAGTGAGTCCTGGGGAAACTACTTTTTCAACTTGCTTGGCTAATGTCAAACTGTATTCTGAAGAGGTTCTATCAATTTGTTCTACTTCCAGCAGCGTATAAGAATTTTTGTTGTTCCACGTTCTCACCAATACTTAGTATTGTCAGACCTTTTAATTTTTGCCTTTTTTGTGGATATATAATAACTTCTTCATTTAATTTTTGTCTACATTGCCCTGGTTACTGATAAGATAGAGTACCTTTTCATATGTTTATTGGCCATTTAAATTTTCTCTTTTGTTAAATGCCTGTTCAGGGTTTTGCTCATTTTCTGTTGGGTTGTCTCTGCCCTGATATCTTCACGTAGGCTTAGTATTTCTCCTATGCACCTTATGGATATCTCCTATAAACATATCCTAGCTATTCTTTTTTTTTTTTTTTTTTGAGACAGAGTCTCACTCTCTTGCCTGGGCTAGAGTGCCGTGGTGTCAGCCTAGCTCACAGCAACCTCAAACTCCTGGGCTCAAGCGATCCTCCTGCCTCAGCCTCCCGGGTAGCTGGGACTACAGGCACGCGCCACCGTGCCCAGCTAATTTTTTCTATTTTTAGTTGTTTGGCTAATTTATTTCTATTTACAGTAGAGGCAGGGTCTCGCTCTTGCTCAGGCTGGTCGCGAACTCCTGAGCTCAAGCAATCCTCCCGCCTCGGCCTCCCAAAGTGCTAGGATTACAGGCGTGAGCCACCGCGCCTGGCCAACGTATCCTAGCTATTCTAACTGATCTCTGTATCGCCAATCTCAGATTCTTTTACTCTGTCCTCTTCATAGCTACCAGCGTTCTAAGACAAAACCTATTCTTGTAATTCCCATGCCTAAAGCCTTCAATGACTCCCCATTGCCTCCCAGACAGCACAGGGTGTGAGACCTTCCATCATCTGCCCTCTCTGATTTCCTGTTCCATCTCTTGCTGGTCTTCTCAGTCCCCCCGCCCCCTTCTTTTTCACTGTAACCTCCATCTCTACCAAACTACCTGTGGCTCCTTAAACGCGTAAAACTACTTTACACCTGCCTTTGCCAGGATTACCCTTTCTCTCCCCTTAATTTGGAGAATACCGACTCATCATTTGAAACTCAACTCAGAGGTCAGCTTCTCTATAAAACCTTTTTCAACTCTTCTTCTCATGCCTCATTAACCACTCCATTTTTGTCCTTCTACTGAACTTAACACTCGTTTTAATTCTAGCAGGGCACCTGTTTCACTCTATTGCATTTACTGGTCAATATGCCTGCCTCTCCCATCAGACTGGACATGAGTCCTTTTAAGGCATGGGAAGCCCTTGAAGGTAGGGGGATTTCTTAATTATCTTTTTGTTCTCATGGCCTAGCACGGTGTCTGGCACAGAGCAGGCTGCGGTAAATAGTAGAAATTGTTATTGTTATTACTGTTACTGAGTACATGTCTGTTTTCATTGTTAGATTGTAAATTCCTAGAGGAGCCTGGCAGTGAGTGGTATGCAGTAACACTTGTCTAATGAATGAATAACTTAACGAAAACATCTGAAAGCAACAATTGCTTTAAAGCAATATGTGCAGTAGGAATATAGAAGCATGAGTATTAAATGTGCAGAGAAACCTGGTTTACATCCATCTCATGAGGATAAAACTTCAGACTCAAACTAATTCAAAGCAAAATTTTTTAAGAACAAATGTAAAGTTTCATGCCGTAGTTAAAAAAATAAGATGTAAAAATGGGAAGAGCCTAACTTGTCAGTTCACATAGAAAAGAAGCTCAAATCTATTCTGTGATATTGTCCTTCATCTAAACAATCAAGTTTTTATAGTGAGTTATAAGTTGGGTGTGAGTGTGATTAGGAAAATGAAACTCTAAGGAACACAGGGCTAGAAAGTTTATGCTTTGATTAGCACCTATGTCTGCTGTCTGAGGAGCTTGTCACTATTCTGGTGAAATCTTGTAGACGGACCAGCTAAGCCTGTCTTTGCTCAAAGAGAGGGCCTGTTCCTTGGAGTAACCATTCTTAAACTGTTCTCAATAAGACATAATGGATGAAGTTCACATGCATGACATTCTCTCAGAGACAAACCTGCAGGGATGTATATTTTCTAGTCCATGAGCTCTACCTCCACCTCTTTCTCTCTGAAGAAAATATGTCATAATGGAAGTGAGAAATAGTGACATTATTTATTATAGTAATAACCTTGATCCAAGTTTTATTTTTTAAAAAGCAAATCATTTCTCTAAACTTCAATACTTTAATTATTAGCGGTAAGAAATCACTATGTTCCTCACAATTGAGGACCAAGATATACAGAGCAGTATATTTTGTTTGTGGAAAAAAGAGAGGCTTTGGAGTCGCACCAGTGGTGATTCATATCGCAGTTCAGTCATTGCCCTGTGATCCTGAGCTAGTTGCTTAATATCTCTGGTTGTCATCTGAAAAATGGGCTACCTACTTTCCAGACTGCTGTCAGGACAATAAGTAATTATGGAAAACACCTGGCATAGTACCTACCTCCCAGATATCTTTCAAATCTGCATACAAATGTCTATTTCCCTGCTACAGCCTTATTGTAAGCTTCTAGTGTCTATGTTCTGGATCAGTCAGCAGCCTTCTAACTGGTCTTTGGCTTCCAGTTTTGCTTACCCAATTTTGTTCAGAGCAAAGGATATTCTGAAAGGCTGATTTGAACCCTTAACAGGTGTGTCACTAGTATGGCAATGAATATGTAGCTGCCATTTATTAAGTGTCTATCACATCACAGGGACTGGTTTACCATTTTATGTGTTATTTCATTTAATCTGCACAATAAGCCCCTGATAAGTATAATAATTCACCTTTTAAAGACGGGAGTTTGGAGAAGTTGAATGACTTGCCCACAGCCACTCTGCTGGGAAATGAAGCACTCTGTGTTTGTCTGGGCCTATCTGATTCCAAAGCCGATTCTCTGTGCCTGCGTCTTGTGGCCTGTGCAGATGATCAGGGCCTGGCACTGCTCAGCGTCTAATCCTATTACCAGCTCTCTAGGTGCCGATTCTGGGCTTTCTGTGCGGTCTCCTAATTTGGCTTTGCACACCACTTGGCTGCAAAGAAGAGGATGGTGGATGCAAATATCTGATCCGTCTGTCGGTCACGTTCCTTTTCATATATTAATAAACTGACACTCCAGTTCGACATTTATGACTTAGTGGGCATGCGTGAGCCTCCCCGGGTTCTCTCAACTCTGACAGGATTGAGTTTCTGGACCAGCAAGGCTGAGGGCCAGACTCTGGTCTTTGATAAATTTGACAAGAGAAGTAGCACCTGGCTTGAGCCTCTAGTGGCCACCTGCTGCTCCAAGGGAAATGCAAAGAAATGGAGTCTTTTGTCCTTGCCCTCAAGATGCTTACAGTATAATTAGGAACATCAGACATTTAAAAAAAGACCCACAATTCAAAACAGCAGATCACAGCACTTTCACATCATAAGCACTCTATGAATCATACGGGGTTTGAAATGGATGTTTGATATGGGCCTGGCTTTTATGTGGAAGCTCAGTAAATATTTTTTGAATTATTATTGAATGTTGGCCTCCTGAATACTACTCTCTCATAGATGACTTCCAACCCTTATCTCTACCTCTGTCCTCTCTGAGAAGTTGCAGACTTGTAGTATCCAACTTGTAATACCCACTGGGCAGCTCCCACTCAATGGATCTCCCACTAGCACTTCAAATTCAATGTATCAAAATTGATTTTATTAACTTTCCATCTTTGGAAAGGCAGTATAACCTCAAAGTTAAGAGCCTGGAGTCTGGGGTATTGGTTTGAGTCACAGCTCTAGCTGAATAACCCAGGGAAGTCTCTTTACTAGTCTTTCTTTATGTCAGAGAATATAAGGTTGCTCTTAGGATTCAATGAGATAATGGATACAGAACATTCAACACAGTAGATGTACATAGTAATCATTCAATATTAGCTATTATCATCCATAATTTCCCCCAAACTTCCAATTCTTATTTAGTATTAATACTATTAAACCCTCTCCTTGAGGCCAAGGCAGGAGGATCGCTTGAGGTCAGAAGTTGAAGACCAGCCTGAACAAGAGCAAGACCCTGACTCCATCTCTACTAAAATTGAAAAAATTAGCCAGGCGTGGTGGTGTGCACATGTAGTCCTAGCTACTCAAGGGGCTGAGGCAGGAGGACCTCTTGAACCCAGGAGTTTGAGGTTGCTGTGAGCTAGGCTGACACCATGGCACTCTGGCCAGGGCAAAAATAAAAATAAACCCTCTCCTTCACCCTATATCACCTAATTAGTTATCAAAAATTGTATAATCTATTATCTTTCAGATTATATTTCATTTAATATACACTTATGCAACATCTACTAAATGCCAAACACGTTGCTAGGTGCTGAAGCCACAGAGATGAATATTTATCAGTCTCTGTGTTCTACATAGATACATATGTAGAAGTAGATACATATGTAGCTGCAGCCTTCAGTGATCCACAAAATGGAAATACACAAAGTGTACAAAGTGTGTTAAAAAGAGCCTGGAAGAGATTTCCCTTCCTCTCTTTAAAACAATGCCCTCCCTCAAGTTTGTATCACCTCTTACTGTAGATATTTCAGGATTTTTTTCCTTTTTATTGCTTTTGAAATGTATAGGTAAAATGTAAATACACGCTCACTGCAAAAACTAATAAATTACAGAAATAATTAAAAAGTAAAAGTCTCTTTTATGCCACCTCTTTAATCCTACTCCCCTCCACAAACTTACAAAACTTTACTGTTTAGTGGGTACTCTTCTGAACTTTTTCTATTTATACATGTATGCATTTATGTATATTTATATAGACAGAAATATAGTTTTATACAAATGGGATTATACCATAAACATACTTTTTGCTTTTTTCACTTAACAATATTTTATTTATTTATTTATTTATTTTTGAGACAGAGTCTCACTCTGTTGCCTGGGCTAGAGTGCCGTGTCGTCAGCCTAGCTCACAGCGACCTCAAACTCCTGGGCTCAAGCAATCCTCCTGCCTCAGCCACCTGAGTAGCTGGGACTACAGGCATGTGCCACCATGCCCGGCTAATTTTTACTTTTTTTAGCAGAGATGGGATCTCGCTCTTGCTCAAGCTGGTCTTGAACTCCAGAGCTCAAGCGATCCTCCCACCTTGGCCTCCCAGAGTGCTAGGATTACAGGTGTGAGCCACCACACTCTGACAATCTTTAAAATTTTTCCATGTCAGTACACAATAGGATTACCTTATTCTTTTTAATTCCTAAATGGTTTTCCATATTTTGGAACTACCATGATCCAGTTAGTTATTTCCCTGTTGGAAGCCTTGTAGTTTACTTCCAGTGTTTCACCACTGCAGTCAATGCTGCAGTGAACTTTTTGCACATATGTTTTTATAGACATATGCCACTATTTCTGCAAGTAAGTTTCTAGAACTAGAAGTCCTGGGTTAAATAAGGTATTTTATTTAGTCTGTGCTAAATTACCCTTTAAAAAAACTGTACTCATTTGCACTCCTATCCAATGATGAATGAGAATATTCATTTATGGAATGAGAATAATCATTACCTATCTCACCAACACTGGATATTATCAGTCCTTTAATTTTTGCAAATCTCATGAGTAAATGCTATATTATTTTACAGATTTGTATTTCTGTGGTTACTAGTGAAATGGAGCATGCCTTCATATATTCATTGATTATATCGATTATTTGTATTTCTTCTGTGAATTGCCTATTTATATTATTTGCCTATTTCTTTATTAGATTGTTTGTCTTACTCCTTTTGGTTTGAAGGTTCTATCCATTGCATTAAGATATTAATTCTTTCCTTGTTTATATGTATTGCAAATATTTTTTCCCAGTCGAGTGCTGGTCTTTATTTACGTTGTCTTGCATCATACAGAAGGTTTTAATTCTTATGTAATAAAGTCTCTCAGTCTTTTCTATTATGACTTCTGGAGTTTGTGTTTTGCTTAGGAAGAATATTCCTACTCCCCAGAAGATATGTTTATTATTTTTCTTTCAATATGATAGTCAAAGTTTCAATTTTAATACAATTAAAATGTATTTTTATCTACAGTGTGAGTTAGATTTATAGCTTTTTTTTTTTTAAACAGAGTCTCACTCTGTTGCCTGGGCTAGAGTGCTGTGGCATCAGCCTAGCTCACAGCAACCTCAAACTCCTGGGCTCAAGCAATCCTCCTGCCTCAGCCTCCCAAGTAGCTGGGACTAGAGGCATGCGCCACCATGCCCAGCTAATTTTTTCTATATATTTTTAGTTGGCCAATTAATTTCTATTTTTTTTTAGTAGAGACGGGGTCTTGCTCTTGCTCAGGCTGGTTTCGAACTCCTGACCTTGAGCGATCCTCCCACCTTGGCCTCCCAGAGTGCTAGGATTACAGGCGTGAGCCACCACCCAGCTCCTCATTATTATCTTAACTGCTTTTGTACCTCTCCTCTCCCAGGTGAGCTTTAGAATAAATTTTCCCAGTTCCATAAAATTTGTTATAAATAAATTTATAGTTTAATTTGAGTCTCATCCAGGAACATTATATATTTCTTGTTTATTTTTATCTTCTTTTAATTTCTTTCAATAAAGTTCACAGTTTTCTTCATATAAATCTGGGACACATTAATGAGTTAAGTCACATGTATTTTATAATTTGCTTGCTATTGTATGACATTTTCCATTACATTTTTCTATTAGGTTATTGTTGGTGTATAGGAAAAGGATTTGTTGATCTTTTATCAAGACTTTACTAAATTCTAGTATTAGTTTTGAATTTTTATAGTTAATTCTTAGATCTTCTAAGTTAAAAATTAAATCACTTATAGTTATGGTTTTATATATTGCTTTGAAATAACTCTTATTTCTTTTTCTTGTCTTATTGCACTAGCTAGAACCTCTAGTGCCATGTTTAGTAGTTACAATGATAGCAACAAAAGTAGTCATCTTTATCTTGTTCCTGACTTTAATAGGAATGGTGAATATCAAGTTAAAGAAATTTTCTTCTTTTACTGGTTTGCTAAGAGTTTTTAAATTTTTGTGGTTTTTTTAATTTGCTTGCTTCTTAAAATCAGGAATGGATATAAAAATTTATCACTTTTTAAAATATCTTTCTGTAGTGATCATAAAGTTTTTCTCCTTTAATCTATTAATGTAATGGATTATATTAATGGATTTCTAAATATAGAACCATCCCTTGCATTTCTGGATAAATCTTATCTAGTCATGAAAATTGTTCTTTTAAGAGCAATTAAGTCTAAGATATTTACATTTATGTTCTTAAATATGCCAAAAGTTTTATTCATTTACGCTATGTTTGTCTGTTTTTCATATAGGATCTATATTAGTTTAGTACAATAGTTCTCAAACTTTTTGCTCTCAGTACCCATTTGTCCTCTTAAAAGTTAATTGATGATCCTCAGAGAACTTTGTTTATGTGAGTTACCCATCAATATTGGAAATTCAAATGGAGAAAATTTTAGAATATAAGAATATACAAGCATGCATGCATTTCATTGGTTGCTAGAGCAATGACATCATCATATGGCATTCCATTAGCCTCTGGAAAACTCCCCTGTGTGCATATGTGAGAGAATGAGAAGGAAAAAATCAAAACACCTAAGTGTATTTTCAAAATAACTTTGGCCTTGTGGATTCCCAGAAAAGTCTCAGAGATCCTCAGGGATTCCTAGACTACACTTTGAGAACTGCTGGTTTAGCAGAATGAGTTTTCCATTCTTCCTGTGTACTCATATAAATAACAGAGAAATTATTTATGTCTTGAAGGTAGAACTTATCTGTAAGTTATTTGGAACTGATGGTTTTTTGAATGGTATATCTTTGCTTATCATTTTCCCAAGAGTTAATGGTCTACTCAGATTTTATATCTGTTCTTGGGTCAATTTGTAAATTTATATTTACCTAGAAGATTATGCAATATCATGTAGATTTTCATTTTTTAAGTAAGAAATTATGCTTACATTACAATTTTTAGATATTCTTTATGTCAAAAATTAAATCCTCTTCTTTATTTTCATATTGTTCACCTATGTGTTTTCTCTTTTTTTTTTATTTGGATTTGCCAAAGGTTTATCTATTTTATTGCTGTATTGGGTATGTTTTAAAGAACATCTTTTCATATGATTGATCAAGCTTATTGTTTTATGTTTGTTTCTAAATCTGTGTTTATTAATTCATTTATTTTATTTTGGTGGGCTTTTTTTGTTTGTTTTTGAGACAGAGTTTTGCTCTGTTATCCCAGGTAGAGTGCAGTGGTGTCATCAGGCTTATTTTTTTTTAAGTCAAATTTATTGAGGCCTAATTTACATATAGTAAAATTTACTTTTTATAGTGTACAGTTCTGTGAGTTTTGACAAATGCATACAGTTATATCACCACCATCATAATCAAGATATAGAAATGTTTCATCACTCTCAAAAATTCCCTCATTCCCTCTCATTAGTATAGTGGCTAATAAAGAGAAAAGAAAGAAAAACCTCCCTAGTTCACCTTTGTAGTCAACCCCTGCCCTGATCCCCAGCTCCTAGCATCTCCTTTCCTGTTTTAGTCATTTATTCCTTTTTATTTCTGAATAATATTCCCTTACACGGATGTACCACGGGTGGTTTATACATTTACCAGTTGAAGGACATTTAGGTTGTTTCCAGCTTGGGGCAATTATGAATAAAGCTGCTATAAACATTTTTGAACAATCCTTTGTGTGGACATAAGTTTTCATTTTTCTTGCGTGAAGACCTAGGAGTGGAATTGCTGGGTTATATGGTAAGTATACGTTTGACTTTATAAGAAATTGCCAAATTGTTTTCCTGTAATTCTCTGTTGACTGGATTTCTGTCAGTTTTGTGCTTTCCTTTGCTTCTGTCAAATCTCTCTTTTTTTAGAATGTGAGTTTGGACTCCTCACTGTGACACATCTTAGTGAGGGCATAGGGCACATCACGGTGCCTCGAGAACAAAATGCCAGGGAGGACACCTCAGTGACAGGACTTGGGAAATGATTGAGCAAGATGATATTCAAAAGTTTTCCCAAGTGAGACCCCAGGGGGAGGTCATAGGAGGGAGACGAGAAAAATGAGAAGCAGAAAAAAGGAGAGCCAAAGAACAGGAAGCAAAGAAATGAAAATACAATGATGCACAGAAGGGGAGTGGTGAGTGCTGCCCTGTAACACCTTGATCTGACATCACGATGTCAGGGTAGCCTGCAGAGAGCACAGGGCAGTGGCATCAGGGAGCTGGGCCAGGAACCCCTCACCCAGATCCTGAAAGCCTGTGGTTCCAAGGTGCAATTTTAAGTAGAGAGATGAGCCATTGTGGACTTTGGAAAAGAGGAATGATCTGATTCCGGTGTGGCTGTGATGGGAGTGGGGTTTGGGAAAGGGAGAGAGGCTGGGAATGGGGTACGGCAGTGAGATTGCGGTCAGAGTCTTGCTGACAGACTCCTGGAGGCTCCCAAAGGAAAGAGAAATTTGTGGGATGAAAAAATGTGGTAGGGATTCAATAAATATTTGATGAATTGATTAATTAATTAAGGAACTTACATATTCAGTAGGTAGCAAGAAACAGATTTGTTAGAACTACAAATGCATGAACTGGAGTCAGTAAAAACATTGAAAACAATATGGAAAGATGAGTAGAGAGAGAAAAGAATCATGAAAACTAATTGGTCTAGAGCAGGCGTCCTCAAACTACGGCCCGTGGGCCACATGTGGGTGTTTTTGCCCGTTTGTTTTTTTACTTCAAAATAAGATATGTGCCGTGTGCATAGGAATTTGTTCATAGTTTTTTTTAAACTATAGTCCGGCCCTCCAACGGTCTGAGGCACAGTGAACTGGCCCCCTGTTTAAAAAGTTTGAGGACCCCTGGTCTAGAGTAAGGAGAGGGGTTGACGATGGAGACAGAGAATCAGCAAATCAGAAAACTATATGAATAACCTTATAAATATAGCGCAGGTTTTTTTTGGAATAAATATGAACACCTAGTAAAAATTGAGGGTGACTTTCTGAGTTCTCTGCCTCTGGCAACTGCCATCTGTCCCTGGGTGACACTTGAGCTTGTCTTGGAACACCTTGAGGCCAGATAGCCAAGGGATGAGGAAGGACCGTTACTGGGGCTGGGGGGAGTTAAGCTTCGGGGTGGGGGCGAGTGATAGATTAAATGACCCTGAAGAAACTTTCTAGCCTTGAGATCATTTGAAAATATTGATGGAGTGTTATATTCCCAGAATAAAGTTTCTCTTGATTTGGAGAAAGGCCCTAAGACCTTCAGGGGGAAAGAATGCATAAAGGCTATTGGGTAATCCAAGCCAAGACAATTAGCGTTAGTCTCTGGAGGTGTTTAATTTAGGAGAGAATGAAGTTCCTTTCCACTGCAGAGTTTGTGGAATTATGTGGTTACCAAGGGCCCATCGCTCCTCTAATGAGATAAGGTCACTGCATGTTGTAGGAGAAGGAAAAACACCTGGTGGCCGGATTCATAGCCTTAACATTGCAGTAACTGTCATTCAGCTCTCAGAGTACTGGAAAGCCCTTGGAGTTGAGACACTGTATCAGAAAATAATTACGGGGTCATGTGAGAATGACATTTAAAAGGTACATTATTTAAGTAACATTTATTAGGAAGCTACTAAGTGCTGAAAGCTGTTTTAAGCACTGAGGATACAGCAGTGAACAAAACAGACCAAGTCCCTGCCCACCAGAAGCTTCCTAAATTTTGATGGGAGCATGGGAGAAAGCTTTAACTCTGGCTGGAGTCAAGGAAGGCTTAAGAGAGGACCGACACTCGCCACACTTCCCATCTGTTCCCTAAAATCCAGCCAGAAGATTTTATTAAAGTCACAAACCTGAAAATGTTGTTACCCTGCTTAAGTCTCACCAATGGCTTCGTCTTGCTTTCCCGGTGAAGATCAAAGTTGTGTTAGCGTGGCTCTGCGGGGGGCTGGCCCCCGCTCCCTCTCTGGCCTCATCCCCCTCCTGTCTCCAGCTGGAGCGGGACACTCTGCAGTCCCACCACACTGGGCTTCTTTCAGTCTCTCAAACATGTCATCCTTCCTTCTGCCTCAGGGTCTTGGCACCTGCTGTTCCCTTAATCTGTAACACACGTCCCCACACACCTCACTTCGCCCCTGCCCATCCCCGCCTCCCACCCACCGTGCCCAGCCGAGCCCACTCACCCTTTGGTGACAGCTCCAGTGTTCATTCCTCAGAGTGTCCCCACCCGTTTCGCTTTCCCTGCCAGCTGCATAGGCTCTCCTAACAACCTGTGCCTACCCTCCTCTCCCCTCTTCCTCTTCTCTTCTTCCCCCAACACTAAACAAGTGAACGCAAAATATATGTGTGTATATACATATATATATATAAAATAGTAAATTGTGATGAATGCTTTGAAGGAAAATAACAGCTTATCATAACATTTCAACAGAGACATATCATTATATATTATATATTTTATATATATTAGTTCATTATTCACAAAAATGGGTGCCCAGAATTATTTGTTGAATAAATGAATGAAAAAAAAATATGAGTAAGATTTCTCCCATCGGAGGAAGAAGTAAAGAGAATTCCAGGCAGAGAAAATGACACGTGTGGAGATACAGAAGCTTGAATGGGTGTGAAGTGATTGGCAGATGACTGGAAATATGACTAGAAATATGGGCAAGAGGGACTGGCTTCTTCACAATGAGACTGTAAAGGTGGGTAGGGTCCCACTTATAACTTTGCATCCTTTTCCTGGTTGGGAGTGGGGGTAGGTGGTGGAAATCAAAGGTTTTTAAGCAAGGGAATGTTATATTCAGATCTGTGTTTTGGAAAGATAACTGATTCCTCATCTATGGCTGTTCCATTTCTGAAATTTTATATTGTTTTTTTTTTTCTGGAGACAGAGTCTCACTCTGTTGCCCACACTGTAGTGCAGTGGCATCATCATAGCTCACAGCAATCTCAAACTCCTGGGCTCAAATGATCCTCCTGCCTCAGCCTCCTCAATAGCTGCGACTGCAGGTGCATGCCACCAAACCCAGCTAATTTTTCTATTTTTTTTGTAGAGATGAGGCTTCACATGTTGCTCAGGCTGGTCTCGAACTCCTGGCCTCAAGTGATCCTCCCGCCTCAGCCTCCCTAAGCACTAGGATTACAGGTGTGAACTACCACGCCTGGCCCCATCTCTGAAATTTTAAATTCTAAAACAGAAAGTCCTACTCATTCAGCATTGCACTAGATTGATTAATCAAAGTCAATTAAAGTGGTAAATCACAAAAAGTACTGTATATATACTTTCGACATTTTATTCTGACTTAGAACATATAAATGCACAACCACTTGCTAATCTTATGGCTAGAGGGCCAAGGCCTTTTCCTAGGTGTGGAATCCTCGATTCTTGAATAACTGCACCCATATTGAATTATCTATATATTTCAGCTGTGGCTTCTTTAAAATAGAACAAGAAACCTAAATATTACTGTGAAATAACCTCAGCACAAGACTCCATTGTTAGGATTTTTTTCAGTTTTTTACATAATAGCATAATGGTTAAAGCACAGTCTCTCAAGCCAGACTGCCTGGGTTCAAATCCTGGATGGACCATTTCCTAACTTGGGTAAGGTGCTTAGCTTCTTTGTGCCTCAGTTTCCTCAGTACCCATTTCACAGCGTAAATGCGAGGATCAAATAGATATTTTATGTAAAGGCTTAATGTAGTGCCTGATACATAGTAAATATTCAATAAAGGTTAACTTCCAGTTGTCTCACCCATACCCAATTCAATAGCATTTTAAAAAGAGATTTGCCTTTATTAAATCTTTCCAAAGCATTTGATTTAGTATTCTTCGAAACAACAGTTCTCTTTCTTTTTGCACCATTGCTTTACATAATATTGAATTAAATTATGTAAATGTAGCAATGACTACCACGGGAATAAACAAATTTGGAACAAGCACAATGACTTACACTCAACTGACAGAAGTAGAAGGCATGCAAGAGAGTAGCCCACCAGCCAGGAACATTCAGGGTGCTGTGACCATTAACTAATACGTGTTACCGGGGGGATGGAAAGTTCTAGTTAACGCAGTAGATCAGTGAAGAAGAGGTCAGTTAATTCTGCCTTGCTGTGGGTCTTGTTTTTTAATTTTTTAAAAAAGATGGGTTTAGTTAAGAGAACATCAACACTTGATTGACAGCCTCAATCCTTCCAGCTCCCTCTCTCCCTTGCTCCTGTTGTAGCTGTGCTTTAATCTCATCAACTTCCTTGACCCAAGCCAGACCTTTAATCTCCCTAAGCACCAAGAAAGAGAATGTTCCTTTATGTAATTTAAAACAAAAACAATAATAACTTGTAAAAGAAGTTCAATAAAGTTCTGAATTTTACCATGGTGATTATTTTGGCGTTGCTTTTTTTTTTTAATTTCAATTTTTTTC
>VBSM01000529.1:30235625-30283076 GCA_008086735.1 Cheirogaleus medius
TACAATAGTAACATCAAAGATCACTGATCACAGATCACCATAACAGATATAATAGTAATAATGAGAAAGTTTGAAATATTGCGAGAATGACCAGAATGTGACACAGACTTGAAGTGAGCACATGCTGTTGAAAACATGGTGCTGATAGACGTGCTTGATGCAGGGTTGCCACAGACTTTCAATCTGTAAGAAACACAATAACCGTAGAGCAGAGGCTGGGCGTGGTAGCTCACGCCTGTAATCCTAGCACTTTGGGAGGCCGAGGCGGGAGGATCACTCAAGCTCAGGAGTTCGAAACCAGCCTGAGCAAGAGCGAGACCCCCGTCTCTACTAAAAATAGAAAGAAACTAATTGGCCAACTAAAAATATATATAGAAAAAATTAGCTGGGCATGGTGGTGCATGCCTGTAGTCCCAGCTACTCAGGAGGCTGAGGCAGGAGGATTGCTTGAGCCCAGGAGTTTGAGGATGCTGTGAGCTAGGCTGACGCCACGGCACTCTAGCCCAGGCAACAGAGTGAGACTCTGTCTCAAAAAATAAAAAAAAAAATAAAAAAATAACCGTAGAGAGCAATAAAGCAAAGCACAATAAAACGAGTTATGTCTGTCCTGGCTGTAAATTATCAACCCCAGTGGAGGGCAATTGGGCAATATCTGTCCGCTCTTTACTGATATATAGATCTCCAATAGATCTGGTGTTGTAAGTGAAAGGCAAGATGCAGAGGCAGAGCGCAGCGTTACCTTCTATGTGTATGTTGTGGGAAGAAAAACAGATATACATATGAGTCGTTACTGCTCAGGCAAGCTCCAGAAAGATACACAAGAAACTGTTAATAGCGCTTGCCTTCGGGGAGGGGAATTGAGCTGGAGAACAAGGTGAGCGGAAGGTTTATTTTTCATTATATACTCTTGTGTATCTTTTAAATGTTTTTCCATATAGAATAGAATTGTTTGAACGCCAAAAACAATATCAGAAGATCAACAACAAACTGGAAAACATTTGCAACATAATAAGGCAAAGGGCTCATTTCTTTCATCTACAAAGAGTTTATAAATCAGTCTAAAAAAATTAAGAGAAGTGGCTAAAGGATATAAGAGCTAGTTTTAGAAATAAAAACAAATGGCCAATAATCATATGAAAAAGATGCTTAATTTATAGAGTATTAAAGAAAAGAAAAATCAGAAGGAATCCTTTGGAGAAGAACTGAAATCTATTATTGGATGTTTAAGTAGATAAGAAATGACCAATTACTAAGGTTTGTTAAGGGATTTCTTTCAATCATCTGATGAAGGAAAGGTTTCCAACGTTGGAAGGAACTATTTCCTTCCAATCCTTAGGGTCTTTAATTCTTTATAGTACCCAATGGAGGTGTGTTGATAAAGCTAAGCAAGCCAGCCTAAGAAAAGGAGGGAAAGGAATATAATTAAAGTTCACCTAGAAAGCACAAAACCTCAGAAATAGAAGGGATCTTGGAGCTCATTTTTCGAACTTCCTACCTAATACATTCCCTCGTGGGACACAGTCCCAGATCTGCCATTTAACAGCATTAAGCAAGTTTATTAATGTATCATTCATTCATTCATTCATTCACTAAATATTTACTAAGTGCCTCTGTCCACGTGGAAACAGACATTAATCAAATATTTATTCAAACAAGTGTAAAATTGCAACTGTGGGAGGAAGGAGAGTTATGCAGCGCTGTGGGAGGCTAGGGGTATGATATCACCCAGATAAAAGTCTTAGGAAATTTATTAGGATGAATAAGAATTTAACTAGGCAACAAGGAGAGGAAAAATGCCAGGCAGAGGCCACAGCAGATGCAAAGGCCCTATCAGGAGGGGTCACACAAGGAGTTGGGGGGGGCAGAGATGGAAAATAGTGACAGAAGTATGGTGTGGGGTGAGGCTGAGGAGTCCAACCGTGAGTTCAGTCATTACCCTAAGCACAACGGGAAGCCCTCAAAGGGATCGTGGATGAAGGGAAAGGGCACATGCCCTGATCAGATCCACATTGTGAAACTATTGCTCTGGCTGCAGAGTGGGGAATGGATTGGAAGGAGGCAAGAGCAGACGCACACAGGTGAGTTAGGAAGTAGATAAAATAGGAGATGACAGTTGCTTGGACCAGTGTAGCAGCGGCAGCGGCAGGGCCATCTGGACACATGTGACAGATGTTTAGGAAGTTACATCGACGAGACTTGATGACGGATTCGATCTCAAGAGTGATGAAGAGGAAGGAAATATGTTAGTAATGTTCCCTACGTTTTTGGTATGCACAGCTGGATAGATGAGACAGATTACAATGAAAGAGACCTAAATTTGAGAGGAAATACCAGAGCCCAGTTTAGAACATGCCAGATTTGCGAGGATACATCAGTGAGTTGGCAACATTTATTTATGCAGTGTCTACTATTCAGCTGGCAGTGGAATATGCACTGTTTATTTTGTGAAAACGAAAAAAAAAGGGAGAAACACATTCCCCCTTCTTTGAGACCCTTGCTGCTCCATGATTCTGTTGTTTTCTCACATCCATTGTTTGTCTATTTTCTGACTTTCTTCACTCCTCATTTGTGGGATGGAATGATCCCCTACCTTACATTTACAGTTTCTACAGACTTCTGTCACCACTCCACTTACCTAGTCCCATGGCCACACTGTGAACCTGATCTAAGAATTCATCGACCTTAAACTTCTCTTACTTTCTAACTGGACCCTCCTGTCCTTCCAGCCCTCTCATTTCCCCCATCCTCCTCCATTTACCGTCCTGTATCTTCCTTTCCTATTATTTGCAAAGCTCCCTAGAAGGATTTCCTCCCCATCGTGGCCTGACGCAGGACCGACGGTCAGTGAATAGTTGTTGAGAGAATGAGCATCTCCGCTTCCTTATCTCCCATTCATTCCCAGCCCCCTGCAGTCCAGTGTTGACCTCCACGGCTGCACCTGAGGCCACCGGGCTTTGTAATGACTAGGCTCGGTGATATTTTTCAGCCTTTATTTTACCAGACCTCTCTTCAGTATTGCTGACGCTGTTGCCTGTTTCTTCCTTTTCAAGCTGTATTTCCTTGAATTGCCTCTCTGACTACTTTTTCTTAGTGTCCTTTGACAGATCTCGGTCCTCAAGGGCTGTCTTTCTCCTTCTTTGCATCTCCTCTCTGCATTTCTCCTAAACAATCCTGTGCATTCTCTCTGTTGGGAAGCCCTAATTATCTGTATCCAGCTTATAGAACTTTACCAAACTCCACAAATGTATCTCCAGCCACCTTCTGGACATTCCTACCAGGCACATAGTAGGTATTCATTCAATATTTGTTGAATGAATGAATGAAAATTCTACAAGCATCTCTCAATATCATGTCCAAAAGAGAGCTCAATGTCTTTTTTTTCCAACCCAGCTCTCCTCTTTTTCTGTTCCTTATTCTGGTTAGAGGTAGCATTGCCCAGCCAGTCATCCAGACTCTTCACATTAAACACCAAGATCTGGTTATGTTTACCTCTAAACACGTTTAAACCTGTCTCCTCCTCTCTGTCCCCACTACTACTGTCCGAGTTCAGGCCCTTATCAGACCCTTGTTGGGTTTTCCTTTCTCATTGTCATGATAGCTCACCCAGATTATTCCAAGAAGTTTCTAAACTAGTCTCCCTGGCCTTTTATCTTGCTCTTCATGGTCTTTTTTATTTTTTTAATTGAGATAAAATTCACCATTTTAATCATTTTGAAGTGTACAAGTCAGTGGTTTTTAGTATAATCACAATTTTATACAACTATCACTAACATTTCCATTACCCCAACAAGAAACCCTGAACTTCCCATTCCCCCTCTTCCCACGTCCTGGCAACCACTTATCTACTTACTGTCTCTGTGAATTTATCTATTCTGGACATTGCACATAGAATCACACAACATGTGGCTTTTTGTGTCTGGCTCTTTCACTTAGTTTAAAGTTTTCAAGTTTTACCACTATTGTAGCATGTTTCAGTACTTCATTCCTTTTTATGGCTGAATAATATTTCATTGTGTGGATATGTTTTGGTTATCAATTCATCAGTTGGTGGATATTTGGGTTGTTTCTACCTTTGGCTATTATGAATAATGCTGCTATGCACATTAGTGTACAGGTTTTTGGGTGGACATATGTTTTCAATTCTCTTGGGTATACACCTAGGGGTGGAATTGCTGGGTCACATGGTAACTCTATGTTTAACATTTGGAGGAACTAGCAAACCATTTTCTATAGCCACGGCACCATTCACACCATTCCCATCCCAGTATCAAGATTCCAATTTCTCTACATCCTGGGCAACACTTCTAATTTTCTGTTTTGTTGTTTTGTTTTGGTTTGTTTGAGTTTTTCTAATTAGCCATCCTAGTGGGCGTGAAGTAGTATCTCATTGTGGTTTTCATTTGCATTTCCCTAATGACTAATGACATCGAACATCTTTTCATTTTTTGGCCCTTTGTATATCTTCTTTAGATGAGGAGTCCTTTTTGAAAAGCACTCCTAGGTCTGGGTGCGGTGGCTCACGCCTATAATCCTAGTGCTTTGGGAGGCCTAGGAAGGAGGATCGCTTGAGGCCAGGAGTTCAAGACAAGCCTGGGCCACATAGCAAGACACTGTCTCTATAAATAAATTTAAAAAATTAGCCTGGCATGGCATCCACTCTGCAACAATAAAAGATGTTCAACCAAAGTCCAAGAGATGAGTCGGCTGACCGACCGGCAGAGTGCTGAGGTGGGTCTGCACACCTGCAGCTCCCTGCTGGCTTTGCTTTCTCCCTCTGATCCTTCTAGCCTTGATTTTTGGCAGTACTCACTTTGCCCTAACAGAGCCACTTAAGCCCTGAACAGGACTGTATTCGCATCTCTAGACCTTACTGAACGGTTCTAGCTTTTAGGTTTTCCTGGGCTATGAGGTGTGTGTTTCCTCGCATCCCTCCACTTTCCTGGGATGGCCCTAGGCAGGGCTTCCGAGCCAGGAGGAGGCAGGTGGGCAGAGGAACAGCAAGCAGTTTGTTCTCTGGGCCCCTCCCTCTCCTGTCTTGACTGCAAAGGGGCTGGAAAGTCAGCTTCTATTGTGATTAAGTTATAATTTAAGGCAGTGAACATGTGCTCTGCTGGCGGCTATAAAGATTCAAATCATAAAGTTTTACAGTGGAACGGTTTCTGTAAAAGCATCGTTAGGAAGTGGGAACCATGCCTTTAATTCTTATGACATATGGGACTGCCTGGTTTGTTTTGGTTTCAGTGGAGTTTAGTAGGGCGATGGTCTGACTAATTAAAGTCAGACCTGCCACTCCACAGCGCTGTGTCCCATCGGAGGACAATGTAGAAAGGTGGAACTTTTCTTCCCACTCCTGTTCCTATCTCAGCTTATCAGGGACAAGGAGCTCTCAGAAATAAAGAGTAACCCTCTGATAACCAAATATTTTAAAATCTCCTCCAACTTAATAGGCTTCATTTCCTGGGGAGTCCATGTCTTCCTCTGTCCCTTACTGGCCAGGGGCAAACCCAAACAATGAGTCAAGCCTAACTGGAAGACAGTTTCCTTCAGGGGGATCAGCTGAGGTGATAGTTGGGCCCTGTAACTGGGTCAATGGTAGAAACAAACAGACTAAAATGTAGTAGCTCTCTTAACCCACTTCCACCTGGCTTACTTGCAAGGTTAACCAACACTCCTTATGCCCTGTATAGAACATACTAACTGATGCCCACAGTATCCTTTTGGCTGATGGTTACTCTCGATTTTGCTCTTATACAGTAAGTATGGCCACTCACTGCTGCTCCCACCAGTTGACACCAGAACTCAGCTGTACTTGTTCCTAAGCCTGTTGATTCCAGTGGTCATTGTTATTGTAATTGCCTAATTCCATTAAATACAGTATATGTGGGTTCTATATCCAAGGATTCATCCAACCACAGATCAAAAATATTCAGGAAGAAAATAACTCAACAATAAAAAATAATACAAATAAAAAATTAAGACAGTATAACAACTATTTATACAGCATGTACATTGTATTAGGTATTATAAGTAATCTAGAGACAATAGTATACAGGAGGATGTGTGTAGATTATATGCAAATACTATTCCATTTTATATTAGGGACTTGAGCATCCGTGGATTTTGGTTCCTGGAACCAATCCCCCAGGGGCACTGAGGGACAACTGTATTTTGTAAACCCAACAATTGGAGAGATTTTTTTTCTGTGAAAGCCAAGCTGAAAACTAGGATGAAGCTCTAAAATAATTGCTATTGAAAAACATACGGGTAAGACTGAGAAAAAAAATTACAACAATCTAGGAATCTACACTCTAATTGCTTTAAGTTCTTGTTTCACTAAAAACTAAAATTGTAGACAATGTATTATGAGTGTGATTTATGTAGGAAAGATCTGGAAAGCAGACACATGGCTAAGCCTTACACCAAAAACTTGGAGAATGAGTGTATATTTATATATTTTAAGTTAAAACAAAATTTTAAAGATAAAGATATATCTCTTTTTACCAATATATAGGACTGTTTGGGTTAACCAACCAATGGATTGAATAAGAGGGTTTCTCTGTAACAGGATTTATCACTCATTAAGGCCGTTATTGAGTATATTGAATCTTTACAGAGAAAAACATTGTTTTCTCCATTTTACGAGGGAGGAAACTGAGACTTAGAGTGGTTAAACTTGTCCTAGTTCACACAGAGACAGTGGCCGTCCCAGTTTTGTTAGCTATAGAACTAAGAGAAAGAAAAATCCAATGTGGAATACATGAGCAAATGACACTGGGGATGAGGCATTTGTGCCTGATTTAAAAAGTAGTAATAAGTAGGACTTGATAGGCTGCTGAGACTATAAGTTGGTACCATCACTTTGGAAAAACATAGCATTGTCTTTATTTATTCAGTCACTAGCTATCGAGTCACTTACTCTGTGCCAAGCACTGATCTATATTCTGGGGATACAGCAATGAGCAAAATAGATAAAAATCTCTGACCTAATGCCTTGCAGCCTACATTCTCGTAGAACTGAACATGTATCTATCCTAAAACTTAGCAGTTCTTTCCCCAGGTACATTCCCTAAAGAAACTCTTGCTTATATGCTCCAAGAGATGTGTATACAATTCACAGCAGCGTCATTCATAACGGCCACAAAGCAAAAGAAGGCATGTAAATAATCCAACTGTCCATTAATAAGAGGATGGATAAACAGACTGTGGCATAGTCACATAATTGAATACTATAAAGCAGTGAAAACGAGAGCACTATAACCATATGAATCAATACACAAAACTCTTAAAAATACAATGTTGAGTGAACAAAGCCAGTTGCAGAAGAATACAGTGTGATATACACACTTATAAAGTTCCAAAACGAGCAAAACTAACAATATATTGTTTAAGAACATACATATTTGGTAAGCTATAGAGAAAAATAAGGACCTGTATGGGAGAAAAATCTGCGATGGTGGTTGTGTGGGTGGGATGGGGAGGTGGGGATTTGGGGTCTAGAAGGAGCACACACGGAGCGCAGACTGTAAGTAGTCATGTTCTATTTCTTAAGTGGGATGCTGGTCCACAAATGTTCATTTTATTATGCTTCATAACTTTCATATAACTCATATATAATGTCTAATAAAAGTTTAATGCCTTGAAGAAAGAAAAGAAAGTTGAAAAGTATAAAGATTAAAGTCAAATATCTTGACTTGAAGAAGCTTGGAGTTAGGAAATCCAGAAAGCCAAGTCTCCAGAAACAATTAGCTTGGTAGCTTCTACCAAGATCCTCACCCTGATTTTTCTTTATACCTCTCCCTTAGTTGAGGATTTCCATGTTCTCAGACCCCTCTTTCTCTCTCACAGTGTGTGATCTGTGGCTTCAGAAACATTGCAATGACTGATATTGGGACCTTGTAGCTGGAGCCACAAATGCTACAGGGAGGAAGCTGGAGGTAGCTTGGGGAAGCTATCCACTAGAGTCACCAAGCTTTGAGCTTAGACCCAACATCAGGTTGAAGATATCCCTGGGCTTCAGGCTTCTGTCATAGTCTTGAATCAAGCTCTAGTGTATGCATGTGTTTTTGTGAGTGTGCTTGTGTTTTTTGGAGTGGATAGACTAATCCAACTTTATGAAAAAGTTTGCTATGGCCCTGGCACAAACAGCAGATGGCCTGAGCTGTGTTTTTAACCCAAAGTCATAATGTTTGTCCAGAAGCAATCAGGCATAGTGTAAGCTAGGAGCCTATCAGTTATGTATTTTGGCTAGATTGGTTGGTTGAGTTAACAAGAAGGCAACCTTAGTCCTTGGGTAGCATAGCTCATTAGAAGGGAACAAAATAGTTCTTATTAAAAATAAGAAGAGGAATGAAAATAAATTGACTTATATTTTCTAAAGCTGCTCAAAGGAGTATACCAAGTATTTCCCAACATATTCATGTGACGTTCATTCACTTCACTCATTTAAAAAATTCTTCTATTCAATAACTATTTACTGATTATCTACTATGCACCAGTCTTAATCCTAGACTTAGGGAGTGCATTGGTGAATAAATGGACATGGTCCTTTCCCTTATAAGGCTTAGTAAGGAAAACAAATAAACATATAATTATTTATTGTTACAAATGTGGATGAGTAGTACTGTGAAATAAATGGCGTAACTATTAATATGTAGAATAGTAAGGTGATCTACCAAGGTTAGTCTCTGAAGAAATGCATTTAAATTAAGATGTGAGGTTAAGACCTGCAATGAACAAGAGCATGTTCAAAAAGAAGGAATAAGTATCTTAACAGTCCTGAGGCAGGGAAGTGCTTTTTGCATTTGAAGAATGAGAACGAATCAGTCAGCTATTGCTACGAAAAAACCTCAGTTGCACACACAGTAGTACTTATTTCTCATGCATCTGTAGGTGTGCTGATCTAAGTTCAGCTTGGCCAGGCATCTCTGCTCCTTGCAGTAGGTCGAGCTCTAATCTGATCCAAGGATGTTCATTCTGCAGCTTGGGCTGAGGAGACAGCAGCTACCTGGGGAGAACTCTTCTCCCCACTGGGACCAGCCACACAAGCATATTTCAAGGCCATGCTTAGGTCACATCAGCTAATGTGCCATTGGCCATAACAATCACATAATTTAATCAAAAGTCAAAGACCAGAGAAGTAAACTTCTCCATGGAGGTAGCAGGGGAAGCATATACTTTTGGACAATAATCTAATCTACCACAGTGCACCTCTTGTTTATGAATATTCTCATTTCTCCCATCTGCAAAATGCACTCACCCAAATCCCAAGACATCCCCCATCAAATTTTATCTAAATCATGGCACTTGGCTTAAAGTCCATGGTTTCTCTTGATCTGAAGACCTAAGAACTTAAAAAATAAATCATTGTACCCCAGCCCCACCCCGTTCAATATACAGTGATAGAATACAGGATAATAGCAATAAATTATCTATAGGTAGGCTCCATTCAAAAAAGGGAAGAACTAGAGGCATGTAGAAATCACCAGTCCATGGTAGTTCTGAATCTACTGGGCAAATATTGGCGGGTCCCACCAGGCTAGGGGCTGGCAGTGGTCTCTGATTCTGCTTCCTGGGAATAGATCTCTAATCCTTTGTTCTCCATGCTCTTGGTTCAGTCCTCTGGAAAAGTCCTTCCTTTTCCATCATCCTTAGACACTTCTGAAGAGGACATTAAATAAAATGGCTTTTTGTGGCTGAGCAGCTTTTTCAGGCTACTGCCTACTTGTGGAAATTTGGGGACCCAGAAATCTTTTAACATCTTGAATATTCTCAGTCTCTTTCAGCTGGGGCTGGCTTTTACCAATACAGCTCTCTGACACACTTTGTGGATTTTTATGTATTTGATACTTGTCAACTCTATATACCACGAGCCACACCCACAATTTTTACAAGACATGATCTACTCAGACTTAATTACTGGTACTCTGAGATTGTCAGGCTGCTGTAGAACCAAGTTCTTAAGCTTCCTAGGAGCCTCTTTTCCAGCTGAAAGGGCCTGCTAGATTTCCTTCAGAGCTTAATGAGGACTCTTGATTTCTTTCTTTCTTTTTTTTTGAGACAGTGTCTCGCTCAGTCTCCTGGGCTAGAGTGCAGTGGTGCCATCATAGCTCACAGCAACCTCAAACTCCTGGGCTCAAGCAATCCTCCTGCCTCAGCCTGCCAAGTAGCTGAGACTACAGGCATGCACCACCATGCCCGGCTAATTTTTTCTATTTTTAGTAGAGACGGGGTCTCTCTCTTGCTCAAGCTGGTCTCAAACTCCTGAGCTCAAGCGATGCTCCCGCCTCAGCCTCCCAGAATGCTAGGATTACAGGCGTGAGCCACCGCGCCCGGCCTATAGTTTACTTTCATATACATATTTATTATTTTGTTTGAATCAGATGTTCGTAGCCCTCCTCCTTATGCTTTCTGCCTTGGGCCTTCCAATCAGAATGAAGCCTGTCAGGTGCGTGAGGAAGCCCCATGGCTGTGAGCTCCCTTTTCTAGGAATCTGGGCCCACAGCAAGGTGCGGCTCTCTCAAGCCCTCCCTCTTGGTTAGCCTATGCAAGCGGTGCCATGTCCCCCAAATCTGGGGACCATAACTGTTTCCCAGCCTCGGGCTCCAGGTTCTCCTTCCTTTCCTCTTCTTCTCAAGCTGCAGAGCCTCCTGAGGAAGGAGTTGAGTTACTAGTCAGGGTAACCCGGTTTAGAAGGCAGCCTGATTTGAGGATTTAGGTTTAGCCACTCCCTAGGGTGCAGAATCCTTTGCCGAACGCTCTGACTGGCATAGGGGAAAAGAAAGACAGCATGAAGGAATCAGATAGGAGGTTTTTGTTGGCCCAGGGGAAAGCATACATCACCTCCACCCACAATCCAGTGACCAGAAAGAATCCAGTCATATCTACCTGCAAGGGAGGCTGAGGAGTGCAGTGTAGCCGTGTGCCCAGGAAGAAGAGGAAACAGGTTCCAGTGAGCTCATGGTGGACTCTACATGGGTAGAGTCCGACAGTGACAGTGGGTAGACTACAGTAGACTACTGAGCTCCGGTGAGGACAATGACAACAACCACAACAGGATCCCCCAACTTCTATGTCTCGAGATCCAGCATATTCTACACAGGGTTTTGGGTAGGATGGCTGGGAGAGGCAGTATCCACTCCCTGAATGGAAGGAGCTTGTGCAGGGGTAGATTAGTGAAAACTGCTTTGAATAGGATAGGAGGTCACTTGTGTCTGGAGGAGGGTTTTCTGGTAGATTCTCTGAATGCTGCTGTAACTGAGTCAAGCTGGTTGTCTTTCCTCAGCCTTTTCCAACCAGGGTAAGCAGGAATGCCCTAAGCCATCCCCTGAATGTAATGAATTAACTTTTCTCCTGTGCATCTAGAATGTACCACCTAGTTATACTAGTTGCACTATCTTTGGGAGAACTAAGGGAACAGTTACTCAGGTAATCTGCCTGTCTGTGTGGTTCCGCTGAGGAACCCCAGCTGAGAAGCACCGCCCAGGAGATGCAGACAGTATTTTCTATTTGAGGCAAATGCTCTGGACTATTTTCTCCCTCCCTGCAATCTCCTGCCCCCTGAAAGGAAACAAACTGATGTCATGAAAAATTCCTTTCTAATAACAAAAACAAATGGGAGGCCTCAGGGGATCGCTGCTATGGAGAGACAGTGGTCGTTTTAAGAATGAGAAAATGGTGACTTCTGCTCAGAGTTCTGGTTAAGGATCAGGTAGAATTTTTCCAACATCATTTTGAATCAAGAGAGGCACCAAAATCACTTTAGTAAAATCTCCAAGTGGGAAAAATGTAAAGAAAACAAAATCCAACTAAGGCTGCTTTTCCCCAGGAAAGGCATTAGTCAGGCAGCCGCTGGAGCCGGCCACCTCTCAAGAGCCTGTTTTTCAGTGTCACCGCGGTGACTCTCCATGCTCTGGGTTTTAATTCTAGCCTCTAATCTCAGTCGCTTCTGTGATAAATTAATTGTAATGATAGAGGCCCCAGTTACGAGGTCTGCACCGTTTGCTTGTAATGTGAGCGACAGGTTTAGGGCCTGCTTTATTTAAGATGCTGGGGTAATTACATGGGAGTTAGCATATGCAGGCAGAGATATGATTCATTCTTCCAGCCACAAGCATGACACAGCTGTTTGCGGGATAAAATAGGGGAACCGTGTTGTTACAAAATGTTCCCCTTATTATACCTCATTAAAAACAAGGCTGTGATAAGTCAGCGCTGGCAATGAAGAAAATCTATTGCCCCTCTGTAAAACCTGATAGGAGAGGGGCTTAGAGCTGTGCTGTGTCATTTCATTTTTTATTTATTTTTACTTTTTTATTTTTTTGTCCTTTCTCTGACTCTCCTCTCCCTATTATTCAGCAACTCACTGAATACTTGGGGAAGGAAGAGTCTCCTAGACCATCTTTCTTTCTTCTTATCAAATAGGGCCGCCCTTTCCCTTGCTTAGCTAAAGCCGAGAATGTTCAGGAAGAGAGAGCATTCACTCTGAACAAAGGAAGGGGGGTGTCTTTTTGGCGACCTGTCCCAATTTTGTCCTCATCACCTTCACCAGGAGCATGTAGGCTGAGAGAGCTCAGAGGCTCCAGCAGGGGCCAGAGCTTCAAAGTCAGAGAAAATCACGGGCAACAGACAGAGGCTCATTCCTTTCCTTTCAAGAGACAGACGTAGGCTCTCTTCCCCCATCATCTTTCTTTTTAAAAATAACTTAAAAAACTGAAATGAATTTTGGCCTCATTTTCCTTCTTCTTTTCTCGCTCTCCAAGGGTACTAGTGAGAGTTTAAACCAACATGCAGATTAACATTGAACTACAAACCCAGGGCCAAATACATCAGGCTGTTGGGGTTTTTTTTTACAAACAGAGCCATGGTGTAGAAAACAGTCTTCAGCACTACCCACTTAGGGCCATTCCAGCAGAGCTGTTTCATGAGACCTGCGTGTTGTCTGTTCAATAGGAAAGCCCACTTGGGAAGCCATAGATCGTAATGGTTAAGAGTGTATCCGGGCAGCCAGACTGCACGGGTTCAAATCTTAGCTCCACTACCTCCCAGCTGTGGGGCCTTGGGAAAGGTGAGCCTGTATCTCCATGCCTCAATCTTCACAAACTAGAAGATGAAATGGGCAATAATAATATCTTGACCAAGGGCTTTAAGCTTGTTATAGGGAATAAATGAGATAGTCCATGCAGAGAGCTTAGAACAATGCCTGGTGAGCAGCAAGTGCTCAGTAAATGTTAATTATTATTATAAGCAGCATGGTTAACAGCAGCAAACTTCTATAGGCCAGGTTGTGTGTTAGCTTTGAATGGATGGTTTAAAAACAAAATTGTGGTTGCTGCAAGAGAAGTAAGGACTATACCCTGATTTGTGACCCTTCTACAGAGTTTGGGCTTTGGGGATAAAGTCTGAAAATTGAGGATGGAGATACTGGGAGGGAAGTCCATGGGCATTCTTGGTTGGGTTATAAACTAAGGACCTGCTTGCCTTACTAATGGGGTGTCTTAGAGGGGTGGCATTCAAACTTTTTGCACTGTGATCTACAGTAAAAAATATGTTTTATGTTGTGACTCAGTATACACCTACCAGCTGAAACAAAAGTTTCACAAAGATAGTACTTAGCCTTACTTTATGTGATGTACGCTGCCATGTTGTGTCTTGCTCTGCTCTATTTTATTGTATTTCATTAAAAAGTGCAGGCCAGGCGTGGTGGCTCACACCTGTAATCCTAGCCCTCTGGGAGGCTGAGGCAGGAGGATTGCTCAAGGTCAGGAGTTCAAGACCAGCCTGAGCAAGAGTGAGACTCCGTCTCTACTAAAAATGGAAAGAAATTATCTAGACAACTAAAAACATATATATAGAAAAAAATTAGCCGGGCATGGTGGTGCATGCCTGTAGTCCCAGCTACTCGGGAGGCTGAGGCAGAAAGATTGCTTGAGCCCAGAAGTTTGAGGTTGCTGTGAACTAGGCTGACACCATGGCACTCTAGCCCAGGCAACAGAGCAAGACTCTGTCTCAAAAAATAAAAAAGTGCTAATTACCAATCTTAAATAGATATCACCCTCCAATAATCTCACATTGCAAGCGACAGATACTTGGTTAGTTCTCCATAAGTGCTTGTTGAATTGGAGTATTCTGGAGGAGGGGGTGGCATATGGAAAGGAGCTAGTGAGCATGGCATGTTCAGGATACAGCAAGTTTTAAAATACGGGTGGAACAATTAAAGTTGATGCTGAACAGGTAGGCAAGGGGCCACATAATATAAAATCTTATATATAACACAAATAAGTAGGGTCAGGCAAGCATTAGATACTAAGAGAAGATATAATATAGATTTACAGATAACTATACATACCATGAAATAGAAGATTGGTAAACATCATAAGAATAATTCTGGTAAGTTGTTGTGGGAGTTCAGAGGAAAGTGAGATGGCTTTCAGCTGGGAGCTCCTGGTATTCCCCAGGATTCTGTTTCTACACATTGTTCATTCATTCGTTCATTCAATGAATATTCATTGAGTTCCCACTATGGGCCGGGCACTCCCCCTTGGCTCTTATCCATCTCCCTGGTTTAAACTACATGAGGATGACTTGGATTTTCAGCTGCTTGCTGGGCATTTTCTAGCACAAAAAGGCAAGTCTTTTTCTCAGAATCTCAGTTAAGGTCTTGATGCATCCTCTTGGCTTTGATTTGTGCCCATTACTGAACCGATCACTGAGGCCAGGGAGAAATAATGCTCTAATTTGTCTTATGCCTGGGTCACATTCATTACCCTGCAGTTGAGCTGACGGGTAGACTGCTTCACCATAGTCCCATAGACTGAGAATAGGGGAAAGGGTGGTCTTGAATACCCCATTTTGTCTCACAGCTCTAAGTCTTTACTCATGCTGTTTCCACTGCCTGGAAACCCTGCTCAGTAATTATCCCCCTTGTGAAATCTACTTTAGTAGAGCTAATCACTTTCTTTTCTATATTCTTTTTTATTTTAAACATAAGTTTATCTTTGAATTTATCAACCTATATTATAATTATATGTTTCTAGTTCATCTTCCTCACTGTATTGTGAGTTACTTCAGTACAGGGACCATCTTAAATATCTTTGTATTCCCAACACTCAGTTTGAACATAGTAGGTACTCAACTACCTACTTTGTTTGTTAAACTAAATTATTCATCATAAGACTAGTTGGATAGTAAAATGTGAAATCAACTAGAAAGGGAGATATTGGATGTGGTTCTTAGGGATGGTTAAAGATAAGAAATAATACGAGATCAAAGAAGAAATCACAACAGAAATTAGTACCTTAAGATGAATAAAAATGAAAACATAACACCAAAACTTATGAAATATAGCTAAAGCAGTGCTCCGAGGGAAATTTATAGCTGTAAATGCCTATTTTTTTTTAAAAAAAAAAGATCTTTTATCAATAACCTAACCTTCCAACTTAAAAAATTAGAAAAAGAAGAGCAAACTGAACCCAAAGCAAGCAGAAAGAAGGAAATAAAGATTACAGCATAAATAAATGAAATATAGAAGAGAAAATCAAACAAAACCGAAAAACTGGTTCTTTGGAAAGATTATCAAGTTGACAGACCTTTAGCTAGACTGAAAAAGAAAAGAAAGAGGACTCAAATTACCAAAATCAAGAATGAAAGAGAAGACTTCACTACCATACTTACAGAAATAAAAAAGCATTATAAGGGAATATTATAAAAACTATATGCCAAAAAGTTAGATAAATTAAATTTTTAGAATACACAAACTACTGAAACTGACTCAAGAAGAAAGAAAACCTGAATAGACCTATAACAAGTAAAGAAATTGAATTAGTAATTTTTTAAATTTCCCACAAAGAAAAAGTCCAAGCCCAGATGGCTTCATTGGTGAATTCTACCAAACATTTAAAGAAAAATTAATACCAATCCTTCACCAAGTCTTCCAAAGAAAAAATGTGGAAGGAATCCTTTGTAGATCATTCCACAAGGCCATGGAATGGCCAAAACTAGGCAAACACATCACACACACAACTACAGGCCAAAAACACTTTATATATATATATAAATCCTCAACAAAATTCAGCAAGACAAATCCAGCAATATATCAAAAATACTACACACTGTGACCAAGTGAGATTCACACCAGGAATGCAAAGTTGGTGTGACATATGAAATAAATCAGTGTAATACACCGTATTAATAGAAGTGAGGACAGAAGCCATATGATCACCTCAATAGATGCAAAAAAGCATTTGACAAAATTTAACACTACTTCATGATAAAAACACTCAACAAACTCATAATAGAAGGGGACTTCCTCAATGGTGAAAGACTGGGTGCTTTCTCCCTAAGATTGGGAACAAGGCAAGGATATCCACTCTTGCCACTTCTATTCAACATTGTACTGGCCGTTCTAGCCAGGGCAATTCAGCAAGAAATTGAAATAAAAGGCATCAGATTAGAAAGAAAGAAGTAAAGTCAATAATAAAAAGAATAATTCAATTTTAAAATGGGCAAAGAATCTGAATAGATATTTCTCTAAAGAAGATATATGAATGCTCAACAAACACATGAAAAATATTCAACATTATTAGTCATCAGGGAAATGAAAATCAAATCCACAGTGAGATTCTACTCACACCCACTAGGGTGGATATAATCAAAAAGTCAGGTAACAGTAAGTGTTGGTAAGGATGTGGGGAATTGGAACACTCATATACTCCTGGTGGGAATGCAAAAGAATGTAACCACTTTAGAAAACGGTCTGGCGGTTCCTCAAAAAGTTAAACATAGAGTTACCATTTGAGCCAGCAGTTCCACTCCTAGGTATGTACCCAGAAGAACTGAAAACACATGTCCACACAGAAACTTGTACACTGATGTGAAGAGCAGCAAGATTCATACTAGCCAGAAGGTGGAAGCAACCCAAGTATTCATCAGCTGATGAATGAATAAACAAAATGTGATTTATTCATACAATGAGATATTTTCAGCCATAAAAAGAATAAAGTATTGATACTTGCTGTGACATGGATAAACCTTGAATACATGATACCAATTAAAAGACACCAGACACAAAAGGCCATGTATTGTCTGATTCCATTTATATGAAATATTCAGAATAGGCAAAGTTATAAAGACAGAAAGTAGATTAGCAGTTTCCTGGGTTGGGAAACCCAGGAGAGGAGAGGATTGGGGGTGACAGTTTAAAGTATGGATTTCAGGGTGATGAAAATGCTTTAAAATTCATTGCAGGGACAGCTGAACAACTCTCTTAATGTGCAGGTTGAGCATGCCCAATCCAAAAATCTGAAATCTGAAATGCTCCAAAATCCAAAACTTTTTGAGAGCCGACATGATGCCACAAGTGAAAAATTCCACACCTGACTTCATATGATGGGTCACAGTCAAAACACAGCCAAAACTTTGTGTTTCATGCACAAAATTAATTAAAATATTGTATAAAATTACCTTTAAGGCTGTGTGTATAAGGTATATATGAAACATAAATAAATTTCATGTTTAGAGTTGGTTCCCGTCCTCCAAATATCTCATATGTATGTGCAAACACTCCAAAATCTGAAAAAATCCAAAATCCAAAACACTTGCGGCCCCAAGCATTTTCGATAAGGGATAAATCAACCTGTACTAAAATCATTGAATTTTAGCTGGACATGGTGGCATGAACCTACTGAGGCGGGAGGATCTCTTGAGCCCAGAAGTTCAAAGCCAGCCTGGGCAACATAGTGAGACCCCACCTGAAAATAAAGTTAAAACTCAAATAAAAACCATTGAATTTTACACTTTAAACGGGTCTATGTATGGTATGTGAGTTATATCTTAATAAAGATATCTAAAAAGAAAAGAAAAATCATGAGGACTTGATTTGGAACAGTAACGGTGGGGATGGAGGGGAAGGGATAAACTAAAGAGAGATACCGGGCTAGAGAATCTACTGGACTTACCTAAAAATTTGACTTATGTACAAAGGAGAAGAAATAAATCCAACTACAGATATTATCATACATGCATGAAATGGCATACACAACACTGTTTGTGATAGCAAAAGTTTGGAAACAACCTAAATGTCCCTCCCTAGCGATCAGGTTAAAAAAAAAGTTACGGTATATGTTAAACCATGGAACACTACGCAGCCACCAAAATGAATGAAGTAGTTGTTTAGATACTAATGTGTAGTGGTCGCCAAGACATATTGTTAAGAAAAAAAACAAGGTACAGAATACTACATTTAATATGCAATCATTTGTGAAAATGTATTTGTTTTTATACAAGAAAAATCTCTGCATAAGAAACTGATAACATTTGTTGCTTCTTGAGATTTGTTGCTCTTGGGAGGCAAACTCCATGGCTGGGTAGAAGGGAGACTTTCACTATTTCTTTTGGTACCCTTTGAATTTTGAATCCTGTCAATGTATTCCCTATCCAAAGAAGTAGACAGAATTTAATAAAATAAATCTCTAATTTGCCTGAAAAAAAGGAAATCAATTCATGATGAAATTCCTAAGTTATGTGTCTGGAAGTAATAAAAACACCATTTACAGAAATAGGCAATACTAAAAATAAAAAAAGAGGAAGTTTGGATGGCAAGGTAAATTTTCAGACTTCCACAGTGCTTGGCACAAAGCAGGTGATAATTAAATCTATTTAGTCAATTCAGTAGTGCCCAGGCACTAAGGATACAACAAAGTGATCTCAAATACTACTTTTACAGAATGTATAGTCTAATAGGAATACAGACAACTTAAAAAGTTGTTACCATGGGCCAGGTGCAGTGGCTCATGCCTGTAATCCTAGCACTTTGGGAGGCCAAGTTGGAAGGCTCTGTGGAGGCCGTGAGTTCAAGACCAGCCTGAGCAAGAGCGAGACCATGTCTCTACAAAAATTTTACAAATGAGCCAGGTGTGGTGGCTTATGCCTGTAGTCCCAGGTACTTGGGAAGCTGAGGCAGAAGGATGGCTTGAGTCCAGGAGCTGGAGGCTGCAGTGAACTATGGTGATGCCACTGCACTGTAGCTCAGGCAACAGAGAGAGACCTTGTCTCAAAAAAAGGAAAAAAAAATAAGTAGTTACAATGTAATGTACTGAGTGTTTTGATGGGATTTTGGAAGCATATAGTTACCAATAGTAGGGAAACTTAATCTAGTTTGGAGACTGAGGGAGACTTAAATGACCAGTAGGAGTTAGGTAGGCAAGGGGGAACTAGGGTAGGGAGTCATTTTGGTAGAAGGAGGACTATGAGTTTTCTAAGCAGAATAAACTGTATTTACTGGCCCAAAGGTAAGAGGGAACAGAAAGTAGATTGGGATAACTAGACAGAGATCCATTTTGCTCACTGCTGTAGCCCAGCATTTAGGGTAGCGTCTAGCATGTAGTAAGCACTCAATATATGTTTATTGAATGAATGAATGAACAAAACGGTGATGAGAGATGATGCCGAAGGGGCAGACAAGGGCCAGTTCGTGTGGAGCTTTTATATTAATACATAAGCCTTGCCAAGAAGCTTGGACTGAATCCTGAAGACTGCGGGAAGCCATGAGGAGGGGCAGAAACACGATCAGATCTGTACTTTGGAAGGAGCAGTGTGGCTGCAAAGTGGAAAATAAAGAGTAGCTCGGGGATAGCCCAGGTGGACAGAGGGACCATCCACTGCGGAGGAGGGACAAATCCAGTCAAGGGGAGAACGAGCTCAGCTTTTGACATACTGAAGTTTAGGTGTCTGTGGGAAATCCCAGTGAAGTTGGGGGTACAGGGAGTTATATCAGGGTGGAAATCAGAGGGGTCTGGTCTGGTGCTAGACAGAGTCACTCATATTTAAATGATAACTGAAGCTGTGAGAGTGAATGAGATACCTCTGGAAGAGGGATGTATAGGCATGAGAATGGATGAATGAATGAATGAAATCCAAAACCCTGCTCTGAATAGCTTTGGCTAGAAACCTGCAGGATGATGAATGCTAAGGAAGAAAGGGAAGGCTTAAGTTAATGAGCCAGTGCTCCCTCCCAATCCCACGCTGCAGAGCTGGATCCAGGGAAGGAAGCTCGGTGCCCTGGAGCAGGACAGGGTAACTTGCCACATCAGCAGTTCCTACTTTTCACCTCTGCCCTTTGCCACCTCCACGGTACATGGCTTTCTAGTCCAGTGTGGCGCTGCTGTGTAATAGATTTGTGTGATGTGGGCTGATGGTCCAGAGCACAGCTCTTATCTAGCTCTTCCCCTCCCCCCAACACTGAAACAGCCTCCCCCGTTCACCTAGCAAGTTGCTAAAATTAAAACTTAATCAAGCATGTTCACTTGGGGATGCTGAATAATTTGCAGCCCGCCCCAGAGAGCATGGAACTGCTGGGGCAGACAATTAGTGTGAGAGCTGCAAGAGGTGCCTCCACTTTCTTGGTGCCTCCAAACTCCTGGTGGACAGAAAGACAGGGGTGCCTGCCTCCTGCTGGCCTGGCCGTTGCCCCAAAGGTGAAGTGTCTGGGTCAGTAATGTCTCCTCCGTGACACTGACCTGAAGATGGGGACAGGACCTCTGGGACAATTTCTTCTCTGGCCAGTTCTGCCCTTTTTCCTAGACACAAAGCCAAGGTTACACTAATGTCACTTTTCAAATAAATTCTGAGCTTAGAGTCCAGAATTTCCAAGGCACCTCTAGAGGTTCCAGTAAAACGATGTATTTGGTGTGTCTTCTCCTTTCCGATTTGCCCATCTTACAGCCCAGATACTTTCTTAAGGGTCTTGTTAGTTTGGGGCTCATATGTATGATAACCTGCCTGACACACACACACACACACACACACAAAGTATTGCACTGTGTCAATTCTTGGTCATTCTTCACCTGCTCTTTATGTCCTTGGACTCTCATCCACCTGTGTGAGACAATCCCCTAGGGTCTTGAGCAAACACCAGGTCTCATCAGAGTGTGATCAGACCCAGTGTTTGGCATTACTCTCATCCACCTGTGGGTAATGATCCCCTATTGTCCCATCAACACCATGTGATGATTGTCATCTTTGGCCTTAATGTTATCTCATTGTAGGAGATTATCTCTTCCAGTCAAGTCTTCCTGCATAAAGGCCAGCCCCCGTGAGTATGTGATCCTCACTCCCTTTCCTTAGTACATGATAATCATTCCACTCTCCTGAGTTCAACAATTCTCCTCATCCCTGGGTTCATTTACTTTCTACATTTATTGAGCACCTACTATACTGTCACAAGGACCCCCTTTTTCATGTCCCTCTTTTTTTGCTGGAAATTGCCTTCCAAATTCTTAGGATAAATCTTTCTCCAAAATTAATGATGTTCCTTCTTATCTGAGCTCCCAAGGGATCAGACTAGCCTTGAAGGCCAAGGTGCTCAATACACAGAAAGCTGCTTATATTTCCATGTAAAACAAAAACCACTGGGGGAAAGCCTGGCCTGGCCAAGGAGCTTGCTGGCTGGAAGCAACGGATCAGCAGTGAGTTGGCCCTAACTTCGCTCTGACAGTGGTTGCTTTCCCAGACCCAGGCATGCCAGAAGGAAGCCTGCATCTACTATGGATGGAATATATTTAGTGGATGGCGAATGCCCCAATTTCCTTACTTTATAGATCCGTCCTTCCAAACTACATTTTTTTCTGGGTTCCCAGAAAAGAAAGTCCCATTGGCAGGTGTGCAGTGCAGCCCCAGAGTCTACATGCTCCTGATAATACCCCTACCCTCAGCTCCAGCACACACAGCCCCACACCGAATTCTGCTGAAGAGCCTACCAGGCCCAGCCCCATCATGCTGCCGGTCTGCTTCCCTCACCACAGACGCTCCCTGCTCCCAGAAAGCCTGGACTGTCATTCCTGTAGGGCTCTGCATACCCCACCCTCTGGAGGTTCTCAGCCTAGCCTGCATACTGGAATCACCAAGCAAACTTTAAAAAATACTGTTATCCTTAAGGTCCCCACCCTGCCAAGTCATATTTAATTGATTCTGCAGTGCAGCCACAGCTTGGGAATTTTAAAGGTTTCTCTGGCAATTCTGATGTTGTGCAGCCATGGTGGAGAACCCACGCCCTGATGTGACACCACCTCTCACCCCTCCTCGACTCCCACAAGCCATCATAATCCCCTGTATCAGTGATTCCCAAACTTTAACATCATCAAATCATTCAAGAGGGCTTGTCAAAACACAGATCGCAGCCGGGCGCGGTGGCTCACGCCTGTAATCCTAGCTCTCTGGGAGGCCGAGGCGGGCGGATTGCTCAAGGTCAGGAGTTCGAAAACACAGATCGCTGGGCCCCACGCCCAGAGTTCCTGATTCTAGGGGTCTGGAGTGTCCCCAAGGACCTATATTCCTAACAAGCTCCCAGGTGTTGCTGATGCTGCTGTTCCAAGCACCACACTGGGAGAACCACTTCCACATCCTGCTCTCTCCATTCCTTGTCCTTCTCTCCTCCAGTGAACCTGTCCTCCACCCTCCCTTAGTCACAGACTCTGACGTCCATCCCTGAAGCCTTCTCATTACCAACAACCGTACCCTTTCATGGTATCCAACTTACGCATCCTGCCCTCCAGCCGCCCTTTCACTCCCTGCAGTGCCCACTCCAACCCCAACAGGATGCCACCCTCTTGACTCACCTGCTTTTCACAGCCCACACCCCATCAGCCTAAGTTCTCTCCTAACCCAGCTTAGATTCTGTGCCAACAACTGTCTCCTCCATCTCATCCTCAATTTTTCTTTTTCTACCTGTTCATTCCTGTCTGCACACAAATATGTGATGATATTTACTATTTTAAAAAATAACCCTCCATTGGCCGCATTTCCTCCTTCCTACTTCTCCATCTCTGTCACCCTCCTGCCCTTTCACTCTCGCTTGAACCCTCCCTCGTCAGATTTTCCCCATCCTTCCTCTGAAATGGTTTGTCAAGGTCACTGGTGACTTCCCCGTTGCCAAACACAACAGCCAGTCTTTAGTCGGTGTCACACTGGACCTCTATCATTTCCTCCTTCTAGAAATATTTTCTTTGCTTAGCTTCCTGGACGCTGCTCTCTCCTGGTCCTCCTTCTCCCCCACCGCTTGCTCCTCTCTTGCTGGTTTCTCCTGCTCTCCCTGACTCTAAATTTGGGAGTACCCTTGGACTTGGTCCTCAGATTTTCTCTCTCCTTTACCTACACTCCCTACCCAGGTGATCTCATCCTGTCTCCGAGCTTCGATACCAACTCTGTGCTGGTGACTCTAACATTTATACCTCTAGCCTAGACCTCTCCTGCAAACAGCAAGCCCACGTGCCCAGTTGCTTCCTGAGTGTCTCCGCTTGGATGTCTCACAGGCAGCCCAAATTTATAAGCCCCAAACTGAACTCCTGGTTCTCCTACCTGGGCAGGCCCAAACAGGTACCTCCTCTATCCTGCCACATCATTAAATGGCTGCTCCAGTCTTCCAGTTTTGGATCAAGCCAAAGCCTTGATGTCATCCTTGACTCGTTTCTCTCGCACCCTCTGTATAGCCTATCAGCAAATCCCATTGGTTCGACCATCAGAACATGTCCAGACTCTGAGGGCTTCTCTCCATGTCTATATGACTCTAGGCCACCGTTCTCTGTCACCTAGATAACTACAGCTATCTCCTAAGGTCTTCCAGCTTCCACCCTGCCCCAGGACCTTTTAATACATAAATCAAATTCTGTGATTCCTCTGGCTTGCCACTCATTCAGAGTGAAACCAACCCCTTTAAAAAGGCATGCGAGACCCTACGTTATCTGCCTCCCTGCCCCTCCCTGGTCTCATGCTCCCCAGTCTGCTCCTTGGTCTCTCTGCTTCTGCCTTTCAGCTCCTTAATCAACAGCTTGGGGCTCTGCTCTTGCTGTTCTCTTGGGCTGGAATTCTCTATTCCCAGGCACTCCCTGGATGAATTCTGCCTGCATCTAGAGCCTTCTCTGACACACCCCCACCCTCACCCCCAGCAAACATAATGCGCACCGATCACTGGCTGGCCCATTTTCTTGCCGCATTTTTCTATGCAGATTCATATCTGAAACATTAGGTACTGATCTGTTGCTTGTCTGTCTTAACCACTAGAATGTAAGCTCTGCAAGGACTTTATTTCGCTCACTGCTGTTTCCCCAGTGAGCATATGATAGATGCTCAATAAATACTTGTTGAATTAATTAATTAATTGAAATGTGCTTAGGTCTTTCCTCCCCAGTGGCCCCAGCCCTGTAGAAGGAGGTGTCCCCAGGCTGCCTTTCTCCATTTTCTAATAGCCTCCTGGCCACCACCTGGGCCCCCTCCCCTCCCCAGAGCCTGCCAGACCATTCTAATTGCTGCTGCTGCAGAGGGAGGGAGTTTTTCTCCAAAGAGAGAGGAGGGAGGGAGGAGCTCCATCTGGTGTCCAGGAAAATAAGGAGCAAGCCTGAGCCTGCTGTTCTAGATCCACCCTTGAGTCCACAATGTGGGGCTAGGGAGTCGTGGGGCCAGGCACCCTTCAGGCCCTTAAATGGCTCCTGCTCTTCTCCTCTCCTGTAGGAGGGTGGGCCTGGAGGCCCCAACTTCTCTTGATTTGGCCAACTGAGCAGGACCCAGCACTAGGCGTCCAGGCTACAGAAGGCAGTTGGGGGTGGGGGTGGCGGGAGACAATGGGAGAGCCCAGAGCCAGCTCTCCTTCTCCACCAGCCTGAAGTGACACAATGATACAAAGGGAGAGTCTTGTGCTTGGGGGAAGGGGGTGGGGAAGAGTCCTTTGTCCGGCTATTTTATACATTGCTTGGGGTGGGGGGCTGGCAGGATGGGGGGTGGCAGGCGGCTGTCTATATGGGGAGGAGTAGAGAGTGGTGGAGAGGCCTGGAAAGTTTTTGAATTTCAATCAGGTTGGCTTTGAAAGAGTTTGGCTTTTGTTGAAAGAAAGAGAAAGGTTAATGCTAAAGTTGAGGGGGAGGGGGAGATTCTGAAGATAGAGTCCCTGTTTGCAGGCCAGTCAGCTGTGGGACACCCAGGCTGGCAGAAAGGCTGGGCGTGGCGAGCAGAGGAGGAGGGGGTCCCATCTCCCTTCCCGGGCCAGGTGGAGGGTGCTGGCCAGAGAAGCTGGGCTTACTGGGAGTGAGCAGGAGAGCCTGGCTGGGGAGGGGAAGCAACAAGGGGCCAGGCAGGACAATTTCTTTCTTCCTTTTGCATGCCTTACAGAGCCTTTGACTTTTTAAGCCAGGAAAGAATGAAGTTCCCTCCCTCTCTCCCCTCTGTTTCCACTCCACCCAATCGCAGTGGCAGAGCATTTGCCAGGACTGACTTTGTGAGGAGTGCAGGCTTACGTTGGTGAGGAGGGAAGAAGGCTGGGGTGTCCTGGGACCTCTTGGTGTTCGGGAATCAGCTGTTTTCCCTGCTTTTGGCTTCTGCGGACCCTCCTCCTCACTCTAACTCCTCCCAAAAGAAAGCATAAAAACATGGAACCATTGTAGTCTTTGACACAGGCAGCATATTCCTTTCTGGAAGTTGGGAGAAAAAGAGAAAGGATGGAGGGAGCTGTAGCCACGCAACAGGCTAGAGATCTGCAACTCCAAGTCAGGTGTGGGCACCTGCCATTCTCAGCTCTGTACCGCTCACATCACGGCCACGCAAAATCCTCGGGTCTAACCTTTCCCTGAATTTGTTGCAAACACACGCCTGCACACTCAAATATGTGCACATGTGCACACTTTTTAAGGCTCCTGGCTGAGGCTGCAGCCTGGTCAGTGTTCTGGGAGTCAGTGAAGAAGTTTATCTGGTGATCAGCTCTCTGAAGGGCACCACTGTGTGTTCCTGCTCCATGAGTGATAGCCCTGCCAATGACAACCTCGAACCAGTCCCTCAAGTCCACCCTGGAAACTTTTGAGAGGAGACGGATCAGAGGCAGAAGGAAAGAGAATATGAGAATGGGATTATTCTTATTTTCATATTTAATAAACATCTGCAGAGTGGTAGGCCTCTTCTTGATGGAGCAAATATCTATTCATTAAATATTTGTTCAACATTTTTTGTATTAGACATTGTGCCAGGCCCTAGGAGACACAGAGGGATAAGGACTGTCCCTACCCTCAAGGGGCTCATTCTTAAACAGAAAATGAACAGAACACAGATAATTGTAATCCAATAAGGTAATAATAATATCACCGTGCCACCCAAAACATTGTCACATGCATCACATCTCACTTCATTTGACAAAAGAATATTACAGAAAAATGTGTGAATTATTTCTTAGGATTTCATTCATATTTTTTACTTTAATTTTGGTGCATTTGAAGTATTTACTAAGTAAAAGCATTTTGGAGGTGAAAACTTGCTCCACCAAGCAAGTAGGAGGCTTGGACTCCAAATCCAGGCTAAGGGAAATAAGAGGAGTGTAAATGAATTAGCCGGGCGTGGTGGTGCACACCTACAGTCCCCACTTCTGGGGAGGCTGAAGCAGGAGGATCGCTTGAGCCCAGGAGTTTGAGGTTGCAGTGAGCTACAAGAACGTCACTGCACTCTAGTCAGGGTGACAGAAAGAGACTTTGTCTAAGAATAAATAAATAAATAATAAAAGAGGAGTGTGTCCATGTTTGTGTGCACACAAATTAATGTGCTGGGCAGTGTCCATGACTGTGCTGCCCTCATCCAATATAACACTAAAAGTATTTTGCTGGTTTTATTGTCTGTCTGGTTTGCAGCCAAAAAATAATCTCAAACACTATTCCCTCTGCCCCCGTCCCCTCCCCACCACCACCACCACCACCACCTCCACCAGGAGAGAGAGCATGATCGTGGATCTTTCTGTTCATCCTTCAGGGCTAGTGCAGAGGTGAAGAGAGAGCATTGGGAAAGTTAACCAGAGGAAGATTTTGGGGCCAGTGTTCTCAAAGCCTGGTCCCCGGACCAGTAGCATCTGCGTCACCTGGGAATTTAGAAATGCCAATCCTCAGACCCCGCCCTGGGCCTACTGAACCAGAAACTCTGGGCATGGGGCCCAGTCATGTGTGTCCTAATCTCCAGGTGATGGCGATGTTCCCTGGGGTTCTAGGTGTGCTGATCAACATGGCTTCTCTGGTTAGACGATCCTGATGCTCCTCAGAAATAACTTGCTCTGGGTTAGAAGCCAGGCTAGTGGGAGCCAATCCGGCCCAGCACCTAAGCCTTCTGGTTAGTTCTTGGGCTAATCTGCCCAAAGATATGGACAGGAACGACTGGGATATGAACTTTAGAGACCACGTTATCCTGAGTGCCTGGGGCACATGCCCTTCTGAGCCCCACTGGCCCCATGTGCTCATACTCAGAGGGCGGGGCCTGGCAGAGGAGGAGAGGAGAAAAGGTGGAGCGTAAGGTCACTGTGCAGTGTGGCTGGTGCCAGTGAGATTCCTCCCAGGGATCCAGGCTGTGATAACACGTAACACAATTTGGCTCCTGGAGCTTCTGGGTGAGCACGTATAATAATGAACGGTTGGTTAGAATTGGGAAGACAGAGAGCAATGCCCCCTCTTCCATACTCAATTTTTTAGATAGTCTCAGATACCTTGGGGACAAGGCCCAAGAGACCTCAGCACCTGTGTCTCATTGCCATCAGTGTCTTTCTTGGCATAGACTGGGAGTTTCTTTTCGGAAAATCCCTTTGCCAGAGTCCCATGGCCATTTCTGTCTTAAGAAGTTGGCATTTATCCTTTTACCTCGAATGTGTCTCTCTGGTCTCTCTACCCTCTCCCAGTTTTCCATCTCAGCTTGAGCTAGAAACTTCTGGGCCATTTCAGAGTGATGTAACCAAATTACTAGTTCTGACTTATAAAAGTAAGGGCTAAGAATTCCTTTCAGAGGGAAAGAAAAATTAACATTAAGTAGATAGCAAGTGCCAAGCACTGTGCTCCCTGCTTTACATAATTCACCTCATTGTCCTCATCACCACCCCATACACGATGTTATTTCCCCCATTTTGTAGATAAGGAGAGTGGAGTTGCGAGGGTTTGTCTCTTGTGCAAGGCCACACAGCTTTTAAGTTGCAATGAGGATTTAAACCCAGATCTGCCTGATTGCAGAGCACATGTGTGTTCCTCCTATGACACCATCTCAAGAGAGCTCCTCCCAGGCAGCCCCAAGGAAACAGGACTCTGGCCAAGTCCATGGCTCTGTCGGCCCTGGCTGGACTCCCTCTTGGTCAGGCTCTGGTCGGGCCTCACCTGACTTCTCCTGGCCAGCTGGCCTCTCCACCTTCCTGGCTCTGCATGGGCCCCCCCAACCTCCCCTCCCTCCCAGGAGAAGTCAGAGGGAAGCCACAGGCCTCTAGACAGGTTGCAGGGAGCATCCCCTCCACCCAGTGTTAACCCCTGCGGCTGGCCCACAGCAGGGAAGCCCTCTTGCCTAGCTCTGCATGGACTGCTCGCTTGCCTGAGTTTGCATTATTTATTTAATGTCTTGTACCGTAAATAATGGTAACTTTATGGTTATTAGGAACGGGTTAAGGTACATGCGGGTAGCACCAGGCTGCCTTCAAAAGGAACAGTCCTGGCATAAAATGTTGCGATAATTGCTTTACTGCTGAGTGTTGGTCTTTATTTTGTGTCTGATTTGTCCCTTAAGCCAGCGTAACATTCTCCCCACGGCAGGAGAATGCAGAGAGCAAATTGAAGGGCTGAGCATGAACAATGCGACATGGTGCACTGCTGGGTTTTTCTTTTTTCCTTTTTCTTCGTTTCTCCCTTGACCTCCCTCCAATCCTCTGCGCTCCCCTCCCCCCATGCCCTGCCCCAGTCTCCGCCCTACTCCGGTTGGGAGAATCATTCTCCCCCACCCTTGACACCTCTGGAAGGTATCCCATCTTAACCCCCTATTTTGAAAATTAGGTTAATAGAGCACTCCTCTTCCTTACCTCTTCTCTGGGCAGCAAACTAGACAAAACAAAAGAATAAACATATAAAAGGAGCCTTCCTTTTCATGGATGCTGTGCCCAAGCCATGCCCAGGCATCCCCGCCCAGAAGTTACCTTCCCTTTCATTTCTTACGAGGAGGCTATGTGCTGGCAAGGACACCAACTTGACAGTCCCTCTTGCTCAGCATGGCAGTGGTCAGAGAAGTCCGGGTGTGTAAGAGGACGGTAGGGGGGTGGGGGAATAGGGTCTGCCAGCTCCTTCCTGATAGTGGGAGAGGGTGATGGTCTCCAGTGGCCACTGGGACTCTCTTCCTCTTCTCTTTGTGCCATCACACCACGGCAGGAAAGCTGCTGGCACTGCCTGCCATGCGCAATGCCATATTTCCCTTGTCTATGCAAGAAGGTTGTCACCCTGGGCCATGGAATGGAGCAGGGGGCAGGGGGTGGGGGTGGGGGCCCCTTGGTTTGGGCCAGCCTTCTGCTTTCCCAGATGTCGATCCTCCTCTGAGGGTCCACCTGTCAGCCTCCAGCAGTACCCCGCAGCACAGAGAGAGCAGGTCCAGCATCACCCGGAAGGGCACCCTGGCTTACTCTGGGCTTCTCTGCTGTTCAGGGAGTTTGGTGGTGGCAAGAACACTGAGATTGGAGTCAGAGCCCTGGGCTCTTGTCTTAGCTTCCTCACCAACTTGCCGGGTGTAGTAAACTTGTACAAACAGAAGTTCCTTGGAAACTTTCTGTCTCGGTTTCACCTGTAAAATGAAGGCAAAAATACCTGCCTTGTAGGATTATTATGAAGATCAAAAGGAGATAATGGGTGAATACCAACTCCAGGACCAATGGTAGGTGGTTTATGGTGGAGTCTCAGATACCCCGTCATGCTGTCCAGCCACAGGCAAGTGGCCATTTCTGGGTAAGAAGGAGGCGGGCATTGGGAGAGTTGGGGTGGTCCAAAGTCGGGGAGAGGAGGGAGGCAGAGCTCCCCCAGCCCTTGTAGCTTTTCCTGGAGAGGGAAAGCACTGTTGCTGTCCGCCCTGGGGCAGGCATCAGGGCAGCCCATGGCTGTCCCCCTGCCTCAGAGGGACACCTTCATCTAGCAGCCGGGATCTCCTCTCTCCCTCCAGCCACGGTGCCTACTTTGCCCTTTCGCGTACCACCCCTTTTCTTCCTCCTCTAGGGTTTCTCCCTCTCGGCTATAACGGAGGGGACAACAAAGTCCAAGCAAGTTGACAGCGAGTGGCTTTACGCTATAGGAGGCTGAGGGGGATTTGTGTGTCTCTGCACTCACCCCACCTCTCCAGAGCCTAGTAACTCATCAATAGCGGAAATTTGAACAAAGTGGAGAACCGGGGATAAAAGGAGAAATGCTGCGGTGATTGGGGGTGGGGGAGAGAGGGAAGGGGGGATGGCTTTAATTAGGGCTTCTTGGCCTCTTCAGTCCTGGGGCTGGTGGGGTAATCCAGTTAGAGCCCCAGCCTTTCATCTCAGCTGGCTGGCCTCTCAGGGGCCCTGTCAGAGCCTTTAGGGGGCAACAAGTAGCGGGTAGGCCCGGAGTGGGGTGGGGGTTGGTACCGCACTCACTTCCAGCTGGCCGCAGAGGGGGGTGCGGAATGGAGCCCAGCCGTGCAGCAGTTGGTGGTGGGCAGTGAAGTGGCCGGTGTGGGCGGCTTGGGCGCTGGGCGGCTGTCTCCTGACACCAGAAACTCTCTTTATGAAAGGATCAAGTCGGGAGCATTGTTCTGCGGCCAGGGAACCAAGGGCTCAGAATGCTCTTTTGTGTGGAGGTGTCCCCCCCCCACATTCACCCTTCTTTTTTCTCCCTTTGAGCCACTGTTGGCTGTGCCTCTGCCCCCATGCTGGGGGGGCACAGAGTGGTGGAGATGAGCTCGGGACAGACAGTCCTGGGGGAGCCATCTGTGCTGGGGTAGGATCCACTGGAGCTGAAAAATTAAACAGCATTTTCAATTAACTTTTCCTCTCTTGTTTGGGGGTAGGCGTGGGGGGGGAGGGTGGAGCAGGCTGGTTGAATTTAACCTTTGAAAAGCTGCAGTGGAGAGAGGAGGAGGGAATGACCTTTCTTTCCTGAGGCAGGGTTGATGGAGGGGTGGGGAGCAGTGGAGTTGTTCCCCGTGGCTAGGCCAGGGACCCTCTCCTGAGAAGCTCCTGGTGGCCTTGGCCCCTGCGTCCCATCTGTGTGTGCGTGCCAGGGTATGGGGTGTTTGCCACAGGAGGATGGGCAAGTGGCCTTGGTCCGCCGGGGGATGGGGCTCCCCACTGGGCAGCAAGAACCTTTTGTACTTTTCCACCACCACCCCTTAATGGCTGCCCCTTTACTCATCGAATCTTCCCTTCTTTTCCTCAAGAAATCCTGCTTTTTAGTTTCAGTTCTTGGGCCGAGTGCCCCCAAAGAGGGAAAAATATTTGGGGAAGGGCTTCTGCTTTAAGTACGCTTGGCCTAGATGTGCTCTCAAGGCCGTCCCAACACTGTCCCACTGGCAAAGCCGAATAGAGCATGGCTGGAAATCAGAGAGTCCAGCTCGGCCCCTTCTCACACCCCCGGTGCTGCATCCTCCGGCCTCCTCCGTCTGCCCTGGGAACTGGGAGCAGGCCTTCCTCACGCCTCTCAGGTCCCTTCCTCACTCCACACACAGCAACTTCACCTCTTCCTGGGTCCCCAGTGGAGGGAGACTTCTCTCACCATAGTGACTGAAGAACCCTCTGTGACTTTCAAAGAACTCCTGTGAGTCTTCTTTTAATCTGTGTGGATGGATGGATAGGATTAATCCCTTTCTTAATGATGAAGAAACTGAGACTCAGGAGAGATTAATTCTGAAAAGCAGGGCATCTCCTGGATGGCACATCAGCATCATGTAGGGGTCTTTTGCAAGTTGCCCCCTCCTCCCAGAGATTCTAAAGTTCTCACCCTTTCCACCCTGCCTTCACCCCAGAGAAGGGTTCTTTAATGAAATCATATCTTTTGCATTTTCCTTTAACTAAGTACAGACAGTCCCATTGATGGGGAGAAAATCAGGAAGGCCACTGGAGTTAGCTAAAGAGAAAATGAATCCAGTGGTTTCACTTGAGTTTTCACCAGCCCTGGTTTTCATCAAAGCAACAGGGAAGATGGTATGAGAAAACAGGCGTAGAAATGAGTTGCTCCCTCAGCTATTCTAGGAAACAGTGGGGCATGATCTTCCTTCCCAAACCTGTTCCTTATCTTGTATTTCATGCTCAATTAAGGACACTGCTCTCCATCCTGAGCTCAGGGCACTCTCCCCTTCCCTGGCTACGTTCACCAAACTGCTTTCCTTCAGTTCATCAGATGCACATGCTTCCTACTTCAGGATATTGGTGTATACTTCCCCCGACTCATAGCCCTCCTTCCTCTCTCTGTAAATTGTGCTGCTCAGAGAAGCCTTTCTGTCCTCTCAATGAAACTTTTGTCCTCCAGTTACACGTACTTCCCTGATGTGTCTCTTCATGGTTCACAGTTACGGGTTGGGTGGGGAGAGTAGTTAATGCCTCTCCAACAGATCTCAGGCTCCGAGAGAGCAGGTGTGCTGCTACTTGGTTTTTTTTTTGTTTTTTTTTGAGAGTCTCACTCTGTTGCCCAGGCTAGAGTGAGTGCCGTGGCATCACCGTAGCTCACAGCAACCTCAAACTCCTGGGCTCAAGCCATCCTCCTGCCTCAGCCTCCCAAGTAGCTGGGACCACAGGCATGTGCCACCCATGCCCGGCTAATTTTTTTTATATATATTTTTAGTTGTCCAATTAATTTCTTTCTATTTTTAGTAGAGACGGGGTCTCGCTCTTGCTCAGGCTGGTTTTGAACTCCTCACCTTGAGCGATCCTCCCACCTCGGCCTCCCAGAGTGCTAGGATTACAGGCGTGAGCCACCGAGCCCGGCTGTGTGCTGCTACTTTGTTCATTACTCTCTCCCCAGTGCTCATGGGAGGCACTCAGGGGCTTCCTCCATGTTAAATGAATGAGAGGATGAAGGTAGCCACTCACAGAGAAAATGAGCAAAATGAAAACCAAGATTTCCCAGAGGTAAGGATGAGAACTGGCTGTGGCTTTGAGATCTGGCAAATTTCTTTAGGACCCCAAAATGGAGGCCAGCAGGCCTGAATGTGCAGAGGACACTTTTGCAGCGGGGGGTCTGGTAGGGGTGATGTTTGAGGTCCTTTTGGTGGTGAGCAGGGAAGCAGGCCGCCAACTTCTCCTTGCATTCCAAAGGTGCCAGCCCATTTGTGGAGCCCTGAGCAAGAGAAGGCGAGAGAAGAGCACTAAGGGCTGCAGCCAGTTCTGATTTAGAATAAGGGGGAAGAAAGGCTTTGCCTGCGGAGTAGCTTCTGGTGAGGCCACCCTAGTTTGTTGCAAGATAAAGGGATTGCAGGGACCAGCACAGGCTAGATCCCAGGCCTGTGGTCAAGAGGATGAACGGGAGGCAATGGAGAGAAACTTTCACTAGTGAAGGGTTAAAGGGAATAAACATGTTTAGCAATATATTGAGGGTGAGGTGGAGGGAAAGGTGGGGGGAAGACCAGTGAGCATGTAGACCACTAATAAATGAAGAGAAGTAGGAGATTCATCTTACCTCCTACAGGGCAGAGATACTCAGCTCATTTTTTAGATCAGTCTTTAAGAAGAAAAATGACAAAAAGGAATTTGGATAATTAGGAAGTAAATGCAGACTGTGCAAAAATCGTTCCTGATAGAAAGCAGGTAGGAGAATACTCAGAAAATGTAAGGGTTTCACAAATCAGCAAGCCAGGCTGACATCCATCATGCGGTATTAAGGCTAGTGTTCTGGGAACGTGCGAAGCGGGGTGCTGATTGAACCACTTATAATTATGTCTGGAAAATCATAGAAAGTAAAAGGAGCCGTCAGGAGCCTGGGGAAGTGAAACGGATGTGACTCCTGTCTTCTAAAAAATAGTACGACAGTCCTAAAAATGTTCACCAGTCAGTTTGGAGCTAGGTACAATGAAAGGGGGGAAATCTGTCATCTCCAGGAAGAAAATAAAATTGCAAGCAGTGTGTGTATGTGTGTGTGTGTGTGTGTGTGTGTGTGTATGCCTAAGGGCCAAGCCACACCAAACAGAATAACACTAAGTGATCAAATTGGAAACAGAAAAACAGATGTGTTGTAATGGGTGTGCCACAAGAGGCTGTTGTTAAAACAGGTTCAGGTTTTCGCCGGTGGTTGTAGGTATATAAATGAACACTGCACAGAAAGGAAAAATCAATGGCAGGGAGAGAGGTGCCCTCCCTGCGAACAGAGTACTCACTCGGAGCCAATTCAGCAAGGTCTAGTTTTGGACAAGGAGAAAACTGCACATCACTGAAGAAGCCGATGGGTGGGTGTGGCCGGGGAATAACAGGGGAACCTGAAGTCAACGCTGCCTTGAGCACCTAATCACAGGGGAGGGGCGGGGAGCAAATGCACCGTTTGGGTTGAAACTCTCTCTGCTCCCCTACCAGAGCCACTGGGAGCCGCCTTGCTTTGGGGGCTGCATGCACAAAAGTTGGGTGTGGAACTTTTGGGTCTAGAGGGAGGTGGCACACGGGGCTGGTTTCAAAGAGTGGGGAAGGCCCCCAAGGGGGCGAGCCGAGGGGGAGTGGCTCCTCATGGTAATGATCCTAACTGACTCCACAGCCCCAGCGCCCTGTACACTTTTACAAGGTTAAAGCAACAGCTTGAACCTGTATGGGGTGAGCATTTGTTTCCTTTCCAGATTGCCAGCTAATGAGGAAAGATTAAAGGAGCTAAATCTGTTTAGCTTGGCTAAGTGATGACGGAGGCGGTGGGGTGGAGAGGCATGCTGGGCCAGCCTGGCCGAGCAGGGGTGTGATAACTGTCTGCAGATTTCAGAAAGGTGGAACCACAGCACGGGAAGAGCAGCTGTCTCAGGTGGTGCAAGGAGCCATGGCCTACGCCAGTAGGAAGACACGAAGGGCGAGTTTCCCAACAGCAGGCTGGGCAGCTCACCGAGCAGCCAAGTGACCACAGGAGGAGAGTGCAAGCGCCAGAACGCCCCAGCTGCGCAAAGTGGGGACCAAGCTAACCCATCCCATGGGCCCGCACTGTCCCAACAGGCTGGCTTTCACGTTGCCATCTGCTAACAGCATCCTCCGTGCTCTTGAGGGTCCTCTCTGGCCCACTGCTCCCACTGCAGCCAGTGCCTTAGGGGATTTGGAGTCCGGAAAGGTTCCTCCACTTTTTGGCCTGTGACAGACATTTTTAGTAGCTGGTTTGGCGATTCATAGCCAGGCTGTTTTTTGATGATGTCTTCAGATAGAGTCTCCCAAGCCTATGAGATTGGAACCTGTGTGAGGATCTCTTCTAGGAGTAGAAAGAACTTCCCCTAAAAGGGAGAGCAGGTGGCAAGGCCCATGGTGTGGTGTACCAAGGGTCCCACGCCTGGCCCCCAGGGTGAGCCAGGCTGCCTCCCCCATGCTCGCTGTTGGCAATCTCACAGTTAAACACTTAAACAATCTTTCTTTCTCCTCTTTTCCCTCTCCCCCTCTCTCTCTCTCTCACTCTCTTCTTTTCAGAGTTGACAGGGGCCAAATAAAGGCCCTTTTAAAAAAAACACACAAAACAATTTTGTTCCTTCTGAAAGTGATGGAGCGAAAGTGAGTGCAGATTATAGGCCTGTGAGGCGAGGGCCTTCCAGACGGGGGGAGAAGCGGTGACATGATGGGAACCTAATGGCAGTAATTGGCCTTGGCTTTGACAGGGCCCATATCACAGCTCAGGAAAAGAGAGATGTTTAAAGTAAAAATTTACACAAAATTATATGTTTTCGGGGTGAAAAAGACTGTTTGGATTTCATTTTTTTTCTTCCTCTTCTTCCCCCCAGGGCATGTTTCATGGGTCATCCTCTGCCGTGTGCATGTGCATGCGCACGCGTGTGCGACAGTGTGTGTGCACACATGCCCGTGTATCTGCCCAGGTATGTGGGCATTTTATACTTGCACCATCAATGCCTTCTACTTTCTCCCTTCTTCCAACAGAGGCATTGCTTAGCTGAGAAAGTTTCTCTTTAGAAAGTAGAAAGAGCCTAAGAGAAGGAGGAAAAAAGAATCATTCGAGTCATATATTAGGCCACCTTCATAGTTTCCCCATAGCAGAGCTTGCCTGGACTCCATATATAGTTGCATAGCATCTTGTATTTATCATTGTAGCACTTAGTCCTAAAGGTAACCAGCTAATAGACTGGGTGCTCATATTTGTTTAGTGTCTGACTCCCACTCCAGGCTGGGAGCTCTTTGAGTGCAGGGGCCTGGTCATCTTGTTCAGTGCCAGAGTCCCAGCACCTAGCCAGAGCCTCCCACATGGCAGGCTTTCAGTATTTGTTGAATGAGTGGCCTAAAATAATGGAATTATGTTGGGCCAGCAGCTGTGCTGGAAGACCGTGCCTCTCTGAGTATAAAATGCTGATAAATAAGACTTTTGTCTGAGGTACCAGCATATTCAGATAATTGATTCTTCATTGCTTGTTGGACATGTGGCCTGACAGGACGACTTCAGAGGTGGCAGTGAAACGAGAACATTAGGTGTTCATCCCTGGTTCAGAGTGGGGAAGACTTTCCCCACCACCAACTTCATTAGAAGGTCTATAGTCAACCCCCAATTGACTCTTTAATGCTAATGACCATTTCCAGTGTGAAAACCATTTCCTCTTGGGGCCTGCAAGATGACTGCTGCTCCCTGTTTTACCTGGGATTTAGGCATCATGTACGGACTGAGCTGGGAACTAACCAGCTATCGGGCTACTTTTTAGATTTTTTAAAAAGATATGCGCTTTGACTAATAAGACCCAGGAATCAAACTAAATTGAATGTTTTATTCTCGTGAGCTCAAGGGGACATACTTAGAGTCCCAGACCCTCAGATTGGGGAGTGGCTTTAGAGGTTCTGAAGTCCATGCTTCACTAGTTTCGTGCACAACCTCTACAATGACCTTTCAAGCTCCAGGTGCAAAGATTGGCACATCCAGCGAGAGAAGTGGACCTTAAAGTCAAGAAATGGAGGGGCAAGGAACTGATCTGGGCAAGAGCTAGCTCTTGGGAATGCGTCAGTTGTGGGGAACAAACACAGAAAGGGAAGACCTAGCAAGGACTGTGTTGTGAAGGTAGAAATAAATTCTGGAAGGCAAATCCCAGGAGGTTGTTGTAGAATGGGGAGGAATAGGTGCCGGCGACAAGGACCAAGCCAACAGTCTATGTCCTTTCCATGTTGCCTCAGTGTTTGAAGAAAATCTCAGCCCAGCCAAACCAGGAGGTTCCAAGACCACTAGGGGATTCCAGAACACTGGGTGGATGTTGCTGGGGACGGGAGAAGGGCAGCAGTGTCTGGAATCAAATGGAAATGATGCTCTTAGAGCTGTAGCAGTCGCCAAGATCAACTGATGGTGAAGTCAATCCGATTCAGTAGATGGTTCTCGAACAGTACAGATGTAGCTCATGTGCTATTTACTGTTAGGTGCAGTAATAGCAAATAAAGTTGTGATTCCTACAATTGACATGTTGTAGGAGTGGAGAGGAAGAAGTAATTGCTTATGGTCAGATTACAGATTCTTAAAGAAAAATGGAGACATTTGGGTTTCAGAGACATGTATTTGTGCCAACGTTTATAGAATGCCTGCTCTACTCCAGGCATCATGCTTGATCAAAGCTCTTCAGACTTAACTGTTTAATTTGAGTCACTTCCCTTTTATTTTCCTTTTATATGCTGAATTTAAAGTGTGGGTAAAGAAAAAAATGGCTAACACTCCATCCACGAAAATCACACACATGAGAAGCCTCTCTTGGCAATCTCAGGGTTCTCTAAGCTCTGTAGATGCTCCAAGAGACTATGGAAATAGCTGCAGCTTACAGAATTTTCCTCTGGCATTTAACACAGAGATGCTAACCTTATCCTTATCTGTTACCTCTGCATAGGAATATTAAAATTGTAAATTACATGCATTTTCCTAAAATGCATGCCTTTCACTGGGACCTGAAATAATGACTTGGCTGCAGGTGCCTCTGGGTATCACTTGGTTGCCAGTCAATGTTGATCAGAAGATGAGATGTTAAAATCTTCAGATCTGACTCCCTTGGATGTGATCTCAGCTGCTACACCATACCCTCCTAAAAGGACAGCAGAGGAGCTATGGGTGTTGTTTGCTTTTTCACTCATCTAAACTTTTTGCTTCAAATTATAGAATCTCGGAGCCTTAGAGGTGATGCAGCATATTTTTAAATAGACTGCCTAGTCTGAGTTAAGTGCTGGAGATACAGAGATTTAAAAACAGTTCCTGGTTTAGAGGAATTCATAGTCTACTGAGGAGAGACAGGCCATCCAAAGAGGTAATTTCTATATGCCACAGTAAGTGCGAAGGAAGATGTAAGACGCAGCACCTCCTAGAAGAAACAAGCACCTCAATCAGCTAAAGACCTCCGGGAAGGCTTCGGAATTGGCAAAGCTTGAAATGAATCTTTAGGAAGTTTGCTACGCAGAGAAAAGACAAGGAAAGAGTGTTCCCAGCAGAAGATATGGCATAATTGTTGGATGTGTGAATTTTAAGTCAACTAATCCCGGCCTTTAGTTGCTTACTGTTTAGCAGCTTCTGAGAAATTCACCGTCCTCATTCCTGTGACAGCATATAAGGATAGTGAGAAAAAGGAAGGGCTGGAAGAGCCACCAAGAAAAAGGAAGACAGGATAAAGTTCAGGGAAGGAAGAAGAGAAGGGAAAGGAAGCCAATGTATTTATTGAATGTCTCTTCTATGCTAGGTAGTTTTACGTTATCTCGTTGAATGTTATTGTTTCCATTTCATAAATTAAGACAATGTGGTTCAGAGAGATGAATGGATTTCTTCAGCTCACTTCACTGCGTAGTCCTCTCCTGTCCCCATTCTCACGATAACTCTACCTCCTACCTCTCTTTGAAGCTCCGCACTGCCTGTTTACCACCAAGTGGCTCTATCATGATGCTTTGACTTAACCAGCACAAAATGCTGCTAATAATTTCCCACCGAAACTGCCCCTTCTCCACTTTCCCATGGCATCACCCATCCACTTGCCCAAGCTGGAAACCAGGGGGTCGCTCTTTGATCTTTCCCTCTTGCTCAGCCCACATTCAATGCACCACTCTGTCTTGACCGTCCTAGTCTAAAATGTACCTCAAGTGCATCCCCTCAAGTGCCAGCTTGTCTGGCACCCCCTGAGTCAGGCCATCATCAGCTGTCCCCTATCACTGCTGGGATCGTCTTCTGTTTGACTTCTCTCTTCCATGCTTGCCACCTCCTGTTCCAGCCTCTCCACCTGGCAGCCCTGGGATCTTTTTCAGATGCATGACCCTACTGTCAATCCCATAATTCTGAACCTGGCAGGGACCTGCTCCCTGTCCACCCTGGCCCTACCCTCACCTTGGGGTCCTTCATCCCACCCAGTTGACTCCACCCCACCTCCTTACAGGCTGGTTCCTTCTCATCCCTCAGATCTTGGCTTAAATGCCATTTCCTCGGAGAACTCTTCCCAATCTAAAAAAGATTTCACCAATTTCTCTATTTCTCACCCTTTATCTTTAGGCACGTATGACAGACCGTGGTTTTACATTTATTTGCGTGTTTGATTGTCTTGTCTAACGTCTGTGAGGGCAGCGCTATGTGTCATGTTCCCACCGAGTCATCACCGCCGCGCACAGCACCGAGTATAGAGTAGGCCCTTGTGATTACATTTGAATATATTATGTGTTTTTGTTCAAAAGGAATATTAAATGAAACGTGTTCAGGATAAAGAAGAGTTTGGATTTAGACTGCCCACCTCTTCCTGACTCCACAGCCCGTGCATTTCCCTCTTCATCGTTCTACCTTCTGGTGGGTAAAACCCAACCCAGGCCACCAGGCAGTGCGCAGCATTCAGGGAAGGCTAGAGAGCCTTTAAAAACTTAATCCTGATTAGAAAATGAACTCTTTGAGGCTGGGGGCCACGTCCTCATTGTTTAGTAAAGTGCCTGGCACAGGGTAGGTGCTCAGTAAAGAATGAATGAATGAATGAACAAATGAGCCTTGAGAAACTCTCAGGTTTCTAATAGGAGCAAAGGGGCAGAGGCGCCATTTACTGAGGTGGATCGGGGAGAGGAAGAGCACATTTGTTGGCGAATGGGGAAAGGTGGGGAGAAATGAGTTTAGTTTTGGAATGACATGCAGAAAAAGGCATAGTCCTTAATAAGCTTGTTGTGTTTCAAGAACAATGAGAAGCTTATTCATTCAGCATTTATTTGTTTAATCATTAATCAACAGGTATCTGCTTAAAGCTTAGTATATGTCAAGCACTATGCCAGGCACTGAACATATGGTAATAAATCAGACAAAGTCAAGACAGGGAAATGGATAAGAAAACAGATATTAAAATGCAGAATGGTTAGTGCCATTATCAAAGTAAGCACAAGGTGCCTTGGGGCTTTAGAAGTGGAGGCAGCAAGACTTCCTAGAAAGCAACACCTCGATCACAGCCTGAAGAATAGAGGAAGTAGGTGCCAGCCTGACTAAATGCCAGAGAAAGGGTGTTCCAAGCAGAGGAAGTAGCAAGTGCAAAAGCCCAGCAGCAAAAGAAAGAAAAGCGGTCAGAGAACTATAAATAGTTCAGGATGGTGGGAACCATGGTGTTGAGAGCAGGGTGCTCTGCAGGGAGCAGCAAGAGAAGCACACCGTGAGCCTCCTTGACATCCCTCCCCTCTGTCTCTGCGCTTGGGAGAAGAGATGGTGCAGGTGTTAGTAAGTCACTGTGGCCCACAGTAGGGTGGGTGAGGGGAAAATGAGGACAAAGTGGGACTGGAACCTTGGACCAGATAGTCAAGAGCCTTGTTTGCCATAACAGAGTGTGACTTTTAGGGGCAACTAAGGACCACTGAAAGGTTTCAACTGGGAAGGGTAGTGGTGATGACAGGATCAGAGCCATATATTAAAAAGATAACTCGTGGCTAGTGTGAAAAATGGATTCAGGAGGACATGACCATATTTTCTGTCAAGAAGACATTCATCAGATTGGAAAAAAATAGAATAGTAAGAAAATACCGAAGTCTAGAATTGTGCATGTGTGTGTGATAATAAGACACTCTCTACATAAGTGTCAATTCTAGCCTTCGTGGGTCCACGACACCACTCGCCATTTGCCTCCCCTGCCCTGTGTTGCTTTTGGCCCTGACACATTTCGCCTCCTCTGCTTGAAACATCCTTCTTGCCTCTTATTCATCTTCAAGGAAAACTTCAGGTTCAAGCCTTCCCTATTCCTGTTGCCCCAGATTTACCAGTTCCATTCTCTGGGCTACCATATAACTCTGGATGTAACAACTGCACTATAATGAACTTTTTTCTCATCTGTCTCCCAAACCAGACTCTATACTCCTTAAGGGCTAAGACTGTGCAAGTTTCTTTGTATCTCTAACATCAGGTATGGTTCATGGTAAACAGTAGGTACTCAATAAATATTAGATGGATTGGAATTTACTGGAATACTAATAAACTGGGACAGTCTAATAATGTGAAATTTAATAAATGTAATTTTCTGTACTTGGATTCAAAACTTCAGCTGTACCAGCATAGGATAGGAAAGCAAGATTAGTCCACAGACATCTCTTGAATATCAGCTACATGCTAGATACATGCCTGACACTGGACTATAAAGTAGAGAACTAGGGAGACACATGCTTTGCCCTGATGGAGTTTACAATCTACTGGGATGACAAAGTTTAAACAAGTAAGCAAATGTAAGTGAAATGCTATGGGGAACAATACAGAGTGCAGTGAAGACCTAACCTGGTTGGGCCATGGAGGAACACTCTATGAGGAAGTGATATAGCAGCTGACCTCAAAGATTCCTGGAGTTTTCTAGGCAAAGTCAAGTGTTGGGGTTCTGGGGGTGGGGTTGGGCTGGGAGATGTGGTTTTCAGCAGATGTCAGCTCTATCATCACTTCCTTAGGTAAGTCCTCCTGACTTTCCTGAGAAGGTCACATCTTCTCTTGTGACAATGTGGATTGCTCCTGCAGAACTTGTCTGTGTTGCAGAATCACATTTATTTCTGCCATTACTTGTTTAATGCCTAAGGCCCCCACCGGACTGTACGCATGGTGAAGAGACCTGTCTCTCTGTGCTCACAAGTGCATTCCCACTGCTTAGTACAGTATCTGGCATATAATAGACTCTCAATTCATGTGTACAGAATGAATGAAAGGACAAATGAATGAATGAATGAAGGAGTAAATGAATGAAGGGGGTGAGCATTCCAGGAAGAGGGAATAAGAACCAAAGACCAATGTATTTGGAACAACAGCAAGGAGGAGACCAAGTGTCTGAGAAAATCTGATGGTTTGGTTGACTGTCAGCTACGTATGAAACAACAAAGTGAGATGGCTGCGACCTTAGGCTGTATTAAGAAAAATCTTGTCTCTATTCTGCCTTAGCCAGACTACTCCTAGGGTGTCGTTTTCTTTCCTGGGGACCATACTTCAGAAAGTGACAAATATTTGCAAAACATTTCCATGTGAGAAGCTCCATCACATAATGGAAAGATCACGGGATTTCTGAGTCAGGTAGACATGAGTTTGAATTCCCGCTCCACCCCTTGCTGGCTGAATTGGACAAATCACTTAACTTCTCAGACCCTCTTTTCCTATCCATAAAACAGAAACAATCATATCCAGAAGTCTGAAAGCTAAATGTAATGCAAAATGCTAGCATAGTGCCTGGCACACAGGAGGCACCCAGTAAATGTGAGCCCCCACATGTGTTAGAAGAAGCAGGACTCTGGGCTGTTTGAGTTGAGGACAGCTTCTTGAAGGGAGTAAAATTTGAACTGGTCACAAGGACTGGAAGACTCTATATTATTGAAGAAAAGAAAGAGACCCTAGTTAAGAGGGGTGGGCAATAACTGAGCGCAGCACTGTGCTGAGCCCTGTGCATGGAGAGAGAGAGCCAAGCATACCCAGCCTGAGCTTTAGGCCAAAAATTTTCCTCCTGGGCAGGGATCTCGGCTCCCAACAGGAATGTCATACCCAGGAACCATCTCTGACTAGTGTGCCCATTTTGGAAAGCAGGGAACCTACAGCTTGGTTTAGGATTTGCTCATAATAGACAACCTCTGAGACCCTGCACTCTTGGAGCTTGTGTAGTACACGGAGTACATTAGCATCCCACTAATGAAAGTTCCAGCAAGTAGGACTATGTGTGCATGCATGTGTGTGCACACACTTAAACACTCAACAAAGCTAAAACAAAGCATGCTGCCCACACTGGTCTGGGAGCTTGGCAGTAACATCCAATGGCAGCTCGTCCAGAGTATGTAGCTTTGGGTATGGAAGGACTATTGAGGGAAAAGGAAGGCGAGAGATGGGGAAGAACATATGTTCAAAAATAAACACTGCCTCCTGCTAAATGGTCTAGAAAGCATCTGTAAGAGGGGCTCTGGGCTGTGGGGTTTCCAAGGATGGTTAGTGCGGGAATGTTTTGTCTGTAGAGTTGGAGATGGGGGCTTCCACATCCTGCCCACTGCCACATCTGGGGAAGTCATCTGCACTGGGCTGATGGCTCCCCGAGCACTCCTGCTTTAATGGCTCGTGGTGCCGCAAGAAGTGGCCTTGTAATGGCCATTCCAGGCTGCCCTGGGGAAGGATCTGGGCTGGCCCCAGGCAGCCTGTTTGCTTTTCCCCCACTGCAGGCCATCCACCACCTCTCGGCTCCCCTTAGCTAGGTGAGCTGGCCTCTCCACCACTGCAGCTAGGGAGCCTCCAGTGGTGGGGAGACAATGGGACTAGAGGCCTTGGGCATTGGGAGTGGGGAAAGGATTTGGTACTACTCTTCCTGACTGCCATGTCCTTGCTAAGGCACTGGCTCCTGCATCCATCACCACTACCTTTCTTCTTTTGACACAGCTCTGCAAAAACCTCATCTCTTTGCAAAAGGAGTTTCAGAGTCATGGGGTCACTCCCAAGACCAAGTGGTGCAGAAAGGGCAGTAACACCACATTTGGAAAGAACTGAAAGAGCTGCTTCGTGCCGTCGAGTGTGGTGTTAGGAGATAGGACAGCGGAGAGCAGAGACGCAGTGCTGAGGGGGCATCCTAGTCAGTCGCCAGGTTTGCGACAGACAACTGCAGGTGCAGACAAAGCTGCTGGCTGGTGAACTCTGGCATGGGGTATTTTAATGGCACCGTCCTTTACCTTGCCGACAGCCCTGGAGAATTATCTGGGGGACCCAAGAGGAGTGTTGCGTGTACAGATACCTGCAAGTTGTAAGGATTGAGCAATGGGTCATGGCTTCAGCAAGGATGAGACCACCCCCCCCAACCCTGGTGCCCCAGGCAGCAGCCTGGCTAGAGTGGGGACCAACTGTGCATGGGGAGACGCCAGAGGGGAGGAGGGGGAGGGCTTGCACTCGCTCCCCTCGGCAAGGCCTCGTAAAGCTGCAGGTGTGAGATGTTGTTATTTAGTCTAGAGCCTGGTATGTGACAGCCCGGGCCCTCTCTCCTGCGAACTGCCGCCGCCACCGCCTCTGCTGGCCAGATAATTAGTCCATTACGACTCTCCCACCTCGGGTGGGTGGGGGCAGGGTGAGAGCCCACCCTCAGACTCCTTGTAATTCAACTTCCTGTGTTTTATGGAAGCAGGCTGTTGGGGGCAGAGAGTGAAAGGCGGGTCCCTAGACTGGGCCAACCCCTTCCTCAGCTCCCAGCCCCCACCTCCCTCCTGCCACCCAAACCCGGTTGCTGTGGCGACCAAATGTTATTTCCCAGTTCCGTGTTGGAACTGCTTTGTAAAAGTTTTTCACATCTCCTACCTGCCTCAAACAGAACGCGGCGGCACATCCCTGTGCCTGCTCTGCCCGGCTCTTCCTCCGCGTCTCCCTCTGTCTCTCTCTATTTTTATTACACGCTTATCGCCTTTTTCCCTCCTGCTTTTGAAATTGATTTCCTTTCCTTTCTCCCCCTATTCAGGACCTAAACGCTGAATGTTCGATATTTCATTTGAGACCGCTAATCGCATTACTGCCCTTGACGTTTTACAGATATCATATTATGGGCGCAAATTTGGCAAATTATTAGCGCTGTAATGTATAGCTTGTCAGAGGTATTTAAGACGCTAAGAGCCCAAGGCTTATCGGGGTTAGCAGAGAGCTCTCGTTGAGCTTTTGAAATGCAGAGAGCCAGTTATAAAACACACTGTGACTCTCTCTTCAGCTGCTGGAAAAAAAAAGGAAAAGAGAAAAAGAGAAAGAAAAAGAAAAAAAATGTCACCCGTCTATCAGAGGCTTCCAGGGCTGATAACAAGCAAAATTCTTCTCTGTGGGTTTCACTGGAAATGTGAGAAGCTTTTAAAACATTTCTCAAGCTGTCTGGAAAAGAAAAAAAAAAATCTTTATTGAAAGGATGTAGCAATCTTTTTTACTGTGGCCTATTTATCTCTGGGGAAAAAGCTGTAACAAGAAGATCCCCTACTGGTCACCAGCCGTGTCAGGGCCTGCCTGGCTTTGGTGCCAGGACTTTGGTGTGGGGGGCTTGCTGAGAGAAGGGGGGGCCCTTTGGCAAAGCCGGGAAGGGCTGCGGGCTGTGGCGCCGTCCTCTGGAAGAGGCAGCAGCCAGCTCCCCTAGCACGGCGCTCAGGACTCAGCAGACACATCTCATCAAACCCTTTTTGAATGAATAGTTGATTGAACCAACCAACAAACAACAAAAAATTAACAGAGCCTTGAAACTGCTGCCATACTTTGGGCGACCACACTGCCCGGTACCTGCGTCCCCCTCCACTACTGGAAGAACTCACCTCTGCTGACCCCACTGCCCTCCTGAGTGTCTTTCACCTTCACACACACACCCCTGCTCTTTCAAGGCCGTGTGATCCTCTCTGCCTTCTTGTCACTGTCCCCTGCTGGTGACATCTCCCCTCTGTTCAGCATGAATGTAGGCACTTGGCTCAGTATGTCCCTGCCCGCCCCTGTCCCTGCCTTCCTCCTGTGAAGTTCAACACCCACACGGACCGTCCAGGTCCTGGGGTTCTCTGCTGCGGGGTCCTCCCCTCCTACAGAAGCCCACGGAATGCAGCCCAGCCCTCAGTCTGACCACCTCCCGGAATTTCCTCACTTCAGTATAATGAACTCTGAAATCCCACTTGGTAACCGGAGCCTACTGTCCCCACATCCGCTCTCCTTCCTCACTCCCAATGAATCTGTTTTTTGACGTCATTTAGACCTTCGATTCCTGGACCATTCCTAATTTAACAAGCCTATCCTTCCCTTCCTAGCTTCACTTTCTTTCCTACCCAACCTGACCCTTTGATCAATCTCTTTGTGCCATTTCCTCTCCTTGGCCTTTCTGCCCCACCTATTTGCCCACCTCAGACCCCAAACCCACGGAAGCATTTGCTCTCTCCTCGATGTCTGGCCTGCGGCACTTGACTGAGAACCGTTCCGACTGGCGTCAGCGTCGGCCAGGCCCTGAATGCTTCTCACCAGTCCCTTTACGTGTCCCATAATCCATTCTCTTTCCCATTGCCTACAATAGTTGTTTTAAACCTTTCCCTCCCTCAAAAAATTTTCTTCCCTGCCTCTGTTTACCTCATTCTCCATAGATGACTTCATGTCCTGCTTTTCAGAGAGAATATTGGCCAACAATATTCTCCCCTCCTAACCTTGCCCTTGACCCTGGAGGTCACCTTCAGCGACTTGAGTCCTGACTCTGTACTAACCCTTCCACCTGTGCCCGCCACTCCCTAAACCTTGCACCATGGACTCTTCTCTTGCATTTCAAATATCCCTCATCCTACCAATGCCTTTCCCTCTGCCTTTAAACACCCTCAAATCTCCCCCTTTAAACCCTCTTTTAATCTTAACTTCCAAGCACATCACTGCACCATCGTCCTCCTCTTCACTGATAAACTTGCTCTAAAGCAATCTCACTCTCATTGCCTCTGCTTCCCCACCTCCCATTCGCTCAGCCCTTGTAGACTGTTCTGTCTCACCACTGCACTGACATTCCCATCACCCCTTCCTTCTCCCAATCCTCTTTCTCCTCAGCTTCTCCGACCATTTCTTTGGATCTCATCTGCTCCTTCTCATTCTCCTCCCTAGCTTCTCCTTCCTATGTCCTTTGGTATGGCTGTTGCTCAGGGGGCCACACTTCGCTTCTCTTTCTACTTCACACCTCTTCCCTGGGTGAGCCTTGCCTGTGGTTTCACTTGCCACCTAAACAATGATGGCTGCCATGTCTACAACTTCAGCCTCAACCTCTCTCCTGAACTGCATGCCCATCTTGCATGCCCATCTTCCAACTGCCAACCTACTCTCTCCCCTTGAATCCTTGCCGAACACCTCAGACCACATATTCAAAACTGACATCATTATATTTTTCTAAGCCTGAAACTTAAATGATCCCTAAGGACCATCCAACCAAACACACAAGAAGAAACCTAGTTCAACCTAGACTTTTCCCTCTTTCTTCCCCTTTATCTGTCCTCTTTCACCTAAAAAAGAAAGGAAGGAAGGAAGGAAGGAAATTGTGGGAGATTGGATAGGAGTAAGTCCTCTTGCCTCGTACCTTATATCAAAATTAATAAATTAAATAGATGAATTAAAAAGTTCA
>VBSM01000529.1:30291523-30344845 GCA_008086735.1 Cheirogaleus medius
GATCCACCCGCCTCGGCCTCCCAGAATGCTAGGATTACAGGCATGAGCCACTGCACTGGCCTCTAAAATCAGTCTTAAAGGATGAGTAGGGCTTTACTAAGCTATTTCCAAAATCTCTCATTTCTGAATCCACTGCCTTATCATTTTTCTTCTGTATTACTGCAACACACTTCCAAAATTTCATGATTCCCATCCTACTCTTTGCTTCCCCTAACCTGTACCCCTCCCCAGTCTAGTCTCTACATTGGTCACGAAGATAAGTCTTTCTAAAATGCAAATCTGATTCTTTGTAAAATTCTCCATGGACTCCTTTTGCCTATAGGATCAAGTCCAGACTCTTCAGCACAGTGTGCATGGTGGTCTTTCTTACTGACCTGACCTCCCTCTGGTCTGCCAGCTCTCTCCGATTGCCTTTTGCTTGGCAAGTGGTCTTGCTCACTGTGATAGGGTCCCTCACTTGCCCGCAAGAAATCCAGCTTTTGAAAGGCATTCTCTCACACTGGCTTCAGCTGAACTTTGAAGAATGCTCCCCTTACCCACTCAAGTTCAAAGTCTAAGCCTCACGGCCGGCCTCCCCAGGATAACTCGGAGCAGCCTCCCCCAGCCAGAGCCCACATCTCTTCCCAGGCTGCAGCAAGGCCCTGCAGCACAGGCAGGCAGAGGAGGGAACAGGACGGCTGCTGCCCAAAGGAGAAGATCAGAGAGGAAGGATCTGTAAAGCATGAGCACAGAATAATGGGCTTCATGAATACTTAGCATAAGGAAGAGAGGAAAAAAAATCTGTGTAGCAGGCAGTTTTTGTAAAGCGTTGAACTGTACCACACATCACCCCCTGACAGGCCCTGATGTTAGCTCCTGGAATGGATCACAAGAGACTCATTAGAAAAAACAAATATTATCGCACGCTGAAATGATTTATGGAGAAAAATGAAAAATTTTGTGTTGTTGCGTTCCCTCTCACTCACTCCCCCTCGCTGCTGCCTTCTATGGGGAAGTTATTTATGGCTCCAGACCCTTAACAAGAGAACAGCAAAGCTCTGAGCTGATCACTCCTGCAAACTGCCTACATTTGATTTTTATTAGTGACTTAAAGCTTCCTTTTTTTTCTTTATTGTCCTGGGTGAACCAAAATGCATTTTAATGCCTGCTATTCAGGCCAGACAAGAAATGTGTATATGCCTCCCACACAAACCAGCCACTCCACTGTCTCTGTCCAGAACTGAGGGTGACGCAGAAAGAGGGAAGGAGAAAGTGTCCGTCTCTGAGAGGGTAGGTCAGGTGCCATGTACAGGGGCACTTAATACCTATCTCCCTGTCTGGGGACGACCAGGTGCAACAAATTGGTTTCCTTATTTTTGAGACAGACTGACCCAAGTAAGTTTCAGACAAGGAAAGGAAATGGTAATCAACACATATTGCGGTGTTTGTAATATGCGAGGCATTGTTCTAGCTGTTTTCTCTTAGATTATTTCACTTGATCTTCCTAACAACTGAGAGGCAGGTCTCCTTATGCTTATTTTATGGAAGAGGAAACTGAACCTCAGAAAAGTCAAGCAACGTATACAAAGTCACACAGCTGGTAACCGGTTGAGCTGGGACTCAAACCCAGGTCTATCGCACAACATCATCTGTATTTTTATCCCTATGCCACACTGTCTCCTAGATTGGATCATGATGTCTCTAGAATCGTATCTTCTGAACACTAATTGAAAGGTTCCTCAGAGACCTGATTCAGAGTCTCCCCTTCTGCCTACCATAGAAGCATTCCCTTTCCTTTTCCTGCTCTGGCAGGTCATCACCACGTTCCTGCTGGAAAGTGCTGCCTTTCAAGGCCCAGAGCACCGCAGAACAGTTCTAGATGGCTGCAAGTGCTTTGCACACTGGCCAGTAATCTGGGCATCTCCAGTTTGGTCAGGTGCTTTCCCATCCTGCTCACCTTGCTCTGGAACATCGCAACTGTCAGCATCCTTCTTTCCATGTGTCTCCTGGAAGTAGGCAATTTTATAAAATGCGATCTTGAGAACTTCTTAAGAAAAATTTTAACTTTTGAAGGCCCCCAGGTGGAGCATGACCCTCGCTTCCCTCACCATGGCAGACAGGACCCATGCTACAGGAGAGCTAGGCTTGGCCTAACTAACCCCGCCAGGGGCCTGCTTCTGCCTGGCCTCTGTGATCATTTGGCTTCTGTCCCTTTCTCTGGTCCCCTAGGCCGTGTAATCTCCCTGGCTGCTTCTCATGCACTTGGTGCCAGCACTGGGCCAAGAACAGAGTGAGTGCCAGTGCAGATCCCAGTGGACCCCCAAGGCCACTTTACAGAGACCGTCATTTCTCCTTTTCCTAGTTACTTCCATTGTCACTCAGCACTGAGTTCCTACTGTCAACCAGACGGTTAACAGAGATGCGCAAGAAATCTCTGTGGGCAGGAGCTGGCCAAGTCTTCCATCAGTATCTGGGTGCCACGAGTCCAAGGCTGTGGCCTCACTGAGGACAGCCAGTGGACAGTTGCAATCAGAGCCTCGAGTGACTAGCCTTGGAAAATGCCCTGCCAATGCCTCCGCCCTTTAGGTTGTCCTGTGGGGCGGGAAGATGTTGGGAGTGGAGTGGTCTCAGGTAGGAAATCAGGCTTGCCTGCACAATCCTGGCTAATCTGTGCTCTCCCCTCCACAGCGTGGCCCCACGGGGAAGCTAGGGTCCCAGGAAGAGAGCACGGTGTTCTTGACAACAAGGGGCTGGGGGCCCCAGATGAAAGGCCTTGGGGGCTGCACTTCAGTGTGATCTGTAACTCACTCTGACATCTGAACAGAAGGAAGGGCTGCCCATCCTCCCTGCCCTCCACCTTTCACGTAATCCACAGGAGGACAGGGACCGCGGCCTTGGGACATTGCTAGCAGTTCCTCCTGACCCCCGAGAGTCCTCCTTTGGCAAGTTGGGCTGGCCAGAGCAGCCTGGAGAGGGGAGCAAGGCAGTGCTGGGGAAAGGAGTGGGTGCCCTCCCTCCCTGCCCCAGCCCCTCCCAGGCCGGCTCCAGGGCCAGCCACACTGGGCCTCATTCCTGGAGGGCCCTGTCTCTCGGCAGTGTTGCTAGGTGCGGTGAGCCCGGGCGCCTGCCACCGGCTGGCCACGGCTCTGCCTGGAGACCTTCAGGGAGGCTGGGAAGAAGGAGCTGCATTATGTGGCTGATCCCTCCCTCCCGCCCCCAGCCTCAGCACAGTGAGCTTTCCGGAGGGATGGTTATGAGCCAGCCCATCCCCAGGCCTTCCTCTTTGTGCCGAGACCTCCCCGTCAGACCCCCCACCTTCGCTGGCTGCCCCCTCCCCCTTCCCTCCGGTTCAGTAGAGCCAGAGTTAAGCCCGGGGTTAATGCCCAGTGACACCTGCAGGTTGGCTAGTGTTGTTGACATGGGGTGGGGGGGAGGGGAGGGGGTGATGGGGGAGATCGTTGGTGGCTTTATTATGGAGAACTCAGCAGGCCTGGGGCCTTCTATTGTCCAAGTGGCAAATAAATAAATAGGAGAAAGTAAGTCTTCCCCATGGCTTACCGACGGGAGGTTAACAGCTGGACATGACATGACAAATTGGGCATTTTTCTTTGGGGACTGATCCTTACAGCAGCTAGCAGGGAGAATGAGAGAGAAAGGGAGGGGGGAGTTGAGAGAGAGCGAGAAAGCAAGCCAGAGCACAGAACATGCTAGTCACAGAAGTCGACGTGGAAGCAGTGTATGCATGTCCATGAGTACGTGACTGGGGTGTGCAGGGAACATGGCATCCTATTTTGGTCATTAAGAAACAAAACAAAACAAGCATTTTGCATATGACTGCTTCAGGAGTAAACCCCAGAACCCCAGAAGCTGGGTATCTGGCTGTGTGTGTTTGTGGGGGGGATATCTCTGGGATCTGTCTTCTTGGACCCCTCCCCCTCCTTCCAAATGGAAAACCAAAGGGTCAACACTGGCTCCAATACTAAAGAAACCCCTCCATCCAGATGGTGGGATTCCTGGGCAGTTGCAAATGGTGGGGCCAGCAGCCTATCTCCAGCCTAGGACTGGAGCAGGGATCTTGCAGTCATGCCCAGTTGGCGGGAGCTGGCCCCCATGGACCGCAGGGCAGCCCACTTGTCTCTGAAGCTGGGCTGGGGAGCAGCAGCTCTCCCCTAGCCCTGTCCTACCTTCCTCTTCCCCAAGGAACGCCCAGCAGGAGGTCTGAGGACTAGAGGAGAAAACCCCTGGGAACAATGATCTCAGTTGCCCACTGTAAACTGGAGTCCTGGTAGGAGCAGAATGGGGCACGCGTGGACAGGAGAACGCTGGATCTCTGCCAGGGCCCCAGAACCATCTCAGCCAAGGGCTGCTCTCTGTCGTCACTGTGGTGGCGCTCTGGAGTTAGACAGACCTGGGATCTCGTCCTGTTCCTCGTCCTCTTGACCCTGTGGTCTTGACATGATATTTAACCTCACTAAGCTTCAGTTTCCTTATAGGTAAAATGGGAATAATACTAGTACCTTCCATGTGGGCCGCTGTGAGGTTTTAATGAGTTAATGCATATAAGAGTCTGATACGTGATAAATCCTTTATAAATGCCACTTAGTGCCGCTCTGGGGCTAGCCACCTTTTCCTCCCTGTTGCCCTGTGTTTTAAGATTGACTAAGGGAGCTCTATGGAACTGTTCTCTGGAGAGAAGGAAGTGCATGTCTAGTTCACGTTTCCGGAAGCTGTCTCCCCGATCTCCAATGGCTAGGCATGGCTTAGCCGAGAGCCTTCGTGGAAACTCGCCTGAAAGAATCACCTCCTTCCCAGACTTATGTTCTTGCAGTGGGCTGTGGTTCCGCTCCATGGCTTCTCCATGGGGGAAGCCTGGCCAGTTCCAAGGACATTTAGGGGGAAGAGAGGACTCCTGATGTTCAAGGGGGTTTGTGGTGTGTTCTTCTGAAAGGCAAACTCTCCATTCTCCCTCTGGGACCAGAGAAAAACCACAGGTGAAAAGAAGTTGAAGTAATTAATTAATCCAAGAAATACTTACTGAACATGTACCAAGTGTCCAGCGTGGCTCTAGACCCTGGGAATAGAGCCGTAACCAAAGCGGGCGAAAATCCCTGCCCTGGAGGAGCTTACGCTGCAGCTCTCTGAGAAGCAACGGGACACCTCAGAGTGGCCTCCACCCCCTCGCGTGTGCTTTCCAGTGTGGCCATGGCCCACTGTCATCTTCCACGCTCTTCCTGTTGGATTCAAATCAGGCCTCACAGGAGAGCTGGTCACGGAGGGAGCCTGGGAGATGTGTTGGACAGAGAGAAGAGTTGACAGGACACCTTGGGTTGGAGGGAGGGCAGTTTCTGATGATTAACAGAAGCTTTAATGAAGGGAGGTTTGAGAGGAGGAGGAGAAACCTAGAGGAGAAGCTACTGTGTATTCCATGCTGGAACTATCAGCCACTTTACATGTATTGTCTAATTTCATCCTCTCAGGCCCTCTGCATGGCAGTTAATATTATCCCCCCCTTCCTCCTGTACAGATAGGGACACTGAGACTCAGCGGAGGAGGTGACTTATCCAAGATCCACAGCTGGGAAGTGACAGGAAATGGATTTGAATCTAGAGCCTTTGTTCTTTCCTGCCCCACAGTGCCCCGCAGCTCCCTACGTGGTTCTCTGGGAAACCTGCCAGAGGGAGCAAAGGCCACAGCGGAGGAGGAGCTGTAGAGGTGTCCACAGGGCAAAGGGGAGGAGAAGTCTAGGGGGCTCCTGAAGATGGGTGAGACCCCTGAGCCTCCCTGAAACAGCATGCTGCCTCTCCATCAGACAGCCTTTCACGCGGGGTCCCCTACTGCAGTGCAAACCTTTCTCTACTCAGTGAGGGGCAGTCTGGACCTGACACAGAGACGGGGGCTCATTCTCTGAAGATCGTTGCCAGACCATGAACCAAAGGGGTGGAAGGTTTACAGAAAGGAGGCTTGGAAGCTGTAGGCCTTTACGTGTGACAAAGACAATAAGCACCCATGACAACTCCTTGTTCGTCTGATGTAGGTTGTGGGAGGTTGGGGGGCTCGCTCTCAGCCTTGGTTGTTCTGACCATCCAGCCTCTTCACGGCCAGTACCAAAAGGCCAAATCCCTTGTCTTCCTCCCCAAGCTCAGATCCTTGGTTCAGTGGCCCCCAGGTCCTGCCTAAGAGCTCCCATGGCCAGGACACCTACCTGGAGAATCACCTCCTCTGTGCGATCTGAGAGCAGGAGCCACACAGGAGCTTTCTTCTTCCAGGAAGTCCCTTCCCCCAGCCCCCTGCTACTCACTCCCCTATATAATATTCCACGTTAGAGCTCATAAATGCTGCTGCGGGTCCCCAGCCTGATTGAATTTGGAAGCCATTGTTTACAGACGTCTGGCTGTTCAGGGGGATTTATTGAATTTTCCATGAAATGTTGCTCCCCTAATGCTGTAAAAGGCAAGCAGCCCACATCAGAGGAGCCCTGCGTTACAGGATCATGTTACCCCGAGATGGAGTGCTTGCTTCAGAGTCGCTGATGCACTGAGCTCTGGCTCTAAGCAGGCAAGAGAGGCCTCGGGGCTCACTCCTGACCCCTCGCTGGCACCCCAAAGCTGGGACTTGTGAGCCAGCCTCTGCCCGTGTTCCCATCAGCCCACTTCCAGTTAGTCTCACAGCCCTGAAGGTGCTGTCTCAAACACCTCTCCCAAATCCACGCTCCTCTTCAGCCCACCTGCCGTGAATGACAGCTTCTGCAGGCCCCTCCCTGCACCCTCCCCACCTGCCCAGTCCTGGAGCCATGCCCCTTAATGCACATGATGCAGAGTAGGTGTTCAGCAAGTAAATAAGCAAAGGAAGAGCAGGAGGCAGGGCAGGAAAAAAGGAAAGAACCAGGGTGTCACTAGTGTCAAGGTGGAGAGGGACGCTTCCTCCAAGGTCTTTGGCAATCCTGGAGCACGAGAAGCCCCGGTACAGGGGCAAGGCACTGCCTGCGAGACAGAGCTGACGTGGAGCTCTGTCCTTGCGTGCACTGCAAAGATACAACCGGACTGAGTTTCCCTATTTTAAAAGACAGTCTTTAACACTCATCATTCCTTGAGCTCCTGTCCCCTTCACTGCCTCGCTGCTCAAAGGCTTTTTTATATTTAACCAGTTCCACTTCTCACCACTGGCTCATTCCTGCCATTGTCCTTACCTCTTTGGTGACTCTGTTCTTTTAAGAGTTATTCACCCGAATCCCCAAATCTGTGTTAATGTTCACCCTTCTTCTCTTCAGCTAACCCTGCTAGCCACCCTCCTGAAACCCTTTTCTCTCTCAGCATCTCTCATACCACCTCTTGGTTCTCCTTGCAGACAGCTCCTTCTCTGGCTCTTAGCCCTTCTGCACCCTAAAGAAAAGTAGGTGTTTCCCAGTGTTCTGTCTTTGACCCTCTTCACTCGCCGCACACTTTAATCTGATGAGCTCATCCGTTCCCGCAGCTGCAGCTATCATCTTTATTTAGAGGACTCCTGAATATAAAGCTCCAGATCTGACCTCGTGCAGCTCTGGTCCCATTTTTCCAACTGCCTGGTGAATATCTTCAGCGCTATATTCCGTAGCCATCTCAAAATTGAATCCATCATCGAGCCCCACCCCCGTGATAATTCACCTTCAGCGATCCTTATTTCTGTTGATGACATTATCATCCTCTCAATTACCCAGCCATGAGATCTTGAAGCCGTCTTTGGTATGGACAAATGCTCCAGACCCCCAAACCCACTGCATACTGAGAATCTCTACCTGGACTCTTAATGCAGCCATTATGACCCTAAGGACATACATGCATAACACACGACTTGTTCTCTTTCCTTTATTTCCCCTCTAGCATGAACAACACTACTATCCTCCCAGGCCCCTACGCCAGAAACCTAGGCATCCTCACTCTCTTCTGTCTTGGCCTCGCATCCCCCATCCTCCATCAGTCACTAAATCCTATGGATTCCTTATCATCCCTAATGTGTGTCCCCCAGTCTCCAGCCCCTGCTGCTGGCTCAGTTCAGGTCCTCAATACATCTCACTTATGTTGTCTAAAAAATCCTCCCAATTGGTGTTCACCATCCAGCCTTTCTCCCTGCCATCCACCTCCCCACTGCTGCTCACGTGATCTTGTTAAAAGGCTGTTCTAACACCTGCCTAAAACCCTCCAACCGCTCCTCATTGCAACCAGGACGACATCTGAGCTCCCTAAAGCCTCCTTGCATTTGCACACGTGATTCCCTTTACCTGGAAAGCTCTACCCCCACCAAGCTCTCAACGTAGACCCCTTCATTCAGCCTCTGTTTGGCACTCCTGGATCAGTCTCTAAGACCCAGCTCAGAGGTCCTGTCTTCCCCAATCCCTCCAGCATAAGTGGAAACTCTGCTTCTACTAAGCAACTACCACACTTGGTTCATCAGAACACCTGTGACACACAATATTGTGATGTTTCCTATACAAGGCCATCCTCCCCCACTAAACAGTGTCACTAGCCCAGCACCTAGTGCGATGCTGTGCCCATAGGAGGCTCTCCAAACACTTGCTAAATGAAGGTCAAATTTAAGTGAAAGAGGCACAGCATACATGAGGAACTTTCATCTACAAGTGGGATTTTTCTCTCTCCACCTTTTCTGTGGTTCTCAGAAGGGGTGGATTCCAAATGTGATGGTCTCTTTCTTGCATCTCGTCGTTCCCAGACTGAGTCTTGGTGTTTCCAAGAGTAGGAGATATTCACCAGCCACAGTGTCTGGGCACCTCCCCCCAGCCCTGACCAGCCTCATGTCTCTTCCCTCCCAGTTCTGCCTCCCGATCTAGTGACCCCTTCCTCCCCCTCCCTCTTAAGTGGGGGACTCCAGTGTGACTGAAGGGCCTCAGAGGGAAAACAGTGATCCTCCAGAGAGAGCATGTGTTCACCACGTTAGATAAACACGCCAAGCTGCAGGGGCCGCCTGAAGGAGGGGTCTCCAGCCAGGGATGGGGAGAGTCCCCGACCAGCCTCTGAGCTGGCAGACAGACCCACCGTCACCCTGAGTAGGGGGTGGGCAGTGACTCTGAAGAGAAGTAGCAGGACGTTGTTTTCTCAGATTTCATTGGTTTATTTATCCTACGCCTGGGCTCCATCTGTCCAACCTCCACAAAGAGAAGGTGCAAGGGCTCCAAGCCACCAGAGGAGCCCTGTCCTCAGCCTGCAGCTTTGCAAGAACCATGAACTAGGCTGGGTTGGGAGTTTAAAAGCCTGGGAGGGCCTTGGCCCTATAGCTCAATTGCCCAAAGAGACAGAAAAAGCAAATAGACCAAGAAGAGAGTGTGATTGCAGGCCTGAGCCCTCCTGACTCCTGACTGGTGTCCCCCCTCGGTCCCCTTGGCAAGACCAAGAGATCAGGGGGTTTTGAAGAGGTGGGACAAGACTGCTCCAGGGAAGAAGCTCAGAGGACCCAGGCTTGACCTCCCGCTGCAGCCAGGAGAGGCAGGTGTTGAGTGGAGATGGGTGAGGCTATGGAGACATCCCCTACTGTGTGCCGGGCTCAGGTGCACATTAGCTGGGAAAGCTATTTAGTGCCATGTAGCTGGCCTTGGTTTTGCAAAGTTCCTGACAGCATTTAGTTCCTGAACTCAGGGGCAACAGGCCAGATCTCCTCCCCTGGGTGCCTGGGAGAACGTGAGGGCTGCTTATCAATGATGATGGGCTGATGGGAGGAGTGAGAAATGGGGAAATCAGGAGAGCAAGTATTGTGGAGAGATGTGCAAAGGCTGCTTTCCACACTTAGGGGAAGGAACCTCTCTAGAGGGCAAGATCATGGTAGCTCAGGACTTGCCACACATTCATACCGTACCAGGCCTGGGACTGGGCCACAGGAACTGCACCAAAGGTTAGCACAGCCAGGCTGTGCACGAAGGTTTTGTGCAACCCTTTCAGTCCTGAGCCTATGAGTGGCTTCGGCAACAGCTCAGTGGAGCAGCTCAGGGCGTTTGTGGACCTGTGCGATGCCCTGCAGCACTTCTCCATGGTCAGGTGGGATCTCTGTCCATCTCTCTCCACCCATGTGCTCTCCTAGTGTCCCATGGCATACTTGGAGCCATGGCTTCCAGAGCTGTGGGGACTCTGAAACAGGCCTCTCCCTCCTGAGCCCAGACCCATTGCTCAGGCTGTTCACGAGATTTGGATATTCCCTCATGCCTCCATCCCAGCAGAGCAGGAACTAAAGTCATTGTCTCCTGCCAAAATTGGCCACCTCCACTGTGCTCTGTGCTTCTGGAAGTGGCGCCCACATTCACTGTCATCTTCGCTTCTCACCTTCATTTATCACCAGTATCTAATCAGACAGCAAGTCCTATCCATTCTCTCCCATATCCTTTCCCTTCCCACAACCACCCCCAGGGGGAAAATAATTACCCCTGTTGGCACCTCCCAGAGATAACAGCTATTAATCATTTGATACTGTATTTCTTTTTTCAATGCAGAATTGAAAAAAGCACAGACCTTAGAATCAGGAAATCTGAATTTGAATTCTGGCTCTACCACATAAAAGCTGTGTGACTTTGAACCTTTGTTTTCTCATCTGTAAAGTGGGCTACATTATATCTGCATTATAGGACAGTAGTGGAGAATAAATGAGATATCACAAGGAAGGTGCTTGGCGCAGTGCCTGACATGTAGTAAGGCTCAAGAAATATTAGCTATAGATTTACAGAAAAATTATGAAGATAGTAAAGAGTTCCTGTATACCCCTTATCCAGCTTCCCCTAAGGACATCTGACAGTGCCATGGTACATTTGTAAAAACTAAGAAATAACAGTGTTATCATTTCACTAAACTATTAAAATACTATTAACTAAATTACAGACTGCATTTGGATTTTCCCAGTTTTTCCACTGATATCCTTTTTCTGTTCTAGGATCTAATCTGGGACACAACATTGCATTTATATCATGTTTTTTCCACTTACCATTTTATCATGAGCATTTTCTAATTCCATTAAATATACTCCCAAAGCCCTTTTTCTAATAATATTAAAGTATTTCATTGTTCAATGTATTTAATGTATTTAATTCCCTCTGATGAGTATTTAGATGGTTTCTTCTTTCTTCCTTTCTCTCTCTCTCTCTTTTTTTTTTTTTTGCTATTATTAATAACACTGATGAATATTTTTGAACATGCATGTTTTTGAAAATTTCTGATAATTTCCTTAGGTTAGAGTCCTATAAAAGAAATTACTGGGCCAAAGGGATGAACTTTTAAAAAGCTGTTGATACATATTGATAGACTACTTTCTAAGAAAGGTTATACCAATTCACAATCTCATCATCAGTGAATTATTATACCCATTTTCTTAAACCATCATCCACAGTATCAATTTTTAAATCTTTACTAATTTGATTAGTTGGGAAAAAAAAAGAAACTTTCTGCATTACTGTAGCAATGTCCCATTGGTCTCCCTATCTCCAGTTCACCTTGCACATCACCTCCAGATTATGCATCCTAAGATTACAGTTTTACCACGTTTTACTTCTCTGTTCAGAATCCTTTGGTCCTGCTCCCCCACTTGCCTACTGCATACAAGAGCTCCACAAGCTGACATTCCCACAAGCCAAGCCTTACATCTTGTCTCCTCCTAACTCGTACCCCCATTTTAACCTCCTCATGGGAGATGGTTGGCAGCCACCTCCTCCAAGGGCCTGACTCTGAGCTGGAAGTGGTTTGATGTGTGCCACTGGAAGCCATTGCCCTTCTGGTGCCTGGGAGATGCCATCAAAGCGTAGACAGCAGGCTTTTGAAACAGGACGTATGGAGGCCGCTTGATTGGCTCTGATAAACCTTGTCCTAGACTATCTCAGAGAAAGGACCTCCAGTAGCAGGCTCAGAACTTGTGAACATGGAAACTCCAGATCCCGGTAACTGGCCTCATTCAGGCTGTCCTCAGACATGTCCATCTCATCATATTCTGATGGATGAAAATGAAGCTCCTTACCTTCAACCTCCTGCTCCACATCCTCTTCATTTGCTTCTCATCTCCCTAATCAGCCAAGTCAGAAGTGGGAGCAGTCACTCTCCTGTCTTCTTCACTCTCCCCAACATGACCAATCCGTATTCTACCAAGTCTCCCTGTCCTAGTCCAGGCTGCACAAGCTGTTCCTTCCTCATCCTCCCTCCCTCTCCCTCCCTCTTCCCCCTACCCCATCAACTCCAAGTCTTCCTCCAGACCTTAGCTTAAGCCTCAGATGCACTTCCTCTGGGAATCCTTCTCTGTCCACCCCCCAGGATGAGGACGGGTGCCACTTTTGTGTATTTCCACATCCCCCCTACTCACCCCTCTAACAAGGTTATGTTATTATCATTGCCTGCTCATTCATCTTTCTCCAACAAAATTGTGCGCCTACTGAGACCAGGATTACATTTTGTTTACTGTTTGTTGTATCCGAGGTGCCCAGCTTAGTATCCTGAACGTGGTGAGTGCTCCACAAATATTTGGTGAGTATAAGAATGAGTGAATGAATGCTCCATGCCATCCAGCTACACAGTCCTGACATTCTCTGAGTCGTAATTTCTCTCTCACTGAAAATGAGATAACTTCCTTTTAGCCATTGTTCTGTCTGAAAAGCTATAGAAGTAAACCCCTAAGTAGAGCTGTAAAAAGCTGCCTAGGCCAAGGGGATGGGAATAGATTTCTGTTTGGTTTCTCTACAGTCTGCCCATCAATCCAGCAGGAAGAGGCACTTGCTAATACAGTATTATAGGACTCATGGTAGACAAAGTAGGCTGGAACAAAATAGAACTTTCTAGAACAAATCTATGTCCAGCTAGTGTCACATCTCTGAGGATGCTGTACTAGTCAGGGTTCTAGCAAGAAGCAGAGGCCCATGAATGGGGTAACTGAGGAAAGTTGAAAGAAGGGACTGTTTACAAAGAGAAGGCAAGGTACTCCACAGCTAGCTGTTGTCACCACCCTGGGACTGAAGGGGCACATGTTAGAACTGTGGCTATGACATGGCTGCAGTAGGAACTGTGACTTTCAATAGAGGAACGATAACTGTGGCTGGCCGAGGAGGAGCCAGGACAGTATTCACCCCACCTGCCTCTCTCCTCCCACTGTCTGATGTCCTCCATGTGTTGAACCCCATAGGAGTCCCAACAGTAAGGGAGCTTGCCTGGGGCAGTCGACAGAAGTCGGCTTCCAGGGCACAAAACAGGATGGAGAAGGGTGGTGTGTGGGTCTGTAGGGGCAAACAGATACTCATCCAGCCCCTGGCCTGAGGATGGAAGAGGTATGGAGACAGGAGGGCTAGGTCTTCTTCTCCACTCAGGCTTCACCCAGGACAGAGAGCAAGAGTCTCTAAAGAGGAAAGTCCAGAATTTGGTGAGCTGGGCCTGGTGGGCATTGATGAAGGACTTGGGCAAAAAAATTGGGGCACTCTTACCACCGTTTAGGGAGTTTCCTTCTCACCTGCCCTTACTCCTTTGCTGACTTACTCCCCTAGCATGGTACCAAGCCCCAAACTAAGCCAGGATAGGAATCCTGGCAGATATTTCAAGACTACTCATTTTGATCTATTCATACTCAAAAACACTCTCTGTCTCGGAGATCTGAGATCCTGCCAGTAGCTTCTTCATTGTGTATAGAGCAAAAAGTTCCAATGTCAGACCCAAGGACAGGAAACAGCTGGGCTGAAGGGGTCTCCATTGATCTGGGGCTTGGAATCAGCTGAGAAGAGACTGGAAGATCTCCCTTTTCCTAGAATTCATCAGAAGCAGAGCTGTGGGGCTCGGGGACCCAGGGCTCTATAACAGCAGTTCCTTGCACGCAGCCAGGCAGAGGGCTGGTCTAAGTCCCAGCTGAAATTTCACAGCAAGCAGGTGGAAGGTGATGGCCTTCCCAGCTCACCTTTCCCACCCACCTCTTCACTCTTTTTTGGTCTTTTCCTCTTCATCTCCACTGCTTCCATTGTTCTAGTCAGATCTGTCCTCATCCTTTCTTTCAGATTTCTATAGTAGCTTCTTAGCTAGTCTCCCTGCCAAAAATTGTGATTCTTTCATTCCTCCTCATTGTTTTGAGAGTGATATTTCTAAACTGCAAATCCAATCATGTCTCACTCCTTCCTTAACTCCCTTCAATGGCTGTTTTTTGCCTGTAGGATCAAGTCCAGATTTCTTAGTGTAGCATTCAAGGTCCTTTATGATCTGACCCCACTGGTCTTAGCTCTTGTGGCTCCTCTATGCATACTCAAACTCCAGCTATACTGAACTACTTCTTTTGAAAGTACCAATTTATTTTTACCTCGTGCCTTTGCATATAGCTCGCCCTTTGCCTAGAATGCCCACTGTCCCTTCATCTGCCTGTTGAACTCCTCATCTTCTAAGACCCAGCTAACGTGACACCCCTCCTGGAAGGCTTCCTGGATGTCGCTGATCATTTCCTCCTCTGTGCCCCTACCCAGAGTGTATTTCTTTTACCATACTATTTTCTAATTATCTGTCCGCGTTTTTCTCCCCTACTAGACTATGAGCTTCTTAAAGAAAGGTGCTGTATTCCCTTAGATTTAGCACAGTACCTAGCACATAAAACATGCTCAGTAGGCAATTAATGATGACCTGAGTGAGCAAATGACTCCGCTCTCTATCTCAAGACCTGGCTGCTAGTACACCTGCCCTCTTTTTAATGCCCCTCCCTCAGGCTGGCTGGACCTATTCGGGGTATCTCCTTCCCTCGCTTGTTTCTTCCTGGTTGCTCCTAGTGTTCATTTATAGCCACAGTTCCCTGTGTACAAATGCTGCAGGACAGGGAGCAGGTACCTGAGGAGCTCACTGCATGACTTAGCTGAATGTCTTTGCCCACGGAGAACCCCAGAAGGCTGGAAGTGGCGAAGACTATCTCTGTGCTAATAGGCGACCGTGGGGCCTCGTTCTGCATCTCTCTAGGGCTGAGACAAAGGAGCATCTTTCTGCTTAGCTTGGAAATCCAAGAGCTATTTGGAGTCTTAAATCTGAGCGCTCCTAGAATTTGTCTGCCCCTTTCTTTCTCAGGGCCCGGTTGTCACAGGATCATGAGGGCCTTGCCTTGGGAACCCTGACCCTGCTTTTGCCCACCCAGGGTAGACCAGATGGTCTTTGCTGCTCACCTGACTCTCCTCTCCTCTTCCACCATCTCTTCTCCTCCACCCTCCTCCTGCCCTCTCTCCCCACTGTACTGTATCCTTTATTTTTTCCACACCCCCAAATCTTTTTTTTCTTTTTTTTTTTTTTGAGACAGAGTCTCACTTTGTTGCCTGGGCTAGAGTACCATGGCGTCAGCCTAGCTCACAGCAACCTCAAACTCCTGGGCTCAAGCAATCCTTCTGTCTCAGCCTTCCAAGTAGCTGGGACTACAGGCACGCGCCACCAGGCCCGGCTAACTTTTTATATATATTTTTAGTTGGCCAATTAATTCATTTCTATTTTTAGTAGAGACGGGGTCTTGCTCTTGCTCCAGAACCTTGAACTCCTGACCTTGAGCCATCTGCCCACGTCGGCCTCCCAGGTGCTAGGATTACAGACATGAACCACCACGCCCAGCCCACACCCCCAAGTCTTGAGACTTGTCATTCCTTCTTTCTGGGATGCCTTTATTTTCTTTTACACCTGCTAAAAACGAGCTTGTTCTTCAAGGCCCATTTCAAGCATCACTTTCTCTGTAAAGTCTTTTTTGACCCCTGCTCCAGACCTTGCAGAATCTCTCCCTCGTTTGTGTCCCTGTCGTCTCCTGCATTGTTCTTATGGCACTTACTATGTCTACCCTGTGTCAACAGTGTTCTTTCTAGTCCCCCTACAAAAGTGTAAGATTCTGGATAGAAACTGTTTAGGTTTACAGCCTGCACAATGCTTTGCACACAGTAGGCAAAGTATGAGTATTTGCTGCATTGATTTGGGATGCTTGAAAACCAGCATCGGACATATTCATTCATTCATTCATTCACTGAACAAACCCTGATTAAGGGATATATATGACAGTCTTTCATGAATGTGTCCAAAGACTTTCCAATTCATTCATGCTTTCTCCTAGACTCACCAATTGGGGTAATGAATTTCTAAAATTCACTGGCTACTGTATAAAATAGCAATCACCTTTATTCATCGCATAGGTGCTCAAATTTCAAAGCAAACCCACTTTGCCTACAGTTTCAGTATTTTGTGATATGTCTCTAGTCCCCTTCTTGCCACCATTTGTGGTTTCCCTCACACTCCCCAGCAACCTCCCCGTTTCCAGACTGGAGAGTGAGTCATTTAGTTTTTCCTTCTCAGGAGGTTTCGCACCCCCTGGATCTTCCCCAGGACAGGACAGAACGACACAGCCCTGGAGGTAGGACTGTTCCAGCTGGACACCTCGAGGAGTATGTTTTCCTTCTTCTTTGATATCCTGTTCGCAGTGCTCTTAGCCCTTTGGCCAACAGCCTCGGGAACTGTCTAAATGAAGAAGGATTTCCAGGTCCTTTGCCAGAACTGTGGCCGACCATGCAGAGTTGAGCACTGGAGAGCGGGTTTTGATGTGTTCATCACAAAAGGCATTGCCTTGCACTTGTCCACATTTAATTGAGTCTGTACTCTTTTGCCCTGAAATCTTCCTGCCAGCGAGTTCTAGGAGGATGCTGGAGAGCAGCATCCATGGCCTGTCCCCTGCCATATATACGGATGCACACCGAGAGCCATACCTTTGGCTGGGTGCCTGGGGCTCTTTTAAGGCACCATGTGAAATATCAGAATCTCTTCCATTTCTCCCTAACAAGACACGAAATATATAAGACTTTGTCTATGTCTTCAAGGACCTCGTAGTAGGCTTAGGGAAAGAAATAAACACTCATGACAGTACTGTTAACAGTACTGACAGTACTGTTAGCATCTACTTCTTATTGTGCATATCCTATATGCCAGATATTTCATATACATCCTTCATATCCAGTACCAAGTTTAATCCTGACAACAGCTCTGCAAGATGACCGTATTTACAGACGAAGGCATGAAGGCAGAGAGAGGCTAAATGAATCTCCCAAGAACACACAGCTAGTAAGTTCACAGAACCAGAATTCAGACCCAGATGTGCCTTACTCCAAAGCCTGTGTCCTTTGCCACTACATTACATGATCTCAACATATAACGATTAACACATGTGATGGCCCTAGTGAAAGTGATCAGTTACTGGACCGTTCTGGTTTCTCCCAGGTTACCTGTCACCTGCCTCAACCTAATCTTTTCAGACCTTAGCTTAAGCCTCGTTTCCTAAGGGAAGCATTCCCTGGTCCTGGGTATTCATTCCCAGGACACCTGGCCTTGTCCTTCATAGCTGACATTTAGGCAATTGTTTGTGTAATGTTTTACTTTCCTGCTGGGAAGCAAGTCCATGAGGGCAGAGACAATAACAGTTTTGCTCACTGTTTTGGCCCTAGAGCCTAGCCCAGTGCCTAACCTACAAAGATGCTCTTAAACCTGCCTTTCTCAGAACGTGTTCCTCACAGAGCTTCACCTACTTTCCAGTCCTCCCCTAGTCCCCTGCTCAGGGCAGGACACCCAGAACAGCCCTCCTCTGCCATTTCCACCATGGCTCCAGAACGTCCTTCAGCAGTGAGGGCTCCAGCATCCTCCCTCCCCAGTCCTCAGCCTTGCATTCTCTTGGCTGTCCCAGGAGTTTTACTCACACTTCCACGCTGCTCTGTGGAAGCAGGACTTCCCCACAGCCCGGCCGGGCAGGTGCTGACAGGAGCCGCCCGTAGCCAGGATGCTAGGTTTCCCTTTGCTAAGCTTTTTCCTGGGAATGATTTAAGGCCCTGAACAGATAAGTGAAGAGCAAACCCGCAATGAAGTCAGCACTCTGCTTATTAAGTGGAAAAAGCTGTGCTCGGCTTATTGAAATGTTCATTAGACAGATATATAGAGATGAGAAGGAGGGAGGGAGGGCAGGCAGCGCCACGGGACCGGGCCGAGCTCCCGCGGGTGAGGCAGGGACAGCTCAGGAGAGACTTCAGGCCAGCCCAGGAGGAGACGCGGAGGCTGGAGCTAGTGGGCAGCACCTGTGAGGAAGAGGGGCCACAGCCCTGACTCACGGAGCGAGAGCAGAGGGAAGGGGGCTTGCCTGGCCCATGAGGAAGCTTTGCCAGCCAACGCCGCTACTCCGTGGGGCGGTGGCTGGAGGGGACCCGGCCCACTTGAGAGAATGCTCCCTTCTCTGCATCAGTGTCGCTGTCTTTGTCCCAGGAGCATAAATCTGAAGAAATCTGAGCCAGTTCATTTGCCCACTGTGAAGACAAGAGTGAAGAAGTGAAGACCTGTGCTTTGTCAGGAAGAAGGGCCCCGTATAGAGAACCTCGGTGAAGCCACCCCATGTCTGCCTCCTCTCCGGCAGAGCCCCCATGAGGCCTGAGCTCCCCGCAGGAAGGGCTCCGAGGCTTGCCCAGCCCCCCCCCCCCAAACCAGGACCACAGCTCCTCCAGCACCTCCCGGCTCCCTGCTTCTGTCCTTCTCAGCACCCATCCGGGTAGCGCTGGCAGAGCTCAGAGCTCCCGAGGGAGCTGGCCTTGAAAATGGCTGCAGCCACTTGATGACAGTGTCACCTCCTGACACATGGTGAGAATGTCTGGTGACGGGAACTGGGTCTAACTCACTGTGTGTCCCCAGCACCAGCATGGAGCCTGGCCCGCAAAAGGGCTTCTTATGTATAAGGTTTAGTTGGTGGCTGAAGGGATGAGGGAAGAGTCTGCCCCCTCCCCAGTTCAGATGCTAGAAGGGGGACGTGACGGGCGGGGCAGGCACTGTTTCCCAAACAGGGAAAACAGACGCAAGATTTTCCAGGGTCTTTAGATTCTTTCTTGCCTTTGTCCCTTTGGCTCCTGGAGGTAGAGGTGGTGACCATATGGATACGGAAACTGTGAACAGAACAGAAAAGTAGTATCTTTAGTGATTCAGAGTGTTCGCACACACAGGATCTCTTTAATCCTCATTCATGTATCCAATACTTGCTCTGCCAGGCTCTATCTGAGCACTGGGGTCACCTCAGTGAGGCTGACGCCGTCCCCATCCTCGTGGAGCGTGAGACCTGTGGAACGTAAACGTCATAACAGTCCTTCACTAATTCTCTCATCCAGCGAACAGGGACGCCAAGCTGGGCTCCTGGGTATGGAGGCATGAATCAGACATGAATCCTGCCCCAGAGAAGTTCACAGTCTTTGAGGTACACCTACAAGGCAGCAGACGATCACAAACAAGGGTGACACTGCACGGAGCTAACCCAGCCCGAGAGGTTAGGCAAGGCTTCCTGGAGATATTTGAGCCGAGTCTTTAAAAAAGAACACACGTTTACAACTCATTCAGGGAGAAGAAATTTCTAGGCAGGGACCGTGGATTTGAGGGGAAATTCGAACAGTTCAGTCATGGAAGGAGAATGGTGGAAAATGGTGTTAGGGAGTTGGGCAGGGCCCAAATCCCAAAGGAATGTCCCTGCTGTGCTAAGCAGTGGAAGGGGGCTTGTCTGGAGGGCCATGTAAGTGAGAGGTGGTGCTGTCTGACCAGCGCAGGAGGTGTGAACATGCTTGGGACCTGCTAGATAAAGGAAACAAAGAAGAGGTGTCCATTTCACAAGTGGGGGGAAGGACCCAGGAATGCCTCACCCAGGTGGCCCCAGAGCAGTGTGGGGACTCCGGGCCTGTGACTGCTTCACCCCACGTGGCAGCCTCAGCCTGCCGACACCTGCTCCCAGGCCTGATGGCTCCATTTCCCAGCTCCCTCCCTCTGCCTCGCTGACTTTGGAGGTGATTAGTAATAAAACTTTAACAAGCATCCATAGGTGCGTCTCCCTGTCACTTTTACGAGGCCATTTCCTGAGCAAAGATATAGGAGCGCCTTCAGTCTCCCAGCCACGTTGTTGCGCCACCGTCTCAGTGTCCGGCTCGGCCTCAGCAGGTCCCAGACAGCTGCAGGGGCTTGGGAGGGGGGGGTGGATGGGAAGTTCCTGGAGGAGACTGGAACATGCTTAGCTCAAGGAAGCCCAAAAAAGGCAGGCAGGAGCTGCCCGTATCTCCCTGGGGGTGGGGGCGGGGGCTCTTTGGAAACTGTGGCTGGGAAGCTGGGAGCCATTTCCACTGCTTGGGCCACTGGAAATCAAAGGGAGCCTCGTCCCTCTCTTCCCCTCCTCTACCCGCGTGTCCCCTCGATCTGCAGTTTTGCTCTTCCGGCTTCATCCAACCAATCAATCCGTTTGTGTTCATCCAGTGCCACCACAGATAGGGGCTGGGGATCCAGTCAGAAGTTCCACCTGCTCCTTGCCCTGGAGGTGGGCGCCAGTGAGGGGCTGTGGTGGGAGCCAGAGGGTGGAGCCAGAGGAGTGGGCAGAAGCTGGGGTTGTTTCTCTAAGAAGAGGACAGCGGCCAGGACCTTGGTGACTAGGAGGGATTTTTGTGCGCTGGAGCAGAGGGAGGGCAGCCCCTGTTTTCCAGCAAGGTCCTAGGTCCCCAGGGCAAGGCCAGGGTGGGCTTGTGTGAGCTGAGCCTCCTCTAGCTGGGCTGAGCTGAGGCTGAGGCAGGACCACCGGAGCTGTGGGGCCCCTGCCGCAGGAGGTGGCTGAAGTGGCACCGCAGGCCATCCCCGTGACAGCTGAGGGCTCAAGGGTGCCCAGCCCCCCTCCCCGGGCCCTGATGGTGCCTGTTTCTAGGCCATCCAGGGAAGTGGGGCCAGGTGAACAGGAAGAAGTGGAGCTGCTGCATTTGACACTGTTGACTGCTTCCTCATTCTTGAAATTCTCTGACCTTGGGTTCTGTGTCACTGTTGTTTCCTGTAGTATGACAGAGTGCAAAGACCCCTTAGAGTTGGACAGATGTGGTTTCCGATCTTAGCTCCCGAATTTGAATCTCTCATAACACCTTAGGCTAGTGACCCTCTCTGAACATGTTTCACCATCTATAAAATAGAGGTAATGGTACCTACTTCAAAAGGTTGTCATGCTGTTCAAATGAGACAACAACTGTTAGGTGCCAGGGATGGCCTTGACTGGGAGCTGATGACTTTAGTCTGTTTCCTCCTCCACCCTCACCTTTCCTGACCTCTCCAATTATTCCTTCCAGTCTCTGCTGGCTGGGCTCCTTTTCTTCCATCAGCCCCTCATGTTCTCCAGAGCCCATGTCTCTCTCCCAAATCTCTGTGTTCTCTTCATATCTCTGTCCTGAGTTAGAGACCTGCATTTACAGCTGCCCACTAGGTGCAGTGCAGTTCAGCAGTTCTTAGATACCTCTCCTGGGAGAACTCCATGGCCCTCGCAGAGTCAGAGCAGGTGCCTGCCTCCAGGGTTTCACCCAATGGCCCCAGTTTCTTCTGCGAAGTTAGAATTGAGGTCATCTGCTAAGAGTAGTGAGAGTACTGGGAATAGGGGATGAATGGGAGACCAGAGACTGTTAACTGTTAAAAAAGCTTGAAGAGACATATTTCTCAAATTCCCATCTCCCTTCCACCTTGTTTTGCCACCCATGTTCAGATCACTGTCAACTCTTGCCTGAACTCTTTTGCCTTCTAATTCGGTGGTTTTCAACCTTTCAACCTTGGCTGAATATTGGAATCCCCTAGATAGGTGGGGCTTTTTAAAAAATCTGAAGCCTGGATCTCTCCCCAGAGATTCTGATTTAATTGAGCTCAGTGCAGCCTGGGCATCAGTATTTTAATTCTATCGTGCAGACAAGGTTGAGAACCACACTTTTGTTTTCCTGCCTCTGTTCTCATCCTCACTGATCTGTTCTTCACACAACATATGGTGAAGGTGAGCCTTATAAAACACAAGTGTGGTCATGTCGTTCCCTTGCTCACCTGCCCCTTGGATTGTAAGTTCCTCCAGAACAGGGAGGGTTCCTGAATCAACTCCGTAGCCCCAGCACCTGCCATGAGGCCTGGCCTTAGAAAGTGCTCGGTCAGAATTCGGCAAAGGAATAAATGAATAAGTGAGTGAATGAATTAATCAACCAGCAACCAACAAACTGACAGATAGATGTTGGTTCTGTGCCTAGAAATATGTTGGTGAATTATAGCAGTTCCCCACTGAACGAAGAGAATGAGGCCACTTGGGTACCGGTCTGGAAGCCTGGGGAGAAGGCAGGGAGGGCGGGAGGAAGGAGGCAGTGAGAGGTCAGAAAGGCAGAGTTTCTTGAGAGGTGAATTATCAGAGGGACCGCCATGGGTCGGGCAAGCACCTCCGCCAGCGAGTAATGGAGTTAGGGAGGAAGGCCCAGGCAGAGCCAGAGGGAGCCACGGGAGCCGGGAGCCGCTTAATCTGCCCCCAGGAAGTGCAGGCTGGGGACGCACAGGCAGGAGGCAGCAGGCCCATTCCTCAGCGCTAATGCCCCAGCCTAACACAATTACCCCTTCCTCCTCCCTCGGCCCAGGCAAGGGGGAGGTTGCATGGAGGGCAAGCATGCCCCGCAGCTGGGCGGATGGGGCAGAGCTAGAAATCCAATCAGGAGTTCTACTTCTATTCACAGGAGCCACCCATTTTAGCTGGAGGGGCTTGCACAGAGGCTGGGCTAGCACTGGGAAGGAGATGCTGCTGGAAGATCTGGGAACACCACCCCCTTCCCTGCCCCTCCCCAGGTGCCAATGGGACTTGATCTGGGAGACACCCTGCGACCCAGCCCTCCTGCCAGTGGCCTAACCTCTTCTCTGAAGCCATTTCACTAGTCCCAAACCCCACCCTGGGGCTGGCCCCCACTGCTGCTTCTCGCTCCCCACCTCCCAGCCTCTCGCCCTCCCTCTCTGCTCCACATTGATATAAATGGAGGCTTCAGCTGCCTTTAAATAGTCCGATCTATCAGAGGGGCACACGCTGCCCATAAATCTGCCGGGCTGATGGCTCCCTAAGTGGACTGATAGGAGCTATTTCCGGCAAGGTGTTCAGTTACTCTGCCCCTCCTGGCCCTCCCCCTAGTTTGCCCTTCCCCAGGGGCAGGGACCCCTTTTGTCATCTGGTAATTGGCATTTTTTCACTTGCACTTGGTCCTACAGAGGGAGTGCAGTGCCCAGCCCAGCCCCTAACTGGATTAGCATTGGCTTTCAGAGAAGGTCCCTCTGGAGTTGACCTTCCAGTTCAAGAGATCAAGATCGAGCTGTTGGTTCAACAAGGAAGGAGGCCGAGGTGGGAGGAGGGTACCCAGGGGAGCCAAGACTAAGTGTAGAGGGAGGGAGTGAATGAAGTCTCCAGCCCCTCCCTGGCTAAGCCTGCCTGTTTCCAAGGTCCCAGCCTATGGAGCATTGAAGGGACCAGAAGACAGGCTCTGGAGATGGGGTCTCCATCCTGGCTGTCAGCATCCATCTCCCACTCCCCATCAAGGATGCTTTGGCTAGCCTTGAGCTTTCCTTTTCTAGAAATGACCTAGTACTGAATGGAGGACAGAGGTCTGAGACCAGGTTGGGGTTTCTCCAGACAGATGCTGGAGAAGCTCAGGGCCAGCTGCTACACAGGAGGAGGTCTGGTGCAGGAGCACATACATTACCCTAATTTGGAGGACAGCTGCTAATGGACAGATTTCCCTGGAAGAGAGAGAAGAGACCCCTGGAGGCTGGGCCCTGCTTGGGGAGACACAGAGATGCCCTTGGAGGTCACCCCAGTGACCTGCGGTCAAGAGGTCACTGTGGCCACTCAGAGAGCCTCACTAACATAGCTCTATTTCCCTTCCCATCCTCCTGTTGTTTTCAGAGGTCAGAAAGCTGAGTCAGCCTAGTTATACAAGCCCAGGCCCTGGACCCTGCCAAGGACTCCTAGAATATCCCTGCTAAAGTTCTGTGTCTAAAGAGGAGGAAAAGCCAGAGATGGTGAAGGGCAGAGAAGAGCTGATGGAGAAGTATTACCAGAATGTGTCCATAGACATGTGTCAGGCTTCTCTCTTGAAATCTGGGTTCTTGGGAATGAGATCGAGGAGGGGGTGAGTATTCCTTATCAGGGTTCAGGAAGTGGGATGTTCTTGCTCATGGAGTCTGGTTAGGGAGCTAGGAAGAGTCCAAACAGAAAAGAGTGTCATTGTGAGCAAAATAAGATTTGCATATTGCAGTGACCCCATTTCTGACTAGCAGTTGGGGGTTAGGACATAGCAGGAGGGTGAAGAGAAGGACACCTCGTGAGGGTCCCAGCTGCACAGGATCCTGGGGTGGGGACAAGAGCTGGCCACATAGCCCCAGCCAGAGAATTGGAACTAAAGGGGACCTTTTCTCCTGCTCCAGGGAAGGGCCAAGCCCTCTGAGCAGTGATAGACTGAGAAGACCTGTGAACGACACCAAGAGTCCCCAGACCACAGTGGTATTGAGGGCATCACCAGCACTTCTCAAGTGATCTTTCAAGAGACTTGGAGAGACCCTACCCTTCCCAGGGTAGGGTAGGATGGGAGGAATAGCCTTTGTTTAGGAGCAATCCAGAGAGATTCTGAGGGGGCCACCAAGACCCCAGGGATAGCCTCACAGGGCATTAGCAGCTGCCCTCCCTTCATTCATTCATTTGCTCATTCAGCACACTGTCGTCATGCATGCATCCGATGCATGGCCTGCCTGGTGCTGGTGACTGCGGCTGGGAAAGCAGCCCATACCAGGCTGTCATCTAGCAGGGAGAAAGACCAGTGAGCGGAAGATGAAACTCAGTGTGTGAGGCTCTGGGCGAGCCCAGGGGTCCCCAGTTCACCCAGGGAACCCAATCCTACCCTAAAGCTGCAGACCCCGCCTGGGCTACCAGATGTGGTTTGACCCTCAGATTGTGATTCAGCTCATCCAAAACCGGACTTTGTGATTACACCTCCGAGTCTGCCCCCGTCAGTGTCCCTAACTCAGTGAATGGCACCACAGGGAACTGGCACTGAGTCACCACAGCCGGAATTCTGGTTCATCCTCGATCCTCATGTCCACTGGTGATCCGTCAGAGTGTCCTTGTTAACAAAGTAGATGACATGATGCCACTCTTCTGCTGAGAATCCTCCAGAGATGATTCCTGTCAGTCAGGGTGAAATCCTCACTGTGGCCACAAGGTCCTGCAGGACCTGCCTGCCTCAACCTCCCTGCTCTCATCCCCACCTCTTTCTCCACTTTTTGTGCTGCAGCCACACTGGCCACCCAGCAGTTCCACAAACATTCCGGTAATAATACACACTTACTGTGAAATAAGTAGGCATTATTTACATGTTTTATTTCACATAGGTATTTGTGCACCTGTTCTTATCTTTCCCACCTGTGACTTTGAGCTCCCTGAATTTATCTTAAATCTTGTTGGATAAATCCATCTTTGTAACCCCTGTGCATAGCACAGTACATGGCACATGGTGGATGTTTGTTTAGTGTCTGCTGAATAAATGGATGGGCAAATGTCAAATGGAACATCTCTGAATGAAGAAAGACCCTAGTCTAACCGCTCTGCAGAATTTAGAAGGTGTTTCTCTGTAGCCCTTGCCTTCCTGAAGTGCTGTCCAGACCTATGACAAGCCTAGACAGAAAGGAGCCAAGGCCACGTGACTAAGACCAATGAGCCATGGGCCTACTATTCGCAGATGTCCCCCGGCTTTTGAGCTGGGTCTTAGAAGAGGAGGAGGATGCCTGGGCTGGGGACAAATGAGGACGAAGTTGTAAAGGCAGGAGAGCCACAGTCAAGAAGAGGCTTGGAAGTTGTTCAACTTGGAGACGGCATGAGGAATGTCACCTGGGTGGAGTCCCAGCTCTCTCTAAGCTATGTGGCTTAGAAGAACTCATTCCCACCACCACCCCCGCCTTTTTTTCTTTCATTTATGGAAGGGGGTGAGGGGATTCGATGGGAAGTTTCTGAGGCCATTCCTACTTGAATTCTCCAGGATGCTACACAAGACGGTTTGGGTGCAGATGGGCTGGGCCTGGGAGCTCGGCAGAGGAGCCTGGCTTTGGTCTTCTTGGCAGTTCAGTTTCCAGGCAGAAAAGTTTGGCTTCAGAACTTGCTGCATTTCAGAACTAGAGGCAAAAACTTCCTTCCAGCCCTTTAAACAGACCTTGAGGTTTTTGGAAAATTGATGAAGAACAAAGACTTCATTTGCGAGCAGTCTGAGGTATGTGGAGCTAAAGAGAGGTTGGCTGTGGCAAAGGTGTCGTCTCCCCAAGGGAGACTTTGGAAAGGGGCTTTTGTCTGTTTTTAGACTAGCCTCTCTCCCCGCCCCACAATCCCCAAAAATTATTATAAAGAATTATTGCCATTAGTACGTCTTTCCTACTGAAAGGAGAAAATCGCCTCATTCATAATTTATACCCTCAATTACTATTAATAAAGAAATATTTCAGCAGAAAATCGCCTGGGAAAATTACACGTAACATTGCATTAACATTCTATTTGAACATTTTCATCACATTTGTTATAGAGTTAATAAGAGGGATACGGTCCCCTGACTTCTTCATGAAATTATGGGCTGACGATGATAGTTTAATCTTTTAGACTTTATATAATATATTCACTTTACTAATTGAGCTATCCAAGGAGCAGTTAGAGATGTTCTTAAACGTGGAGACAGAGGAATCAGGGCCATGACTTTGCTGCCAGAGGCACCGCCTGTCCGGGTGGGGCTGTGGGCAAAACCTGCTGACTTGGGCGCTGGCTGGCCCAGACCCCACCCCGGAGCCCAGGACCCTTGCACGGCCTTCTGAGCAGCCGCTGCCTGGGCATGCTGGGAAGGTGTGTGGGGCTGCTGGGAGGGCACAGAAAGGGAAGGAGACGGGAGGTTATGGGGAAATGAGAAAAGGAGACAAAAGGGGCATTCCTTTCCTGACTATGCCTTCAACAGTCACTTACTTAGGTACCTTCTGCCCGCACTGTCCTGGGCCCACCCGGGGGGCGTTCATAGTCTAAAAGGGGTAGCAGGTGATGGTTTGCGGGATCCCTCATGGCAGTGGTTCTGGACAGCAAGAGCTCCTGGGGGTCTGGCATCCTTGGGGTCATCCTGCGAAGGCCCCTAGAGACAAGTGCTAGAGAAGGTGTGTCCCTAAGGCCTTCCTAGCCCAAAGGAAGGAGTTGCTTTGTTTCTCAGGTCGTAGTGGAAATGATGGGTGTATATTTTGGGTAATGGGGAGGAGAGATGAGCAAAGTTAAGACAGTCATTTGTCACTGCTGTAGTCAATGTGCTTTTCCATCCATTGTCTCAGCAAAGCTGGGAGGCAGACCTCGGGAGGAGTGTGAGGAGTCCTGTTCCTGACTCTCCTCCCATGTCACCTGCACAGGGGCTTTTCTCACACATCCTGTCTAGCGTTACCCTCTCCCTTGTCACTTTCTATGACAGTACCCTGACTGGTTTTTTGGGCAACATTTCTTCTTACAATTGCTTGTCTTCTCCCTACTAGGATTGAAGCTGTTTGTTAGTTCCATTTGACGGTGAAAGCCCACCTCCTAGAGCAGGGCCTGGACCCAGGCGGCACTCAGTGTGCATCTAACGTTGGGCTACCGAAAGTGAAGTACAGAGTGGTCAGATAATGTCCCCGAGACTGTGTGCTTGTATCACAACAGTCTAAAGCTGAAGTCTCCTTTCTGATTCACCTCTGTGTCTTGGCACCTCTTTTTACCTTCTGACCTGGTAGATCAGGAGCAGGAAGGCATTCAGACCACTTCTCCCCACATGCACTGCTTATGTTGTGATGAAAGTCACCGTCACTCCCACCTGTGCCACTGCGATTGTCTCCTCACTTCCTTTCCTGTCCTGCTACAATCTGTTCCCTGCACAGCAGCCAGAATAATCCTTTAAAATATAAATCAGAGTATATTACACCCCTGCTCCAAACTTTTCCAGGCCTTCTTATCACACATAGAGTAAAATCCAGCATCCTCATCCTGGCCCACGGGACCCCAGGGTTTGGCCCCTGGCTCCTCCCGACCCCCACCACCTTTCTCTCTCCACTACAACCATGTCAGCCTCGCTGCTCTTTAAATACTCCAAGCACCTTCCCCATCAGGGCCTTGAACTTGTTTCCTATGCCTGAAATACATTTCCTCTCAGATCCCCATGCTTCTGTCCCTCATGTCATTCAGATATCTGCTCAAAGGTCACCTCTTCAGAGAGCCTTCCCTGGCTACCTGCTGTCCCTCTTGCACCTCCTTAGCCTGCTCCACTTCCCTTCATCGCACTTGCCCCTGTCTGACATGCTACAATATCTTTATTTGCTGGCTGTCTACTCCAGCAGTAGGAGGTACCTTCCATGTTCACTGTTACCTTTGTAGCACCTGGAGCAGTACCTGGAACATAGTAGATGCTCAATCAATATATTGACTGAATGAATGAATTTCTGCCCCACTTTTGTCGGTACACGCTTTATCTGGGAGATCTCATCCTCTCCCACGTAAATGTGACTCCAGAATGCCAACGGCTTCTAGATCTTCACTTCAATCCAAATCAATCTCCTGAGCTTTCGACTCACTTTGCGACCACCTACTGGACATCTCTCCATAAAAATATATATAAGACGCACACGTCCAAACCAGAACGTATCACTGTTCTCCCTCCTTTAGTTCCCATTTCATTAAATGGCACCACAAACCTGGGTGCCCAATCCAGAAACCTGAGGATTATTCCTGCTCTTTCTCACCCCCACTTCTGATCAATCTCTAAATTCTGTTAATCTTACTCTTAATATCTCTCCGATCAGTTTACCTCCTTCCATTTCAAAAGCTCCCAGTCCAGGCCACCATCACCATCTCTCACCTGAATGACTGCATCAGCCTCCAGCTGGTCTCCCTGCCTCCAACCCATCCTCCACAGGATGTTTGACGGTTAATCTCAAACATAAATCTTGGAGTCAGAGATAATATCCAGGCTTCTAGCTTGAGGAATTAGATGATAATGACTCCTATCACATTAAATGGAAGAGAAGGCAGTCTGGGGACATGTGACATTTGACTACCTTTGTGGCATTTTTTAACATAGCTGTCTCCCGCCACTAGGTGGCAGAAATCATCTCATTCATCATTGCATCCTCTGTGTCCTCAGCACCCAGCACAGTGCCTGGCACAGAGCAGGTGCCCAGGATCGTTTACTGCATGTGGCTGTATCCTGAAATTCATGAGGAAGGGACTCGATGGCACCCCGCCACAGCTGTTACCATATTTTTCATACTGTCCCGTATTCCTGTTTACTTGTCTGACTCCTCACTAAACAATGACCCCCTCTTTCATAGCCAAATCATCTGCACAAAGTGGGTACTGGATAATGTTTGTTAACTAAATGACAAACCAAATCTCTCTCTGGTACGTTGCACACCCTATTTCTGGTCCTCCTACCTCCTTCTGACCTGCCAGCCTCCACGGCAGCATGAGCAGCCATTCTCCCAGGCAGACGTTCTCTGGCCCAGCCACTTCTCAGCTCTCCTGGTGTCTCTGACTCACTGCCTCGAGGGTAGCTTTTGATCTCTGCCATCAGCTACTGCCACTAAGGATTCAGATCATGCTCATCCTTCTTCTCTTCAATACCAAGTAACTACTGCTGTCTAAGAGAAATGTTTGTCCACAGAACTTTGCTCTGTTACCCTGCTCGGGGAGAGATGACCATGAGGCAGGATGATGGGGAGTTCACCAGGTAAACACTGAAGGGAAGGGTCCTCCAGGTGCAAATCATGTTGAATGAAATGGACAAGGATGTGGAGACTTGGAAGAGGGGTGCTCTAGGCCCTCAAGGAAGAAAGCATGTAGGAGAACATGGCGCAGGGTAGGTACTTATAATATAATTGTAGTATGATAATGATACAATATAAATTATATAATTATTATAAGAATAATAATGGCTATTATTAATTGAATGTCTAAAATGTCCCAGGCGATATGCCAAGTGCTTTACATGCATTATCTCATTTACCCTTCACTAGCACCCTGTGAGTTAGGTGCTAAGGAGTTTGAACTTCATCTCGTTTATCTTGAGGACGATGGGGATCCATGGAAGGCTTTGAAGGAGGAGAGTTGCATGGTCAGATTTGCCCAGGGCCTGCACATGGAATGCTGCATCCAGAAAAGAGAGATGTCAGGACAACCAAGGGGTCATTACAGAGCTATCCATCCATGAGGACGCCAGGCCAGAGAGAAGAGAAGAAACCAGAAACCACAGAAGGAAGCTAAAGATGGGCACAATGGAAGGCAGACTTGAACCAGAGCAGAGACCTGAACGAGAATCAGGAGTGAGTCTGGAAGGATCAGGAAAGTTCATACTGGGTAGTTTGCATTTTAGGAGTTTACCTCCACTGACAGGTAGATAAAAGGGTCTGATACTCCCCAGAGAGCTCAAGGGTAGAGATAAAAAATTTGGAATCAACAGAATAGAGCAGTTAATTCCATGGGAATGGGTCCCCTTCAGGACAAAGAACTGGGTTTACCAGGCCCTTCAGCATCTAACCCTTGCTTACCCTCTGGCCTTGTCCTTCAGTGTCCCCTCAGAGTGGCTGTCCCCTCTGGTCATACTATACTACTCCAATTTCCCCAGCTGGGCCATGCTCCTCCTCCCACAGGCCTTTTCCTGAACTGTCCCCTCTGTTTAGAACTGCCTCTGCCCTACTCCACCTCACTTGGCTAATTCCTCCTTGTCCTTCAGGTTATATTTAAAAATTAAGCTTTAAATTGCTTACCATTGAGAAAGGGCAGAATATACGTTTATCCTGGGCTTCCTGGAGCTCATAAGTACACCGTCTCACACCCTTTTATGCTCTAGTTTAAGAAGATTAGGTAGCATAGAAAAAAATTCCCAGGGCTTCACTGTGATTCCTTAATAAATTTACTTAGGGAAGCCAGCCCCAGACAGTTCACCAGCCCCAGGACCCAAGAGCCTAAGGCCTGGCCCTCAGTACTATTTAGGGAGACAAGGAAAGAAGAGAGAGCACTCAGAGCAGCCTGACTCTGCACTGTCATCATGGATTCTGCAGGTTCACCCTTCCTTCATTCAGTAAGCACAGTTGTTTGCTGTGTTTTGGCTGTCATTGTCTCTGAGAAGCCGTCCCTGACCTCCAGGCTGGTGAGGGGCTTCCTCTGAGCTCAGCCTCCTGTGCTGAACCCTGTGGGATCATTGCTCTCACTGTGTTTTGTGGTGGTGGTGGTGGTGGTTTTGATTTTTCGTTTAAAAAAATTTTTTTATTGACAGAATACTTGTACATATTTATGGAGTGCACATGATATTTTGTTACATGCAAAGAATGTGCAATGATCAAGTCAGGGTATTTAGGGTGTCCATCACCTTGAGTATTTATTATTTCTATGTGTTGGGAACATTTCAAGTCCTCTCTTCTAGCTATTTCAAAATATGCAGTACATTGTTGTAAACTATAGTCACCCTACTCTGCTATGGAACATTAGAAGTTATTCCTTGTATCTGACTGTATGTTTGTACCCATTAACCAACCTCCCTTCATCCCCCACAACACACAGACTCACACACCCTGCTTAGCCTCTGGTAACCATCATTCTAGTCTCTACCTATATGAGATAAACTTTTTTAGTTCCAACATATGATTGAGAACACGCAATATTTATCTTCCTGTGCCTGGTTAATTTCACTTAAACAATGACCTCTGGTTCCATCCATGTTGCTGCAAATGACAGGATTTCATTCTTTATTACGACCAAATAGTATTCTGTTGTGTATATGTACCACATTTTCTTTATCCGTTCATCTGTTAATGGATACTTAAATTGATTTCATATCTTTGCTATTGTAAATAGTGCTGCAATAAACATGGAGGTCAGGTGTAGTAGGCAAAGGACATGAACAGACATTTTTCAAAAGAAGACATACAGATGGCCAACAGATATATGAAAAATGCTCAATGTCACTAATCATCAGGAAAATGCAAATCAAAACCATAATGAGATATTATCTTACCCCAGCTAGAATGGCTATTACAAAAAAGACAAAAGATGACCAGGCACAGTGACTCACGCCTGTAATCCTAGCACTCTGGGAGGATCACTTGAGCTCAGGAGTTCAAGACCTACCAAAAATAGAAAAAATTAGCTGGGTGTGGTGGCACACACCTGTAGTCCCAGCTACTTGGAAAGCTGAGGCAGGAGGATGGCTTGAGTCCAGAAGTTCGAGGTTTCAGTGAGTGGATGATGCCACTGCACTCTACTGGGGATGACAAAGTGAGACTGTCTCAAAAAACAAAACAAAACAAAAGAACATGCTGGAGAAAAAGGAACCCTTACACACTGTTGGTGGGAATGTAAATTGGTATAGCCACTATAGAAAACAGTATGGAGGTTTCTAAAAAAACAAAAACAGAACTTCCTTAGGATCCAGCAATCCCACTACTGGGTATTTATCCAGAGGCGAGGAAATCAGTGTATCAAAGGGATCACTGTGTTTTATTGCCTGCTGTCCCACTACTCTGTGAGCTTCTTCAGAGATGTTTATTTAATAAATGAAATAATTGTGCCCCACTGTGTGTCACACCCCATGGTGGCCCTGGGGCCACCAAGTTGCCTGGGACATGAGCTCTGCCCTGGAGCAACTGCCAGTCGAGGAACTTGATCCTCCTCCCTGGAGATCAGCTGTTTCACTTGGGTAAACTACCACAGATCACTTAGAGTAACAAATGCTTTTCAAGTCTTTTCGAACACATAATTTCCTTTGATCCTCACGTAGATAAGGCAGAGATTAGTTCCCAGACCTTAGCTACCAGGAAGACTTGGCAGGAAGGAGGAGGGCTGCCATCTTTGTTGTCACAAGTTCACCACATGAAAGAACGGAGATGGAGCCATGGGATTCCAGCTGTTCTTTCTCTGGGGCTCCGAAGGGCAGAAGTTTGGCCGTGGGGCCAGGCCTTACACCATTTCCAGTCCATCTTGAGGCTGGAGCCTTCCCTGGCCCTTGAGCATGCAGGATTCCTCCAACCCTATTGTCCCCCAGCCTAAGATTGGGGAACCCTCGGCTAGGAGAGGCCACTGGCTAGGTTCTGACTCAAGCGCCCCAGCCCAGCCAGGACAGGATGGGCCCCAGTGTAAACCGGATTTGCCTTGTAAACAGCTGAGCAGCTGGGCTCCATCTTGGCAGGGGAGCCCAGCAACAACCCAGCGGGACGGCCCCAGCCCAGCAGGGCATTGTCCAAAGAAAAAGAGGGGAAAAAAGCTGAGCAAACAAAGAGAACTGGCCAGTTTTTTAGTCTCTGACTTGTTATTTCAGCCGGACAGTTGCTGTGCTGACTGTGGGGCTGGGGTGGGCTGGGCCAGTCTTGCTTGGTTACACTGGGCAGAGCTAGAGTCTCAGTAATCTTCCTAACCTCATCTCTCTTCTCACCTCCCCTCGACTTACTTCACCTTCCCTACTCTAGTCTCACTTCTGGGAAGGGACCCAAAGGTGGCACTGCAGGCAACTGGGGACAGGCTCCAGGAGCTGACAGGAGGGTGAGGAATTGGGCATTGGCCAGGTTGCTGTGTGTAGATGGAGGAATATCCAAGGTGCAGTGAAGACATAGAGCAGAGGGTGATGCAACAGATCCAAGTAGTCAAGACACTTGAACAACATTGTCTCGGATCACCCCACTCTGGCTCTCCTAAACGAGGTCACCTTGCAATAATCTTGATCTCAAACTCTAGGACTGTCATTTCTTTAGGGTTTTACATCCCAGTCATCTTTGGTCACTGCCCAAGTACAAGCCCCCCCCAGGCTTCTCCAGTATTTTCATCTCCAAACTACTGTGCACCACCTGCCTTACTCACTGCCACCTCCCCTCTCAGCTTTTCTCCTCTGCCATCTGAAGCCATGCATAAATTCCCCTACAATCTCAGCTTTTTTACTTGTTTTCCTTCCGCTTCCCAACTTAACTGAAATTCAGCTCTCTGCAAAGGCGTCTTCCATCTGTAGCTGTCTTCAGTGGAGGCCACTCATTCTCTAAAAATCCCACTTCATTCTTTTGTCCTGTGCCACCTCCAGGCTGTCACTACTCTACCCTCATGTAAAAAGAAAATCACTTTTCTCTTCAAGCTCTTACCATTTGCTAGACCACCACTTACCACTTCATGTGCTTTTCATCTGTTGGCTTGTTGGTTGTTGCCCAGCGTGTATTCTATCACTCTACCCCATTTCCTTCCATCATCTTAGGGTGTTTTAGGGCCCATGAGATGATGATCCATCCAGTACCCTCAATTATTTGTGTATCCCTGATCCTGTGTCATTCATTCATTTAACACATATGTATTAAGCACCTACTCTGTGTGCTCAGCACGGGAGTTAGAGTGGTGACAAGCTCTGTTATCAAGAAGCTTGTGCTTTAGAGGTGGGAAATAGACAATGAAAAAAACATACAAACTATTTAAGAGAGTGACCAGGACCATGAAAGAAATAAACAGCACGATAAGACAGTCGTAGTGGGAGGAGCTTCTGTATGTAGAAAGATCAGGAAAATACTCCCCGACGTTACGTCTGAGCTGAGAACTCGTAGATGAGACGGAGTCACACATGCCAAGGAGTGTCCCAAGACAGGAAAAAAATCAGGAATGATCAAGGAGCTGATGAGGAGGCCAGAGTGGCTAGGACGTAGTAAGGGGTACGGATGAAGTTAGAGCGGCAGGTAGGAGCAGAATGGGTATGGCCTCAGATCCTGGGGCAAGAAGTCCAGATGTACTCTAAGTCCAGCGGGAAGCTGGTTAAAGGTTCGCAAGTCATTGCCTAAAGAAAGCTGTCTTGCCTTTGCGAAGTTTCACTCCAGCATCCTCCAGTTCCTCTCTCTGACGCACATGCTCCCCCGACGTTTCCTACCCCTCCCACCCGAATGGACAAGGACAACATCTGTCAGGTGTCACCCCCGTATCCCTGGCACATGATTGGTTTCCAATAAATGTTTTCATGAGGGAATGAATAATAGAATAAATTAATATATAGTTAACACCTCTTCTTTGACCTCATCAAGACTGCCAGTACCCACTTCCAGCATTTTCTGCAGTGTATCAGCACACCCTGCTCATTTATGTCCTTACCCACACTCAACCCTGTGATTGTCCCTCTGAACTATTTTCTCACTAGTAACCCTCAACTCCTCTGCTCCTGCCCTTCTGTAACACCACTTGGCAAAGCCCTAACTCTGCACCACGACTGTGATCTACTTCCATGCCTGTAGCTGAGAGTTGAACACAATGACATGACCCATCCCACTGCAAATGCCTGTCCTTCAAATGTCTGTGTCTGGGCGTCTACCATCTTCCATTCCTTCACTCTCGCTTCCTACTTTGTCTAGAAAACCAGGATACATGACATCTCTCAACTTTGAGCCTCTTTCCTCAACTCCATCTAAATCCTTTCTTTTCCTCTTCTCTCTTTCCCAGAGGTCTACCTGCTCTTGTTCAGGCCTCTCTGCCTGCATGTAAGTCCCCATATGATCCAATCTCCACCTATTTTTCCATCTTCATCTCTCTTTATGCTCCGTCTTATCCTTTATGAACACCAACCATGCTGTACATAGTAGCCAACGTAGCTAGCATTTATTGAGACTTTGTTATGTATCTGTCTCTAGTCTAAGCACTTTACATGTGTTAATTCATTTCATCATCGCCACAACCCATACTGTGCTATACTACTCTATACATACCATGCTATAATTATCCCCATTTTACAGATAAAAAATAAGGCACAGAGAGGCTAAGTAACTTGCCATTGTCACACAGCTAGTAAATGGTAGAGTTGGGATGCAGATGTCGACAGTCTGACCCCAGAGCTCATGCATTTTGCTCTGCTGTTTCTCTACTGGGAACATCCTTTACCTCTACTTATTTGCTTAATTTCTACTTATCCATAAAGACTAAGCTCAAGAATCACTCACTTTAGGGAACATTCCCTTATTATCCTTTCCTAGTCTTTTTCCCAGGCCTCTGGCCCCACTGCTGCCAATGTCTAGCATGAGATGCCTGATAAAAAAAAATTTTTAACAGCATTATTAGGGTATCATTCACGTGCCATAAAAATAATGTGTGTGTGTGTGTGTGTGTGTTTCAGTAATATTTAGTATAGGGCTGTGCAACCATCACCACAATCTAATTTTAGAACATTTTTGTCCCCCGCTAAAAGAAACCCTGTTGACAATCAGTCCTCATCCTCCCCTTCCACAGCCCCTGGCAACCACTAATCTACTGTCTCTATAAATTTGCCTATTCTGGACATTCATATAAATGGAATCCTACAATATGTGGTTTATTTTGTAGCTGACTTCTTTCATTTAGCCTGTTTTCAAGGTTTATCCGTGCTGTAGCAGGCATCAGTCCTTCATTCCTTTTTATTAATATAACCATAATATTCTATTGTATGGATCTACCACATTTTGCTTATCATTCATCAGTTGAAGGGCATTTGGGTTGTTTCCAGTGTTTGACTATGATGAATAATGCTGCCAGAAACAAACAGTCACATACACATTGCATTTTTGTGTGGATGTATGTTTTCAGCTCCTTTGGATAAACACCTAGGAGTGGAATTGCGGTTGGGTCTTCCAGTGACTCTGTATTTAATATTTTTAGGATGTGCCAAACGGTTTTCCAAAGCAGATGCACCACTTTACATTCCCACCAGCAAACAACGAGGGCTCCAGTTTGCCTGCATCCCCACCAACACTTATTATTGTCTTTTTGATTATAGTTATCCAAGTGGGAATGAAGTATTCTGTCAAATGCTTTTTAAATTAAATATTAATGTAGGAGTTCTCAAAGAAGGTTGACATTGGAGTCAGGCCTTGAAGAATGAGAATGAATCTACCAGGTAAACAAGGAAGACCTGAGATAGCCGGCTGCCAGGCACAGGGTGTGTTTTCTCTCTACTGGCTCTGAAGTAGGGAATTTTCACAAATGACATAGACCCATGTTGATGATACCTGCGGAAGACACAATTCTAGGAAGAAAAATGACTGAATCATCATATCAAATGATCTTGATTAGCTCAAACAATGGGCAGAATCTTCCAGCCAGATGAATGCAACTAGGATAAATATTTGAATTTGAGTACATGCAGAAAGAGGGGAGACTAAGCTAAAGAGAAGCTCTGGGGGTTATTTGATAGTAAGTTTGCAAGAAGCCAGCACATGCTATAGCTACCCCTGTGCATGTGGTATCCGCTGGATCCTAGAACACTCAAGGGAACAAATAATCCTGCTCTACTCTGCACTGATCAGGCGAGTGGTTGGTCCACTTAGAGGACTGTGTTTAATTTGGGAGAATAGGCACTGATCAACAGCTCTAATCACAGAACGCAGACCCTGATAGTTTGCCAAGAATGACACGTTCCTATTATTTAGCATCCTTGACCTTCACAACTGTCCTGGGAGTGGAATAATAATAATAGCTAATATTTATTGAGTGCTTACTGTGTGCTCAACATTCTTTGTTCTAAGTGTTTTCGTTTATAAAATCATGTAATCCTTGTAACCTGATAAATTAGGCAAATTAACTACATATTTCAAATGAAGAAACAGCCACTATGGGGATCAGCGCTAGCTGCTTTGGCAAGTACTGCTAGGCTGGACTTTACTTTCTCTCTGGACTCGGGGAGCCCCAGTTGGAGCTTAGACACTGGAGTTCTGCTGCCACGGGGCCTGAGAAGGGAGCGGCTCCATCACCTACGAGGGCTTGTTTGTCCAAGCATGCAGGGCAAGAATGGGGACAAACTGCACACTTGAAGCTATTTACTGGGACTTTGGGCCTGTTAGTTCTGGACACTCGTCCGAGACAGCCAGCTATTAGTGGGTATTATTAACTCTTTCTTCCCCACTCCTCCTGCTATGACTTCTGCTGACCTCCTTTGCTAAAGTAGGTCTCCACTGAGCTCCTGGTCTGTCCTTGGACCACATCCTGAAGAAGTTGTTCCAGTGAGAAAGTTGTCCCTTCATCTAGTGTTAGGATAAAGAAACTGAATCTCAAAAACATAAAGTAACTTATTCGAATAGCTATTAAATAATGAGGCTGGGTTTTAAACCTTGGGCTTCTGACCCCAGATCCTGTGCTTTCTTTCCCCCTTGCCCACCATGACAATAGAAAATAGGTACAACATTCTCAGTGGAATAGAGCCGGAATGCCTGTCGGTCAAGGGACTTGAAGTCGGGTCCTGCTGGGAATCATTGAATGGACTAGGAATGTTCAACGTAAAGAAAAGCAGACTCTAGGGAACATGACTGTTATTTTTAGGTTCCCAAAAGGCTATTGTATGGGACAGAGATCAACCCTTTTCTGTCTGAGCCCAAGGGGTTAAAAACAGACCAGTGAGTGGAACTTGCAGGGAAGTGATTTTAGCTCAAGCTGTGTGTGAACTTTCTGAACAGCCAGCGCTCTCCGGAGCAGTAGGGCTGGCTGGGGGCATCTGGAGAGTCCTGACCTCGGAGGTTTGTAGGCAAGCCACCTGTCAGGAAGGTTGTGGAGCGAGACTGGGCCAGGAGAACTTCCGAGGCTTTAAGCAGAGGAGTCTGGAGTTCTGGGCTCCAAACCCAGCCTCTCTCCCTGCCTTCGGAACTCTGGCAGCCCCCGAGTACCACACCTGCCACCTGGCCCGCTCTCCTGGTTGTTGGTCCGCTCTTACTCCAGCTTCTCCAGGGCACTGAGGGGACTGGCATGCCTAGGGTCTGTATCCAGGGGGGCCTCGTGGGCTGGGTGGCTGCCTTGTCCAGGTTTGCTCTTCCCTTGAAGGTGGGTAGACATTCCCAAGGCGGGAAGTAGAGTCAAGGCCAGGCCTGGACCAGGCCAGGGCAACTTTGCAGGAGAAAGGCTTCTCTGTGCTCAAGAGCTGGAGTCTAGGCCAAGCCCTGGCTGAGAGAGGGAGTGTCCTGAAGGACTGCCTGTCTGGTGCTGAGGAGGGAAGGTTCATTTGATGACATCTTCATTAGGATTTTCCTCTCGTCATACGGACTCTACACCACACTCACACACATATATAACTATTGGAAAAACGATTTTAATACCCATGGCACATTGTCCTTGTGTGATATAAAATCCAATGACATGTGGCATTTGGAAAAGGTCACTTCTCCCATCAGGATTCATTAGCCTGTTTCAGCCTCTACGCCTGCAGGACGGGTCCCAGCTGCCTGTCCCCTGTAGTGGGGCCAGCTGGACAGGTGGAGCCCACAGGGACTCTCTCTGGAGAGCTAAGGGCCTCCCCAGGGTGCTGGCCAGGGAATCCCTGCGTTGGCCACGCTCTTTCCCACATGTGCCTGTGGAGTAGGGAGGGGTAGTACCCAGAAAAAATGCAAACTCTGGCCAGGCAACCGTGGCCTTCAGGTCTGGAGTCTCTGGAAAGGGAAAGGACCAAAGCCCCGGTGTTTTTCCTAAGAGTAGCATCGTTTGGGCAGAGGGAGGGAGATGTGAGGGACTTTGGAGAGAGCTGAGGGGACACGGTGGATGCTGGGAGGAGGTGAAGGACACGGGGAAGGAAGAGGCCTGAGAGGCCATGGAGGCAGGATCTCGGGCCTTCCTTCGGGGACCTGACTAGAGCCCGGGAGCTGCTGGTATTCTATTTGTTCCTCTTTGGCAAAGCTAGGGCCCAAGCCTGGTCCTCTTACTCTATTCTCGAGTTCTTTATGTGCTTGGGTTTCAAATCTGGGTGTGAGGCAGCTGTGCCCACTAGCCAGGTCCATGGGAACAGGCGTTACCCATCAATGCTGGCATTGGTGTGGCCAAGGGGTGGGCCCGCCAATGCCAGCACCTGTGCCTCCTCCCCTTCCTGAGTGTGGCCTCTGCTGGGGTTGCCATCTGCATGAGACACCCCATGCTCACCTTGGGGAGTCACCTCCTCAGCTGCTAAATGGGATCTGCTTCTCCAGATACCTGGGCTCTTGGTTTGTTTGAAGGGAGTCACCAACAGATCACAGAAGAACTCTGGTTTCAGAGTGGAAGAATGAGCACAGGAAGAAAGGAGACTGAAAAACTAGAGGTGGGAACCGGGCAGCCAGTGAGCTTGGATGAGGGAACAGGAAGAAAACGCACCCTGAGGCAGAGCCTGAGAAACAAGCAGCCCCCATGAGCAGAGCCAGTCCTGGCTGCTGAGCTGGCATGACCTGGTCCCGCACGCACACACCCGCCCGTATGCGTCTCTTCCTGCCGTTCTGTATTTAGAGGGTGGGAAAAGGAGGGGCCTCTGGCAAGGAGCATAAGGAGCGTCCAGTGAGGAAAGAGGAAACGGGCTAGTGTGACGTGCCAGAAGCCAAGTAAAGTAAATGTTCAAGAAGAAGGGAAGGATCCATGGTGCTGAAGTTGCTTCCAGTGGCGTGATGAGGGTCACTGAGACTTCACCATCGCAACTGGCGAAAGGGAAGTCCTTGGCCATCCCGGCTGGAGCGCTTTCAAAACAGGATGGGAGTGAAGGAAGAAAAAACAATGACTACTGATGTCTCTTTTGAGGAGTTTTGCTCCCAGGAACAGACAGGTACATTTATACAAAGATTAATTTATTCATTTGAGAAATATTTATTGAGCCCTAATCTCTGCGAGGGTCTTCACCAGGCTCTGTGTACCCAGAAGTAAGCGGCACAGTTCTTGATCTTGGCACCTCACAAAGTAATGGACAAATGGATGCAATGAAGCCTCAGTTCTCCTACTGGCAACTTTAGCTTCATTTTCATAATGGTTCAAACAGAGATATTAGAAATCCCTGCACTCTGCTTATAGAAGTCAACATGTCCCGGGTTTTCTAAACTGTCCCATTTCCAAATGTTTTGACCTATTGTCATACCATATGGTCACACCGGATCTAATTTTGATTTAGAAAACATGGCCATTACTGCATTGTTGTGACAATCAAAAGAATTAATGCACATGAAAGTCTGTGATGTGCCATGTGCTCTGTCAGTATAAGGCATGATTCAAAACTGCTTGGGCTCGAGGCAGGCTCAGCCACTCCTTCCTCTGTACTTTCAGGGTAACTTGTACATCCCTCCTTCCTGGTGCTGATCTTCCTTTATTTATTTATTTATGTATTTATTTGAGTAAGGGTCTCACTCTGTTGCCTGAGCTAGAGTGCCGTGGCGTCAGCCTAGCTCACAGCAACCTCAAACTCCTGGGTTCAAGCAATCCCTCTGTCTCAGCCTCCCAAGTTGCTGGAACTACAGGCATGCGCCACCATGCCTGGCTAATTTTTTCTATATATTTTTAGTTGGCCAATTAATTTCTTTCTATTTTTTAGTAGAGACGGGGTCTCGCTCTTGCTCAGGCTGGTTTCGAACTCCTGACCTTGAGTGATCCACCTGCCTCGGCCTCCCAGAGTTGATCTCCCTTTATTTTTAATGTGCTTTAAGGTGTGTGCTTCTCACTCCAAATTGTGTCTGACACGGGGCCTCGCATGCAGTCTAATTTCTCAATAAAGATTTATTGAATTTCTGAATGGATGGATAAGTGGTGGGAGCCATAGACAAGGAGACAGCAAATTGTGATTTAAGACAGAATGAAATGATAATTACCGTCACTAACATTTATTGAGGACTTACTTTATACAAAACCCAGTGCTAATTTCCTTACGTTATCTCACATCATTCTCACGGCTACAGTAGGAGGTAGATGGTTCAGGGAGGGTAAGTGACTTTCCAAGGTGTGGGGGCTCCAGCATGAGCTGCCCTCTGACCTAGCCAGGGAGTTACAGGAAGTGTCCTTTGGCCCTTGGTTTGTCCCTCCTTTGGTTCACTCAATTCAGAACCCAGACAATTGGCCATGAACCCACCACTTAAATCTTCTCCCCTCCTTCACCAGGACAGGCCATGCCATGCTAGTCCAACCCTAGCAGCGCACAGCGGTTCATTGGTTCATTCCTCTTTTACAGCCCTTGTCAAATTCCAAAGCAAGTCGTAAATTCATTAACCTCGTAGGGATTAAGCTGTACAGCTTACTTAGCACCATAAACAAGATCATTGGGATGTTGATTTTCCCCTTTTATTGCTTCACTCAAGGAAATCCTAGCTGGCTGCGGCTCTGGAAATAGGGGTTGGCTCCCCCGAGGTTGTCAGGCTGCTGGGAATCCTAGCCGGCTGTCCCTCAGTAGTTGGCTGTCCCTCAGTAGTCGCTGGTACAGGCAGGACTGGGGCTTGGGGCTCAGGTACTGGTAGCCCAAGAATCGCTCTCCCAGGCTTGTCTTGGCACAGCCAGAAGTAGCATTTCTAATGCAGTCACTCAAGCTCCTCACTGGAGCTGGCACTAGGAACCCCGGGGAAAGGCAGTTGCCCTCCAAGTCACCTGGCTTTCATGGCAAAGATGGTGTTTGTTTGTTTTTTCTTTTAGAGATAGGGTCTTGCTCTGTCCCCCAAGCTGGAGTACAGTGGCATGATCATAGCTCACTGTAACCTTCAACTCCTGGGCACCAGTGATCCTCCTGTCTCAGCCCTCCCGAGTAGCTGGGACTACAGGTGCATGCCACAAAACTGAGCTAATTTTTACATTTATTATAGAAACAGGATCTTGCTATGTAGCCCAGTCTGGTCTTGAACTCCTGGGTTCAAGTGGGATTATAGGCATGAGCCACTGCACCCAGCCAAAGATGGTACTGAGATGGTATCTCCCTTGTCCTGGCCACCCCCAGCCTCTGGGGAGTTACTCCAGCCCAGCTCTTCCCTGGGAAGGCTCCCATTAAATCTGTTTAACCCATCTATCTCTCCAACAGATCGATGTCCTTCATGGGCAGGAATTGTTCCCTTTCCCAGTGCTTGGAATTCCATTTTCTCATGTCTTCTCTGAGGCTTGGCTCTGGCAGTGGTCGTCTCTCCTGGAGCTCCAACGGTCTTCCATACACTAAAAAGAAAAACTCAATAATCATTACCCGGTCCCTGTGCTCCCTGAGACAACCCCAGTCCCTCTCTCCCTTCCCTCCAAGTTCTGGAACAGGTTGTCCACCCTTGACACTTGGCCACACTCCTTTCCTCCCACGTACTCCTTAAACCACAGCACCTCTACCGAGGTCCTTATCTCACCCTTGACCCTGCTTTGGCCAAGGTCAGCAACTACTTCAAACTGTCAAATCCAATAGATGCACTTTGGTCATTTATTTGTACTCTTTTACTCAACAGATATTTAATAGGTTCCTAGATGCTGGTGGCATAAGAAAAGCAAAACAGAACAAAACTGAGCCCCGAGAGGTCAGATACAGCAAAGTGGTCATAAGTGTAGCCTCTGCCAGCCCACCTGAGTTCACACCTTGGCTCTGCCTCATACTAAGCTGTTAAGATGTGGCCTTGGGCAAGTTCCTTACCCTCTCTGCCTGGTTTTCTGATCTCTAAAATGGGATAATCATAGTATTGCTGAGAAGGCTGTTGTGAGAGCGAAATGAATTATAAGGTAAAGCCTTTAGGTCTGTGCACGGTGCACAGTAAGTGCTCAAACCTTGTTGACTTGAAGGAATTCACTTGCCTAACATCACACAGCTAACAAGCAGTGGAGCCAGGACGTCAACCCAAACCTACCTGACTCCAAAACCTTCACTCTGTGGTGGCGCCTTAGTCCGTTTGCGTTGCTATAAAGGAATACCCGAGGCTGGGTAATTTATAAAGAAAAGAGGTTTATTTGGCTCATGGTCCTGCAGGCTGTACAAGAAGCATGGCGCTAGCATCTGCTTCTGATGAGGACTTCGGGGAGCCTCCACTCGCGGTGGCAGGCGAAGGAGAGCAGACGTCACGGGGCAAGAGAAAGGAAGCAAGAGAGAGGAGCAGGTGCCTGGCTCTTTTTAAGAATCAGGTCTCACAGAAGCTAATAGAGCAAGAACTCAGTCATTACCATGAGGATAGCACCAAGCCAGCCTTGAGGGATCTGCCCCCATGACCCAAACACCTCCCAGGCCCCACCTGCAACACTGAAGATCAAATTTCAACATGAGATTTGGAGGGGACTAATATCCAAACTATATCAGGTGGCATCATGCTACCTCCCTGTTCTTCCCGCCTTCCACTGGCTGGGCTCTTTGGGCTTTGTATGTGCTAGTTACTTGGAAAATATTTACTCAATGTATTAATTTAAGCAGTAGCTGTATGTTTCGGGAGTCTAGGTGACCGGACAATAGTTACTCAATGGGTAGAGATGCGGTGATGGAAAGGGAGCCATTGTGAAGAGAAGATGCTCATTCCCAATTGCAGTTTGTCTCATTTGAGGTGACGGAAGAGCATCCAAGTGGATTTGTCCTCTGGGCAGTTGACAAGTCAGGATGGGGTCCAGGAGAGACATCAGATTGCAGGCAGTCTTGGGAGTCATGCAGAGAGTTGTGGAAAGTTGAGCTGAGAGGAAAGAAGATAAGTCCTCCAAGAGCAAAGAGGACAGGAGTGAGCCCTGAGTCAGAGGAACTGGGTGGAGGAGACAAGGTACCGCCGTCAGGTCAGTGGAAGGGGTGTGAGGGACAAGGCGAGGACAGGCAGCAGTGTGGAAGGCAGAGCAGGAGCAGGAAGAGGCCACGGCTTCCAGGGGCCCCTGGGCACCGCTGAGGACGGCCTTGAGGTGTGACACCGTCAGGAACAAGTGCCCCATCCCAGGCGGTGGAAGAGGGGATGAGACAACAGGTGCAGCCCTTGTTCCAGGAGGCAGATTAGAAGACAGAGGAAAGTTAGGGAGGAGGGTTTAGGAAATAGCAAAGTCCAGGGAAGGGCTGGCCATTTTAAGAGAAAAGTGACACATAGGTAGAAGACAGAGGAGAAAAGACCACTCACTCTAGGGACAAAAATGCAAGAGCGAGGAGAATACCAGCAAGGACGAGGCCCCTACTGAGGATTGAGGGAACTGGTTCTAGGGGACAGTAGGCACTGGATTTGGAGAAAAGGCAAAAATTCTGAAAATTGAGGTAAAATGGAAGGAACAAAATGGACACAAATGGTATCTGAGCTGAGGAGGGGAGTGGCCGACTCCTTTCCCACGGCCTTCTCAGTAACGGAATCATCACACCGATGGTGACTTAGCATTATTGAGTGGCTCCACTTGGGAGGTACGAATAGGAAATATTTCCCCCTCCAGTCTCTACCAACTACACCTTGCCGGATACCTTTCCCTGGATGGGCAGTGGATCCCTTAACGACATGGGCAAATCCCCCTAGTTCCCAGTTCCTTCTGGTTTTTTTAAGTTTGTGCAGTTTGAAATTCCTCTCTCATATCCGGTTTAAGACTTATTCCCTCTTCTTTCTCTCACCTTGGGGCAAGGGGAGTAGGGAGCAGGCCCAGAGCCTTCCTGTCCCCTCTGTACTAGCCTCCAGCTCCTCCGACAGGACAGAGGGAGAGGGGACGGACGCCGCGGAGCCTGGCTATCCAGTGGTGCTACCACATCCCTAGCCCACATGTGGGGCGTCCTCGTTCTTCGTGGAGCTGGTTCTCTTTTAGGGCTCATGTGTTCAAGTAGCTTAAACTGCCTGAGCCTTAGTTTGCTTCCTCTTCTATAAAATGAGTAACACTGGCTTGGACTGACCTTACGGGAGCAGTGCTAAGGATGAGACAAATGCTTGTAAAGCAGCATACACACGCTCCCTGCTCCACGGATGGAACGCCCATCACCAGATGCGTGAGCAGGGGAGCCCCTGGGCACGAATGCTCGTTTGTGCCTCCGTCAAGATGTAAGTGTGCGTACCTGTGTGTGCAAGACAGAGTTATGTGTGGGCTGGGGATGGGGCACCCTGTGAGTCAGCTATTGTGTGTGTCATTGCCTACAGCTGACCCCTGGCTGTAAATCCTGTGATATGCCCGCTAGAGTGAACACTTTATAGCCCAAGGTCAGACCCATGAATCATAAGTGGGGCTGGCAGGAAGCAATCTGGCTGAGCTGGGTGGAGCCGGGCCTGAGGATGTCCCAGTGTCCGGACCACTTGGACAGGAGCCCTGGGCACATCCTGCAGTCCTGATCTCTGGCTGTTCTCAGCAGGATTGCAGCTCCCCTGGACTGTGAACTGGGGGCTGTGGGGGGGGGACCAATTCTCTACTTGACAGCACCACTCACGCATGCCGGGGGTGCTGAGCTGTGGGCGGCCCTGCCCTCCCAGGACAGGCTCTCGTGTACCTCGGGTACCGGCACCAGCAGGCGAGCTGCGCTTCAGGCCTTTCCCGTGGAGGATGCGCAGTCCTTAGCCCAGAGCGCTCAGCCCAGTGGATGTGGAGCAGCCACCCTCTGAGCCAGATGCTTTTATTTCTTCTTTGCGTTTCCAATCTGTCTTGGGGAAAGTGGCCCCAATAAGGCAGCCCTTTCACTCTGAAACCTTTTTATGACTCTAGCCATAATTAACTCGAGTAATAAAATTTTTCAAATCCAAATAGATATAATTAACATTTAATGCCCCTGGTTGGTGCTGGTGGCTGGGCCCATTAAGAGCACAGTATTGATTGAGAAGGTGAGCCAGCTGGGCGTGCTGCTGGGCCCGGGGGCAGAGGTGGCTGCAGCCTAGGGCTGCCTGTGAACAGGCCCCGGCCAGGTGTGGGGAGGGTGGCAGGTGGCCAATCCCCACCCCTACCTGGGGGATCAGGGCACCACTACCCAGGCTGGGGTGGACGCCCTCCTGCTGTCAGCCTCTGATGGCTGTCCCACCTTCACACTCCGTGATCTCAGGCCACCAACACCAAGCACTTCTACACCCACCCTCACCTGCCTTTCACGTGCCCGAGGCTGCCTCCTGTCCTAAAGTGAGTCAGGCTTCCCAGGACAAGGCTGCGTCTTCTCCCTGAGCTGAGGGCATGCCTCTTTCCACCACTTCTCCTTTCTGACTCACCCTGCCCCACTGTGTGCTCCAGGCTGAACTCTAGACCCAGCTGGTCAGATGAGAAGCCGTATCTGTCTCGAAGACATGACTTATGCCTCCCACCAAACTCTGCTTCCCCCAAGAAGCTGTAGGGTCATAGAGTGCAGGGAGCATTCATTTTAATCCCAGCCCCACTTCCCTGCTGCATGACTTTAGGCAAGTCACCGAGCCTCTCTGAGCCCCAGTGTCCTTATCTGTAAAATAGGGATGACAAGAATAAAGGTGAGGTAATATTAGTCTTAACCTCACCTACACTTCACAAGAGTCCCAGGTCATAGGAATTACCGTCTTCATTTTATGTGTGAAAAACAGGCTTAAGGCGGGCTGGGCGCGGTGGCTCACGCCTATAATCCTAGCACTCTGGGAGGCCAAGGTAGGAGGACAGGTTGAGCTCAGGAGTTCCCAACCAGCCTGAGCAAGAGTAAGATCTTGTCTTTACTAAAAACAGAAGAAAAAAATTAGCTGGGCAACTAAAAATAGGAAAAATTAGCCAGATACGTTGGTGCACACCTGTAGTCCCAGCTATTTGGAAGGCTGAGGCAGGAGGATCACTTGAGCCCAGGAGTTTAAGGTTGCTGTGAGCTAGGCTGATGCCACGGCACTCTAGCCCAGGCAACAGAGTGAGCCTCTGTCTAAAAAGAAAAAAGAAAAAAAAAGAAAGAAAGAGGCAAAACTCTCATCCTTGTGTCTTATATTTCTCTTTCCCAATAGTTAAATTTAACATATGTTTATAAACAACACCCACACTGGAATGAACAAGATGATTCTAACCCAGGGCGCTCCTAGTCTGAGGGGTACAGGCAGGGAGAAGGGGTGCATATAATCGGCTGGTTTAAGTTAAAGCTACGTGGGAGAAGGTGCGCAGGCTATGGGCCCTGGTGCAAGATGCAAAATTCTATGAGAGAAATGGGTGAAGGTCACAGGCCCCAGGCAAAGGCAGATATGAGGACAGAGGCACTTCCAGGGATGGACGGGTGTTCTGTGGCATGGGGGTGCTGGCCCCGGGATGGTCCTCAGAGAATGCATTTTCTGTGATAAGCCCTGAGCTAGGGAATAGGCACCCGGTGCCAGGATTCACAGGTGTGGTTTGTGACAGCTCAGCTCATCCACTGGACAATCAGAAGGGCCAGCCTCCCATGTCGTCACCCACATGAGACCCTTTGGTGGGGTGCACAGCCCAGGCCCTGCTAGGCAAGGAGAGTCTGGGCAGGGGGCACTGCATTCCTTCCTCTGTCCATCTTTGCTTCCACTGTGTCCCCCTGCTCCCAAGCTTCTAGTCCTCTGCTCTCCACGAAGCTCAGTATCCCCCATCTTCCCAGGGGCTTCCTCTCAGTGGCAGCTTCCCAGGCTTTGGGAGCCCCAGTCTTCCTCGGAGCTCTCACGGCCAACAGTGGCCTTCCGCTAGGGGCCCTGAACACTTTCTGCATTAGGCCAGGCCTTGCATTGAACCTAAACTTCTATGAGTCTCTGCTTTGTTAACTCCCCCCTCCCTGGAGTGTTTGCCCCTGGCAGGCCCAGGGCTGTGCTCAGGGCCATCTCTGTTCTTTGAGCCCAGCCCCATGCCCAGAGCTGTGACTCAAGAGGCCGTGGGGAGTGGATGCTCCTGCTACCAGAGCTGATGAAGAGGAAGGTGGGGAGGGGGCATTCGCTCACCTTCCACTCGTCACTCATTAGACATCACTCACTGTGCCAGGCCTACTGAAGAAATCAGGGAGTGAAAGCGTAATTAGAATTAGGTAGGGCGTGGGGACTTGAGGGCACACGGTCTGGCCGGAAGGTTCTGATAGTACCACTTCCTACAACAGTTAACCTTGAAGCTGAGCTCTGGAAGATAGTTTTCCGGGCAGAGGAAACAATGCATTTAAAGGCTCACTTGAGAAACTGAAAGAATTCACTGGGGCCAGGGCCGTGGTGAGCAGGGCGAGAAGTGGTGAGCGAGCAGACCGGGCAGGTGGCGACAGCGCCCAGCAGGCCTTGCAGGGGATCCCAGGCCCTTCAAGTCCCAGATTCATCATGCACCGGTGGTGGGACTGCAGGCGTCTCGCTTGACTTCGCTGAGTCTCGGTTCCTCAGTAAAACGGGGCTAACAATCCCAGCTACACCCGCCACACTAAGCATCCAACTGCTTCACGCCGGGCCAGTGCCTGGCATACTAGGGTGAGGTATAGGCATGGTCAGGGCATGTCCTTCTGCAAGGGACTATTCTAATCACAAGTCTCCATTTCCTGTCTAAATATTGAGGGGCCTCAACACCACCGTCTAAGTCCCCCCAGCTCTGAAACACCTGCAGAGTGAAGGCCCAGGGGAGGCCCCACCGACCTTATAGCCCCTCACTTATAGTGCTATAAGAAGCACTAAAGCACTCCCTCACTCCTCTGTCCTTCTACTCCAGCCACACTGGCCCTGCCGGGCTGCCTCTCAGCCTCTGCCGTAATTATTGCTCCACTCTTCCTTCTCTTGCCATCCTATATTCCAGGCTTCCTTCCTCCAGGAAGCCCTCTCCCCCTCTGAGCCCTGCCCTGCTTCTCCTCAGCCCTTCCCCCTGCAGCCTCACGGTGGTATCTTGTGTGTCCCATCTTCCCCAGCCTGCAAGCTTCTGGGCCTGGGCCTCGCTCCACACCCCTGGAGCACCGGGCTGCAAACTTTGAGGGTGTTCCAGGACTACGTTTGGGACAGGTCATGATAAAAATGAACTGGAAGAGAGAGGAAGGGACAGGCAGACCAACAGCCAGAGGGAAGGCTCTCCTTTGAGCAGACGCAGCCTCAGCCACGGTACACTTCCCCACTCTGTGCTCAGAGCTGAGAACTAGGAGAATAAGGGAGCCTGGACTGGCATCTTTCGGCTAGGGGGAGCTGGTGGTGGCAGGGCTGAGAGGCCTATCGCGCAGCTGGTAACAGGCTGTGCCTGGCCCGGCCTCCCAGCTGTCTCTCTGTCCCAGGCCCTCTTTGCACACAACCCCCAGCCCAGCCCCCCACGCAGCTGCCTTCCTCATGACACAGGCCTGTGTTGTCCTGTTGACCACTGACCACTGTGCCTGGGGAAGGGCCAGGCCTTCAAGGGTGGAGGAACACAAGAGCCTGTGGGCAAAGCCTCCCCAAGGCTGCCAGGATGTCAGCCCTGTCCCCCTGCACTCCCAGGCCATGGCAGTGTCCCCTGCAGGGCAACAAGTCGCTGTACTTCAGGTGACACACACTCATCTCATTTGTTAAAGCAATGGGGAGGTGGGTGTCACCATCCTCAGTGTCTAGGCAAGAGAGGACTCAGATGGGTTATGGCACTTGCCTAAAGGCACATGGCTAGAAATGCAGCAGTTGGTTTCAAGACGGGGCCTGTCTGACCCCAAAATGCATGTCCCCTCTCCCCGGCTCCTTGCCTAATCACTGTTCCCTACCTCAGCCCAGCCCTGGCCCTGAGATTCCACCTGTGACAGAGCCACCAGGACAGAACGAGGGGAGGAGGGGTAGAGGGAAATGCCACATGAAGAGAAATGAGAAGGATACAAGTGTGAGGGGGAGGAAGATGGTTTGGGTGGGAGGACTGGGCCCAGAGCTGCTATGGCTGCTATGGTGTCTCTCCAGTGCATGTGTTCTCTCTCTCTCTCTCTCTCTCTCTCTCTCTCTCTCTGTCCTGTGAGCCACAGAACAAATCCAGGAGCAGAGCATACCCTATCTCCTCTCCCAACACAGACCAGAGCCTAGGCCAGCTGACGGGGGACCCATCAGTTTTCCCGGCGAGGCCGCCCTCCCATGCCCTAGACCTGCAGAGGGCAGGAAAGACTAGACCCACCATCCTGCCGGGTTAGCCTTTCCTTCCTGATAAGGATTACTTTGGCCAGATGTTTGCAGTGTGGTAGGCAGACTGTAACACCAGACTATAGGAGCCCAAAGTTTCATTCTTAAGCTTACTAGCAACATGACTTTGGACAATGATGTTTATCTTTCTCTATCTAAAGAAATTTTCCCTAGCTAAGGTAATAAATACCCCAAGATATTAATAATTATAATAACAATAATAGTAAACACAACATAAAGGGCTTATATGTACCAGGCACTGTTCAAATGACTTTATACATAACCCTCTAAAGTAGGTACTTTTATTCTTTCCATTTTACAGATGAGAAATTTGAGGTACAGAGAATTAAATAGCCTTTTCAAGGTATTCAAAAAAATCTTTTTATTTAAATGGCTAATGAGAAAGCAATTTGCAAAACTCTAGAGATGTTTTGTAAATGTAGAGGCACTTTATAAATGCAGAGGTAGTTTTTCCAAGTAGAGGTGTTTGTAAATGGGGAGGGAGGTGGGTGCTTTTTAAAGGCAACAGTGTTGGTACATGCAGGAGTATTTTTAATTACACAGTGTGAGAGATGGGTTCTTCCCTGATTGGACCCATCTCCTACACTCCTCACTTAAGCAGTCGGTCACAGTGGATAGCCCTCCAGGGCAAGGCCAAATTGCTCCTATTTAAAATTGCATTCCTACTTAAAAATCACAAAATGTCAGACTTGGAAGGAGTGAACGCTTATGGTCCAGCTCATATAACCTATCGCCCCTGCAGGAATCTGCTTCTGTACTATCCAGAAGGGCCAGACAGCTCACAGGAACAGGAAGGAGGAATGGTCCCTCTCAGAAACTTGGATTTGGAAAGAAAAGCTCCAGAGGGTTCTTCACCCCCCCCCACACACACACACACATTCTCCCTTTTCACCTGCAGTCAGGTCAGGGCTAGTGGACACACTTCCTCCCCGCCTTCCCCACATCCCAGGAGCAGGCAACATGGGGTAAGGCAAGGACAAAACCCGTCCTCTCCCCAGCAGAAAGCGCCTTCCAGGAAGGCTCTGGGGAATGCAGGTTCTCAGCTAGTGGCCACAGTGCTTTTCTCCTCCACCTGAGCTCCCTTGCTGAGTCCTAGAAGAGCTTGATCTAGGTTCTAGCTCCGACTGCTTCACCGTGCTGGCTCAGGCAGAGGACACGGAGGCCATCAGAGAGGCTCAGGGGGCACTTGGTCTTGGGACAGGACTGAAGCAATGGCTAGCCCATTGGGAACTGGGGTTAATTTGGGGAATTACAACTGGATTTGAATTTAGACTTAAGTGTAGGATTTGGGCTATGACCTAGGGCTGGGTTGGCTCAGAGGACTGGAGTTAGGTTTGGGTTTAGAGCTTCTCTACAAACTGCCCACTTCATGCTGGTCTAGTTAAGCCCATCTCTGAAAAAGAAGGGCTCTCTCACAGTTACCCCTGGCCTCTGATTTTGAGCTTTATTTAAAGCCATAGGAGTGAGAGTGAGGACTTCCAACTGGTGTTGGAAGAGAGCAGGGCCAGCACCCCCTACTAGGGAGCTGTGCAGTTAGGACCTTGCTGTTCAAAGGGCAGTTCACAGATCAGTAGCATCAGTGTCCCCTAGAAGCTTGGTAGAAATGCAAACACTTGGGACCCACCCTAGAGCTACTGAATCAGAATCTGCATTTTAAATGAACCTCAAGTGTTCCATGTACACTTCAGGTGTCAGAAGCCCTGGTGAAGGCTTTCCCAGCAGGAAGGGTTGAGGTAGGGGCAGGAGGCCAAGGGGCACCCAGCACCTCTCCCTGCTCCAGGGTCCCTGCCTAACACCCCCACCCAGTGCTGGAGCCACAGCGACACCTGCTGGCCATAGGCACCTAGGCCACCCCCCTCCAGAACGCTGGGTCCTTGTCCAGCCCTGCACCCTGCAGGCCAGCCTGCACCCTAAAGCAGGCATCTCTGAGTTCTGGGGCTCTGGCTCCCCCAGCTAGGCTGGATCAGACAAAGGATGTGCTGGGGCTTGGTGTGCAGCAGGGCTTGTGCCGGATGGGCTCTGGGAGCCAGCGTGAAGCAGGCAGGACAAGTGAGCAGATGTTTTCTCAGGCACGTGTTGCTCAGGTCACATCCCTAGCCCAGGCGCTCTCTCCAGACTCAGCAACTCTGAGCACGTGTTTGCTCTATTCACGCAAACCCTCAGCCAGCACGCACAGGGTGCGGTCACCTTCCACCCAGCAGCAAGCCGATCCCTGTGAGAAGGAAGGTTCAAACCTATGTCTAAATGACTCTTCCTGGAAGTGGACTTTTAGGAAGGACAACAATTAAAAAGCATCTCAGGGAAGGGAAGCAGGTAGGATCTTTCTGGGTTCAGTGCTGGCTGAGGGTTTGCATGAAGAGAGCAGACAAACACGTGCTCAGAGTTGCTGAGTCTGGAGAGAGCGCCCAGGCTAGGGATGTGACTTAAGCAATGCGTGCCTGAGAAAACACCTGCTCACTTGTCCTGCCTGCTTCACGGGGAGACTGAGGCCAAAAGGCAGAGGAGAAAAAGTTCGGGAAGGAAGCCAACCCACTTCCAAGTCAAGGCTCAACTGATTCATCCCAAGGGACCTGGCTCGCCCAGGGCCCCCAGGGAGGAGGGGACAGCCGCTTTCTGGGCAGCAGTGATTCCCCCGCCCCCATCATTCCCAAATCCCAGTTATTGCTGCATCTCCTGTGTCTAGTCCGCTCTCAACTATGAGAAGGGTTTTGCCTGAGAACTAAATGAATGTGATTGCCCACCAGTGTCTGCCATTAGTGGTGATTAGTTAAAACATCAGAGTCTAAACAGTCAATTGGTTCTAATAATTAATACTATGGCTCAGCTGTGATTGAGAGAGAAGGAGAGAGAGAGAGAGAGAGAGAGAGAGAGAGAGAGAGAG
>VBSM01000529.1:30344945-30377305 GCA_008086735.1 Cheirogaleus medius
CTCTTTCTCCCTCTCTCTCTCTCTCTCTCTCTCTCTCTCTCGCACGTGTATGAGACACCCCTCCGTCTCTCATTCAGCCCTCCCTCTCACATTCACACATTCACTCCTTTCTCTCCCTCTCTCTCAACAACACTTTTTATTTCTCGCACACTTCTTTCTCTTTTTGACATACACACCTCCCCATCTCAGGGCCCTTGTCTGTCCTCAATGCTGTATCTCCCGTTCTTGGAATGTCACTGGCCCATAGCACGCACTTACAGTGTTTGAAATGAAATAAACACGCACCTGCCTACCTCCTGCACGTGTGCCGCCTGTCTCCCTTCCACACTGCACCCCACCCCCACAGCTCTCTGCCGCCTGCAGGTGTACACTCCAGCTCTCATCCCAGACCAGCCCCCTCGGGCATCCCTGCTTTCTTGCCCCCTCCAGGAGTCAGGCCCCAGGGGCCTCCAGCTGTGCTCTCTCTGGCTAGGCTTGCTCTGTCAGTGAACTGTCCCCAGATCTGGAATGGCCGTATCGACTTCCCTGCCTGACGATGGGGAGGGGGGCCAAGCCTAGAGTCCTTAGTTATCCCAGAGCAGGCTCAGCCACTCCCCAGACCTCCCCAGGTCACAAGCAGCAGCAGGAGCTGCGAGCGAGCAGGATGGCTGTGTGTGCATTGCTATTAATCACCCCTCCTGGTCCGCTAACGAGGCTAATGCGGTAAGTGACAATAGCCCATCTTGGTTCCTGATTTAGGGGCTCAGGACGGAAGCTGGGCTCCTGGGAGTGAAGACGTGAATTCTCCACGACACTAAACCTTCAAATAAATCTCCTCCAGTCAGAGAAGCCCAGGGCACTAAATCCCACGCGCCGGTAATTGAAACCCTTAGAGCTTTCTTGGGTAGGGAAATTGCTGAGAGAGAGCACGAGCAGCCCAGGGGTTCTGGGTGGGGCAGTGGGCCAGCAGAGAGGCTGCAGAGGGCCCTGGGATGGGGGGCTGCCAGAGACCCCCCTAGGAGCATATGCCTGTCTGTCTGTCCTGGCATGTATGTCTGTTGGTGTTCCTAGGCATGGGATTTTACTGTCTGGTTGCAATCATGTGGTCACTGCCCACCCGTGTCCCACCAGACCTATGAACACTTGATATTTTAAGTGTGAGAGCAGTTATGGAGCTTCTGTCTTTTGAGGGCTTCTACATTTTGAAATCCTTGGGGCCTCCGACTCTCACTGACCATGAAGCACAGCTTCATTTAAGCAAAAGGAGTTTTCAACATTACCTCGATTGCCTTCCTTCCCCTATTCCCACCTCTCTCACCATGAAACTTCCCCCACCCACCTACCCCCAGCTCTCATTCTCTTTCCAGACATTCTCCTACAGGCCCTTCGAGTCCTCCTCCCATTAACTTGATCACTGAACATTCACAGTTACTAACACCCACTCTGTGCCAGACCTTATGCATAGGGTCCTGAGCATTCCAGGATGAACCAAATAACACCCCACCACCCTCAAAGAGCTCAGAATCTCCCAAGGAAGATAGATAAATAAACAAATAATTGCAGTATTCTATGATGTGCAATAATAGAGGTATAGATATACAAGCAGCATAGCATGAAGAAAGAGTAACTATCAGGGAAGGCTTCAAAGAGGAAGCATTATCAGATTCTGGTCTTAAAGAATAAATAGGAGTTCAGAGTTGCCCGTGGGAGATGGATGCCAAGGGCGTTCTTGGCAGTGAGAATACCAGGCGAAGGGCCAGGACTTGTGAGGCTGGAGAGGGGCTTATGTTTATGCTGTGGCTTTGGAAACCAGGGAAGGGTCTTACACATCAAATGATAGGATCTGATTTGTGTTTAAGGAAGATCCTTTTAACTGCAAGGATAGAACTAGATGAGAGGAAGAGAGAGACATTAGATGTGAGAGCAAAGACTGGAGATGAGGGTGCCTGAACCAGGGCAATGGAGAGAAGCGGATGGTGCTGACGGGTACTCAGGAGGTAAAAACAGCTAAGATGTTGGTTTACTGGCTGTCAAGGGCCTGAGTAAAGAGAAAGAGTCAAGACTGTTGATTTAGGGAAGTCTGCAGACGGCGACGCCACGCACTGAAGCAGAAACAGCAGGAGGAGGGCAGGTCTAGAGGAGGACAAGTCCCACTTCCAAGCAGAGAATCTCCTGTGTGCAGTGCTCCTGTGTACATGGCTCAGATTGGACGTGTAGCCTGAGGGAGTGAAACCAGAGTGGCGACACGCATGGAGTGTGCGGAGGGAGAAGTGAATGATGACAAGGGCAATATCTAATATCAGAGGCGGTATTAGGGATGTCAGAGCCTAGAGTGGTTAGGAGCATGCATGGGCTCTGGTATCGCATGGCCTGGGTTGAATGTCCAACACAACCATGTACCTTGTAACTGCGGGCAAGTTAAGAACTTCTCTGTGCCTCTGTTTCCTCACTTATAAAATAAAATGGTACAGTCTTGGCACAGAGTAAGCATTTGATCAGTATTACCACTTCCCTTCCTCCTCGACTCTTCAGCTGCTACTCATCCCTCACATCTCAGCTTGTGTCTCTTCCTCAGGGAAGCCTGTCTGGGTTTCTCTGAGCAAGGCAAGTCTCCATAGTGTGGGCTTCCATAGCACTGTTGGCCTCTCTTTGGCACAACTGCAGTTTTACAGCTGTTTGTCTGAGTATTTTATTGTATCAGTTCCCTCCCTTGACTGTGAGCTCCATAAGGACATAGATCACATTGTATCCCTAGACCCCAGTGTAGTGCCTAGACATGAAAGACATGCAACAAATATATATTGAATTAATAAATGAATATAAGTGGAGTATTCATTGTATTTGGCAACTGGTGATCATCAGTGACCTGATTAAGAATAGTTTCCTTAGAATGATGGGGATGAAACTCAGACTGCAATGGGCTAAGAAGTGGTTAGGAGATACAGCAGTATGGACAGCAAGTAAGAGTCTTCGGAGCGTTTAAGGTGAGAAGGAAAGGAGAAGGAAGGGCAGTAGCTCAAGGTGCCACAGGGAAGAGACAGAGGGCCATTGATGCTGCTGCAATATGGGAGAGAGTCAGGAGTTTACATGCTGATGTGGAGATGCGTGAGGAAGGCAGGCGAGGTGGCAGTGGAGGGAGAACCCGTCAGTTTCCTGGGGAACAGGGGCAGGAATGAGATCCTAAGCCCTGGAGAAGTGAGTAAGCTAAAGCAGGAAGACGAATACCTCTTCCACTGAAACTGGAGGGAGAAAGGAGGTGAGTGTGGATCTAGAGGTTGAGCAAACTCATGACCGAGGACTAAATTTCTGAGTGAAGGAGGAAGCAAGGCCACCTAGTGAGAGAGAGGGGGATAGAAGATGGGGAGGGGGCTCAGATAGTAAAATATCATTGAACTGTCTCTGTGGGCAAAGGGAGCCAGAGATTGCTTAGTAGTGCTGAGATTGGAAACTGTGAAGTTTTATTGGCACATATCTGCGTGGTTTTGTGATTTTCCCCAGCTGTGCGTAGCCGCCTGTGTGTCTGAGACAAAAAGGAGACTAGCTGGGTTGCAGAGAAGGCAAAGGAAGTAAAGAGGTTGAGTGTGTTGGCCAGAGGGTTTGAGATGATGCACCGTGGGGTCCAGGCCAGCATTCACGGGTACGAGGTGGCTCAGAGTTGGGAGGAGGCTAGAGGAAGGAGCAAGTTTAATGGGTACAAGGCCTTGAGGCCTTGGGAGGGAGGAAGTTATGTCACAGAGCAATTTAGGTTATTGACAAGGTCCTCCAGGAGGAAGTGAGTACAGGAAAAATAATCAGAGCTGAGGAGGTCAGGGGCTTGGCGAGAGAATGGAGATGGTAGATAACAGTGACAAGGTGGGATGCCGCATGATACTTGACCTCAAAGAACTGTAGGGTGAAGACGCAATGGACTGGAAGACACTGACCCCAGTGAGGAGCATGGAGTCTGGAGAATAATCTGCCTGCCCTGGAGAGGACGCAGGAAGTGGTGTCTCCAGAGGAAATGCCAGGTTTCCCGAAAGTGAAGAGAAGACGTCAAGGGCGTAGCTAGAGAGTGCGGGTGGAGAGATTATGGGCATAGTACTCAGTCCCAGAGGGCATGGTGGGAAGGTGGCAGAGAGACATCCGCCAGAGCCACCTCCACATCTCTCCTGGGACTGTGTGCATCTCCAGCCTTCCTCCCTCAACTGGATGTCTGTCCTTCTGCACCAACTCCCCACCCCACCCCACACACTCGTATTCCCCATTTCATCCACGCATCCATCCCGCCTCTTCCCACACCCCTCCTGAGTTCTCCCCTCCCCAGACCCTTCCCCTGCCCTGCCCCACCCCAGCCGGCCTGAGTGAGCAGGAACCCCTGCACCTTCATTTCTCAGGTCACTGCTTGGCTAATGGGCTATTAATTTGCTCAATCGTCCCCTGTGAGGCAAACTCAATTTCTGCCAGCCAGTCGTCCCTCCCTGTCGACAGCGTGATTGATTGGAGGAACAGCTGTCACCGCCCGGCTGCCTGCTCCCTGCCTCCTTCCCTCCGAGTCCACACCACCCCTCCTCCTCAGGCCGCCGCCCTGCGCCCACAGAGGCAGCGCACCCCTGCCACCTGCCCAAGGATCTGTCGCCAGCAATGAAAAATGACAGAAATATTTAAGGACAAATAAGGTTTCCCAACGCAATTGAAAATGATTACAGGCAGCTACAGATGGGGCCAATCTGATGCGCAGCAGCAAATCAAATCGAATTTCCTTATCGGCATATTATTTTAGGCGTTATCTGGCACGTTGATGCAGTTATCAATTCAATTTCAGCCACCGGCCCGCTGTTTACTGTCTCGCCTTTGCTGGGAAAAGGTAAACATGCTCAGCCCAGCAAATTAATTTCTGGCTGAAGACAGAGGCTGCAAAGGACTGCTACTCAGGACCCATGGCCCCCACCTTGGCCCTGGGCTACAGCAGGCCAGGCCAGAGCTTGCCCAGGGAACAGAAGCCCCACTAGCTGCCTGCTCCCCCTGCCCCCAGGCCCAAGCAGGATTCAGAGCTCCTAAGAGGCTGAGGTGACCGTTGTTGGCTCTGCTGCTGCTGCCAGGGAGAGGTGAAGGTCTCCCATTAATTCCCAGCTAAAAATGACAAATTCATCTTGGACGACAATTAAATGAAGTCAGTAATTGATGCTAATTGATCTCCAGATGCAAGGGCTCCCCTCAGCCTTAGCAGCACGTGGCTGTCTGCTCGCTCTCCCCAGCCCGGCCCTTCTCTTCCTCTACCTCCCTCTGTTGCTCTCCTGGTCCCCGCTCCCTCCCTAGGGCTCTGAGTCTCTTGACCCTGCAGGTCTGTGGGAGGCAGCTGGCCTGGGACGGACTAGCAGGCAGTGCCGGGGGCCAGACAGCTGGCCCACTGCCCGTCCAGCCCTGCAGACACTTCTAATCAGTACCCCCACCGTCCACCCATCAGCCTCGATAGCAGGTAACACTGCCCCCCCCAGCGGTTCAGGATTTATTGCCCACAGCTGTGGAGGTTCCCACTTCATTTTTATAAGCCCATAGTCGGAGTCAGCAGGGGGTAAAGCGCACTTGAAGTTACTTTGCTTTAAACAGTACAGTCTCAGCATTTTGGCTCCATGGTCAGGAGGGCACTGGGAGAGAGGGAAGTGTGTGGGTGTGCTGGGGAGAGGAACAGGTATACTCAGTCTACACCTGAATAATGCATGGATGCTCAGGTGTGTCTGTCTAGATGGGAAAAAATACCCACATTGTGTGAGCACTTGTGTGTGTCAATGCCAGCACATGTGTGTGTGTCCAGACACCCGAAAGGATCTGTGTGCATGTCCATATGTGGATGTTTGCCTGAATCAGGCCCTTTATGCAGTTTGGGAAGCCTAATCCCAGGGAACTCTGGGAGGCCCCACCTGCCCCACCCAACACTGGTCCAGCCCAGCTCAGGGAGCTGTCTGGAAGTTATTAGCTAAAGGAGGAGGGGAGCTGAATTGTAGCTCCACAAGAGGAGAGAGGCTACAGTTATGTTTGGAATAGCCAAGGTCAGGGATGTGAAATAGCTGTAGCACCTAAGGCCCCACCGGTCTCTGAACAGATTAGCTGGTGCACTTGCCTGCAGGAAAGGCTCATGGGGCCAAGGGTTTGGGTTCCATGACCAAGATTCAGTGAGCTTTTTTATGCCTTGGCCTGGAACCTTTGGCTCCAGCTCGAGGCCTAGTCTGAGCCTACGCCTGTCCACAGGGTGACCTCACTCGGCTGCCCTGCAGACGTTTGCCATTGGCCACCCAGGAGCCATGTCTGGCCTAATCCAGGTGCCCTCTGTTGCTGGAGACAGTAAATAGTGTCCATCTCAATAGAGGGCAGGGCACCAGCCAGGCTCTTGTGCCTGGAGCTGGCAGGAGGCCGTGTGGAAGAGGTCATGCCAATCGGAGCTTCTGCAGGCAGAGTGGGGGGAGAAGGGGAGATAGCAAGGGCATGTGGGCATAAATGTGTCCCACCTGTGTATGTGTGTCACATGTAAGGAACCTGACGCTGGGTGAAGGGCCTATACATGTCTTATGGAAAGAAGAGGAGCAGGTAAGAAGAGCACATATTGCAGGATAGGAGACTAGACTAGACCAGAGTCAGAGTGGGGCAAGGAGAAAAACCCCATGGTGTCTCCCAGCTGATGTCTGCATCTTTGGGGATTTAGGTCAATGCTCAATTATTCATTAATTCAAGGAATATGTATTGATTTCTACTATTACTATGACTATTCTCTTACTTTGGGCTATGGCTTCTGCTAGATGCTAGGGCTACAGCAGTGAACAAGTTAACTTTTGCCCTCAAGAAATGTATAACCTAAAGAGGGTGATAGACACATAACAGGCAACAATAATTCTGTGTGACAAGTGCTGTGATAAAAGTAGCACAAGAGGCTGTGGGAACACAGAGGACACCCCTAAGACAGTCTGGAGAAGTCAAGGGAGTCTGCCTGGAAGAAGGAGTCCTAGGTTGAGTCCTAAAGGATACTAGGAGTTAGCCAGTTTGTGCCACTGGCCCCTACCGTATCCTTTTTGGTTGTTTGACAAGCCCAAAGCAGAGACAAATAGGCCTCTTGGGTTCCAAGTGATTCTGGAACTGCTGAAAATGTCACCTCAGCTCCTTGAGCACCAGCCATTACCCTGGGGTCTGGGCAAGAGGGTGCACAACTGTTTTCAGGGCATCCCTGGGTGCCGGCAGATAAGTATGGGCCACAGCTAAATACACGGCTCTCCCCTGCCCGCCCTACCCCCACCTCCTCGACCAGGGATGCCTATTAATCCTGACAAATGATGACTTACGAACATGTAATGCAAACTGATTCATCATACATTCAAATCCGCCGCCCCGCCCCAGCGGGAGGCCCCAGCCAGACAAGTGTATTACACGGATAATGTATTTGACGTATTAATAAAACCAGCCGCATTGCTCTGGCGCGGGGACTGGGGAATGCCAATATACGATGACAGATCACATATTGATGAAATCCAGATGTTTGGAATCATAGTCTTGGGGCCTTGTTCATATTGACTGAAGGTAAAAAATGCCGTCTGTCAGCATGTTAACTCTTCCTGTCCCACGCTCAGCAGAGGCGCCAATCATGGTTTTCTGGAGAGAAGGGAAGGGAGTGAGAGAGAGTGGATGAGGTGGTTTGGATGGATGATGGATGGATGAAGTGGAGGCCAGACAGTTGTACTAAGGATAAAATGAGTGGACAGGACACTTTTCATACCTTATGTTCTTGACCTCTCAGCGGCATTTGACCCTTCTGATGGCACTCCCTCCCTCCTTGAAACTCTTCCTTTCTTGGCTTCAGTGACATCACACTTGTTTTCATCCTACCTCTTGGCTGTTCCTTCTTAGTTTTTGATGACTTAAATTTCCTCTACCTGTTAGAGTTAATCAAGGATCTATTCTAGACTTTTCTTAGTGTATATGCTCTCCCTAGGTGATCTCACCTACTCTGAACTTTATTCATTTATTTATTCATTCAATAAATAGTTATTATTTACCATATGCCAGACATTGTCCTAGGCACAGAGGATCCAGTGGTGAACTTCCATTCTTATCTATATGTCAATGTCTCCCAGGTCTGTAATTCTAGCTCTGGCTCATGTATAGTGCCTACTCAGCATTTTCACATGGATTATCTTTAAGAGTTCCTCCAACTAAGTATTATACTTCCAAACTGAACTCATTTTCTTCCTTACCAACCTACTGCTCCTCCTCCTGCCCATAAGTCAGTAAATAGGCTACCACCAGCAGGTGCTCAAGCCAGAACCCTTGGAGTCTTACCTCCTTTCTGTCTTTTAACTCCCACATCCAATCCATCTGCTTCTGTTCACTCCCATCATCATCGTGCTAGAGCACGTCACCACTGTCTCTCCCTGAGTTAGTGAGATGGCCTCCTGAACAGTCTTCCTGCATTTGCTCTTGCCCTCTTAGACCATTCACTACTTTGTAGTTAGAATGATCTTTTAAAAATGCAAGTCTGATATGTCACTCCCTGGCTTAAAACTCTCTGATGGCTTTTCATTGTATGTTAAAAATAATAACCAAAATCATTAAGGGTAGTTAAAAAGTCCTCCAGGATGTGGCCTCTCTCTCATCAAATCTCAACACTCTGTCCCTCACTCTCTCTATTCCAGCCACACTGGATTTTTTTCAGTTCCTCACTTAGGCTCTCTCCCCACTGTACCTCCAAACACGCTATTATCTACCTAGAACACCACTTCCTCCGATCAGTGCTTGACTGGTTCCCACTCATCCTTCAGGCCTTTGCTTAAAGGTCACTTCTTTCACCCTCCACACCGGATGATATACTCCCATAGTTCCATATACTTTTCTTTTTCTAAGACCATTCTGGGGACAACTGTTTAATGTTTCTATCCATGGTTAGGTCCTACGCTCCTGAGGGCAGAGATTGTGTCTGTCACGCTCATTATTGTCTGGCATCTATATGACAGCAAACCCATAGCAGGTATCCAATAGACATCTGTGGAATAGTATTGAATCATCAGCTAGGTGAGTGATAAGTAGGTAGGTAGTTGGATATTGTTCAGGTTTGGAGTAAGACAGACCTGGATTTAAATCCCTGCTCTGAACTTGTAGCTCTGTCCCTGCATTGTTTTGAGCCCCACTTTCCTCATCAGTGTGGTAGAGATAATGACGCCTACCTCACGGGACTGTTGGAAGGATCAAATGAGGTAAAATACGTGCAGTAGTAACCTGCAGCCTAATATATAATAATACTCGATATACAGTTGTTGTTATCAACAGACAGATAATGGATAAATGGATGGATAGACAGATGGATATGTTGACATACAAACCAATAAGTAGACAAATGGGTATGAATGGATAGGAAGAAGAAACTCCATGTGCTCCAGGTACTCAGGGTACCTACTGAGTGGTAAAAGATCTTGGCCCCAGCAGGGAAGAAGGCCAGAAACAGGGCAGGGTGAGGCTGGTGTCAGGATGGGGTAGATGTAGGCACAGACAACAAACTGTGCTAGAAACCATAAGGACTCCTCACTTGTACACATCCCTGATTCAGTTGGATCCTCATAAAAGTCCTGGGAGCTAGATATTCCTATCCTTGTTTCACACAAGGAGAAATGAAGCTCAGAAGTGTTAAGTGATTTGCTCAAGGTCACACAGCTAGTAAGAAGCAACTCCATTAAATTCTGCTTGAAGATCTATTCTGTGTTTTGGTCACTAGGAAATGGAAGTGCTTCCATTGAGAGGGTGGGGGTGGGATATACATATGTACACACAAACACACACATATACCCACATACATACTCTTTAAAGTCCCAGCCTCCGTTGCCATTGTCATTAGAGTCATCCTCACCCTCAGTTTAACCACCCACCTCATCCGTAGTTAGGCACCAGGCATCTCTTCTGTGGTCTGTAGAGAAAAGATAAGGTGGTGTTTGCTGCTTGGACAAGCAGAGAGGCAAGAATGGAATCCCCATGCAACAGAACTAGGACAAAACCGAACAGGCCAAGTCAGAGAGGCAAACATGTGGTGGGAAGCTGCAAGGCCAGGTGTGGGTTAGTGACCGAGGAAGGGAAGGCTTTCCCTTTGCATGAGACCCTCCATATGTCCAGTTCTGCACCAGCCTTCGCTAAGAAAGATGGCAGAGAAGGAGCAGCCCTCCCTGGCCTTGAGTGGCCTGTTCCCAATGGTCAGCGATTCCCAACAGAGGGGGGCAGCAGAGGGCTGATCTAGGGCCCCAATTACCCAAGGCCTTGCTCCAAGGCTGGAGGGCTGCACTGGCTGGAGCCTGGCCCGGGCTAGGGTGAGGACTGCCTTGCCTTGACCTCTGCTCGCTACTCAGCAGACCCATCCTTCTTCACTCCTGTTGGAACCTGGCTGTTGTCCGGTGGGGAAGGTATTCTAGCAGCTCAGCAAGGGAAAGGGACCCTCTGGAGGTCACATAACTAGGGAGCCTCCAGGCTAGGACCGGTTGCCCTTGACCCTCAGTCCCTGCCTCTGCAGAGTCACCTTTGAGCAGGAGTTGCCCTGTGTAAGACAGGACAGGGTCAGGCGCCCTCCCCTCCCTGCCCTCCTCCTGCTTGGGGGGATACCTGCGGCAGGCAGAAGTGGAGGTGGCAGCACAAGTGGAGGTGGCAGGCACTGCCGCGCTGGGGTGGTGGGGTGGGCGGCGCAGTAATGAATGTGGACGGGAGGCGGAATGAGCGATCCATCTTTGCATGGGAGGGGAGGGGGCTGCGGGCGTTCCCCCCACGCACTCACACACTCAATCAGGCGCTGTCAGACCTCCGGCCGCCTGGCATTTTGGTGAAGAATCTCTCAGCTAAAAATTGTTGTCAGTCCCATTTCCTCGTTATCAGTGCAAGGGCTGAGGCAGCGCCCGGGGATTAGCAGGAACGGCGAGCGCCCGCACCCGCCATCCGCTGCCGATAACACTGGGCCTCCCGCCTCACCTCCCCCATTCATCATCTTTAGCACTGACAGCCCGTCCCAGTCCCTGTCCTCGTCCCCGCGTGCTTCCCGCATCTCCCCACTATGCTGCTCAGCCTGGCTCCTGACCTCCCGAGGGAGCTGGACCTGCTGAGGAGGGACAGGATGCAACCTGGGCCTGCCTGACCCACGCCCACCTGTGGCAAAGGGCTTGGCCAGCTACTGGGGACCGGGGGTGTCCTGGGCAGGGAGAGGAATGCTCAAGGAGAGGATGCTTTCTGACCGCCTGCCTCTGGTGGGCTCAGGCTGCCTACCCGATGCTGCCAGCTGTACTAGGGCAGGATTCCTGCCTCAGATGGGCACCCGGGCAGAAGATTTCCAGGGGCCTCATCAGCCAGAGATGGACTACCAGATTCTGGGAACCGTGGAAGGGAAGAGCCAGAGGATGCCTCCTCCCAAGCCTGGGAAGAGTAGGGGGTTGAGGGCTTCATTTCCACCCCAGCAAGACCACAGACCCCTCCTCTTGGCCATCCCCAGCAGTTTTATGGCCCATTTTATGGCCACTGTAATGGCCCAGGTCAAAAGCTTCAGGGAGCTGTATTCTGGGAATTATGCAAACGAGGAGCAGGCCCAGGGCCAGAGTATGGATTTTGTCATTAAACCTGGGCAGGCCATGTCGTTAGTGCAGTAAAACCCACGTCATGACCACAGGTCTCAATATAAAATTATAGGGAACACAGCGGGGGAGGGGACACAGGGGGCCCATGGCCATGCTGACACCTGCCACTCTAACCCCTGAGAAAGTGGGGGTGGGATGGAGGACATAGGCTGCAGGGTCCCTCTGCTGATCCCTGTCAGTGCTATTCCTGAAGCCGGGAGCCACGAAGAGGGCCCAGTGTCCCAGGAGGGAAACAGAGGCCAAGCTCAGAAAAGTGGAATATCTCAGTGGCAACAAAGCAATGAACTGAGAACAGGTGTCTGGGAATGCTGGTGCCTGGTCTCCAGACTGGACTCCAAAAAGCCTAAGAGCCAGACTTGGTGTCCTAGGCTGAAGGGGACCAAACCCCTGATATTTCCACCTCAGCCCAGACCCCACATCCTGGATCCTCCTCTCTCCCTATCCCCTCTCTTACCATTTACACCCCAGGCCCTGCCTCAGCAGTCTGCCCCTTACCCTTCATGCCTCCCATTGAGCAATGGCTCCTCCGTGGGTCCTCCCAGCCATCCTCTGCCCCTCCCTGCCCTCCCATGGTACCTGTCCATGCCCTCTCTGTAGTTCTCACCTGCACTGACCAGGGTCCCTGGCTTTCCTTTTTGGCTTTCCTACTAATTTGTGGCTTCTTTGAGGCCAAGAACATATTTTATTTACCTCTCAGTTCCAGTTTCTCCTAGAATAATACCTGACATAGAAGAATTGTTAAATAAATGTTTGCTGAGTGAATAAATAAATTGAAGCCACGAGATCAAAAGCCAAGTACAGGCTAGGTGCCGTGGCTCACAGCTGTAATCCTAGCACTCTGGGAGGCCAAGGCGGGAGGATCGCTTGAGGTCAGGAGTTTGAGACCAGCCTCAGCAAGAGTGAGACCCCGTCTCTACTAAAAATAGAAAAATTAGCCAGGCATCGTGGCATGTGTCTGTAGTCCCAGCTACTTGGGAGGCTGAGGCAGTAGAATTGCTTGAGCCCAGGAATTTGAGGTTGCTGTGAGCTAGGCTGACACCACAGCACTCTAGCCCAGGCAACAGAGCGAAACTCTGTCTCAAAAAAACAAAAAAACAAAAGCCAAGTACAAGGGTCCATGTCCAATTCTGAGCCTCAATTTCCCTATCTGTAAAATAAAGATAATGGCCTGGAGAATGTCTGGGGTCTCATTCACCGCTGAGATTCTCTGGCTAAGTGAAGTTAGGGGCAGAGCTGAGACTGGCATCCTCATCGCCCACCTCCCAGACCAGGGCCACACCCACTCCTTTCACTCAGCGCTGCCGTCCAGTTGTCCCCTGAGCACCTGAGCCACAGCCACCAAGGAACATGATCAGCAGGACTTCTTCCCTTCCTCAGAGACCTACCCACACAGACTGGCCATACCCACCTGGCCCTGGCCCACACAAAGCCACAGCTGCCACCCCAGCCCCACAAAGGTTATCTGGCTTCTAGGACAATCTACATGTTCTTCCTACCTTTCTTCTTTCCCTTCCTTGTTTCCTCTCTTTTGCTTCATCTTTGAGCATCTAGTCTGTGCCCCGGGCCTGCAATAAATTGTCTATAAATATAAAGATGAATAAGAAATGGTCCCTGCCCACAAAGAACTCGCAACTTATTCATTGACTCATTCATTTGCTCCGTTCTCTGCCTGGTACACTTCTAAGGTACAACTTAACTTTCACTTCTTTGGGAAAGCCTTCTCTTTTTGCCACTCCTCAAAACACACACCCAGAATTAACTGCAACTTCCTTTGAGCCCTCAGATGCCTCCATCCGGGCATCCAGGGGAGCCATAATCATCCTCATTCTTGAGGGATGATCGTGTCAACCGAAACAGGTTCCTGTGCTCAGCCTGAGCTGGGAGCTCCCTCACGTGTAGGGCTGCTAGATTTAGCATATGAAAATACAGGACATCCAGATAAATTTGAATTTTAAGAAAAATGAATAATTTTTAGTATAAGTATGTCCCATGCAATATTTGGGACATACTTATACTAAAAAATGTATTCATTGTTTATCTGAAATTCAAATGAAGTGGACATCCTGTATTTCATCTGGCAGCCTTACTCAGGCAACCATTTCGGTCATCGCAGGCATGGTCTTTATCTCTCTGAAAGTTGATCCTGACCCTCTGCAGGCACCAGTGGGAAGAGGAAGGGAGGAAGATCTGGGCTAAGCTAACGCCCTTTCTATAGTCGGGGCAGGTGAATGAGATCACTCAGCACGTGGAATGAGAAGCACAGAGGCTGAGCATGCAGTTTTGGGGAAAAGCGAGAAACTGGAAGAGAATGCTACCTTAGAAGACACCTGGTCCTTTTTGGACTTTCTGAGTCTTTTGGACTGTGAGGGCCTCAAGGACCGGGACTAGATCTGATTCCATACTCTGTCCCCACTGCTCTGCACTTGGTCTGCTGTGGTGTCAGAGTAGACACCAGAGAATGCTTGTTGAATGACTGCAAGAATGAGTCCCCTTTCTTCCTTTCTTTTCATCCTTCTCTAGATCTGGGGAATATGAAAGCAATGAGGAAGGGGGAGAGACAGTGGGGCACTGGATATTCTGGGGGTGGGATGACTGAATATGTGTGACACAGAAGGATGGAGGTTTGATTGCACAGAGCATTGATTGTGACCCAGATTTCTGAGTGGGGCAACTGGCTAAGGGGGCACCATTCATGGCCATGGCCTCTGGAGCTGCAAAAAGGAGTGATGCTCGTAGGCTCTAAGACCCGAGGCTCGCCCCTCCTCTAGAGAAGCCCCAAGGGGCAGCAGCAGGCTTGAGTTGGAGGACTGGAACACTGGGTTTCCTCCACGGACTAGCCCAGCTCATATATCTGTCTCTTCTTCCCTCACCAGGTAAGAAGAAGGCAGCAGCGTTGTTTGACAGCCAGGCCCCGATTTGCCCCATTTGCCAGGTCCTGCTGAGGCCCAGCGAGTTGCAGGAGCATATGGAGCAAGAACTGGAACAGCTGGCCCAACTGCCCTCCAGGTAAGCCACCTGCTGGGGAGACTACCTGGAGGAGTCCGCGCAGGGTTTTGGCCATCAGGTCCCGGAGCAGCCGCCTGGCCCATACCCCCAGCATCTAGGGAGCAGACAGGACCCTGCTGCCATCCTCTGCTACTCTGCTTTCAGTCCTCAGATCCTTCTGCTGAATGCTGCTGCCTTTCTTTTCTTACTCTATTTTTGGAGATGGGAGGAGAGTGACCCCTCCAGCCCCAGCCTCCAAAGAGCACAAGAGGAGCTAGACAGGGGATGGCCTAGCACTGCCATGTTGAGCCTCCAAGCAAGATAAAAGAAGCAGGGCCTGGGCCTGGCAGCCCCTTCAGAAGTACAGCTTGGTCCTGCCACCCAGGGGAGTGAGCACTACCTTCTCCATGAATCTCAAGATCTGAAAGGTGACAATCTTGAGAATGTGCACAGGCATGTTCCCTACTGTCCCACCCCACCTCACCCCCAGCCTCTCTCCCCTGTTCCTGCCTAAAGGACTAGGTTGAGCCTCTTGGTGGAGAAGCCAGGTTGCCAAAGGGAGCAGAGGCGGGGTGTGACAAACTACCTAAAATCCTAGCAGTTTAAAGCCACCACTTCATTATGCTCCTGGAATCTGTGGGGTCAGGAATTCAGAGAGGGCACAGAGGTGATGGCTTCTGATATCTCCAGGATATCTTGGGCCTCAGCTGGGAAGGCTCAGTGGCTGGGAGCTGGGGTCATCCTAAGGCACCTTCACTCATATGTTTGGTGGTGGACACTGGCTGTCTGCTGGGACCTCAGCTGGGGCTGGAGCCAAAGTACCTACACATGGCTTCTCCATGTGGCCTGGGCTTCCTCATGGCTTGGCAGCCTCGGGGTAGATGGACATCTTACATGGCAACTTTGGACTCCAAAAGCAAATGTTCCTGCCAACAAGATGGAAGCTGGATCACCTTTTATAACTTAGTCTCAAGTCACCTAATGTCACTTCCACTGTAGTCTATTGATTCTAGCCCACCCAGAATTCAAGGGGAAGGAACATACACACCCCCTCTTTTGATGGGAGGAGTGGCAAGGTCACACTATAGAAGAGTATGTGGGGTGGGAAATATGGTTGCAACCATCTTTGGAAAATACAACCTGCCACAGGGGAGCAGCTTGCCCCATTCCTCCCAGTCCCACCCTTGTCCAGTTCCAGTCATCAGATGTGAGCCATCCTCTTCCCTCTACCTTCTCACCTAATGCCCTGTGCAGGGTGCAGGGGAGCCAATAGTGAATCAGAAATAGTCCCTGCCCTCAGAAGCTCATAGCGTGAGAGTCCAGGATGGAGACTGCTATATGGGAAGAACTAGAGCTGGAGGCAGCGAACCCAGCACAGAGCAGTGAAAGCTTCCTCAGGGAGATGAGGCCTGAGCTTCATTTTGAAGGAAGAAGAGTTAGTCATCTATTACTGCGTTACAAATTACCCAAAACCTAACAGCTTAAAACAACAAACATTTATTATCTCAGCTTCTATGGGTCATCAATTCAAGTACAGCTTAGCTGGGTAGTTGTGGGTAGTTGTGGCAACTCGCTGGGAGTCTCGTGTGAGGCTCAATCCCAATGTCAATCCAGGCTACAGTCATCTGAAGGTTTAGCTGGGACTGCAAGTTCCCCTTCCCAGATTGCTCATTCACATGGCAGTTGGCAGGAGGCCTTGGTTCCTCCACAAGTGGGTCTCTCCACAGGGCAGCTTGAGTTTCCCTGCGACGGGGCAGCTGACTTCCCACAGAAGTCGGAATGGGAATGTGGTGCCAAAGAAGAATAAGCAGGAAGCCACAGCGCTTTTTAAGATCTAGTCCAGGAAGTCACACCCTATTGCTTCCACTATATTCTATTCTATTCATTAGAGGCAAGTCACCAAGTCCAGCCCAAACTCAGGGGAGGAGAATTAAGCTCTATGAGCTCTACCTCTTAAAGGGAGGAGTGTCAAAGAATCTGTGGGCATAGAAGACTACACTAATATAATAATAATAATCCTCTTGAACATTCACTATATGCCAAGTACTTTACATTGCATTAATTTATTTAATCTTCATAGCAACTCTCTGAAGTATGTGATAATTATTATGCCCATTTTACAGATGAAGAAACTGAGGTGCAGAGGGATTAAGTGATTTCTCTAAGGTCGCACAGCTAGTAAGTGGAGAAGATAAACTAAGCAACCTGACTCCAGTGCCCATGCTCTAAACCACTCCCCATCTGCACCCTTGCCCCCATACACCCCAGATTTGCCCACCAGGGTCAGAAGGTAAAAGAAACATCCTTCTGCAGTTGAGTTCCATACTTCTGCTGTCCAGGAGGGGTTCTGTGAAATTTGCTCCCAGTGGCAGACTTCTCCCTAACAGGTTTGGAGTATAGAGGCAGAGATGGAAAAGCCTGCTGAGCCTTATAAAAGCAGTGTATAGGCCAGGCGCAGAGGCTCATGCCTGTAATCCCAGCACTTTGGGAGGCCAGGGCAAGAGAATCATGTGAAGTCAGGAGTTGGAGACCAGCTTGGGCAACATAGCGAGACCACATCTCTACAAAAAAAAAAAAATATAGCTCATGGTGGTGGCAGCAGCAGCGAGCCTGTAGTCCCATCTACTCTGGAGGCTGAGGCAGGAGGATCACTTGAGCCCAGGAGTTTGAGGTTGCTGTGAGCTAGGCTGACACCACGGCACTCTAGCCCCAGCAACAAGGCAACAGAGCGAGACTCTGTTTCAAAAAAAAGAAAGGAAAGAAAGAAAAGAAAGAAAAGAAAGAAAGAAAGAAAGAAAGAAAAGAAAAGAAAAGAAAGCAAGCAGTGTGCCCTAATGTGCCCTAAGGGTCTGGAGAATGTCCCCACGCTCACCTGCCTCCTCGGTGGGGGCCACACTACAATCTAGTCCTGGGGGGGACGTGCACTGCCCAGGGCATCCACTTGTGCAACGGCCTTCCTTGTTCCACCCCCACCCACGACGCTGCACATCCCTTCAGCGCATCCCCTACTTCCACACCCTTACCCCATGTCCCTTTCCCCACCCAGAGCTTCAAGCCTCTCGCGCTAAGCCTTGCGTGCCCCTCACGTCCCGGCCCAGCCCAACACCCCGACACACATGCCCCCTCCGTCCGTGCACGCCCTGCGCCCCCGGCACGCCCCCCCCACACACCGGGTGTCTGACAGCCGGACAGCGGGATCTGCACAGCAAGTGAAATTCCCGTCGGATCGATAAAGCCGAAGCGCTGGCGGCGACGGGTCGATGGTTTTATCTGTCTCGGCCCCGCCGCGCCCGGCTCGCTGACAGTCGGACCGGCCGGCAAAGGCGTTCAAGGGCAGCCGCGCCCGCCGCCCCCTCCCCTCGCCTCTCCCGCCCTCCCCTCCCTGCGGCCGCTGCGTCCACCGGACTGCAGGCTGGACCGGCCCACCGCCGCCCTCGTGATTTATCTGGATTTTTAATTGGAAAAAATTTGCGAATTAATTGATTTCAGGAACTTGCCAATTAACATTGTAATTGGGTGCGTGATAAATTCCCAAGGAGCGTGTCAGCTCCCTCCGGGCTGACGGCGCGGGAGGGCCCCAGCCTTGGCTGCCCTTGCCCCGCCCCTGCCCCCTCTGGGAAAGGGGAGGAGAGCAGAGGATGGGAAGACGAGACGCTGGGGCTCTTCCCTCCCCACCATCAGCTCCCTGGGCAGAGAGGGGCCTCAGACCAGCCATTTCACAGATGGGGAAACTGAGGCCAGCAGGAAGGCAGAGCCTGTATGCATCTCTCAGAGAGTTCTGGGCAGAGCCCTAATGAGGGCATCGCCGGTCCATGGCATGTGGCCCAGGCTTCCTCCAGCTCTCCTATCCTCCCCTCTCCCTTTTGCTCAGTACTCCTTTCTCCTCTCTGCTCTCCTCCTTCCTCTCCCCTGGGCTTTTTCTTCTCTCCAGCTCTCCCCTTCCCTCTCCTCCTCTGCCTTTGCCCTCCTCCTGACCCTTCCTCAGCCTAGTCAGCTTCTGGGTCTGTGGCTGCTGCCACCTGGGTGCCCTCCATCAACCGGGACATGTCCCTCCCTCCACATGGTTGCTGCCTGAGGAACTCTTCAGGGTGAGCCTGGTGTTCTGCCTTCTGCCTCCATCTGCCCAATCCATCTGCACAGAGCAGCACCCCCTGGGGAGCAGGCTGCTATTTCAGATGCACCCAAAGGCTCAGAGAGAGAAGCAGGGACCTTCCAGCTCCAAAGCTAGAGCTGGCTGGTTTTCACAGACACAGGCACAAACAGGTACACACATTCCAACACACAGAGATGTGCTCAAACACACTACACCTGAAAGAACCACCTTCCCACATATGTCATTCCCACATGTATATGGGCACACACACACAGGAAGAGCAGACAGAACAACTGTTGGCAAAGCCCACACACTTTTCAAAGCTCTTTCCCATTTGAGTCCAGAGGCTGTGCCCACACACTCTCCCTCCTCTCATCCTTTATCCTTCCCCTTCTCAGTCCTGCAAGGGGCTCCATTAGACCCCAGGACTTGGCCAGGTAGAACAAAGAGGGCAAAGTTAGATCGGGGACAGATTGTGGAGGGCCATCAATGCTGGAGGATGTCCTAGAGGAGGTGGGGCAGGTAGAACATCCATGAGCCAAGAGAGAGAATGACCAGAGAGATGAGCTTTAAGGGAATGGGTCTGGAGGCCAGTGTGGAGTAGAGCTTGCAGGTAGAAGCAAGGGGACAAGTGAGGAGGTTGGGCCAGGCTAGGGGAAAGATGGTGAGGCTGACCCGGGACAGTGTCAGTGGCGGTGGGGATGCACAAGAGGGAATGATGAGAGACCAGGTGGAGGAAGAAACCAGGTGGAGAAGAGTACTTAGCTAGGCTGCTTACCGGGAGGAAGCTTTCTGACCTGGATGATTGAGACGGCCGTGGCAGCAGAGAAGCAAGTGTCTGAGGGAAGGAGGGGACCACAGACAGGGCTCTGGGCAAGCTAAGCCTAAGATGTCTCTGGGATGGTGATGGGGTCGGGACTGGATGTGTGCAGAGACACGCAGGGGCATAGAGAGATGGGGGCTGAAGATTGAAGGGAGGCTGGCCCCAGATTTCCCTGTGGCCCTTACGCAGGAGCTTCCACCCAGAGAGATGAAGGAGGCTGGGGCATGGAGAGACTGCACAAAGCTACAAGTGGGGCTTGGCTTGGTGGGGCCTGGGCTCAGAGATCTTCTGTGGGAGTCCAGAGCCACTGTGAGATCTGGCCTCTGGGCTGGGAAGCCAGGTCTCTGGCCAGTGCTTTAAAAGGGCTGAAAGAAGCCAGAGGGAGGCTGGGCTCTTGGAGAAGAGGCGGGGTGTGGAGATGGCAGTGCCCCCACCCCCACTTAAGCCTTATTTAAGGCCGGCCTCGGTGTTTGGTTGGGTAATGAACTAGATAAACAATTCCCCAAATAGATTAAAACGAAGTGTAACTTACAAAGGCGGCTAGTGATGATGGTTTATTCCCGGGCAGTGCACCATTTCTTTATTTCCAAGGATAATTCAGTGTAAATCACCTTAATTAAAAGTGTCAGCCCAGCCCATGAATATTGTACTTAGGAACGCGTTTCCTGGGTCCCAGTTATAATTTAAAACCCATGGATCACTAGGCAGCGAGTGACTGAGCAAGGGAGGAAATCGCTGGGGGTGGGCTGTGGAAACAGGGAGGGACGGAAGACACAGCTGATGGGCTGGGCGGGAGCCAGGCTGCCTACAGCTCTGGGGCTCAGACCTGTCTTCTGCAAGGCAGGCCCTGCAGTAGACTCCTCAATCTCTGGGGGGCCAAGAAAACTTGGAGGTGATCAGGTTGTTGGAGGGAAGGTGGGGAGGGGGCCCTTGCTCAGAGAGGAGAAGGAGTCTGACGTAGTACTAATCCCATGCAAGGGAAGAGCATTGCTGGGAAAGGATCCAGAGGAGTGGATTGCAAAGTGAGAGGTTGGACATTCTGGCCCTGAATGTACCCATTTCTGTTCACCAGCAGAGTAAACTGAAGGCCAGAGTTAGCGGACCCTTCCCAAAGTCACATAGCCAGCAGAGAAGAAAAAGAACTGGAGTTCTTCCCTCTATCCTAAGCCCTGAGTAACTTAGCTGCTATGGGATTAGGGTGATGGAGCTGACATGGCAGTGTGGGCAATTAAAAAGCGTCACTTTGGACTTGGCCAGATATCAACTCAAATCTCAAGCCCTCCATGGACTGTGTGAGAACACAGAGGTGTCATTTGACCTGGCAGTCAACTTTGTAAAGTTTAGAGGTAACACATATAAAAGCCTGTGCCTATCATATACAGTGGTGCACAGTCATAGTTCATTCCTTATTTTTCTGCTCTCACCTGGTCCAACTCAGATAACACTCAAATCCCAGTTGGGGCGGGGTAAGTGCAGTGTTATACAGTAGATGCCTCATTTCTGTACCTGTAAGTCAGAAAGGTGACGTCAGTATTTGTTTACTGAGTGAATGAAAGAGTGAAGGAATGATAAAAGTCATGAACTCACAAACTAGTTGCTCTTTGAGAGCAACTCCATGCCCTCTCTCTGTCCCCAGTGCCTGGATCAGAACTGGGCACACACCGTTTATGAACAAAATGTAATTGAACAGAACCTGTTCTGGCTGTGATGCTCCCAGTGTGTTATCGGACTGGCTGACAGCTCCGTGTTTACACTCAGACCTCGGCCTCACTCTGCTGCTGACCCTAGTAGCCTCTGCACTGTGACGGATGTGTGCTGGTGTACATGTGTGTGTATAAGTGTCTACATCTGTGGGTACATGTGTGTCTGGGTGTGTGTCAGTACATACAGTGTCTGTATCTATGCATGTGTTTATGTGGACTTGTGTGCATGCACAGCTCTCATCCAGCCTGTGTGGCTATTGTGCATCTGTCTTTATGGACAGGTCTCTGGGAATATGACTCTGTGGTCCTGTGCATCTGTATGCATGTCTGAGTCTCCGGGTGTGACTGCATGTCACTGTGTGCCTACTGGCAGGATTATAGAGAGTCTATGGATATGCGTGTATCTGCCTTTACACTAGGGTTTCTCAACCTCAGCACTATTGACATTCTGGGTCAGATCATTCTTTGTTGTGAGGGGCTGTCCTGTATACTGTAGGATGTTTAACATCCTCTACCCACTAGATACCCGTAGCAACCTCCCCTTCCCCCACCCAAGTTTTGACAATTAAAAAATGTCTCCAGACATTGCCAAATGTCCCCTGGGCAAGCAAACAGCCATCCCCCTGCGTGGTCCCCATTGAGAGCCACTATCTTTATCCAAATCTGCCTGTGCTTTTACTTGCATATCAGATATCTATCTAGGCCTGTAGGTGCCTGCACACATTGGTGGGTGTTCCCTATGTCTACACTCAGCAAGTCCCTATGTGCCCTGTGTATTCTGCGTTAGATGTGTGTCAGTGTGTCTCTTGTGCATTCTGGATACATCTGTGGGTATGCTCCACATGCATACCTTGTATGTGTGTCTATGCGGGACCTATGTGAATGGGCTGCGTCTGCCTCTGTGCATGTTATCAGCCAGCATCTCTGTGTGCCTGTATCTGTGTGTGTGCACGCACATGAATGTGTGAGCACAGGTGCGTCGAGTGTAGTGGGGGTGGCAGACAGGGAGGGACAGGAACAGGGATATTAATGTTTCTGAAGTGGATCTGATTTGATATGTCTTGTTCCATTGTCAGCATCTGTTTAGCGGGGATTTGTAATACTTTGTGGCTCTGGATCACTCATGCTTAGCGCGGGATGTGGCCTTGCATACCAATTTTGTTATTAAACACAGTTCTCGCCTCCCCCACAGCCCATCCATCACCTCCCGCCCCAGCCCCCGCCTGCTCTGAGCCGCCCACCATATTTCAGGGCCCAGCTCCCGCCCGCCTGCTGCACCCGATGCCGGAGGGCCTGGGGCTGACAAATTGAATCAGGGGGAGATCATTCCTGGCCTAACGCAGTTTGCAGCATGTTGGAGGAAGAATTGACAAGAGCCATGTCAGCTCCATCACCCCAATCCCATAGCAGCTAAGAGCAGGCTGGGGACAAGGGGTGGGGAGAAGGGGCCTCCAGGACAGGCAGAATCTTCAGGGCTGATACCAGGAGTCAGGTAAAGCCCCTTTCCTCAGATCCACTGGGGAGTCTACCATGCCTAGTGTCTGTGTCCCCTCCCAGTGGCTGGCACTGGCCCTTGACCCCTGATAGAGGCTGAGCTAGGCTGGGCCACTGGGGTTGAATGGACCAGGTGGAGCTTGGCTAAGCTGGGCTGGGCTAAGCTGGCTATGCCTTCTCTCTCTGGGATCTTCTTGCTACCCTACCCTTGCATGCCCTGGGCAGCAGGTAGAATGGTCACCCTGTTCTCTTCTTTCTTGGCAGCAAGAATTCCCTTCTGAAGGATGCCATGGCTCCAGGTACCCCCAAGGTAGGTGGCCAATTATGTGTTTTCCTCATGCCTGTCCTAACCTAGACCCACCCAGAGAACTGGTTCCTCCTGAAAAAAGGAGCTCTTCTTAGACCCCCAACTGTCTCCAAGGCTTGAACGTCAGCCTGAGGCCTAGGGTTGCGGTGTGTGTGTGTGTATGTGTGTGTGTGTGGCCTGTGTGTGAGTGAGCGTGTGCTCATCTGACTTTCTCCTCTTCCAGCCAGAGAAGGGTCATCCATTAACAGCATGGGGGTATGGGCGACCCAGACACTAGGCTGGGAAGACTCAAAGAAGAAAGGTGAGCTGTAGAAGGTGAAGAAAACTAAAGAAATGCAGATCAAGATAGACAGTGCAAGGTCTTAGAAGCTAGACCATGGTGTGGTGTGTGTGTGTATGTGTGTGTGTGTGTATACTTTGTCCTGAGGGTAACAAGGAGCTAGGAAAGATGCTGGGCTCATTTGGGAAGACAATCTGCACCCCTAAACAAACACGATGGGAGAGAGACTTAGAGACTTAAAAGCATCAGATGGAGAAAGGAAAAGTGAAGAGCAAGTATCTGGCTCCAAGGAGGAGCCAGAGAGGCCTTAGCACAATGATACAATTTGTGCCAAGAACTCCCCAGAGGTGGCCACAGAGGCAGTTCATACTGCTTGCCCAGAGGTGATGGTTTTGAGGGGATGGAGACGTTGGGGGGACTAGCCCCTCACTCACTGAGCATCCCCTTCGCCACACCTCGGGGTAAGGCTCCATCCTTTCTTATAAGTTTTCACAATAATCAGAAAGGCAGGAATCTCCAGCCCCTTTTATACGGAGTGAGGAGTGAGTGCTGAAGCTTTGGGAGTGGATGGAATCGGTGACTGAGAGTGTACAGAGAGATTAGAGCGAAAGCCAAGAAGAGACTTTGGGGAAGTCCTGCACTTAGGGTCAAGATGAGGTACAGCAGGCCAGAAGGAGACAGAGGAACAGTCACAGGATGGCATGGTATCTCAGGATCCTAAGGGAAAGTTTCAAAATGCATGTGGTGCCCAGCAGTCAGATAGGGGAAGGCTGGAGAAGGGCCCATTGTACTTAGAAGTCTTAAAGTCACTGGTGACCTCTGAGAGAGCAGTTTTGGGCAAAGGAGCCAGTGATGAGTATTACCTCTTTGGGGTAGGTACAAACACCCTGCAAGCTTTTATAAAGTGTGGGAGTGGACTTTGTACCTTCATTCAGAAAATTCACTGACTGCAGCAAGCTGGGAGAGGAGGAACAGAGAACCCAGCCCAGCCTTGGGGTGGTGCAGGCCCCAGCCACAGAGGCAAAGCTCTTCCAGCCCTAAAAAGAAAAGGTGGGGCCTGTGGACTCATAGGTAAGGAGCCACACTTACTGAGCATGTCCAGCCTGCAGCATTTAATGGTATGGTTAAGGAAGGTTGTGGACAAGCTTCCAGGCTGGCCACCACCACCCATGACATCTGACACCGGAGCATAGCTGGCAAGGTTGGGGACTTGGACAAAGGTTTGTCCTAAGGACAAACCCCCAGCAGATGCAGTCTACCTCCATACCTAGCTCTCCACATACACAGACCCACACGCACACACATAGGAACTCTTAAACATGTAGATTCCTGCAACCACAGACACAGACATATTGATCATAGGACACAGAGATGAGGGCCCCTTGCTCATCCACTTTCAGATATATGCTCACACCCCCAAAGCTGAACAGGGCAGGGTCTACCCTCTGCCTTGACCTAGGCTTTAGGGAAGCAGGTCATGGGTAGAAGGGGCCGGAGGTAGAAGGTTCAAGCAAGAGACTGAGAGGACAGGGAGAAGGAGGGAGGGAGGAGGAGAAGGAGAGGACAAGGGGGCCTTAGACAAGATTGATGGCCTCGTTGCCATTAAGAAAAAAATTAGCCGGTGGCGGCTATCATATTAAAGGGTGAAGAAGCCGTGAATTATTTTCTTAAAGATCTTATCGCTTACAATGATAATTTTACCTTCCAAAAGGCCACTTTTAATGAGGCGAAGAGCCAGGCAAAAAGTCATGATTTAATGCTGGGATTTTTTTTTTCAAAACACATTTTACTGCTTTTTGGTCCATGTTTAAAAAGCACCAGTGACCTTTTTTTATTCCGCTTGCCCCAGGTGTAATGCTGAGGCCTCTTAGGGTTTCTAACCTAGAGAGATTGAGAGAGAAAGAGAGAGCACACAGGCATGAGCTTTCTCACGGGGAGGGGGGAACCCACACTGTTCCCCCTCTTCAGCATCTTCTTTGGGACCAGCGAGGGAGCAGGCCATTTCCCGAGAGCACCTCCTTTCTGAGCTGGGGGCTAATTCACCCGCCAGGCCTCCCACTGGGCTTGGGTGGGTGAAGAAGGATCTCCAAGTTGCACCCAGGCCTTTTCCAGTGCCTCCTCTAGCTCCTGGGACGTGGGCACGTCGGGGAGGCGTGCCAGATCAGTAGCTGTCCCTTCGCTTCCCAGGGCCCTTGCCTGAGGATATGCAGCATGGCCACCGCATGCGGGTCACATCCTAAGGCTCAGTTGGAGATGAAGGATAAATGGCTGCTTCATCTTTCCCAAATTGCTTTCTTTGGGCTGTCACTGGCGATTTGGCATGGTTTTCTAGGCTGGGGAGGACTCCTAGGGAATTGTGTGCTTCCGGCTCAGAGCTGTGCAGGCTGGGGCAGGTGGGGGGAGGAAATATGGATTGCTTTCAGGCCTCCGGGCCCCAGTTTGCTGCTGAACAGGCCTTGGCAAGACCTGGCTCTCAGGCAGAACGTGCCATGTGGTATTTAGAACTGTGGTGCTTACACACAATTTCAAGCAGACAGTTTATTAATCTAAACTGCGGGCATATGTAGAAGAGGCCGTGCAGGATTGACATGGGGGGATTAGTTTTGCTGGGGTTTGTGCTGAGGTCATCGCCACAGCACAGGGATAAATGGACCAGTGTACATCCCTAGCTGCTCGTGAGAAACTCATACATACTATTTAATTTACTGTCTCCATAGCAGGGCTGCCATCAGCTTGTATTAGGGGCAGGCAGGGCAGCAGGTATGTGGCTTTACCCCCAACCCTTCATGGAGGTTCCAGAGTCTCTGCTCTCTAAAGAACAAAGCATGTATAGTCTCAGCCCACTGGGGCAGAGATTAGCCTAAGCAGGGGCTGAGGGGGTCTGGATTCCCTCAGGGGGTTTCTGGCCATCCCTAAAATCAAGCCACCCTCTCTCATCACCACATTCCCGGGACTTGAGCACATGCCTTCAGAATCCCAAGAGTGGCCCTTCTGTCCCTCTGCCCTCCTTCTCTTTGCCTACCTCCCCAAAGCTCTCCAGAACTGGGAACTCTAGGGATTGACTATATATCTTATTCGGCCTGAGGCCACATGTCCTTATTTCTTCCAGTCCCTCCTGTTGTCTGCTTCCATCAAGAGGGAAGGAGAGTCTCCAACAGCATCACCGCACTCATCTGCCACTGATGACCTGCACCACTCAGATAGATACCAGGTGAGGAGGGTGTGGTGGGTGGCCATGAGAAGTAAGCCCACCTGGGTGAGCGACAAAAGGCGTGCCTGGTGCTAACTCTTCCCCTCCTCCGCAGGCCAGAGGAGAGGCCTGAACTGTGTGTGATTCCCTTTGTGTCTAGGGCTCCTACGTGAACTCAGAAGGCATAGGTGTCAGGGAATGGGCCTTAAATAGATGGATTTTAGGGAGAGGTGCCAAGGTCACCTGGGCTCTGGTGGGCTCTGAGCACGTCTGAAACATCCTATCCATCAGAAAGTATCCTACAGAGTTTTGTTTCATAAGTGACCCAGACACATAGCCCAGATGATTTCAGACTTCAAAGGCAGGATCCCTTAAGTGAATAACCATTCAGTCCTGCCAAACTTTGGTATCACGCCCAGATAGAGAGACAGACAGACATTGCTTGTGTCTTGGGCAAACAGGAAGGAAGTAATCATACAGTCCTAAATGATCAGAGCAGGAGGAAGGGCCTAAGGGTAACATCTTAGTTACAGATGGAAGCTTTGTGACAAGAAGGACAAAGACCTTCCCCCAGAAACTTTTGTCTGAGGAGAGGCAGAGCCCTGCCTTTGGGAACCCGTCAGATGAAAGAAAATAGGGTCCTGCTCCAAGGAACATTTGTCTAAATGGCAACAGGGCTTCTCAGGGAGCCCCAGTGTAAAAAGGGGAAAACAGCCCTGGTGTGATGTGGAAAGACAGGGCAGCAGGGACCTACAAGCTGAGGCAGAGAACCAGGGTCCCTGCTGGCACACACAAGGTCTTGGCTGGAATTGGAGAAAGGTGTTCTCTCTGGCCCCCTTTCCTCCCAGCTGACACAGCCTGTCCTTAGGGTGCAGAGCTTGGAGAGTAGAGTCCCAAGTGTGGGCTGAACAAGCCTCCACTGGATGCCTTTATATGGGACTCAAACTGCATAGCCTGAAGTGCCAGCCCTGGGGAAGGATTCCTTCTCTCATGAACCCTTGGGAGATATTGCCCTGATCCAGATAACACTGGTCGAGGTGGAGAAATGACCCAACCCTAGGAAACTCTGGTCTGAGACAGAACAATGACAAAGCTCTGTTCTAGAAAGTTCTAGTGCAAAGGGATAGACAGAGCCTTGCCTTCAGAGGCCCATCCTCTCTACTTCACCCACAGCATCAGCCTCACCATCTGTTGAACTAGGAAAAGAATAAGCATCCGACGAAAATTGCCTGAATTCTCTGGACCCCATTCCTACCCACAAAATGTTGGTATTTCCTTTATTCTCTAGAGCAGTGGTCCCCAAATTTTTGGCACCAGGGACCAGTTTCATGAAAGACAATTTTTCCACGGACCTGGGGAGGCAGGGGGAGATGGTTTTGGGATGATTCAGTCGCATTACATTTATTGTGCAGTCAAACCTCTCTGCTAATGATAATCTGAATTTGCAGCCACTTCCCAGCGCTCCCCAGCATCACTGCCTCAGCTTCACCTCAGATCATCAAGATTAGATTCTCATAAGGAGTGTGCAACCTAGATCCCTCGTTTGCACAATTTACAGTAGGGTTTGCACTCCTGTGACAATCTAATGCAGCAGCTGATCTGACAGGAGGTAGAGCTTATACGGTGATGTAAGAGATGGGGAGCAGCTGTAAATAAAGATGAACCTTTACTCACTCACCCTCTGTTCACTTCCTGCTGTGCAGCCCAGTTCCTAACAGGCCATGGACCCGGTATCAGTCTGCAGCCCAGGGGTTGGGGACTGCAGCTCTAAAGAATATGAGGAAAGCTATGGACACGTTTGCCTAAAAAAAATACATATATGTCCACATACACATACAACACATGCACACACACATTCGCATGCAGTATTTTACATACAACTTCAGGGGGTCAGGAAACCTCTAGAACCCATTCAGGTACCCTTAGAAGTCTTTTGAGCCCAGATTAAGACCCAAGACCCTGCTCTAGACTCTAAGTACACCTCCTAAAGGACAAATCAGATTAGGTTACACCTTACAACATAAAGCTCAAGCTCCTTGTCAACCTGTATTCAACCTGTATTTCAAGCTTCCATGCCTAATACTGCCCTCCATGAATCCTACGGGCCATGCTCACTGAATTAATGCTAACCACTCCCTGGATATGCCACTATTTTCTTGCCTCCATGTCTTTACACATGCTATTTCTTCTAACAGGAGTATTTTACCCCACCACATCAAATTTCTGTTTATCCATCAATATCCTGCCCAAATACTATCTCCTCTGGGAAGCCTTTCTGGATTAGCTATCTCTAGCTCTCTCTTCTCACAACCCTTGTGTGTCCCTGTTATTTCCTCATCACCCTATGTTGTGATCATCTGTTTAGGCATGTTTCAGGTATCTACTTATGTTTAACAATCCATCCCCAAACTTGGTGGCTTAACACAATCTATTATTTCTTATGATTCAGTGGGTTGATTGTGCATTGCCTCATGTGTGCAGTTCATTCAGCTGGAGGAATGGCTGGGCTGGAAAGTCCAAAATGGCCTCACTACATGTCTGGAAAATTGGAGTACCTTGGTTCTCTTCCATGTGGGCTCTCATCCTCCAGTAGGTTAGATGGCTTCCTTACTTAGCTGTCTCAGGGCAGTGTCACACCAAGAGGGTGAAGGCCAAAGGTGTAAGGCCTCTTGAGGCCTAGACTCTGGAACTTGCACATCACTTCTACCATTTTCTTTTAGGCAAAGCAAGCCACAAAGCTAGCCCATAATCAAAGGATGAGAAAATGAAGCTCTTGATAGGAGAAGCTGCAAAAAAATTGTGGCCATATTTAATCTATCACAATGACTCTGACTCCTTCACTAGACTTGGAGTTTCTCCAAGGCAAGGACCTTGTCTTATCCTTCCTTTACTCATACATTTATCTAATACTCACTGAGCCTAGTGGCCTTGGCTTTAAGGGGTTATATTTGCAAATAAATAATTACAGCCCAGTGTTTTAAGCACTATGACAAGGATATAAATAAGTTTCTAGGACAGCACAGTGGAAGGAGAAGAAAATCAGAGCAAGCTTCACAGAGGAGGTAATGACTGAATAGGGTTCCAGAGGAGGAGTAGGAGTTCACTTGGTGGTCAAGGAAGAAGAGTATTCTAGATAAAGGAAACACTATGTGCAAAGAGCACAGAGGTAAAACAGAATGATGTATTTGTGGAACTGCTAGCAGTTCAGTTTTATTAGAAAGTAGAATGCAAGGAAAGTTGGTAAGAGATGGAGCTGGAAACTAACCCAGTGACTAGCTGGGTATCCCACCTGCTGCTCTTTACATAATGCCTGGCATGTCATAGCTATTCAGTTATGTTGGATTTTAAAAATCATCGAGGCCGGGTGCAGTGGCTCACACTTGTAATTCCAGCACTTTGGGAGGCTGAGGCAGGAGGATCACTTGAGGCTAGGAGTTTAACAGCAGCTCGGATAACATAGCAAGACTCTAAGAAAACATTTAAAAATGAACTGGGTGTCATGGTGCACATCTATAATCCCAGCTACTCAGGAGGCTGAGACAGAAGAATCCCTTGAGCCCAGGAATTTGAGGCTGCAGTGAGCTATGATCTCCAATGTACTCCAGCCTGGGTGACACAGTCAGACCCTATCTCTAAAAAAATTTTTAAATTTAAAAATTGTAAAAATCATTGAACTAGGTCCTGAAAGCAGGGGGTATTGGTTTCTGGTTTGAATCCCATTTGCTTAGCCTAAGTAACTAACCCTCTTAACCATTGCCTCACTTAAACCTCATAGCTACTATACAAGCCAGGATTCATTGCCTCCAATTTATTACTAAGGAAACAGGCTTAGAGAAGGGAAGTGACTTTTTCTAAGAACACATAAATTATGAGCAACAGGGTCAGGATTTGAACTTGAGTCTCTCTGCCCTGAATCCTAGATTGTTTGCCAGCCCTGCACTGGGCTCAGGGTTTCCCTCATAACATCCTCCTCCCCTTCCCACTGATAACTCCTTCATGCTAGACCCTGTACTGGGTAAATAGCTAGAGATGACTTCCCAAGTATAACAAACAGATATGTAAACAATCAAAATATACATGATCATAAGGATACATGATCAGAGAAAAGCCATGGAACTGTGTAACTCAAGGAGGCAACAAACCCAGCATTGCAGGGGGAAATAAAGCTTTGCCAGAGACCTGAAGGATGAACAACAGCCAAGCAAGGGCTACTAGGGGGCATGGAAGATACCTGGCCCAGAGTATAGAGCATGGAGTGCTCAGAGTGCTACAATTAGTTCTGCAAAGCTGAGAGTAGGAGTGGTAGAAGAGTCTGGAGAAGCAGACAGGGCAAGGTAGGGCAGGCCTGTATGCCATGTTGCAGGTCTTCACAGTGGAGAACCAATGAAAGATTTAAAGAAGGGGAAACAGGGTTAATTTCATACAGTAGAAAGATCAAGCTGTGTGTAGTGTGGAGGATGGGTTGCAGGGAGAGAAGCTGGAAACCAGATGGGAGGCAGCTGCAAATTTAGAGATTTGTAAGATTAGGAACTAGAACAAGGACAACCAAGGTAGGTATAGCCCTTGAAGAAACACTCAGGGATGACTTGCCTATGCCAAGCACCATACCTGGCTCTAGATTCACCCAAACAACTCACACATGGCCTCAACCCAGGAGTTGTCAGTCCAGTGATACAAATTTATACAGGCTACAATGAGGGTACAAAGATGGAAATAATCTTACAGGAAGCAAAGCTATTTTTCAATTAAGCCTGGAAGGATGGGTAGGAGATAAACAGAGGACAGGAGGAAGTTTAAGAGATCTTTAAAGGTAGACTTCCAGGATCTAGAGAAGGATTGAGTGTAAGGGCTGGAGAGGGTGGGGTCAAGGGCAACTCTTAAATTTCTTGTGAGGGCACACTGGAGTAGATGGTGGTATTCCCCTTATGAACTGGGAACCCAGGAAGAAGGCGTCTGTTTGGGACATGCTGAGTTCAGTGTTGGCCATGTGGGCATGCAGTACCTTTGGGAGCTCCAGAGGATGTCCAGCAGGTAGCTGACATGTTGGGAATCCTCTAGTTATTACAGGGGATGGGCTAGAGGGCGGGGGCGACTGTTAGGAACATGCGATGGGATTGCCCAAGGAAAATCGGGAATTCCGACAAGGCGCCCACCTCGGCGCCGCTACCTGAGGACAGTCGTGCGGGAGGCGGATGCCGCAGCCGGGGCTGGTGTGTGGGGCGTAAGGAGCCCGGCACTGAGAGGGGGCGGGCGGAAAGACCTTGTAGCCGCTAAATCCGGGTTGGGTAGGCTTTACCGGCGGTGGGAGGTACCCAGGGGCGGCCCCAGCTGCTAGCTACAGGAGTACAGCCGCGATTTCCTGGTCCCGGTCCGGCCGCCCCCACCCCCACCCCCATCGTGAACTTTCACCCCTAGCGCGCGGCGGCGGAGGATCACGTGATCAGGGCCAACATGGCCGCCGCCGCCGCTGGGAGCTGAAGTGCCGCCGCCGCCGGGCAGCCGGGGGGAATCCGCCCGCATCGCCGCCCTCGCCGGCCGGGCGGTCGTGGGGCCCGGAGCGACGGAGGCCGGGGCTGGGGCGGCACCGCGCGGCGGCCACGGGGTCCCGTTAGAGTAGCCCCCGGCGGCTATGCCGAGAGCCCGGAGCGGCCGGCTGAGCAGGGGGGCCGGCGGGAGGGAGGAAGTAGGTTTGTTTACGGGCTGTTCGGGGCGGGGCAGGCCTTGTCGGGGGTCTGGAGAGGGGGTGGGGGCCAGGACTCCAGGCCGCGGCTGACGCTCTGTTCTCTTTTTTTGCATCTGCCCGCGATCTTCTCCCAGACCTTCCTGCGAGTGCGAGCCAACCGGCAGACCCGACTGAATGGTGAGTCCTGCCCGGCCCCCCCCCCCCCCCC
>VBSM01000529.1:30377315-30405852 GCA_008086735.1 Cheirogaleus medius
CTCCTCCCTCCCTCACTGCCTGCAGCTCCTGGTTTGCCTGGGTCTCTTCGACATTGGGGACCATTGGCTTCTTCGCAGTCACAGCGCCTGAGTATGTGCAAACCAAGGCTGCCACCCTCAGTTTCCCCGTCTGTCTAATGGAGGTATGGTTCCCAGCTCTTGCCCAAACCTCTCTAAAGGCCTTGAAGAACCCTGGGGGGCAATAAGAGCTGGAGAATGAGGAACAAGCTACACAATTCCACTCGAGAGCTCAGCTTTGAATTTGCAAACTGCTGGGACCTCACTATACTAGCCGGCAGGGCGCTGAGAATGTTTTTCTTCCAGTTTTTAATCAGTGCCCAGTAGTGTGAATACAGCCTCTCTGCTGAGACTTGACAATGCAGTGAGATCTGGAGTTCCCACGGCAACAGGAACTAACTCATCCCAGGGCTCTTTGAGTTATCAGTCGGCCCACATTTCACAAAAGTGATCAGCGTGGGCTCGACAGCTCTTAGAGGCCTTCTCTGAAAGCAGGCCGTGTATGCACTACCTGGCAGCCCTCCTTTTGGATTCAAACCTCTGGAGCATTCCTGTTTCCTGAACACAATTGAATGATCCTAGCTTTTTGTGCTGACTGGGGTGTGGTATCTGGGGGTTGGCTATAAGGGGTTTAGGGTCTCTAGACCAGCTGGGAAGTGAATGAGGCCATGGGCATTCAATTCAAGATCCCCAACTCTTATAACTTGGTTTCTGCTGCCAGGCCAAGCCCCAGTCTGGAAAAGGGAGAACATTCATGATGGGCTGACACCATGTTAAGCACCATTCTCACAACACCCTCTGAGAGAAAAGTGTTACACACCTTTTGTAAATAAGGAAACTGAGGCTCTGAGAGGTAAAACTGATTCATTTAAAATCACATAGCTGAGATGTAACTGAGTCATATATGATCTGAAGTTTATTTCCCACCAAAGCCTGTGCTTCTCCGATAATGCCATGCTACCTCCTTGGCAAAGGCTTTAGCTCTCCTTACTCGGAGGTAACCTCTGGGTGGAAAATAAAACTTACCCAGTCACACTTTAGTAAGCTTCATTCAAGACTTAGAAGATGAATGGCAAGGGAAAAACCAAGCCTGTCTTGCTTATCTGAGAATTTACAGATGGAGCCCAGTCCATCGAGGTGCTTTCCTGGGACTACAAGGGACACCTGAGCCTAGGTGTCCTGGACAAGGACAGCATCCAATATTATGCACTACTTGACCATTCTATGACATTCATTTCCTCTAGGCAAGGTAAATGAGGAACCTTTGTGTTGACACACTGTTCCATACTAGGCTTCTAGAATTCTCAGGGTCCCTTGCTCAATGCATTTCTGATGCCTCACATCCCTTCTCCATCTAGAGCCCTGGCTCTAGAGTGTCAAGGCTGAGAATCCAAGGGTTAGGGGCAACCAAAGTGAAGGGATCTGTATCTTTGTCTGCAAAGTCAAGTAGGGCACCAGAATATAGTCATGTCTCCTATAGTGAAAACACAGGAAATTGAAGAGATGGGCCATAGACCAGGGTTTCTCAAACTCCATGCTCAATTCCAATGGGATGATGGCTTTCCTTTTGGTTTGGGTCCTTCTAGAGCCTCTATGTTTTGGAGTTGGAGTAGTTCTCTCACTCAGATTCACAATAAGCAGGAGGAGTTGGGGCCCTAGCGTACTCATTGGGATCAATCTTTGTGGATGCGACTCAGTCGGGGGGACTCTTGGAACAGGAGAGCATTCTAGCCTAGTATCCTATCTCCCCTTTGCTACTTTTTAGCTACTTGAACAAGTGCCTTGATCTCTCTAAGCTTCAGGTCTCTTCCTGTGTTAAAATGGCATAATACATCCTAGCTTTAGGATATAGAAGTATTTGAGCTACCTTGTGTAAGGTACTTGGCTCTGAACCTAACACATAGTAGAAACTCTTCAATTATAACATACCAACTTTTACCTCTGTTCCCCTCCCTAGACTGCATTCATGAGCTTCCCATCAGGGTCAGTGTCCATGAGAGAGTTCTTCTTGGCCCTGCAGTGGGGAATCTTTCCCTCTTTGGCTGGCTCCTCTTCCCTCTACCCCCTTCACCCCCATCAGTCTCGTCATAGGGTGGCCATCTCTGATCCTGCTGTTACATCAGGGAGGGACTAGAGGGAACAGAGTCCCTTGTTTTGACCCCTTCCTGCTTCAGTGACAGGAGGGCTGCAGAGAGGGATTAGTGAGCTAATTAGAAATGATTGCATCTCTCAGCATTAATTAGCAGTGCTGTGGGCTTGCAGTATGCACTTTGGAACTGAGCCCCCTTCGGGACAACATGGCAGGCAGCCCTCTGCCTCTGGGGCCTGCCAGCCCCTCTGCACTGATTAGAAATGATGTAACAGGTTTGGGTAGGCACAGTAAGGGCTACCGTTTCAAGGTACCCTGAGTCCTCTGGCCCACTCAAGGTCTAATCCAGACCCTCTTTTATGCTGGGCCTCAGTCTCCTCTCCTGTAAAATGGGACCAGTGAACATCAGCAAAATTCTTCCTGGGGAGATTCTAGGTTGGATGCTAGGAGCTGTACCCCAGCCTCTTTGCCTGGGAACAAAAGGGGTTTTAGCTGATGAGTGAACAGCAGATCAGATCAGGCCCCTGAAGGGACCTTGGGTTCTGGCCAGGAGATGTTCTTTAGAGTTATATTTCCTGACACCAAAAGAGCTCATGGTCTTGGCCTTCTGGAGAGATACCTGGCAACATCGAGATCTTTGCCCATTGAACTCTTATTGAGCACTGCAGATAGAAAGATATGGGTTGACCTTGCATCATCTGTGGCCGAAGAGTGGTCACTTCCCTGGCCTAGCACCAATGTCCTTCCCAGGTGCTCTTGGCAAAACTTAGTCCCCAAAGGAGCAGGATGTGGTACAAGATGAGGGCCAGTACAGGTGCTCAACAAAAGAGCTAATGGCTGGCAGGAGGTCAGGATGTGTCAGCTCCAGTGGGAGCTACAGTGACCATCTGCCTGTTCTATGCTTTGTTTTCGGTTCCTCCGTGCAGCTCGGATTGGGAAAATGAAACGGAGGAAGCAAGATGAAGGGCAGGTATGTCCCCTGTGCAACCGCCCCCTGGCAGGATCGGAGCAGGAGATGAGTAGGCATGTGGAGCATTGCCTTTCTAAGGTAGAGGGGCCGTCACCACCCACCTTCCTTCCCCCTCTTCCCCCAGCACTAGCTGCTGAATGCCCCTAAATCTGTGGGCTCTCGGGGTCTCCATATGGTCTCAGCAGCTTCTTCCCCTCTGTTCTCTGCTCTCCTCCTTTGCTTTTACTCTCATCCCACCCCCTACCCCCACCCCTTGGGCTCCAGTGGAAAATTATTGGGAAGAGGCCTAGGTCTTTGACCTCTAGATTGGTTTGCTTCAAAGGAGCCCTAGAGCTGGGAGCCCATCTGGCACTACAGCTGGGCCTAGGGCTGTGCCTTCCTTGCAGACTCTGGGGAGCAAGTAGGGATGGCCTGGGCCCAGCATGATCCTGCTCTGCTCTTCACAGAGGGAAGGTTCCTGCATGGCTGAGGATGATGCCGTGGACATCGAGCATGAGAACAGCAACCGCTTTGAGGAGTATGAGTGGTGTGGGCAGAAACGGATACGGGCCACCAGTCTCCTGGAAGGTGGCTTCCGAGGTACAAGCAGCTGACACCTAGGCAGTGGCACTTTGGTGCCAGGCTTCTGCTAGGTATCCATCTGTTGGGAGCTGAGAGGCCAGGGCTGGTGGCTGGTCATCCATTCCACCACGTGGGACTGCTGCTGTTGGGGCTCCTTTGTGACCGTGCTGCTTGCCTGTGATGTGCATATTAAAATGGATGTATTTGGGTGGGGAAATGGAATTGTGAGGCTACAAGCTACGAGTGACGAGGGGGGCTTTCAGCCTCGGGTGATGCATTGAAGGTGACAGCCAAGCCGCGTTAGCACCTGCATAAAATATTAAAGGGACGGTTATGCATTTATCACTCCATCCCTCTTAAAGCTGATAAATGAGAATCCAGCAACCTGCTGTACACCTCCAGCACTGGGGGCCCTGAGGGCTTCCAGGCAAACACATTGGATTTTCCTCCTCCTCCTCCTCAGCCCTATGTCAGGGAAATCAGTTACAGAGGAGAGAGTGAGTTATGGCAAAATTTGACCTCCCATGAGCTTCATTGGTGAATCTAATTTTAGCTCTGATCCCATCCCTTCTCCCTGGGTGCCCTCTGCCCTGAAGCAAAAGGGGCCTGGGCCCAGCTGCTCCCTGCCTCCCTTGGGCTCTCCTCAGTTGCTGCAGAGGAGTCTGCAGGTCTCCACCCATCTCCGGTGCCTGCCCAGCTCCTTGGAGGGATATGGCATGGCATCCCTCACCAGGTCAGACAGCAGAATTGGTTGGGTGCTCGGGGGCAGTGTCCTCTTGTCAAACCTCCCAGCCTTGGGCAGGGGAAAGGGAGAGCTATCTGCCTCCTGGCCTCCAGCTCTTCTCTCTTCCTGTGCATGAGCACAGCTGGCACTGCAGCTTGTGGTCATTAAGTGAGCCAATCTGCTTCCCGTCTGCCTCCGTTCTCTGGGCAACACCCTTGGGAGTACCACTGTGTATGGTCCCTGGAGAATCTCACAACAGCTGAGAAGAGGGTCTCTGCTTCCTTGGGGCCAGCCTACCTGGGCTGGTGCTGAGAGTGGTCTCTGCAGTGCCATCCATTGCAGACTGACTCCATGAGGGTGCTAAGATCCCAGATGGGACATTATGCCTCTGGGCTTCTCTCGCATTACCCAAGCATTTGGGGGCAAGCCAAAATCAGGAAGGTTAGACCAAACCGCTTCCCTGAGCCTGAGCCGGAGAGTGTTAATTTGCCATTTCATTCTGGTCCTGTACTGGAGTGTTAGAGTTTCTGAGGCCCTGAAAGAATGAGCAGCAGAGCCCACGATCATCCCCTGTCCCATGAATTGTACACCTAGGTGTCCAGTGGCAGCCCATGCAGGGTCAGTTCCAGGATGCTGCTCTGGGTTAGCTTTGTTGGCAGCTGCAACTATTCACATCCTCCACTGCAGTGGCAACTTCTTAGTCAGGTTTCTTGGCACAGCCCTCGACCTGATGGCTTCTGAGCACCAGACAGGGCTTAAGGGGGATAAAGCTGTGTAGGGCCTGCTGATTTGACAAAGCATTTCCCCCACACTAGGATGCACTTGCGGAGCAGTGTGAGGGGCTCTTAGGCCCTGGGCGGGTATCAGTTTTCCCTGAGTGTTTACACTGTGAGGTTGTTCCTTTCAAGAATTCCTGAGGGGAGTTCAAAGGGGGCTTTTCTTTGAGCGATTTGGAGAGCGAGCATGAGAGTGAGACTTGAAGAGGGAACAGGGGCCGGAGGTGCCTTTATCTGCAGAGAATTGCTCCAGCTTTCCTGATAGAAGCTGCTGCCGCCTCTTAAACAGCTTAGTGCAGTCAAAAGACAGGCAGACTTGAAAGGCTGTTTTACAGCGAGATCAGCGGGGGCCACGAGGCAGAGAGCGGGGCGCAGTGGAGCGGAGGAGGCTGAGGCTCCTCGGTGGGGGGGCTATCAAAGGGAGGCCCTGGCTGATCCTGACTGCCTCTGCCCCCAAAACCTGTCTGCGAAAGCTGGCCATCTGTCAGCCTACCCTCCCTGGCCAGGACTGATAGGCCCAACTCTTGGGGGGTTGGGTGTGGCCCCGCCAGGCGGGCTGGTGTCAGTGCAGCGCATTGATCGCCCGCCGGGCGGGCTGGGCCGCAAGCGGGGCAGCACGTGCTTAATGTGATTGAAAGGCAGTTAAAATGGCGGTGACCTTTTCAGGAGGAATTAGATTGCCTGCCAAGACCGGTTAGAGGGAGTGATAACGCCAGCTGAAGAAGCTGCCCAGCCGACTTCAGAGAGAGGGAGGCAGAGGCAGGATGAGCAGGCAGCGGCGAGGCCCATTTAAGCTGCGCTGTGCGTGCTGACAGAACAGAGATTGCTGTCCTTGTTAGATATGAAAGAAGTGAGGAATTGCAGATAAGTTCCTGTATCCGATCATCCCCATCCCTCCTCCCAGACTGGGGCCCCTTCGTCATCCTCAGCAAAGCTTTGTACCAGGCCCACTGGGAGCTGGTCTGATGGATCAGACTGGTTACCCTGAATGTAATCTGTGGGAGGCAGCGAACAAGCAAGAGTTTTGGTGAAGATGCTTGGCTGAGGGGACAGCCCTTAAAGTTGGGGACCTGTGGTTACTGAGGGGGAGGCCCAAATACCTCAGGCCTGGGAGTGCTTGGAATCGGTATTTTAGGACAAAATGAAGGACCAGATAGAATGGAGAGCACTGAGATAGGTCCAGCTGGAAGGAGATTTTGAAACACTAACGGAAATAGGTAAAGATTTTAAGAGAGTAAGTTGGAAGTAATTTTTGCTATCTGTGAGGCCCTCTGACCTTCCCAGTTGTAGGAGAAATGCTTAAGCTGTGGCCTAAGCTGTTGATCGTCCTCTCAGAACTACAGATTTTCTAACCTTATACTGCAGTTTGCATAGAGGCAGCACACAGACCCTAGGGCTTCACCAGCCTTCCCCTGAAAGAGATTAGTGGTTAGGAGAAAAAGATGCTCTTCTAGGGCACCATTTCAGACCTGGGCAGAGCAGGGGGCTTCTAGGCTAGAGAAGCAGGCCACAGGCAAAAAGCTAATGATACATCCCTGAGACAAAACCTGCCCCTACACCGTCAAAGGAGGTATGTGGCAAATGAGCCAAGCCTTTCCTCTCATTTCCTACATCCAGTTTCTGGGTCCTGGAGGAGAGGCCCGTGGTGGTGAGCCTTTGTCCCTCCCCTGTTTTGTTGCCAGCAAGAGTTCACCCACCTGGATTTGAGAGCCCAGACTTCAACATATTTGGAAGGGACAGGCTAGACAGAGGACATGGGAATGGTCGGTTTCAAATAAGGTGGTAATGATGCTGTGGGCACAAGAGTGGTGAGATGGATGAATTTCCCAAGAGGCTGGTACGGGAAATGGAAGGTGTCTACAGCTGTATCTTTAAGCCCTAGAGGTGAACACATTGCTAGAATCCAACATGAAGCCCCTTTGAATCAAACAGGTGGAGCAGGTGGTGGAGAGGGAGGGTGCTAAGACTCTGCAGGGTTTCTGCCCGCCCAGATCCTGCCCTAAAGACTGCATCTTTCTTGAGTTCCTGTCTTAGATGTAGGCTGGTTCCAAGTAGCCTGGGATGAGAAATCGTGAAGAGAACAGGCTGAGCAGCTTTGGCACAAATCTTTTAACCAGCTGTTTCTTTCTTTTTTTTTTTTTTTGAGACAAAGTCTTGCTCTGTTGCCTGGGCTAGAGTGCCGCGGCGTCAGCCTAGCTCACAGCAACCTCAAACTCCTGGGCTCAAGCAATCCTTCTGCCTCAGCCTGAGTAGCTGGACTACAGGCATGTGCCACCATGCCCGGCTAAATTTTTTCTATATATTTTCAGTTGGCCAATTAATTTCTTTCTATTTTTAGTAGAGACGGAGTCTCACTCTTGCTCAGGCTGGTCTCGAACTCCTGAGCTCAAACAGTCCTCCCGCCTTGGCCTCTCAGAGTGCTAGGATTACAGGAATGAGCCACCGCACCCGGCTTTAATCAGCTGTTTCTTGATAAAACTTCAGCACTAGATTATGAGCAAGGGCGTGAGAGGTGTTATGGTCCAAGGGCATGGGCACATGGGCCTCGCCCTAGCTGCTGCCTCTTTGTTGTGTTGTTTCTCAAAAGATAGGAGTCCCAGATGCTAAAGGTGTCCTTCAGTGCAGCTCTGCTCCTGGTCCAGCCAGTGACAGGTGTTGGAACAACACATTGCTGGAGGCCGTCTTGGAATGGAGAGAGTTAGGGCTGCAGCCTTCTAACTCCCTACCACCTTTAGTTATCACTGTTGCCTGTTGGGAGGGGTGAGGAGAGGTGGCAAGGAGCAAGGCACCTTCTGTCCCCTGTGGCAACTGACGGGATTTAATCGCCTTTTGGAACACAATTGTTAAGCTGGGACACGGGGAGTGCAGGCAGAGGAGCAAGTATCAATGGTTTTAAACAGCGTCTGTCTCTATGCGCTTCTCCTGACGTGAGGCAGTGAAACGCGTTATCGAGGAGGCCCGGAAAGTGGCTAAGTGCGTTTGACACACGCCAACTCCCTGCCTCCACACTGGATAATTGCATTGTCAACTGTTCAGCGAGGTGGCAGGTGACACTGCAGGCCGATTGATTGTCCCGCATCGCAGCTCCCCAGACTGTCAGCTCCCCAATCGATGGCGTTTACACAAGACACCGTAACTGCATCTGTAACTAATTCCAGTGTAAAACTCTCCGGAAGCTGCTGCCCCTGCCCTCTGCATTGAAGAGCACAGGCCTCTGGAGGGCCCCAGGACTTTCCTTTCTCCCTGCTTCTGGTTTTGTTGGGAGCAGCAGGTGAGGAAATCAATGACTCCTTTTTTGTGGCTTCAGGTTCCAGGACGTTACTGCTCCCAGTAAACGGGCATCTCCAGTTTCTCAATCGATCACCTGATCAATTGATTAAATTAACACTGATTTTTTTTTTTTTTTCCCCCTTCTCAATGACCCAGGAAGAAATGAGTTTGTGGGAGAAGGGTCATTTTTATAAAATTTAGACTTGCATATTATTTCTGCACTTAACCCCCTCCATTTCTGTTGCTGAGTATTCACTGGGAGGAGAGGGATTTTTTGCACTGCCCACCCCACCAGACTGGGCAACTAGCACCCACTCTACTGGGCATCATTGACTGTCAGGCTTAGTTTGCCTCTAGGGGGGGCCCAGCCCTTTATGCCATTTTAAGCAGGGGCAGTACTGTAGCAAGAGGGCCTCCCTGGTGATTGACAGGTACTCTGGGCCATTTCTGGGGTCCTGGGGGCTGAGTTCCCTCCCTGGATAGGAGCAGCAGGAGTGGCAGCTTGCCTGTTGTCCCTGGAGCTACATGGAAGAGGAGCCAGAGACTTGGAAAGGAGCTCTCTGTGCCATCTTGCCTCTGAGTACTGGCTTGGGATATTCCAGCAGCTGAGAACATAAAATGACTGTGGAGCCTTCCTCTCCAAGTGGGGGGGTGGGGAAGCTGGCAGGGGCGCTGTCTGCATAAAACGGCTTTATGGCCATTTCTTTTTATTATGATTCTGCCAGAAGTCAGCAAGTGACATTTCATTAAGAAAATAAAGTTTAATGTGCTGGGAAAGAGGTTGGTGCAGGCTGGGGCAGCAGAAGAGTGAAATTGGCGGCAGCAGCCTTCTGAACACCTGTGGGGGTAGGGAGAGGTTCCCAACATTTGTCTCAGCTGGGAAATGGGGTCAGTGTCAGGGTAAACTGCTCAGACCAGAGGCAGAGAGGCCTTTTCCTTGGCAAACATGGTACGTTGCGCTGTCCATCCTGCCTGGCTAGTCAGAGGAACAGAAGGCTGCTGCCTAGCTGGGAGTTGGGGTCTGATGGGGAAGGTTGTGTCCTGAGAGGCTTTTCTAGGCCACCAGCTAACCGGGACTGAATAGAACAGTGTTGCCAGTGTTTAGCCAGTACTGCTGGGGTATGCTGTGTGGCACCTGCCGTGGGCCTGGCTGGCTCTGCTGAGATCACAACAGTGAGTAAGACTTGGGACCCTTGTAGCTCTCAATCTAGTGAGGGACAATGACAATACACGGTAATAAATGGGATCTTGGAGTTGCACAGGAGTCTGGGTGGACACCAAGGAAGGGACACTTATGTGTAAGTACTTGGGGAAGTCTCATCAACCCCCCAGAACACCTTGAGGATAGAGATCAGATATTGAAGCTCTATGTTCTCAACACCGAGCCATAGGATTAGCTCAATAGAGGTTGAAAGTATGGTGTTGAGGCGAGAGTTCCTTCCATCAGCAAGGATCTGCAAAGCAGCTATTCTGTGTAGGCATTGTGAGTTAATGGTAGCAGGCATGGTTGGCTAAGTCAGACTTGCCAAATGAGTAGGCATTTGTTTTATAGATCAGGAGGAAGAAGGTTCTAAGCAAAGAGAGCAGGAGGTACAAAGGTGCAGAGGCATAAGAAAGTGGATAAGATTTGGGAGACCACAGTGTTCATAGGGCCAGGCATGGCAGGCAGTAAGACTGCAGAGGAAGAAACTTCAGGCCACGGGACTGCTTTATGTATTGAGAAGCTAGGACTTTTTCCTGGCAGTTTTGGAGTGCCCCGTTTTCTCTGCTTTGCTATGGAAGCTATATTGGGCTCAGGAGAGGTACCAGCGTTCTCTGCTTTCCTTTTTGCCCATCCACAAGGCAGGGCTAGGCAGGATCAGGCTGAGCAGAGGATGTGAGGCTGGCTGCTGAATGGCGTGTACTTGGGGGAGGGGGTTGGCAGGGCTCGAGGGGCACAGGCTGTAAGTGAACCTGATAGCTACATTCTGATTGATGGCGGAGTTTGTCTCCCAAACTGTCAGAGGGTTTATAGAGGTGCCACTCACCCACAAGGCAGGAATTGCTTGTCAGGACACCTGGCCGTGAACAGGAGACAGAGCTGTAACTTGGTGTTTTCTCAGCTTAATGACCCTGCTGCTGACCTGCCTGCTGCCTCAAGTGTGTCGGTTCCTCCGGGGAGGGGGCAAATGAGGACTGTCAGGGAGGGGTGGAGCCCAGGCAGTACCCAGCCTGTTTTTTTCCCTGGGGCTTCTTACCTCTGACATAGGCAGTATCTTTGTGAGACCCGAGGGGTAGAAGGGAGAAGGAGGAACAGGAAGAAAGTGCTTTTCAGGGCTTGAAAGATGGAGAACATTCCAGATGGAGTAAACAGCATGAGCAAAAGTCTTAAGAGCAGGACGTGCAGGGTATGTTTAGGGCATGGTGAGTAGCCTCCACGTCCACATGCATCGGGCTTACAGAGTGGAGGGCGAGAAGTTAGGTGCTCCTAGATCTTCGTGGATCTGGCTGAGGGGCCTGGACTTGGTTGTGTGTGCAGTGGGGAGCCATAGACAGTTTTGGAGTTGGAGGAAGGGGTCAGAACTATATGGTAAGCAGGAAGAGGGAACAGACAAGAGGCTTGAGGAGGACTCATTACAAGACTTATTCTAATGAGACTATAACGACCTGAGTGGAAAGAATGGACAAGAAGAAATTTCTGAGCTCATCAGGCAGAACCCTGAGCTGCTTCCTCTCTCCTTCACGGATTTCCTTGCTGATCCCACTCGCCACAGAGGCCGTCATTTTCTTTTGTCCCTGGCAGGGCTGCTAGGTAATGAGGTGTGGTCTGAGACCCACTGGGAGGAAGTAGGGTGCTGGGGGACCAGCTCTGTCGACCCTGACCCTGGGCTGTCAGGAAGGATGGTCTTAGAAGCCATATCACCTGGCAGGTGAGCAGACCTGGTGTGGCCTCAGCAGCTCACCCCTCCCTGTGAGCCAGGAGTCTGCTCGTGGCTGTGCCAAATGCATCTCAAAGGGGTCAGCCACCTGCCTAGCCCTGGGCCTGCCCCACCTCAGCTTGGTTGCCTTTGTGAACTGCTTTGAGAAGCAGGTGTGCATGCCTATCCTCCCTCATCTGTCCCTTCCTAATCCCTTTATAACTGCACTTGTCCAGGAATCTGGACTGAGTGAGGTGGAGATGAATAATTAATGTCAGGCGCTTCAGACACCAAATATTTGAACAGCTGCCTGTTGTTTTTGCTGGCAAGGACCTAGCGACCAAAATCGGGATGTTGGCTGGGGGTCCCACTCTATGGCTGTGATTGGCCTTAGCCAGCCTGTTCTCCCCTCTGAAGGACTTATCAGGCTGGACGACGAGACACAGGGGAGCCCAGGTCCTCCCCTGTGAAATCCCTAGACCTGAATTTTCATGTCTTCCTGATCTTCCTAGATCTGGAAGACAGGTGGATAGCCGGCCTGGGGCTGGGTGTCTCCTGAGGACCTGACATAGTGTATGAATGGGCTAGTTTATGAGCAGAGACCACTTGGAGCTGTGTGCAGTGGCAGAGAAGGATGAGGTATGCAAAGTGAAGGGACTGAAATGTCAGTGTTGGGGGCACCAAAGTATCTGGCTTTATATATCTCAAGTTTAGAGGCCCAAGTTTCTATGTGGGCCTTATCTGGCTCCAAACCTGACTCCTACCAAGAGGCAAAAGCAGGGCACCCTTGGCCTAGTCTTGTTGGCCCCTGGCCCTCCTCACACCCTGTTTTCCACAGGCTCTGGCTTCGTCATGTGCAGTGGCAAAGAGAACCCGGACAGTGATGCTGACTTGGATGTGGATGGGGATGACACTCTGGAGTATGGGAAGCCACAGTATCCTTGGGCCACTCCGGGGCAAGGTGGGGCTGGTAGGGCAGGCCAAAGGGAATAAGAAAAGTAGCTAGCACCTCTGGTACTTGCCCACACTCACCCCAGGCTGGAGTCTTAGCTTTGGCCAGGGGGAGCCCTCCTGAGGATTCAACCCTCACAGCCTTCCGCAAACTAGGATCCATTGTCCTTGACCACCATGCCAGATACACAGAGGCTGACGTCATCCCTTGCACAGGCGAGGAGCCCGGTGAAGCCAAGGAGAGAGAGGCACTCCGAGGCGCGGTCCTAAAGCAAGTGTGGGCACGGGCTTGGGCGGGTGGGAAAGAGGAGGGGTAGGAAGCCCAGAGGCAGGGGTCGGCCCAGTACCCACCCTCGGGGCTGTCCTGCCTGCCAGAGGCCTCACTTTCTTCTTTCTCCTTCCTTTCCTCCAGTGGCGGCCCTCCCAGCACACGCATTACGCCTGAGTTCTCTAAATGGGCCAGTGATGGTAAGTCCTGACCCAGGTTAGGAGTAACGGGGGAGAAGGGGCATCCCTAGGTGGTGGTGACTGACTCAAGCCCAACCCTCACCTGTGCTGCCCAGTCTGGCCGGAGTGTGAGTTGCCCCTCTGTCCCAGCAGAGATGCCATCCACCAGCAATGGTGAAAGCAGCAAGCAGGAGGCTATGCAGAAGACCTGCAAGAATAGCGACATCGAGAAGTGAGTGGGGTTGGCCAGGAGGGGGGCCCCTTGGGATGGCAGTTCAGTGGGAGGAATGGGGCCCTTTGCTAGCAGGAAGGCCTGCTGCCAGGGCTTCTGGCCTCCCGAGTGCAGCTTAGTCCTGCTGCCCTGGGCACACAGCCGGCAGTGGAGCCCAGCTGGTGCTGAGCGTGACTCTGTGAATTGATCGCTGGGCCACGGCCCCGGGAGCCTTGGCGGAGGGAGGAGCAGTCGGCCTGCCTGCCTGCCCGCTGCGGCGGCCTCCACCCGGGGAATGTGATGTATGGCCGCCCAGCCCAGCCGGCACACTTGATTCATCTCCAGTTTCTGTTTCTTAATCGGGAGCTAAATTGGTTTCATTTTTCTTGTCCCGGGTGGCGCTCGCAGTGGGTTTTCGGCAGAAGCATTGGGTCTCATCACTTGTGGTAGGAATTTTTGGCCTGAGTTCTCTGGCAGGGGAAAGGAGCATCCATTAGCATTTCACCCAGGGCTGGGCAGCCTTGGCCTGGATCTCCTGGAGCCACAAGGATTTGATGTCACCTGGGCATCTCACTGCCTTTCCGAAGCCCAAGCAAGGCCAGTTCTGGCCCCAGGAGATGGCATTGTCCAGTCTAGGCTGCCCAGAGCTGCTGCCGTTGGCCATTGCTTAACTCCTGCACCCACCCCTCCCTCCAACTGGAGGGTAGGTTGCCTGGGGTTAAAAGGCAGCCTCTTCATTCCAGGGCCAGTGTTCCATCTTGCCTCCTGCCAGGAGAGTGGATTGCAGGCCGGTGCAGGGCTGGGTCGGTGGCCCAGGGTCACCTCCCATTTGTTTCCCTCCATTTTGTGTTGTCATAAATTCATTCCAGCCCGTTGTGGTTGATCAGTTTATCTCGGCCGGGGCCGCGAGTGCTGCTGGCATGATGTATGGGCCGCAGCGCAGGGCCCGGCTGCCCATGAATCACCGCAGCTGCTCCGTGTCAGCGCCGGAGCGGGCCGTACGGGTTCGGCGCAACCAGCTTGTTGGGGGGGGAATGACGTATGGATGTTTATTTAATAATTCTCTCCTACTCCAGCTGAGCGGGGCGGGCGGGGTTGTAAGGGGCGCCCACCCTCGTCTGGAGGGGCTGCTCATAAATCAGAAAGACAAGATCATTAATCAGGGATGGCGCCCGAGGGGGAGGTGGGGGCCAGAGCCAGTGGCCATCCATGAAGGTACTACCCACCCAACACTGGGGAAGTCAGGATTTCTGTCCCACCTGTGTGAGCATAGGCACCAGTAGGCAGGGATCTCTGGGATGAGTTGGGGACTGGCTCTGTCATGTACAGAGATCTCCGTTGGATTTGGATCTGCTGAGATTGGGGCCCTTCAGTCCCCATGACTTCTCTTCTCGTCCAGAGTATGGGTTCCTGCTCTAGATATGTTTCACAGCCTGGGGAAGGGAAAGACAGGATGCCATGGCTTCTTCCAAGAATCTCTTCACTCCCTTCAGGAGCTCAGGAATAGCTCACAACCAGCCTGGGTCAGGGGCTGGAGGATTGGGTATTTCACCAGAGCACAGATTAGAGGCCAGGTGCATGCCAAGCAAATCCTGGATAGGTGGGCTCTGGAGTTGGTAATTGGCCCTCTATGCGACCTTGGAGCTCTTGCAGATGGAGTGGGAAATGGATTCATTCTCTCCTGGCCCCATCCTTTTTTGCCTTTCCAGCTCAAGTTCATCCTCTGATTTAGAGTTTGGGGTTCTCTACTCTGGGGTAGGTTACCCCAAGCTCCAGGCCTTAGTTTCCCAATCTCTGAAATAACTACAAAGGACCAGCCTGGTCCTTGGAGAGGAAGGGAGCACAGCTACCCATCCTTATATCCATGTTGGGAATGTACCAGCAAGCCAGATGGCATTGGGCAAAATGCCAAGAGAGCAGCCAGCTGTTCAGGTGCTTGTGAGGAGGGAGGGAGTGGTAAAGCCTTCCAGAGCCAGAACATTGACTAGAAGATCCCAGGGAGTCAGCCAGTACCAGAGGAACTGGTGTCAGAGTCTTTCATGGTGTCCCTGGAGAGAGGCAAGGCAGAGAGAATCGTGGACACATGGTGTGATGGATCTAGAGCATCCCTGACACAGGGACACAGCCACTAGGGAGTCATGTTCAGTGTTGCTGCTAGCACCCTAAAAGGAAAAGGTTGGATTGAAGTGTGTCGCTGCCCATGAAATATCACTATTAGCCTCCCTGCACCCCGTTATCACTTGCATCCTACAGTGACCTGTAAGCTTGAGCTTTCTAACCTGATTGTGTCCCCTAAACTAGCATAACAAGCCCCCCCCCAGGGGGGGCTTGTGATTCCACCTGCGCCCCCCTCGTTCCAGTCTTTGCTTCCTGAGTGAGTACAGCTTTGGAACCTCAGCTCTTGTGTACACCCCCTTGAGCATCCTCAGCAGCTTCCCGTTGCCCACGAGATAAAAACTTTAGTTCTTGATTGTGGCATTTGCGGTTGTCCCACACACTTCACTCTAGCACCTTCTACTCACCTACACATGAGCCTTCCAGCCGGGCTGGGCTCTTAGCCTCTTGGCCTTTGTATCTGCTATTCCCTTAGCCTGGAGACCCACCTCATCCCGGGCAGAGGCAGTATGGAGTAATGGTTAGTCACACAGTCACCCCGTCAATCATGGAATCCGTCTGTGGGGTTTGAATCCCATCTCCCCCATCTGGAAACCTTGGGCAAGCAACTTAATTTTTCTGTGCTTTAGTTTCTTCATATATAAAATGGGAATACTCGAATTTTCTCATGGGGTTTTTGTGAGGTAGAAATAAGATCGTAATTATCACTCCCTCAGTACAATCCCTGGCATTTAGTAAGTGCTTAATAAATTTTAGCTATTTTATTTGTATTATCATCCTTATTACTCCCTAAGGCCTGTCTCCAGTCCCATGTTTCCTACTCTTCCAGGAAGCATTCTTCTTTCTCTCTGAGCTCCTGTGGGTCCTGTTGACTTGTTTTAGGGGAGGGTAGGAGGGATCCGTGAGATAGCCCTAGCTATTCTCTGTTTAGCATTGCAGGCCAAAGTCTCGGAAACCTTTAGGGACCTTGTGGTGCAGGGCGCGAACAGTAGGCCGAGGACTACTTGGGCATCTGGTGTGCCTAGGAATAAATAACAAGGAGCCCTTAAGGTGGGCCAGACCAGTGGCAAAGGGACCCAGATTATGTGTCCGGTCCCTACATCTTTCACCCTTTCCCTGGAGGTTGGACTGGCCCTTTCTTCAGCAAGTGTTACTCATGCTCACATGCCTGAAGCGGGGCTAATGTTGTCCAACCAGCCTGCCCTCAGGGAATGCAGTCTAGCTGGAGTCACAGAGACCTTTGCAGTGACATTGCCAGGGTGGAGGTCAGCACAGGGAGCTCTAAGAGCTCCCAGTGGTGATGCTGCCTTGGAGGGTTGGAAAAAGCTTCTGGGAGGAGGTGAGAATTAAACTAGGCCTGAATGTCACGACAGAGCTAGTGAGTTAGGAGGCAACAGGATCCAGAGGAAATAGGGTGCGAGAGGCTAAAGGAGTGAAAGGGTGGTGTGTGTGGTGACAGTTTTGTGTGGATGGAGCATAAAATATGGGACATGGTGCGGCTGGCTAGGGCTGGGCCAATGAAGAGTATAGTAAAGCTTCACTCAGAAGGAGACTTTGAAATGTTGGAAGTACAACATGATGTGCTATTAGAATGATCAGATGTGCTATTAGAATGTAATTCTAGGTGTTGGGAGAAGGGAATGGACATGAGGGGCCTGGAGGCAGAGGAGGCTATTTGGAAGGTTAGTGGAGTAATCCAGGAGAGCCGAGTGAGAAGGGTGAAGTCGAGACATTCCAGATATATGAGGAAAGAGATGGCAGAGTTGGGGGTGACCGAGGAGTGGTTGAGAATGGTTCCCAGGTATCTGGTTTAGCAATGCATCGGGATGGGGGTGAAGAGTTTAGCTCTGGAATGCTGAGTTGCAGATGATGGGCTACTGGGGAAAGGGGCAGGCAGGAATGTCTAGAGGACCTTAACATATGTGGTTCTGGAATTCAAGGGAGGTGTGAGCTGGAAGTTCAGATTGGGAATGCCAGCCTGCTGCTCAACTGTGTCATCCTCTTCACAGAATCACTGAAGATTCAGCTGTGACCACGTTTGAGGCCCTGAAGGCTCGGGTCAGGGAACTTGAACGGCAGCTATCGCGTGGGGACCGTTACAAATGCCTCATCTGCATGGTGAGTAGGAAGGAACCCAGGGGTGCACTTAGTCTTCCGTGTCCTCTGGGGTTCGGAGAGGTCTCTGCACTGTGAAGGGTGGGCCTGCCTCAGAGTGACCCCTCTCTGCCCACCTCCTCCCTAGGACTCGTACTCGATGCCCCTAACGTCCATCCAGTGTTGGCACGTGCACTGCGAGGAGTGCTGGCTGCGGACCCTGGTGAGGTGGCATGGGGGTCGGGAGTGGGTGGCTGTACATGCTTATGTTTGAGCCTGCTTGGGGGACGCGGGGAGCAAGGGAGAATGGAGTAGAGAACAGAGCCAGGATATCTACCCCAAGCTCACCACAGTCTCTCCTCCCCCACTGCAGGTTTATTAAATCTTCCTCCTCCCCTGCCCCCGCCCCCACAAGCCCCACTGCACCACACATACTGGTGAGACCCAGGTCAGGAGGAGGCTGGCTGTGGGTAAGCAGGACCAGGGCCCCGCCCCTCCCCCTCCCATTACTAAGCTCCTTCTGCTCCTGCCCCTGTTCTTCGCTCAGGAGCAGCCATTAAAATGTCGCCCGGAGACAGCAATAAAAGGCTCGGACGTGGGCTCTGTGTCCTGATCAAAGGCCGCGTGTAATCTCGTTAGGGCCGCGGCAGCCACAGCTGGACCCAGCCTTGTTCTCATTACCGGGGCTCCCGCTGCGGGGCTGGCCGGGCGGTTTGATCCTGGCATCCCCCCAACACAAGAGCGCGCCTGCCTGCTCACAGAGGCCGCCCATGCATCCCCAGTCTGGGCTGATAGGACCAAGGTCCCAGCACACGCTGGTGCAGAGAGAGATGGCTGCAGGCCCAGGTGTTCACACGCGCAAACATGCCGCACATTGTGTGTAACCAAAGCCCTCCGCGTTCTCCCTGCAGGGTGCCAAGAAGCTCTGCCCTCAGTGCAACACGATCACAGCACCCGGAGACCTGCGGAGGATCTACTTGTGAGCTAGCTATCCCAGGCAGGCCTTGCCTCGAGCAGCCCCACCTGCCCCCAGCCTCTGTGACAGTGACCCTCTCCCCTTGTACATACTTGCACACAAGTTCTCCAATGTACATACATGCACATACATGCGTGTGTGCACACACACATATACACACACAGGACTCTGGAGCCAGAGTAGAGGCTGAGGCCCAGGCACTACCTGCTGGCTCCCACCAAGTTTGGGGGCCATACCTGTTCCAGGGTGGGGCAGGGAGGTGAGGGTGGGGGGAGTAGTGGGGCTAGGCTCCCGAGATCCAGCCCCCAGACTGACAGACGGACAGACATGCAAACACCAGACTGAAGCACATGTAATATAGACTGTGTATGTTTACAATGTTGTGTATAAATGGGACAACTTCCCACCCTCCTCCCCATGGCCTCCCACTTTGGCTGTATAATTTTCTTCTTTTTTTAAAAACTCCTGGAAGCAGTGTCCCTTCAGGGCTGGCTGGGGGCTCGGCCCATCCACCTCTTGGGGTGCCTGCCTCTTCCTCTTCCGTGGTGTCCCTTCCCTTTCCCATGTGCTCGGTGTTCAGTGGTGTATATTTCTTCTCCCAGACATGGGGCACATGCCCCGAGGGACATGATCCTCTCCTTAGTCTTAGCTCATGGGGCTCTTCATAAGGAGTTTGGGGTGGAGGCAGGAAGTAGGACCAAGCTGAAGCAGAGGCTGAGGTTGGGGCGGGATGAGGGTGCTCCTGGCTGCCCAGCTTCCGCTGAGAACCTTTCCTGGGATTGGAGCTGCTGCTCCCAGGGAAAAAGTGTTGTCTCCCTCGCCCCTCACGTGGGCCTCATGGTGTGATACTGTGTCTGTATATTCTATACAAAGGTACTTGTCCTTTCCCTTTGTAAACTACATTTGACATGGATTAAACCAATATAAACAGCTGCTGCCTGTGTGTAAATATGTGAGGGGGGAGCTGATAGTGATGGGGGGAGGTGGACTGAGGCAGTTAAGGGGTTAATTCCTGGCAGCAATATGAGGGAAAGGGCTTAGCTATAGGTGTGTGAAGCTGGCCAGGGTTGGTCTGCTCAGGGGCCCTGGAGCATTGGGCTGGGGTGGGGCTGGGGACCTGGGCTCCTGACTATTGATGGGTAGGGGCTCTAGGTTAATTCCTTATCGATGCAGAATCGTCAGCTCATTAATCACAGAAGAGGTCAGAGCTTGGGGGTACAGAGGGGATGCAAGCTGTATCCCCCAACCTAGGGCAGAAGCAGCTAAGCTTGGGTGAAAACACAAGCCCCAGGCTTCTATCCTTTTCTAGTCCCTGAAACATCTGGGATCACTCCTGGGCTTTTGTTCTATTCTCTTCCTAGTGACCAACAGCCCAGTGTAGCTACTGCCTAGATCCTCAAATGGAAAGAATAGAAACTCTTATTCTCCAAGGTAGACCCTCAAGTTGGGGAACTGAATGAAGCTGGGCTACTAGCACTGGAGAAAAGCACTTTGTCTAGTGGTCATGCCACAGCTTCCCACTGCCAGTGAGGCAGGGCAGCATCCTGGGTGCCTTCCAGGCAGGTGCTCACAGCTGCAGGTGAGTCTCCCCCACAACAGAAAGCTGTCTTGGGAAAAACAGGATTGAGGCCTCAGAACATCTCCATGACTCCAGATTTCCCTTTACGTCTCTCATACACCAGGCCCATCTCCCCACATCCCCAGCTTTAGGCACCCCTTTCTCTGGGATGCCCTCAGTGACTACAGAACTGGGTCCAGGTAGCAGCTCCGCCTACCTTGCACCCAGCTAAAGCACAGGAGACAGGTCATCCTAGGTTGGAGCCCATCAAAGGTCCTTCACAGCCTCACACCCAGCTTGATGGTACCAAAAATCCGGAACACAGGGATCCTGGCCTCTGTTGAGGTGAACTGGAGCAGCCCCAGGGAAGGCTAAGGATTTGGGGAAGTGGGTTTGGAAGAGTAGGTAGGAGGTGAGAGCAATGGAGATGAAGAGGAAGCTCTTAAATGCCCGGTTCCCGTCAGGCCAACTTCTTTTATGCCTCTCCTTCCCCTGCCCTGGACTAGGTAGGTCCCTGATGGCTGGTTACCCCCACCCTGGGGGCCATATGCTGTCTAATAGGGGACATTAAAGAGCGAGGGCTCCACTGAAGCCCGCCCTGCTCTGGGAGTCAGGCTCTCATGGCACAGGCAGCACTGCCACCTGTTGGCCATGGCTAGGAATGCAGCCACCCGGCACAGGAATCGCTGCCACAGTAGCAGGGACTCCCAGAGGACATGGGATGCAGAGTCCATCATCCCTGAGAATATATCGGGGTCAGCTTCCACCCAGAGCTTTTCTAGCCTTCTCCTTGACTGCCTGTCAAACTTTTCAAAGCCCGTCCCTGCCCCCCAAGTCCCTTGATCACCACAGTATGCTTATTCAATCAACAAATATTTATTGATTACCTACTATGTGCCAACATTGTGCAACAGTGTCATTACAGAATGACAGATGGTACAGAACTGTAAGGCTGAAACCACCTCTCCTGCCTAGAGAGTATCCAAGTGGGTCTCCGTTTAAGGAGACAAAGGAGTTTGTTGTTTTGGCCAAAAATCCCCTTACCCTGTTCTGGTCTTCAGGGCTCCAATTAGCCTGTTAGCTCCGATTTGAGCTCCAGTTAGCTCCCATTAGAGCGCTGCTGCCTTCCTGCTCCCCACTCCATCTTGCAGCTTTCAGCTGGCAACTCTCCTGGATCCAGTGGCTTCCTAGCAAAGTGTGGAGCTGGGCAGGCCCCTCCCTCAACCTGCATCCTCAGCTCACCTCCCGGGCAGTGCGGTCAGACAATGGGGATGTCCACTGCAGGGCTTGACCTGATCCCCAACCCAGAGTTACCCTAGAGCACCTCCCCACAAAGATCACCTTCCATTTAAGGAATCAAAACTCAACTCTGGCAAAGGGCATAAAGTTTTGCTTATGCAAGATGATTAAGTTCTAGATTATGCAAGATGCAAAATGACTGAATTCTAGAGATCTACTGTGCAACATTGTGCCTATAATTAACAACAGATATTAACTATCAGTATATCATCCACTTAAAATTTTGTTAAGAAGAGTAGATCTCATGTTGTGTTCTTATCACAATTTTTTTAAAAAATCAACTCAGGCTTATCCTCAACCTCCCCCCTTCCTACTTTGTTAATGTCTATAGCCTAAATGCCATAGGAATCAGCAGCCTGATGGTTGCAGTTGTCCAAACACACCCAACTGCAAGGTCCCACAGACATATGCCCAGGCACTCCTGCCACTTAGGATCCCGGGGTAAGCAGACCACCAGTCCCCCAGGACAGAGGCCCACAGGAATTTTCTACTTACGGGAACACAAAGTCCCAAAGGGCCACAGGGAGCTGAACCAGAAGAGGGCCCCACAGATGTAGGTTGTGGGGAGGTATCAGGCATTTATTTTGGGAGCAGAGGTGAGGTGGACTCAGCAGCGGACACAGCTGCGCATGAAGTTAACACAGAGGCTTGTGTAGTACGTAGGGTAGTCGCGGAGGTGGCTGACGTGTGCAGATGACACAAAGTCCACAGAGCGCACTAGGACCCGGTGTGCCAGGCGTGCCTCCACCATGCGTTCCACGTCTCTGGCCAAAACTACCTCGTCTGCCCTCGAGTAGAGGTAGAGCTCAGGCCAGCGAGAGCCTGCGTCCTGCAGCCTGTCATAGAAGTGGGTGTGGAAGAGGGCTGTGAGTGGAGCAAGCAGGATGTGGAACAGGACTGCCACTAGGGCGAAGGCCACCAGCAGCGACAGGCGCAGTATGGCAGGCCGGTGCTCCAGGACGGCTGCCAGGGCCCGCAGAGCCCCTACCAGGTTGCTATCGCCAGGACCGCTGTCAAAGATGGTGCCTACCACATGCAGGTGGCAGAAGCGTCGATGGGTCTGCAGGAGCTCCAGCACGTAGCGATACAGCATGACGCCAGCGTTGCTGAAGACGTGGAAGAGCAGGGGCTCCTTCTCAATCTCATAATCAAAAAGTAGCTCAAGCAGCTTTTGGGCCAAAACACGAAGTGAAGGGATGCCCAGGGACTCGGAGAAGAAGACCATGTGCCACGGGGCTGTGTATCGGATCACGATGCAGCCCTGGGAGAGAGGAGAGAGGCCTAGTCGGTTCTCACGGATGGGGTACAATATGAGCTAAGGTCAGAGAGGCCCATAGAGTCCAGCAATGCGCTAGGCCCTGCTTCGGCCTGGGCACTGGCTCACTACTCACAAACACAGGTTCCTTGGACTAACTGCTTCATGCTGGCCAAGCCCTCTCAGCCTGGGATGCTATTTGAAACCCGGAGCCGGGACCATGCTTTGGAGACATCTGGGCTGACCACTTTGTTCCCTCCCTGTCTGCCCCCCACTCCGCACCATCCTCCAGACCTTGCACATTTCAAGCCTCACCACTTGGCTGTAGCCTGCCCTGGTGACTCCGCTCTACACTGTCCCTACCTCCCAGATACAAGTATCCCCATGAGACCAACACCTGAGAGAGAGCCTGCAGGACCCAGCCTTGACCACCAGAGGCCACTTCTGAGCCTGGCCCACATCACATCCATCTCTGGTCACTGTCACCTCCCTCCCTAGGGCCCTGAGAACAGAGTCCATACCCTTCCGAATCAGGAGCCTGACACCCAAATCTGTGTGGATCCCAGGTCTGGGATCACTCCTCACACTCGCCCTGAAATTCCAAATATAGTAAATGCTGTTGCTCCTCAAATTCTAAAATCTGGGCCCAAACTCCCTCTAGGCTTCTGTACCTCTCACTGCCTGGGCCAAGTGTGCCCCCAAATCTCCAGACAGGTCCCCATGTAGGCCAGTTGGAAAAGCCACCCTGCCTGGGTCCTAATCCCCTTTCATCTACCTATTGCAGAGACTAAGGACCCTTTGTCAGGGGAATTCAAGTTGGGCAGGCTCTGGGGTCAGACAGGTCTGGGTTCAATTCCTGGCACCATCCCCTATTAACAGAATGGCCAAAGAGCACTTTACATCTTTCTGGGTCTGTGTCCCCATCTCTAAATTGGGATAACACCCAACTCATAAGGTTATGGTGAAAATTAAATGAAAAACAAAATGTATCTCAAGTGACCAAAACAACACCCGGCACAAAGTAAACTCTCAACCAATAGCAGCAGTAATTAGTGGTGGCAGCAACAAGGACAATTATATGGGCACAGTATTTGAACGACCCATAACCAAACAGGGATGGTCAGCTGAAGTAACCTGCCACCGGCCACTGACCTCTTTCCTCCCTCCCTAATACAACAACCCATATCCCAAAGACTCTTCCTGTGGATTCGGTCACACTCTCCTGGGTTTTCTTGTCCACCTTTGGCCACTCTGTCTTTTCTCATAGGACCCTCTTCATCTTTCATTTTTTAAGTTTGAGTTCCTCGGGGCTCTGTCCTAGGCCCTCTTCTTTTCCTCTACACATACCCAGGGAGATCTCATCCACCCCAGAGCCTACGGATTCTCTTCTAGTGTTCCTGTCTAAAAAAACACACCCCTCCCTCCTCACCCTGAGGACCTCCCCAAGCCTCACCTCTTGACACTTGCCCTTTCTTTCATTCTCTGTTCTTGAACCCTCAACTATTCCTCTGTCTGTCCTCAAGGATCTTAGTCTAGAGGAGAAGCCAGACAGACAAGGCTAGCCCAGTGAGTAGAATTTAGAAGTAGCTGAAACTATAATACTTGCAGAGCAAGGCAAACTGTAAAAGACAACACCAGAGGACTAGCCTTATTGGTTGGGGGAGGCTTTACGCTCAGAACTACATTTTTTCCCAATCTCTCTCCCATTCCAGGTGTGATCCAGCACAGACCTTGGGCAGGGTGCAGATGTGGGTCAGTGGAGGGAGGCTGAGGGAATGGGGGCATCAGCTGGCCCCTCTCCCAGGTGACTCCCACTGCTCAGTTCAGGGCTTCCCGCTGGTGGCTGGGGCTGTCTATACTGGTACCCCTGAAGAAGGCTGTTTTAAGGAGATCTGGGCTGAGGAAGGAAGGGCCAAGCCAGAGGCCAAAGATGTGAAAGGGGATTCCAAAATATAACCAGGCCATCCTAAGGGTCTCTCCATTACCACAACCTCTACATCCAACTCTTGGTACAGCCTAAGAAGCAGCAGAAATCTCTTTTCCAAGAGGCCTTACTGCTCTGGGAATGTGAAAGGTGCCATGGTCAGTCCTGAGACAGAAGCTCACCTGCTCAGAAAAGGAATCAGTCCTAGGAGTACAAACTATGCCCAGCACACCCAGCCCAGGCACCAGCCACCCAGAGAAGCATCATCCAGCCAGCAGGGACTTGAGGCCTGGGCTGATGGCACAACTAGCGGGCATATCAAGGCTGGGCTGCCCACTCTGGGGTTCAGGGAGCAAGAAAGGGGAAGCAGGTCAGGGACTGAAGGGGCCAAACCAGGACCTCATGGAGCCCATGACCCCATCATCATCCTCACAGGTTGTTCTTAATGCCATCCCTTGGCCTGCCACATAGGTGGTCAGCCTTCACTGCAGCCTAGAGGTGAGGACAGCCAGAGATTCAGAGTTCCCCACAGAACAGCCGCATATGGCAGGGCCCCAGTGGGGCCGGGTGCCCATATGCCTGTAGTACTCACCCTTTTATGGTAGATGGCGCTGTACTTGGCAAGGTACTTGTCCCTGCAGCCACCCCATCCCAAGAGAATCACCACAGGCTGTCGAGTCCCCGCCTCCTTCCCACCTTGGCTGGGGCTGTTCTCTGAAACAAAGACACACCAGAGTTGGGGTTGGGGATGGGGGTGACTGGCCAATCCAGAGTCAGCACCACTCTGGCTGCAGGCATGGAAGCAACGGGTGCCAGGCCCAGGCATCCTGCCAAACCTTGTGCCCCAGGCTCCCACGGGGCTCCTTCCCGTCCTTCTGCCCCAGCTGGGTCACTGGACAAATCCACATGAGCGCACCTTTATTTATTTAGTCATTTATTTAGTGACTCAAAGACAGGCCAGGGAAAAAAACTCAATACCTTCTTCATGCCATTACACCTTCTAATGGCAAACTACGACCCCAGGGCCAAATCAGGCCCACTGTCTATTTTTGTATGGCCTGCAAGCTAAAATGGTTTTTACATTTTTAAACGGTTTTTACATTTTTAAATGGTTAAAAAAATCAAAAGAATAATAATATTTTGTGACACATGAAAATTACATGAAATTTTAAATTTCAGTGCCCACAAATAAAGTTTTATTGGAACACAGCCGCACTCATCCATTTACTTAGTGTCAACGGCTACTTTCACACTGAAGCAAAGGTGAGTAGCTACAAGACCATGTGGTTCACAAAGCCTAAAATATTTACTGGCCCTTTATAAAAAAAGTTTGCCAGCCCCTGTTCTAATTCCAGGAGCAGATGGAAGAAGAAGGTCTTAAATAGAGAAATGGATAAGACAGTACAAGCAGGGGCGTGAGGCAATCTGACTCTGGTCCATACCAAACCACCCACCCTGTCCTGCCAGAGAATAGTAACAGCCTCTATTTATTGAGGTTTAACCCTCAGAACAATACTATAAGGCAGGTACTGTTACTACAGAGGAGGAAACTGAGGCAGAGTAAGGTTAAGTTACTTGCCTAAAATCACAAAGTTAGGAAGCAGAGCTAGGAATCTGGCCCCTGCTCCTCACCCTAAGTACTCGAGCACCTTCTGTGCTGCTGCCCCATCCAAGCTGGAAGCAGGTCTCCTTTGTGACGTCCAGGGAGGCACAAGCCAGCTGCCACCACCATGACTGCTGCTTAAGAGGCCTCCCCACAACCTTATCAAGCAGACCTCACCTCATTTCCCCTGCAAAGTGAACGCGCACCCCCTTCTGTACAAGGACTGTCCCTAGCTAGTCTTCTGCCCTCCCAAAAGGACCGGCATGTACCCTTCCAAGGACCAAACCACTTGGCTATGCTCAGCTGCCACCCTGAAATTTATGGATGCCGGTGGTGACCTGGCAACAGTAAATTTCAAGGCTAGTTAAAAGGATGGTAAATATAAATCACTAACCTTTGGACAAAAGGAAGACAACAATTTCCTGTGGAAATTAATGTGATTGAAAAGTTCAATGTTCCTGCTCTCTAGCAGTGGTGACTCTGGCCTTCGGAGATTAACTGCCCACATTCACGGGGATCCCAGGCCGGGTTCCAACTCAGCCTGGAGCAGAAGCTGCCAATGCCTCAGTCCCTTGCTGACACCCCTGCCAGCCCTCCGTTGATACTGGCCTTGGCCTCTGATGAGGGAGACAGTCCTACAACTCTAACCGCTACTCCAAATACTCTCACCACTTTTCTCAGCCTACTGTCCCCATCTCCCACCAGGGAAGCCATTTACCTGCACTGGTCTTTCTGGTGGAGGGGCCACGTCTGGGCCTCAGCCCAACCTTGCTGGGGATAACTCTACACGTGAGGCTCAGGCTGAGTCGGCCTCACAGATAGAACCTGCCTTCCCATCTCCAAGGTCAAGCAGCTGGATTCTCGAGACCCACAACTCACTGAGCATAAGCTCCTCTGCCCCTGCCTATAGGGTTTCCCTCCATGTGCCACTACCGAGACTCCTGCAAAGGGCTTTGGGATTTATCTCAAATACAGAGAAGGCAACCAAAGAAGGTCTCAACCCCTGGTGGCCACTGATGTCAAGGCCAGTCCCCACCAGCAGAGATGGTGCATTCCCAATCGCAGAAGGTTCAAACAGTTCCTACCAGGCCTCCAAACTGTGTCTCCCCCACGGCTGGGATTTATAACTCCTTTTGCTGGCACTCCTAGCTTCTCCTACTCAGACAAGAATGGCTCTTCACCAGATATGTGTCTCCCTCAGTTTCTATGAAGAAACCCTCAGAACACTAGCACCCTAGACAAACTGCCTACTCCCAGAGCCCAAGCTTTCCATGACATTCTTAAAGGGAGGGAACTGGTCCCTCTGCTCTCTAGCCAAATAGTCAAGGCTACCCCCTAAGCCACAAGGTACTCTTTCTACCTGTGGGCATCCCCCACGCCCCACATACATTCTTCTCCCAGCACCCTACTCTCCATGCCCATGACCTTCTCCTCGCTGGAGCCATGCTGCCCCTCCTGATTCGACACATGAGGTATTATAATTCTGGAAAATCCAAGGTGCTCTGGGAACATGCCAGGTAGACAGAGGGCAGGGGCAGGGAGTTGTGGAAATATCACAGTCAGTTTGAGGCACAGCAACCAGTACTGGAGGGCTAGAATCCTGGGTGAAGGAGGAGCAGTGGTCAGAAGAGCTGCCAAGAGCCAGACTGAGGCCTGATCCTACAGGGCCCTCATGCCATGCGCAGGTTTTTATTTATTTATTTTTTAGAAACAGGTCTCACTCTGTCACCCAGGTTGGAGTGCAGTGGTGTGATCATAGCTCACTGAAGCCTCGAACTCCTGGGCTCAAGCCATACTCCCACCTCAGCCTCCCAGTAGCTGGGACTACAGGCACATACCATCACACCTGGCTAATTTTTTTTTTGTAAAGACAGGGACTTGCTATGTTGCCTCAACTAGTCTCAAACTTCTGGCATCAAGCAATCCTCTTGCCTCAGCCAACCAAAGTGCAGGGGTTACAGACGTGAGCCACTGCACCCAGCCTAGGAGTCAGGATTTTATTCCATAGCAGTGAAGAGCAAATGAAGAGGCTGAAATGGGAGTGGCATGATCCAGTCTGTATTGATTAATGACTTACACAATCATGTGTTTAATGTCTGTTTCTTTTTCCTTAACTAGCAGGTTCCGTGAAGGCAGGAAACTGGTCTGTCATGTTTATCGCCACATCCCCAATGGCCAGCACTGTAGCCGGCCCATGCATCACTCAGTAGATACGAGCTGAATGAATGAACACATGGTTGCGAAGTGAAGAATGGATCTAAGGAGAAAGAGCTGGCATTCCTCTTGTTCCCCATTGCCCTTTCCAGAGTAATAAACGTAACTGCTCTGGCTATTGTTATTTATTGCCACATCTGGATCATGATTCCTACACTCTCTTATGCAAACCCTTGCTCCTTTCTTGCTCATTCCACCAGCCATATCACCCTCTCCTGTTGCTGACATACCCCAGCCTCTGGCAGCTGCCCTTGAGGCACCGAAAACTTTGGCCCCTGGTTCAGTCTCCCACTCTCTGCACAGGCAATCAGATACGCTTTGTCCCTAAACCCTTACAAACCTGGCTCAGCAAACATACAGCATTATGTGTCAGGCACTGTTCTAAGCACTTTACACAGCAACTCATTTAATCTTCACAACACCTCTAGGAGTAAGAAACTATTACTATTCTCATTTTACAGATGAAAAACTGAGGCATAGAGGTAATAAATTACTTGTCAAAGTTATACAATTAATAAGCGGTAAAAAAAAATCTGGAACCCATTCTACTAAGTGAAGTATCCCAAGAATGGAAAAACAAGCACC
>VBSM01000529.1:30405995-30423447 GCA_008086735.1 Cheirogaleus medius
ATAAAAAAATAAAAATTAAAAAAAAAATAGTAACTAAGCTAAAAAATAAATAAATAAATAAGCGGTAAAAATGAAATCCAAACCCAGGTGATCTGACTCTAAAGACCAGATTGGATCCACTGCCCTAGCCAGCCCCTTGGGCAACAAAACCCAAGCCCCCACTCTTGACCAAATCTGCATTGCCTCAGCTCCAAACCTGTACACACGGCTGCCTCCGACACATCGACAGACCCAACACTGACCCCATCCATCTGCTCCTCCTCGGGAACTGGCCATCTCAGCCAGACCTCAGCATATGCTGCCTCATTCTGTCCTGCAACCATCCTAGGCATTAGCTACTATTACTATCCTCATTGTTTTCTTATTTTACAGACAAGAAAACGAAAACACAGAGAGGTTAAGTCCCTTTCCCTCAAGAACACTTGGAAGTGGCAGACCCAGCAGCCACTCTCTGACCACCATACTATACTGCCTCCACCTTTGGGACTGTGCACATGCTCTTTATTCCCCAGCCCAGGACGCTGATGCACCATGTTTATGCTTTGCTAATGCCCACTCCACCTACAGAGTCAGCTCACTGTTCACTTCTAGGAGGAAGGCCCTCACAAACCCTTTCTTACCACCACCACCCCAAATCATCAGACTGGGTTAGGTGACCCTTCTCTGTATTGTCACCCACCACCACCATTCCATTACACTTAACACGCTGTATCGATAGCATTCATTAGGAACTTGTAGGAGGCTACTATAACATGCAATGCAAGAGACAGCAAAGGCCTGAACCAGAGCTATAGACAGGAAGGTAGGAAGGGGGAGGAGAATGACAGGGAGAAGACAGAGTCACAAGAATTTTGGAACATGTATCAAAAGTCTCAAAAAACATGCAACCTTTGACTTTTCTAAGAAAGAAGAACGTTGAATTATATGTAAATATTCAATAATACATTAAGCAGATCATAGACATAAATGCAAGAGCTAAAACTATAAAACACTTAGAATAAAACACAGGAATAAATCTTTGTGACCTTGGATTAGGGAACAGTTGCTTGAATGTGACACCAAAAGAATAAGGAACAAACAAAATAAATAAATTGAGACTTCATCAAAATTAAAAATTTTTATACTCAAAGGACACAGTAAAAAAGATGGAGAAAATATTTGCAAATTGTAGATCTGATAAAGAGTGTACGTCTCCAGTATATATAAAAACTCTTACAATTCAACAATAAAATAAGAAATAACCTAATTTTTAAATTGACAAAGTATTTAAAGAGACATTTCCCCAAAGAAGATATATACACGGCCAATAAGCACATGAAAAGATGCTTGACATCATAGTCATTAGGGAAATTAAAATCAAAACCACTATGAGGCGTCACTCTATATCCACTAAAATGGATATAATAAAAAAGTCAGATAATAAACAAACACTGGTAAGGATGTGGAGAAATCAGAACCCTCATACACTGCTGGTGGGAATGTAAAAACGGTGCAGACACTTTGGAAAACAGTGTGGCAGTTCCTCAAAAAAATTAAACATAGAGTTACCGTATGATTCAGCAATTCCACTTCTAGGTAGAATTGAACTGAAACAGAACTGAAAACATATGCCCACACAAAAACGTGTACAGAATGTTCCTAGCAGCATTATTCACAATAGCCAAAAGGTAGAAACAATCCTATAATCTGTGAACGGATAAACAAAATGTGATACATCAACACAATGAAATACTACTCAGTCATAAAAAGGAATGAATACAAATACATGCGTTAGCATGGATGTACCTTGAAAACATCATGCTAAGTCAAAGTAGTCAGACACAAAGGGCCACAAATTATATGATTCCATTTATATAAAATATCCAGAATGGGCAAATCCACAGAGACAGAAACTAAATTAGTGTTTGCCAAGGGCTGGGGGGAGAGGGAATAGGGAGTGACTACTAATGGGTATGCAGTTTCTTTTTCAAGTAATAAAAATGTTTTAAATTAGATAGTGGTGATAGTCCCACAATTCTGTGAACATACTAAAAATCAATGAGTTGCACATTTTAAAAGGGTGAATTTTGTGGTATATGAATTATATCTCAATAATGCTATTATTTAAAAAAAATAACAGTAATACATTAAATGAAAAAACAAGTTGCAAAGCAATATCACAACAGAATACCCTTCTATTTATCTACACACACATACACACACACACACTCTCTCTCTCACACATTTTTTTTTTTGCATAGGAAAAAAACATTAAGTTGAGGCGGCAGAATTGCCTGATGCTAGGAATTTGAGACCACCCTGGGCAACATAGCAAGACCCCATCTTTACAAAACAATTTTTAAAAATTAGCCAGGCATGGCAGCATGCACCTGTAATTCCAGCTACTTAGGGAGGCTGAGGCAGGAGGATCACTTAAGTCCAGGAGGACTCAAGGTTACAATGAACTACAATCATGCCACTGCACTCTAGCCTGAGTGACAGAGCGAGACCCTGTCTCTAAAATAATAATAATAATAACGCATTAAATGTTAATATCAATTATTTCTGGGATCAGAGGCAATTTTTTTTCATGATTTTTGTACCCATTTTCTAAAACCAATATGTATAACTTTTGCAATGAAAGTTAAAAAGATATTTCGAACAATGACAACAGGGAAAGTGGTCCGGCAGAGTCAAAAGCAGTTGAAAAGTCAAAAAGATCATGGATGCCGTGAAGCCCCTTGGCAATGAGGAAGTATTCCTTTCAACCCTGGCACTTCTTGAGCACCCTGCAAAACAATCTAATTTCACAGGCTTCCTGTCCTCTAGAATTCCTCAACAAATAACACTGACACTGATAATACAAGAATTACAAATACATATATTGTACCACCCACAGTTCAAGTCATAAAAATAAAGCATAAATTAGATTGTGTATATCCCAGGGGCATATGGGGAAGACAAAGGAAAGGACGGACAAGGCATAGGGTTCAAGGGTACAGTGTGTGCTTTTTCATTTGCAAGCCTGAATCAAAATACAAAGAACCTATGTTTTCTTTTTAAAATGCAAAGAATAAAAGGATCCTTAATTTTTTCTACTCCCCAGAAATACTTTCTAAAGTCTCACAGTACCTATATTTAAACCAAAGAGCTTTATTTTAAAATTATTGTTTGAAATAACAGCATAGTAGAGTAGTATCCTAAGAGTACATATTATACAAAATCCTATCTGGGTTCAAATCTCTGCCTCTACCACTTAATAACTATGACACAGACCTTAAGCAATTTCCTGATCTGTGAAATGGGGGTAATAATACAAAGGATTAAATAAGATAATGACAACAGAGAGCCTTAGTATGATACCTGGCACAAGGAAAGCATTCAATAAATTGAAATTGTTATTACTTCACAAGTAATAAATGCTCACTGTAGAAAAAGTAGAAAATGAATACCTAATAAAATTGGAATCATACTGTTTGTAATCTGCTTTCTTCCGTTTAGCAATATATTGTGAACATCTTTTCCTGTCAGTTTATATATTTCTACACCATTATTTTTAGTGGCTGCAGAGTGGCTGTAGAATGTTTCATAATTTATGGTGACCAATCTCCCATTATTAGACATATGTTGTTTCCAATTTTTTGCTGTTATAAAAATACTTTAATGTACACTCCTTTCTTTGTGCATATCCCTAATTGTTTCCTAGAAATAGCATTGTAGTCAGGCAGCCCTTCCTAATGGCAACTGAAATCTTTGCATGCACAGCTTTGGAGTAAGGCTCTAGAGCTGAAATGTGGAATTACTTTGAGCAAGATACTTTACCTCCCTTCAGGCATCTGTTCCTCATCTGTAAAACAGGATTAAGAGAACTCCCTACTTCACAAGGCGGCTGTGAGGATTAATAAAATAATGAAAGGAGCTCCTGGCTGGCCTGGCATGTGGATAGGGCATGGTTAACAGTTTAAGTACAGCAGACACTCAGAGACAAGGAGACCTGCAAAGGGTGCATCCAGTCTAGATCTCAAATCCAGAGTCTAGTACAGCACCTGGCACAGAACAGACATTTACAAAGGGTTCTTTATCAATGAGTGAAAGAAAAGAGATCATGATTCAAAAAATAAATGAAACTCCTCTGTTTAAAGAAGAAAAAACAAGGCCTTTGGGGTCCCCACAGACAAGATGAGGATCAAGTTCCAACTGACTCTTCCCCTGGATCTTTGAGGCCCCTCTGGTGTGACAGCTCTTACGGTTTTCATCTCATTAGCCTCCTGCCAGGACCCTGCTGCTCCCTACAGCCACTAGCAATCCTCCCTCAGGGACCTTACTTCTGCACTTTCTCCCATTCAAGTAGTAGCCAGGCCCAACTCTGCTTAGCTTCCAAGATCAGACAAGATCAGGGAGATTAGGCACATTCAGGGTAGTAAGGCCATAGACCTGACTTCTGCACTTCCTGCTGCTCACCATGGATCTGTCAGCCTTCTGAAGCTTCAGGTCCAGCTTGGGCTGCTCTTCTCCAGGAATTCTCCCTTACCACAGGGCCCACCACAGTGGTCCAGACCCTTCAGCACTGTTTCCCATGTGCCAGTGAAACGTTCCTGAGGGTTAAGATGATGTCTACATTTCTTTGAACCACACAGAGGTTAGCAAAAGAGCAGGCTCACGATAAAGCCTGGGGAACTAAAACCCCTCAAGTCCCCTCTCTGCGATCCCCTTAAGGCCTTCTGTTTACTCTAAGAGCAAAACTCTTGTTCCAGCCCCAGGGCTCCTGCCCCATCAATTCCATGAAAGAATTATTTTTTAAAATGTTTACTGTCTTAAAAAAAAAAATAAAAAATAAAATTTAAAAAAAAAGAAAATGTTTACTGAACATGACAGCAACATGGTGCCTTTAAGAAGTCAGCTGGGGCTGGGTGCAGTGGCTCACGCCTGTAATCCTAGTACTCTGGGAGGCCGAGGAGGGAAGATCGTTTGAGCTCAGGAATTCCAGACCAGCCTGAGCAAGAGTGAGACCCCGTCTCTACTAAAAAAAGTAGAAAGAAATTAGCTGGACAACTAAAAATACATATATATAAAAAATTAGCCAGGCATGGTGGCACATGCCTGTAGTCCCAGCTACTCAAGAGGCTGAGGCAGGAGGATTGCTTGAGCCCAGGAGTTTGAGGTTGCTGTGAGCTAGGATGACGCGACGGCACTCTAGCCCGGCCAACAGAGTGAGATTCTGTCTCAAAAAAATTAAAAAATTAAAAAAAAGAAGGCTGCTGGCCTACTAGCAAGCCACAGAGGGGACCTGGGTGGGACTTGGCTGACCATTCTTTAGATGGGAGGAGGGGCAGCACAGCCTGGGCCTGGGACGTCAGAGTAGCTCTAGCTTGGGCCCCCAGTGCTGCTAAGGTACTCCATTCAGCTCACTTGGCACCTCATCCCTGCAAGGCCCCAGAAACAGTGAGTGAAACCAAGAAAAGTACTATAGCAACAGGATAGCACAGTGCTATGGGAGCCCCAGGAGAGAATCTTCCCCAAAGAAACAGGAGCTGAGTATTAGGAGAGTTAGGGGATCACTGGCCCAGGAAAGAGAGAGGGAGGGCAGATTCTAGGCTAAAGGAACAGCTTCAGCAAAGGCCTGAGCAGACTCTCCTTGGCATGAGCAGCCATAGGTACTAGCTGGGGGATTCCCAGCAGCAGGATCCTGGATTCAGGGGATCACAGCTTTGTGACCTCCTTCTGCAGCGTTCTACAACCTTGGGCTCCACACTGGGGCATGCACTGTGAGAGGGAATGGCATGATGAGCTAGAGCTGGTCAGGAGGAGCAATCAGTAAAAGTAGGAACAATTGGAGGCCTTGGAGGCATTTCCCATACAGAAGAGAGATTTGTGGAAGGCATGAAGCCATCATCTTGAAGATAGGATCAGAGATTACCCACCACAACCCTTAACTCTGCAGTTGCCACATCATTTTGGAACCACCTGCTTATAAACCCTCACCCCCTCCCCAAAACCTCAGCTCCCCCAAGGGAGCCTGTGCATGAGTCATTTCTGAGGCACCAGCAACTAACTCACGGCCAGGATACAGCAAGTGCTGAACTGAGAGCGGAAATGACAGGAAGGCCAATTATGGCTCAAGAAAGGTAAGTGTTTTCTAACAATCCTAGTTGCCTCTAGCAGGCCAGGATATTTGGGCGGAAACATTCTGTCAGGGAAAGTCTGCAAGCAGAGGAATGCCCTCATGCTAACAGAGGAATGCAGAACAAAAGTCCCCCTGAGATTTCTTTCAGTTCTAAGTAAGACCCAGCCTTCTGAAGCAGTGAAGGGAGCCCCAGGGGAAGAAATGCTCTGAGGGCACCTGCTCCGTGCCAGGCACACACGTGCAGTCACTGCCTTGTTAACTCCCACAGTCCTGTGAGGTAAGCACTATTATTATTCCCATTTTGCAATGGAGGAATCTGAGTCTCAGGGAGATTCAGTAACTTGCCAAAGACACAGCTAGGAAGATGTGGAGGTGAAATGCGAACCAAGACCACCAGGCCGCCCACCTGGGCCTGGGCTGAGAGAGAACATCTGCCCTACTGGCTGTACAGGAGGCAGCTCCAAGCCCTTTGCAGCTGAAGGCTCTCCAAGGACAATACTATTAACTGACTTCATCTCCTGCTGATGCCAAAACTTGTCAAAAGTACTTTTACATCTACAAGCCTAAGAGCCCTAAACCACAGATGCAGCTCTAGGGAAAAAAGAGCTGGTCTGGAGCCATCTGTTCTGTGGGAGGCTAGGGGCTGCCCTCTCCTCCTAGAATCCAACCAAGGAACACAAGATGCTATGGGAGGGGTCTGGGAAAGCTCTCCTGGAGGAGGCAACATCTGAACTAAGACTTCAATGATAAGCTGGACAGGCATGGGCAGTGCAGGCAGCAGACGGGAAAGGGCATCCCAGACAGAGGAAACGGCAGGAGCAAAGGCAGAGAAGCAAGAAGTGTGTGGAGAATCACAAGCCGTTTGGGGTTACCAGAACATAAAATTCAAATTGAACAGGGGAAGGACATAGTGATCAAAGATGTAAGCAGGGGCTGCTAAACTATGAAGGATTTTGAATGCTATGCTAAGGAATCTGGACTTGATTTATCCTGAAGGCAATAAGGAGCCACTGAAGGGTTTTATGCAGAGCAGTGATAAGATCAAACCTCTGCATCAGGAAGATCACTGGGGTAGCAACATAAACTGAGCTGCTGGCAGTGAAACTGCAGGTATGAAAGTAATGCTAGAGTAATGCAGCCTGTTCAAGGCTGTTCCTACTTCAAGCATCCATAATTCCCAATAGGGCCAAACTTTCCACTCCAAGGCCCCCAAACCCACTCACACTGTCATGGACACAGGGCTGTTTAAAAGCTACTAATTCTGTGGAGTCTCCCACACATCCTTCTTTAATGACAAGACTGCAGGGGGAGAAACAATGCTAATCCTAAATGCCAATTACTGAACTCACTCCATGCCAGCCACTATGCCAGGTCCTTTACACAAATAATCTCAATTGTGCACTCAACAACCCTATGAGGTAGGTGATTGTTGTTACCCACATTTTGCAGAGGAGGAAATTTAAGTTCAGAGAGCGTAGCTTATCAAAGGTCATCCAGCTACTAAAGGGAGGAGTCAGGATTTCAACCGAGTTCTACCTGTCGGCAGAGACTGCACTGTTAACCACTGCCGTGAGGACTGGAGAGGAAGGGCTGAGGATTCTGAGTCCCAGAGACCCTGTGAGCACACCGCCCCCACCCCCCACCCCAGCTCCTTCAGGAAAATAATAGGTAGCACTCCTAGCCACAACCGCCGAAGAGAGGCTAGACGTGGGAAGCCCGATCCCAAACAAAGGGATCAGGAGGGACTCTGCTCTCAGCAGCCTTCATCTACACGGAGACAAACAAGGGCACGGACCCGAGAACCCCGGACTGGAAAGACAGAAAAAAGGGCCCCAACTCAGCAGCTGACACGGACAAGGGGCGGGGCTCGGAAAGGAAGCGCATTTGGGGCGGGGCTTACAAGGGGGCGGGGCTCTCTGGGCCCCACAAAGCCTGGGACCTGCGGGACCGTACGAGGGGGCGGGCCGCGAGAGGGCGGGGCCGCGAGAGGGGCGGAGCTACAGCCGCGCTCGCAACCCACACACTCGTTAGGTCACCTCCCCACGACCGGACCCGACCTCGTTCCATAGTCTGGCTCCAGCAGGGCTGATCCGGGATCTCGATGGTGTAGTCCAGCTCAGCTGAGGCCATGGTGAAGGCGCCGGCCCTCAGTACTGGCCTCCAGCCGGAACTCCCACTTGCGCACCCGTGCCTCACTCGGGTGCCTCTGGGCACCGCCCAATCACCACCCACCTCCCCCGACACTGCCCAATCCCTGAGCCGCGCTCTGTGACCTCCCGCCCTAGCAACCACCGAGTCGCTCTCACAGCCTCTCACCGCTCCCCACAAGCTCTGCTCTAGCAACCATGCCCCGCCCCACCATAGCCTTGGCCCTCAGCCATTGGCTGGCTCTCTTGATCTGGGTCAGGTATTGGTCAGCCGGGACGCCGGTCCGGAAGAGTCCCCACCCTCTTGGGTAGGTGAGAGTCCGCGGGAGAGTTGCTGTATTCTGGGAATGGGGAGGGTCCTTCGTCCAAACCGAGTCTTACTACGTTGCGGAAGGCAGTACCCTTTGACTTGCACCGTCTAGCTACCTCTGCCATCCTCTACCAGCCGCAGCTCCGAGGGCTGGAGGTAGAAAACCGTACAGAACGGCCTAGGGGGCGCGTGCTCACCCATCCTCCACCCAGAGGCGTCTGACTGGGTGGGTGGGTGGGAGGCGGTCTTCAGTTGATTACTTTAGAGAATGCCGTGTTTGTGGGGGACACCATACCAAAGGGCTGGGGAATACAACTTTCTTGTATTTATCCATGCGTTCAACAAATACTTAGTGAGCATTTGTTATGTGCCAGAGATGGGATCGAGCTTCATGTTTTAATGGAAGAGGGAGAGAAGCCATGCCAATTCTGTGCGGGGAATAAATACTACAGAAGAGTAAGGATAGAGCTCAGAATAGAGAGAAGGCATTTATGGCAGTGAGAATAGCTCCTGAGCTAAGCCTTGAAAAACTTGAGGTAAGAAGGGAAGAGTACTCCTTGGAGGAGCTCAAAGAGGGGAGAGTGAGTACCAGAAATTACATGCCACATCTTTTAGCCAGAGGAGAGACTAATGTGAGAGAAATCTTGGAAGAACAGTTAGGTATAGATCCTGGAAAGTCTTTGATGCCAAGCTCAGCTCTGTTATAGGTAGATCTTGTTGATGGTAAAAATTTTCCACTGCATTTTATACCTGTGGGGCACAAGCCTTAGACTTTACTCTGAGGAAGTAGGAAGTCATTGCAGGGCTTTAAGCAGGGGAGTAATAATTAGATTTGTTTCTTAAAAAGATCAGTGCAGAGAATGAATTGGGGATTGGGAAAAGGAGGGAGACCAGTTAGGAAGTTGTTTTAATAGTGAGGAAGAGGCTAGGCACAGTGGCTCACGCCTGTAATCCCAGCACTTTGGAAGGCTAAGGCTGGAGGATCACTTAGGGCCTCATAGGCTTGGGCAACATAGTGAGACCCCATCTCTACAAAAAATAAGAAAAATTAGCTGGGCATAGTGGTGTATACATGTAGCCCCAGCGACTGTGGAGACTGAGGCAGGAGGATCACTTGAGTTTGAGGTTGCAGTAAGCTGTGATCACACCACTACACTCCAACCTGGGTAACAGAGAGAGACCCTGTCTCTAAAAAGAAAATAGTAGGGAAGAATTATGGTGGCAGAAAGCATGGAGTGGCAGCTGAAATGGAGAGGAGGGGATGGATTTCTTGGACACTTACTTATAGCTAGAGAGAACTGGACTTGGTGACTGGGTGAGTGTGGAGAAGCAGGAAAAATGAATGATGACTTCTCGATTTCTGATTTGAGCAAACAGGAAGGAGAGGAAGCAGGATTTTTAGGAAGGAGTCAGTTCTGGGCATGGTCAGTCTGAGGTGCCAATGGAACATCCAAGTGGAGATGTCCACGAGGAGGTTGAATATGCCTGACTGGAGTTCACAAGATAACTGGAAGTAGAAATGTGAGTGTGTGTAAGGCCTTATAGATGCCAACCATAGCAGTAGATTTGTTGAGCTTGCCCAGGGAGTATGTGTAAAGTAAAAAGAGAAGATGGCCTAGTGTAGAGCCCTGATAAACACCTAAGTTTGAGGGTCTAGCAAAGAAGAATGAACCTACAAAGGTAATTGAGATGAAGTGTCCAAAATGTAAAAAGATCAGTAGTAAAATGTGGTGTTTCAGAAGTCAAGTGAGGAAAGTGTTGAAGGCTGATGGCTAATCAAGTAAAATAAAGTCTAAAAGAATCCACTGGATTTAGAAACAAGGAAGTTGTTGACCTTTGCAAGTACAATTTTAGTGGAGTGATGGGAGCAGAGGTCAAATTACAGTGGCTTGCAAAATGGATGGGAAGATTGCATGTACAATACACTTTCAAGAAGTGTGGCCATTTAGGAGAAGAAATAGAGATGGCAATAACTGGAAGGAGACACAGGTTTTTATTCAGATGGGAGAAATGTTGTTGGCAGGGATCCAGCAAAGAAGAAAATGGTAAAATTATAGGGGAAAGAAGATAACAGAGAGTGGTGCTCCTGTAAAAGGAATAAAGTAGAGGATCTAAAGCATTGGTGCAGAAATTCACTTAGAAAGGTGTAGGAACATTTGTATTATGGGAGAAGGAAAGCACATGTGTTGAGATTAGTACATTGGTAGGTTTGGTGACAGGAAGCTGAAGGAATTCTTGTTTGATGGTTTCTATTTTCTCTGTCAAATAGGAACATGCTATCAGCCTGTGAAAGTGGGATTGGAATGGGGTGTATGAGGTTGAAAAGAACAGAGAAAGATTAAAATAGCAGCAGTGGAGAATGGGAGCAAAATGACTAACATAGCATACCTACTTCTAGGTAGTTATGATGGCCCTGTTGAGGTTGGTGACTATTAATTTGTAGCAGCAGCAGTTTGCATGGTTATGTAATATGCATTTTGCCCCCAACAACATTCAGCCACCTAGTGGTGGGTGTGGAGATGTTCTGAGTTGATCTAGGTTTGAATTTTACCAGGTGGATGCAATGGAAAGACAAAGGACAAGGAATTTGAGGATCTTGACAAAAGAATGGTTGAAATGAAGGGCCTTAGAACTAAACTAGATAGGAGAGTGAAAAAGTCTTATGGACTGGAGGTCCCAATGAAGTCAGAGAACCTATATCTTAGAAATAGTTGAATGAGAGAGTTGTGATCAGAAAGTGGAATAATAAAATTTGAGTAGTTCCAGGTGATGACAAGGTCCAAGGTGTGGCCATGGGAGTGAATGGCCAAAGTGGAGTACAGGAGACAGGATGCTGCAGTGGCCATTGAAACCCCTCTGGATGGTGGCAAGATTTGAGGAGGGGAAATGGAAGAGGATGCTGGTGCACTAGGTACCAAAGTCTTTGACGAATAAAGCAGGTTGTTCTGGAGCCTCTAGATAACAGTCCCCAACCTTTTTGGCACCACAGACAGGTTTAATGGAAGACAATTTTTCCACAGATGGGGGCAGGGTGGGGCAGAGCTCTGCAGCCTGGTCCCTAACCAGGGGATTGGGGACTGCAGCTCTAGATGACAGCATGAGGAGGGGCAAAGGTCAGGACAGCTGAATGACATAACCCTCAAAAACAAGTTGGAATAAGGAACTGGGTTGGCCAGGCACAGTGACTCATGCCTGTAATCCTGGCACTCCGGGAGGCTGAGGCAGGAGGATCGCTTGAGGTCAGGACTTCGAGACCAACCTGAGCAAAAGCGAGACCCCATCTCTACTAAAAATAGAAAAATTAGCCAGGCATGGTGGGGTGTGCCTATAGTCCCAGTTATTCAGGAGGCTGAGGCAGGAGAATTGCTTGAGCTCAGGCTGGAGGTGGGCAGAGTGGCTGGAGAAGCTGAGGGTGGAGGAGACTAAGCTGATCAGGAACAAGGGTTTTCGAGGGCAGAGTAAGAAGGGTGGGAAGGGAAGGAAGGATAGGAATGACTCAAGGAAGACAAAGCATAGAGCAGTGGAGCGGTGAGGAGAGCATGGTTGACCTAGGGAGTTACATTTTGTAGGGAGAGCATAAGGGAAGGTTTGTAGAGTTGCAGGCAGAAATGAGCCTGGACAGAGGAAAAGTGGGGTCTATGGGTAGAGAATGATGGGTGAGTCTGGCAGAGGATGAAGGCAGAGGGTTTTGTAGGAGGAAGATGGACCAAAGGAGGTTGGTGGGGAGAGGACAGAGGAAAAGGGCAGATGTGGGGAAAAGATGGGAGCAGATGGAGTCTGTAGGGAAGTGATGGTTGGCAGTGGAGTGGGGGGTCTGTGAACAGGGTACAAGTCGGGAGCAGAAGGTGGGGTACATGAGAAGGAAGTGACAGATCGGAATGCATGTGCCACTGAAGTGGAAGTAAAGGCAGGGACACACCCTCTTTGGCTGGACTGGAAGATTAGGGGGGAGAATGTTCTCTTTTTCTTTCTATATTTCTCTCTCTCTCTCTCTCTCTGAATGGAGAACTGAGAGTAAGGAGACAGGGATGGGAGCCTAAGGAGAAAGGCCTCTGTCTCATTCTGCATGTGAAACTTGCGGGAACAAGATAGTGACTGCCTTATTGTCTCTGAGGCCATCTGGGGACAGTGAGCCAGCTGGCAGCCCATGCCTTGAAGGCCTCTTGTTTTTAGAAATGTACCTTTTGATGATAGGGAAGGAAAAGCCCTCTGGGAGATTTTATTTAGAAACAAGACCTATCGACCTCTTGATTTTTAATACATCCCTTTGTTTGTTACTAAGGACCTTTGCCTTAGCATGAGAGCTGGGTTTTTTGACATTTTGTGATTTTAGTTTCCCTGTATGAAGAAGAAGAACCATTTGGCTGCTATAGAAATGATTTATGGATGAGTCCAGATATATTAATCACCTCTGAAGATGGAAAGGAAATTAAAAACAAAGAGTCCACTCTGGGCTAAAGACAAAGTAGGTTTGTTGTCCTTGCAGAAGACCTTGCCAAGATTAGAAGGGTACAAACAAACCAATTTGGACCAAAGTTCCTAATCTGGATTTTAATTTCATGTGCTTTGATTTTTCACACCATTTTCTCTCCAAGGTAAAATAGTGACTATTTTAATTGGCTGCCACTTACAGAGAGATTCCAATAAGCATAATGGCATACGTATATTTTTCTCTGGCATTCCATGTGTGCTCCACTTCTTATGATCAAGCTGGTGAAGCTGACTTTTACTGCATGCCGCATGCCATGATCAGTTGACTATAAATTAAATCCTCTTTTCCAAAAGCCATTTTCCATTAGTGCTAATTTGTTTGCTTCTCATTTCTACTGATCATTAGAGTCTCTGGTTGTGAGCACCAAATTGGAAATAATTTCTTTGACATTTCAAAAAATTTTCTCCCCCTCTTGAATGCCATTTGGCTGCAGCTAAAGAACATTATGGTTTGCAGAAGAACAGTTCACTCCAATTACAATTTAACTGACCGTTCATGGCACTGAATCCCTGTCCTTAGTGTCCAAAGATGACACTGCTGCTGACATTGCTATTTCCTGTCATAGCTGTAAAATGCCTCATAGACTTTGCACTGGCCTTCTTGGATGGAGATTCTGCCACTGTGCACATGGCAGCTTTGGGAAGTTGGTAGTTTTATGGACCTAATATCATGGACATTCAGATATAACCATCTAAACAGGAACTGGCTGATTTCTTCCCTCATTCACCCAGCAAGCATTTATTAAACATCTGTTTTGAGCCAGGCTTTGTACCAGGCCCCAGGGCCACAGAGGTAGAGAAGACCAACCAGCCTCTGCCCTTGAGAACTCACACTCTAGTGAGAGGGATGGGTAGATTTTACAGTATAGTAGAGGAAGAAGTAGCATAGATGGGACCAGAACTAAGAGCCCTAGTTGTCTCTGAGAATTTGCCAAAGGGCAGAAAGGAAGCTGGCCATCCCGGATGGCAGAGCAGCACTGAGATGCAAAGGGCCCTGGCAGGGCCTGAGGAGTTGAGAAGATGAGGTCTGTAGCAAAGTGAAAGTGACTGCAGATGAGGTTAGGGTAGCACCAAGTTCTGAAGGGCTTTGAATGCCATTCTGAGGGGGTTTTTTTGTTTGTTTGTTTTATTTTGTTTATGGTTTGTTTTTCTTTGAGACAGGGTCTTGCTCTGTCGCCCAGGCTAGAGTGCAGTGGCATTATCATAGCTCACTGCAACCTCAAACTCCTGGGCTCAAGTGATCCTCCTGCCTCAGCCTCCTGAGTAGCTGGGACTACAGGTGCACACCACCATGCCCAGCTAATTTTTTTTTATTTTTTGTAGAGACAAGCTCTCGCTATGTTGCCCAGGCTAGTCTCAAACTCCTGTCCTCAAGTGATCCTCCCACCTTGGCCTCCCAAAGTGCTGGGATCACAGGTGTGCACCAGCCTCTATTTTGAGTTTAGACTTTAGCCTTTAGGCCATAGGGAGCTAATGGAGAGACTTGTGGTGAAGAAGGGAAGAACTAGTCAAGTAAAGCCTTCGTTTATGTATTTATTAGGGTTGGTGAGGATTGAGCAAGTGTTTAAGAGGAGCCAAGGGAGATGGAAAGATTGTAGACAGAGGGTAGAATCTAGTGCACATGGGAAGGCTGGGTGCTGACATGGGAATGTTAAGAATGAAGTGGAGGCCAGGCTCGGTGGTTCATGCCTGTAATCCTAGCACTCTGGGAGGCCGAGGAGGGCGGATCACTCAAGGTTAGGAGTTCGAAACCAGCCTGAGCAAGAGCGAGACCCCGTCTCTACTATAAATAGAAAGCAATTAATTGGCCAACTAAAAATATATAGAAAAAATGAGCCGGGCATGGTGGCGCATGCCTGTAGTCCCAGCTACTCGGGAGGCTGAGGCAGGAGGATTGCTCGAGCCCAGGAGTTTGAGGTTGCTGTGAGCAAGGCTGACGCCACGGCACTCACTCTAGCCCGGGCAACAGAGTGAGACTCTGTCTCAAAAAAAAAAAAAAACAAAAAACCCTTCAGTACCTTCGCATTACCCTCAGGATACAGTACAAACCTTGCAGCCAAGCATCTAAGGCCCTTCATCCTCTGGCCTCTGCATGTTTTTCCAGCCTCATCTCTTGCTGCTTCCATCCACATACTGAGCTCCAGCTATCCTGAACAATCTCAGGGATGAAAATAAGAGCTAAGTTGTACTGAGGGTTTTCTATATGTTAGGTAGTTTATTGACCTTTATAAAATGTAATTATCACACAGGTAAGGGAACTGAAGCCTAGAGAGGTTATGTAATTTTCCTAAGGTCACACAGCCTAGCAGTGGAAGATCATCCAACTCCAGAGTCCAGGTTCCTAACTACTGTGCTATACTGCCTTCCACCTGTTACTCTTTATGCCTTACACCGTCTCGCCTCTGAGCCATGGCATATTTCCTCTACCTAGAACACACTTTCCTCGCCTCTTCCACAGCTGCAGATCACTTTTCAGTCTAGCTGGCATCTCCTCTGGAAAGCTTTTCATAGCAGCCAGCACCCAAACCAAGGCCAGGTTAGGTGTCCCTGTCTCTCATTCCCAGAGTATCCTGTACTTACCCCGTCATAGCACTTTACCACACTATTGGTATTGAGGTCACTTAGTCATTTCGAAGGTTCTATGCTATGCCCAAACTGTGTACCCATTGAGAGCAAGGACTATGTCTTTTTCACATTTATCCCCAAAGGCCTAGCACAAGGCGTGGGACATACTTGTCATTCACTGTTTGTTGATTTCATGTTTAATGGAATTGCTGATAGTGAGGTTGGAGGTGGGGCAGAGGGATTCCTAGTCATGTTTGAGTGGCTTATGAGGCACCTTACTGAGAACTTACATACCATGTGACAGGCATTGGGGGTGGGGGGTGGAGGCAGCAGCCAGGGATACAGGTGAACCAAGAGAAGATGTCATGACAGAGAGGTGTCAAGGAAGAAAACATTTTGAGTAAGAAGAATGGTCAGTGATGCTAGTTGTTACAGCAAGAGGACAAGTGAGCAAAGGACTAAGGCATCCTCATTGAACTGGGCCATTTGGAGGTTATCAGAGACATTGGTTAAAGTGATACAAGGAAATGGCAGAGGGCATTGGGTTGAGGAGAGATGGTCAGTGGGGAAACAGAAAAGAGAGTATAGATAGTTTTTCAGAAGCTTTGCTGTGAAGTGAGAAAACCAGAGAGATGAGAAGAGGTGAGGTTCAGGTTTTTGTTTTCATGTCTGCTTATTTTTCTTTAAAGATAGGCAAAAATTAAGTAGGCTAACAAGAAAAATGCTTACATAAAGCGGTTGAGGATACAGGGAGGAGGGAGTACTGGGTGGAGTGAGGGCCATGGGGAGGCAGGCAGGATGGGCAGGATGGACACGAAACTGTGGGAGAGAGGAAGAGAGGGAAAAGAGAAGGACAGCTGCAGGTAGTGATAACATGGGAAGACAGAAGAGGAGTATGAAGACATTCTTACCTAATGGCCTGTAACTTTCTCTGTTAGGCCCAAGAGTAGATCTGAGAAGAGATGGAGGCGGCAGGAGAGTAAAGAGCTTGGAACTGTAGACTTCACAGGTGGAGTGGTTCTGGCTAATCACGGAGCATAGGGTGTTGAAGGTTGGAGGTCATTGGAGTCTGGATTTGGGCCTCTCCTCTGAGCTTCAACAGAACCCGGGATATGTCTTGTCAGAGACACTCTTCATTAAAATCAGCTGATTGCTTGTCCCTCTGCCCTGCCAGTCTGTAAGTGCCCTGAGGGCAGGGACTATGCTTGTCGTGTTACCCAATACCAATTCCAGTGCTTGGCTCAGAGTGGGCAACATCTGTTTAATTAACTAATGTGTGGAGTTAAGGAAATTAAAGTGTTCATTATGATCGCAGAGTGTTGGGTGTCAGTTTAAGTAAAACTTATTGAGCGCCGTTATCTGCCAGGGATCATGCTAGCCACCCAAATTAGGAAGATGGAACATACCGATGTTGAAATTGCCTAGTGGCTCTTGGGTAAACAGGAAGGCTTATGTGTCAAAGTCATTGATGAACATGGGGGAGTAGCCAGTAGATCAGCACTGAGGCAAGGTGGAGGGGGGAGGACAGAAGGCCTGACCTCAGAGGACAAGTGGCTTAGAAACCGCAGTGGGGAACATAGACAGTGGTTGTGAAGTGTGGGGCAGTGGGCACCTCCTCTTGCTTCCTGCTAGAAGCAGTGAGGTGTCAGATTTCAGCTGGGGCAAAATTTAACTGGAAGTTCTTTGGGCTGAAATGTTTAAGACTTTATCTTGAGGGTAAGAAGGATCCACTAAAGAGTTTTAAGCAGGGAACTCTGTCAGGTTTGAACTTTAAAAAATCTCACATTGGCCGGGCACGGTGGCTCACGCCTGTAATCCTAGCACTCTGGGAGGCCG
>VBSM01000529.1:30423547-30435991 GCA_008086735.1 Cheirogaleus medius
TGTCTCAAAAAAAAAAAATAAATAAATCTCACATCACTGAGTTTAGGATGGGGTAAGCCCAAAGCGCAGTTATCACATGAGGGATGAAGGTGTAAACTAACATAGTGGCAGTTGAGATGAAGATATATAGATTGATCAGAGGGAGGTTTAGGAGGTATAATTGGCAGAACATGGCAACAGTTCAGGTAAGGAGGGTGAGGCAGAGGAATAAGTCAAAGGTCGCTCTTGAGTAACTGGGAGGGTGAGGACCCAGGCACTGAAGTAGGTCCAGCACAGGGGAGGGGCAGCTGTGAGGATCTGATGAGTTCAGTTTGGGACTTGACTCAAGGAGCCTGTGAGACACACCAGTGAGGAGTCCACTAGTTGTTTAAGTACAAGTAGGATCTGGGACTCAGGCAGGAGGCCCAGGCTGTGGAGTCAGATTTGGGAGCTGGAAGTCGTAAGCCTCTCGACATAATCTGAAGTGATGGGGTGAAGGAGGTCACCCAGGAGATTACAAAGCACGGGAAGAGAACTGAGAGCAGGAAAAGGACCTGTAAAGCGCCCAAGGAGGATCCAGAGAGTCAGGAATGGAACCAGGGGATAAGGAAAGGAATTCTGAGAAGAGAGCCACTCACAATCCATCAGAGAGGCCAGGCATGATGGAACTGCATGCGCCACGTTTGACAGCAAGAGGTTATTGGTGACATTTTGGAGCACCAGGGAGAACAGGATCAGTGCCTTTGGCTTAATGGAAAAAACCTGGACTTTGAAGTTATACACAAATCTGAGTTCAAATCCCATTTCCATCCCTTTTTAGCTGTGAGACCTTCAATAAACCGGCAAACCTTTTTAAACTTTAGTTTCTTCAGCTGAAAATTGTGGATAATAACTACCTCCTGAGGATCTTAAGAGGATTAAAACAAATGTAATATATATATATGTATATAATGGTTTGTGGCTAGCTCTTAATAAACATTCAAAAATGTCAGTAGTTTCTTCTCCCTGACGTCATTCCTTCTCTCCTCCCTTCACCAGGGAAGACATATAATGCCTCCCCTCTTACCGTGGTGGTCAAGAAGCATCTAAGCTATGGAATTTATCCCAGCAACTGACTCTTGAAATTGGCATATTTCTCTCCTTTTCCCACTATTCTCCTCTATTTAATTCTTTTAAAAGTGGTATTTAATGGGTTTTTTTTTTTTTCAATCCTCATCAAATCTTACTTCGGAGAAAATTAGAGATAAAAATAAATAAATAATATAAAAGTAGAGATAATACATAAATAAATAATATGTGGCTAGAGATGCTTGGTTGGCATGACTGCTGCCCTGTATCTCACCTCCCTTCTCAAAACCTCAGCAACATAACCCTAAAGAAGTATAATAAGCATGAAGTCACAAAAGTTCAGAGAAGGAGGCGACAGCATATGAAAGAATTCAACAAATATGTGGAAGGTTGAAGGCAGGTGGGGGGATGTCAACTGGCTTGAAGCAGAGGAAATTGCCAACTAAGTGCCAAGGAGAGATCACCAACAAGAAGTCAGTCATTTAAATCAGCCAGTCTAACTTCTAAGAGGCTTAATACTTGGAAGCACAAGTTACCAGAGAAGGTCAGAAATGAGATATGGAACTGAACACAGAGGGATTGGCTGACGTCTGTGTGCAGAGCACTTCGCCCCCACTCCAGAGCTCCTCTCTCAACAGCCAAGCAAGCACTCTAAACTGTATTGCTGCATGAAGAGGAAGGAAACTGGACTCTGGAGGCCTCCGTACTAAGGGGCCTCAGGAATCATTTGAAGATCAGGGATGAGACATAGGTTGTAAAACTGAATGATGGAGGGAAGGTCTACATACTGCATTGCATCAGCCCTTTCCCCCACCCAACTTCCAGTATGCCAACAGCCAGGCATTTATCACCCCCACACTCCCACCCTCCCTGGACAAGTAGAAAAGTCTTTTCTGGAGACTCTGATGACTGTAGGAAGAGAGGAAAAACCCTCCAATGACTGATATTTATGAATTCTCCAGCGAAAACTAGTTGCTTAATAAAGAAATTTCTTAATAAAGACATTTCCAAATACTGAAGGACACAGCACCTAATTAAAAGAGCCCACCAAGGGCTTCATAAGTGAAAAAAGACTTGCACCAAGGCATATCATCATACAGTTTCAGAAGACGTTTTAAGGTCATCAGGAATGAAAAAACAAGCCATAGACAAAGCCACAGGAATCAGGATGACATCAGACTTCTCAGAAGCAACAGCAACTGGGGAGGCTCAATCTGAGGGAAGCTTATTTCTAACATGGGGTATTATGTCCAGCCAACCCAATGTGAGGTCAAAAAAGATATTTTCAGACTTTCCAGGACTCACACCCACACATACAAAAAATGCTCATCTCTTAGGAAGCTACTAGAGGATGTGCTTCAACAAAACAAGGGAATAAATGAAGAAGGAAGACGTGGGATCCAGGAAATGGGCATCCAACAGAGAAGCATGGCAAAAGGGGATCCTGAGACATTTGTGTACCAGGCTTTGTGAGCAGCCGGTCCCAACTAAAGTGGAAAGACAGATGTGTGGGACAGAGATTTCTAGGGAAAAGATGGAACTGATCAGTTATGGGTTGAACATTTGGAAAAATTATTGTTACATGTTTGTAACACTTGGAAAAAATAGCTCTAGTTACTTCAAGCTAAACAATTGAAAAGAGAAATGATAATTATTAACTTCCAGTTAAAACCAAATGTAAGCAAAGGAAATGTAATAGTAATATACTACCTGAGTGAAGAGTTTATTTATTTGGTCAATAATGTAAACACTATTGATTTAACTGTAAATTGTGGGAAACTATATTGCTAGTATAGGGGAGAAAAAGTGGGGGTTAGAGTGGTACAAGAGAACTAATTCCTCAACTGTCAGAATGATAAATTCATAAATATTATCTAATATTGATAAATCAAGTCATAGTAGTATATTATTAATATTTTGCTAGGGCTGCCATAACAAAGTGCCACAGACTGGATGGCTAAGCAACAGAAATTCATTATCACACAATTCTGGAGGCTGGAAGGCTGAGATCAAGGTGTCTGAGGGTTGGTTTCTTCTGAGGCCTCTGTCCTTGGCTTATAGATGGTCAATTTTTTCCTGTATCTTCACATGGTCTTCCCTCTGTGTATGTCTGTGTCCTAATTCCTTCTTATAAGGACACCAGTCATACTGGATAAGAGCCCACCCTAATGACCTCATTTTACCTTAATTTCCTCTTTAAAGAAAATAAGGTAAGGAAATAATCTGCAAATACAGTCACCTTCCGAGATACTGGTTAGGACTTCAACATACAAAATTGGTTGGAGACACGATTCGGCCCATAACAAGTAGTATAAGCTCATTATTTGGAAATATGGAGGTAAACATCAGAAGAAACAGCTAGAAGCGTTGAAAGTGGCTTCCTCTGTGGAGAGAGACTGGAAGGTGGCAAGGGGTGAGGTGGGTACTATTACTATTTGATTTTTTACAAAATTGCAAGTGGCAGAACTGAGGCTTGAACCCAGTCTGACTCTAAATCTCATGTTCTTCCACTTTGCCACAAGATGGGGAGCTTCTCAGGGTCCCTGCAGTGCCGTATTCATCTCTGCATCTCCCACAGAACCTTATACAGAGCCACATGATGGGACTTCACTACGTACTTACGATTTAGAGCTGCATCGCTGTGACCTTTAAAGCTGCTGTGTGTTGGTTTTTGTTTTCCTGTTTCAAAAGGAGAAGAGAGGGGAAGACAGAAACCCAAGGAAACCTCGAGGGGCCGTGACATGGAGTGTCCTGCTTAGAGTTTCCTACCCGTGGTGTCCTGGAATTGCTGCGTGCATCCTTGATAGCACTTTGGGTTTTGATACTAGAGAGGTCCCTCCAAGGCAGGGCAAGGGTACAGGGTCCTTTCCTGCCTGATAAAGCTAGTGGTGGTGTCTCCACCCCTCCTCCGTGGGGTCTGCAACAGCCACTCAACCCCATTTTCTTGAGGCCACTTTGGCTGTGGAAGGTGGCCACATGCTCTGAAAGTTATTCTCAGACCCATGACTATAATGGCATTCACAGTGATTGATGGAGGATCCCATGAGGGGTTCTGGTCATTTTTGTGTTTAGGCTGGTCCACAGTTATTTACCTGGTTCTTAAGGCTGGCTGGATTCCGTGGCTGTGTCTGTTGCTGAGGCTACGTGGACGCCCTTCCTGGGAGCACACATCCAGTGTCCTCTGGGGAGCAGTGGAGGTTGGTGTGTATGTGTGTCTGTCTCAGCATGCCTCAGATTATTGCTTCCTAATAAAATTCTGATAGCTGGGCCCCATCAATATCTCAAATACATGTGAGGAAACGTTAATTTAGAATCAATTTTAGGATGTTTCAGACTGTAAAGTCCTTTTAACTAGATCTCTGGCGAAGATGTAGAAGCACTTTATGGGACTGTAAATTTCATGTTGAACAGTCTTGGTGAAATACACATCTCCCCTACACACAAGCTGTTCTCTCCATATCAATCATGGCCCCTGCAAGTAATGTTTCACAAATATTCTGTAAATCACAGAAAACCCTATGATAATGTGAAATATGACTTTCACTTGTCTGTTAGACAAAAGAATCGCACATGCCTCTCTCCCATCAGCACTAACATTTGTTATGGATAATAACACTTTCAATCACAACTATTTTTGGAAAACGGGTTTATTTTAAACCTTCCCTCCCCCACTGAAAACATTCTCCCAAGGACACAGACTCCTACAAACCACAGCCCATTAATCCAACTATGGAATGGGAACTTTTTCTTCCCACTAACTTTTTTTTTTTTTTGAGTTGTTGTTAAGAGTTAGTATAAAAGTCCAAGGTACAAGGTTAAGGAGCGCTTTACCTTAACTGATCGGCATAAGAGGCGGGCCAGGTCTCTCAAGACCCCAAATCTCTGATTCTGGTGACGTAAGCTGTGGGAGAGGCCCAAATTTTTAGCAAGTACCTTCATCTCAGCTGGATCCTGTGGCCTTTTAGCTGCTGGCATCAGCAGAGAAACCAAAGAGCTAAAACTTCAGCTCTTAAGGAGCAGGCGTTTAGTACCTTGAAGTTCTTAATTCCATTATACCCCACGTAACTACACCCATAGGCATGATAGAGGCTCACCCTGCCTCCAGTTGGTTGCTAGAAAAGCAAAGCCCACAAAGTAATGGGCTTGCATGATTCTAAACATTCTGGTAACCTGTCTGTTTTCTCTCCCTCTGTAGCCAACTTCAGGACTGATTGATCATGACTTCTATAAAAGAGCAGGCAGCAATTAGCAGGCTCTTAAGTTTCTTACAGGAATGGGACAATGCTGGCAAAGTGGCAAGGAATCACATCCTCGACTGTTTCATCGAAAACAACCAAGGCAAAACTGCCCCTGAGTTGGAGCAGGAGTTTTCCCAGGGAGCCAGCTTGTTCCTGGTACGCTTGACCATCTCACTTAGAATCACGTATCCTTTGCTGAACAGAAAAAAATTAGGTAACCTTCAAAAGAAAAAGAGAGAGAAGATTGTCGAAGGAGTTTTCTCTTGATTCTCTTTAATATTTTAGAACAGGACATCTGGTGATAAAAATATCATCCCCAAAGTCAAGAACTCCCTCCACTTCCTGTCTTCCCAACCTACAATTGTATCCTCATTCTCACCCCTAAGCTCTTTTGCTTCCATCAGAGTTGAAGCAGGTATTCTTTTTGTCTGGGGCTGATCCTCTCTTTGTACTACACTTGAATCCCCTCCCATATTCCTATTCTTTCTGTCCTATAGCATTCACCTTTGCCTCTCATTTTCAGCTTTTCTCATCAGCATTTATATATGCCAAAATCTCTTCTACCTTGAAAAATAAATAAAATTAAACCTCTATCTCAAACCTGTATTCCACCCAGCTTCTGCTCTTCATGGTGCTGCATTTTTTTTTTTTTTTTTTTTTTTTAAAGAAGAGAGTCTCTCTTTGTTGCCCAGGCTGGTCTCCTGAGCTCAAGCAATCCTCCCATCTTGGCCTCCCAAAGTACTACGATTACAGGCATGAGCCACCACACTCAATCAGCCTATTAAGCTTCTTGAAAAGGTTGTTGATGCCCCCTGTTTCCTCTAGCTACAGTCTGACTTCTGTTCTTCCCACTCCACTGAGGCAGGTCTCGCTAAGGTTACCAATGTTTTTCTAGTAGTAAAACCCAGTGATCTCAGTCTTATATGTGACCTCTCAGTGGCATTTGTCGTTCAATCTTTCCTACTTCTCAAAACACTCTTCCCTTGGTTTTGTGATACCAGTTCTCTTGGTTTTCTCCTTTCTGTCTGTGTGTTCCTTCTCTTCTTCAGCCATCCCTTAAATGTCGGTATTCCTTGGGATTCCATCAACTTCCCTCTTGTCTGCTCATTCTCAGATTCTCCCTGAGTGACTAATCATTGGCATGATGACAACACCACTCCAGTTTGAGGACTCTCAAATGTGTATCCCTACCCAAATTTCTCTCTGGAATCTGAGTTCCATACCTACATATCCAACTACTATCTCCACTCATACGCCACAGGATGAGTCTCACACGTCTGGCTTAGTAAACTAGGGGAATGGGTGCCATTATGCAGGAAGAAAAGATAAGAAGAGGAGCAAGTTTGGTTTGGGACTTGTTGAATTTGAGGTGCCTGGGTTCAGGATCCCTGGAGGCAGATTAGGGCTGAAGACAGATTTGGTCACCATCAAAGTGATGGTTCAAGTTATGGGTGGATTTGAGGATATTCAGGTCTGTGTGCCCATAGCACTCTATGGCTTCATCTCAGACCCTCTTCTTGTATATTTTTCTCCTTGCCTGAGCCCTCCCCACTTCTCTAAACCCCCTCCTTGTTTGACTAACTCCTACTCTATTATTCAGGTCTCAATTTACACATCACTTTCTCAGGAAGCCTATTTCTGAGCCCCAGACTACCTCAGGTCCCCCTGTTATATCTACTCATAGCAATTCATCTATCTTAATAGTCATAACATTTCATTGTTATTACCTGCTTAATATCTCTCTTTCCCCCCATTGGATTGTAGGATCTATGAGAGCAAGAATTGCATCTGTTCTACTCATCTCTGTATTTCTAACACCTAGCACAATGCCTGGCACATGTTTGCTGAATAAAGGAATCAATGAACCAGAGAGTCTGCCCCTGGACAGAACTAAAGGTTTTTAAGTAAACACAGCTCTCTTTTTAGTCACTGATAAAATTATTATTCAGACTCAGGCCTATAGCACAGGCCATAGGAAATACTACTGAATACATGTCTAGGTTGAGATTGAACCTTATGTTCTCAGATATTGTGATACGTAAAGGAGGTTCAGAATGCAAATTACCAGCCTACCTCCCCACTCCCACCCCCAGGGTTCTGATTTAATAGACTGAGGGTGGGGCCCTGGACTCTTTATTTCTAACAAGCACCCAGGTGACTCTGGTGTCAGTGGTCCACAGATCATGCTTGGGAAACACTGCTGCCCATAACCTGGCTCCTGTCCCTATAACTCATAACACTAACCTCACCAAGCATATGAGCAGCCTCTTTGTTTTCCTTCCTTGTCTCCCTTGACAACATATTCCACTTAACCACAGGGTGAGGTGAATGACACAGAGGCAGACAGGTACAGGGTAAGATCCTGTCTTTATCTAAAATGTTGATATTTTATTCATCATGGATTTTTATATTAATTTGATTTTTTAAAATATTGTATTGAAATATTATTCGATCACTGAGCTTTTTAGTGCCCCTTTAAATTTCAGACCCAAAGCAAGTGCCTTCCTCACCACATCCTGGTGTCCCTGCCCTGCTTTTCCACTGCCCCTTCTCAAGCTGTCCTCGCTTCTACCTTCTTCCACTGCTATTTCAGTCACTATTATAGGATCTTTCCTAGTGACCCCTTAAGTGTGAGTGTTTCCAAGGATTCTGTGTTCAGTTCATTTCTTTTCTTACTTGATCATTACACTTACTGCATTAGGCATTATCTCATTCTTCTCCATATCTCAAGTGCCAAACAGAATGCCTAACATGTAGTCAGCACTAAGTCAGTGCTTACTGAATGACTGAATGAACCGTGCATTTAATACACTGTCACAGATTTCGTTTCTATACCTAGAATTATGCATAATTTCCTAACTTTTTGTGACCTTGTCATACAACAGAGAAAATAGACTGGCTAACGTATTTTGAATTAGTGATCCCATTTCTCCCCAGGCCTCCTGTTATAGTGGGTTTTGGAGCAAAAAAAATCAATTTTCGGCCAGGCGCAGTGGCTCACGCCTATAATCCTAGCACTCTTGGAGGCCTAGGTGGGCGAATCGCTCAAGGTCAGGAGTTTGAAACCAGCCTGAGCAAGAGTGAGACCCTGTCTCTACTAAAAATAGAAAGAAATTAGGTGGACAACTAAAAATATAGAAAAATATATAGAGAAAAAATAGCCAGGCATAGTGGCACATGCCTGTAGTCCCAGCTACTCAGGAGGCTGAGGCAGTAGGATTGCTTGAGCCCAGGAGTTTGAGGTTGCTGTGAGCTAGGCTGACGCCACGGCACTCTAGCCTGGGCAACAGAGCGAGACTCTGTCTCAAAAAAAAAAAAAATTAATTTTCTTTTGCAAAACTAACACACAATCCCAAATAAACCCTTTTTCAACCTTGGACTTCTAGAACAGATCAGTAAAACTAAGAATTTATATATTAATATTATAATGACAAAATGATTAGTCACCATTTATTGAATTTTTTTGTATTCTAGGCACTGAACTATGTTCTGTACAAATACTATTTCATTTGAGCCTAACACCCAGCCTAATAGGTGAGTGGTATTATCCCATTTTATAGATAAGAAAGATGAGCCTTGAAAAGGTTGAGTAATTTACTAGTAAATGGTGGCGATAAGGTTTGAACCTGATGTGTGTGGCTCAAAGCCTGTAGGCCATCCATTCAACATCCCCTGCCCAGCACTCGGTGTAGACCACAGCTCCACCTGCAACACCACACGGGAGTTCATCTGCATACATAGCCCCAGCCCCTCCATTTGTCTACCTTCACAGTAAGAGCTCAGACTCTGAGTCAGACTGCCTAGGTTCAAATCCTGGTTCCATCAGTTCACTCTGGGACCTTGGACAGGTCATTAACCTGTCTGAGATTGCTACATCATGTTACTCATGTGGTAAATGGAAATTCTAATAATACCTACGGGAGGGCCATCGTGAGGATTGTATGAGACGATGCAAGCAAAGCAGTTAGCCCAGTGCCTGGCACACAACAAATGCTGGTACTCGTTAGCTACTGCTGATATTGTGGCAACCTTCTGGAACTATCTGCTGATAATAATAGAGCAGGAATATAGTGGGTGATTATGAAAACAAGATTAGCCTGGGATGGAGGAAAAAGAAGATGACAAAAGTTGGTCAGTCTGGCTGGTAACTGATGAAAAGGGGGAGAGCGCACTGAGGCAGAAACTGAGTTGAGGGTTGCAGGAGCAGAGCAGGGACAACGTAGGAATAAAGACACCACGATGTGTGCTGAAGCCTGGCCCCAGCTATGGCGGCAACAGGCAGAGAAGCCTGGCTGCAGAACAAACACTATTTTTGCAGTAAAGAGCCTTTCCTAATGAGCCAATCTGTCTCTACTTCTATTGGCATCCTGGGAACCAGGGTGCAGCAGAGATAATTTGCTTCACACCAGCCCCCCCAAACAAAGCACCATTACCTCCAACCCATTACATTAGCCTTGATCAGTCTTGGAAGCTCTCAGTCATCCTCCATGAGCTGCAATAATTTCAGCTAATTTCTTAAGTGTTCTAAGAGCCTGTGATGTGTTATGAGCCTAGTAATTGTTGACTGGTTCCTTTTCTGTTGTGGCTTGATTTCATACCTTGTATCTGAGCTGATGCGTGCTCTGGGTGCTTTATTACAATGAAGCTCTTTGCAAAGGCTCACATAAAAAAATAACATTAAATAATGAGGTTGTTTTAAATCAGAGTTTAATTTTTCCACCATCTCCTGTTATTCTTATTAGAAAGCCAATTCTTCATAAGGATAGTGACCTCCAGTGTAAAACTTTGAGCAAGTATTCTCAAGTAAAATTGAGAATTAACAACAAAGCTGATTCTTTTTAGAGAAGTCTACGAATGAGGCACAAAGTAATGAACTGTACTGAAACCAAGGGTGCAATGGGCGGTTTGGGAAACTGACCCCCAGCATTCCCCATGGACCTTTGAGTCATCAGAGCCTTCTGCTCCTTAGGGAGCTTGTCAGAGCCAAGGTGGCCGAAGTACCCGCAAGAAGCTTTCTGGAGAACAGTGAGCAATCCGGCACCCCGTCTCCCCCCACCCCACTGTGAATATTGCCACTTCCCTTCAGCTAGTGGCCCCTCTCAGAGTAAAGGGTACAATTTAGCTGCTTGGTCATCCTGGGCCCTGGTTGGTACCAGGGATCTGACATAGGATCTGACTTCTTTGTGAAAAACCACCCTGAAGCTCACTCTTTAACTTGTCACACAGCTATATGACTGGCTCATGTTTAGGAAAGCTTCTAAGGTCCATTGGCGTCTTCTTATCGGCTGTAAGCAGGTGAGTTCTGTTCTAGATAGATTCTGGGGTCTCGGTGGCATGTCAGGCATTCCTACCATATGAGGTGATGTATTGTAGTTATCAGTGAGTGCCCAGTAGCCATCAGGATGGGCCCAGAAGTAGTGTCCACCATGGTCCTGCTCTAGTGGCTTCTCCATCCCATGTTCCCCATGGGCACTTTACTAGTCAGCACCTTCTTGGTTGTGACTGCAGAAAACCAACTCATACTGGGCCCAGGAAAAGGAAATTTATTGGCTCACTTAACTGAAACACCCAGAGGGTGGAATACATATTTCAGGCCTGACTAGATCCAGGGGCTCAAACAGTGTCATCAGTACTCTCTCCCTCTCTCTTTTCCTTCATTTCTCAGTCTGTCCTCCTCTGCGATCATGGCCTCTGGGTGCTGTGGTCCTCAGGAGATCCAGCATCCTTTTAGCTCAGCCACACCAGAAAGAGCATATCTTTTCCACGACTTCCCAAGAAAGCCCCATGTTTTCAGCTTCACTGGACCAATTTAGGTCACATGCTCAGCCCCAAACCAATTTCTACAGTCAGAGGGATGACATACCCTGTCACCAAGTCAACTCACCCATGAGTTTTTCATGGCCCATGAGTAGCAGTGGGGTGACTCTGACTCCCTGAGCAGCAATTAAGGTGCCATTAGAAGAAGAAGAGAGAACAGATGTTGGAAAGCCAAAAACAAGAAATTTCCATTATATTTAATTCTAGTATTTCCTGCTGGAAGGAAGGATTTCCAATCTCTTGTGTCACTTTACCCTATGGACATTTCCTGGATGGAGGGAAAAGTATGTGAAGTGAGGACCTTGGGATCTCTTAGAAAGCTCAGTGCCAAGGAAGTTGGCAAATGTTTTATTTCTACTCTTCTGTCCCTCTGGACAGTAATCGGTACCTTGTAGAATTTCTTGAGGTTGGAGGTGTCCTAACACTCTTGGAAATACTTGGGCTGGAGAAGATCAAGGAGAACGACAAGAAAGAGTCCATCAAGCTGCTTCAGATTGTTGCAAATGCTGGCAGGAAGTACAAGGAGCTCATCTGCGAGAGCTATGGTGGGTACTGTGTACGATGAGGGTCTCTCTAGGGCCCTGGGTGAAAAGTCAGCAGCATTCACCGCTGCTCTGAGAAAAAACTATCATAGAACTGGTTGCACAGGAAGCATTTTGTGCTCCTGTTCATGTAGCCACTAAAAGACCTGGATTTATGATTTCCCTGATTCATCATTTGCTCAAATTTCTCAGTGGTGGTTTTAGAAATACTTCTTTTTTTAAAATATACCCTCTTCCATGCATCCATTCAGCAAAGATTTACTGAGCTGTTGCTCCAAATCCTTTGTGAAATTGATTTATGAATAACTCTAGAAATAAAATTGAAATGAAAGTAGTGAATACCTACTGTGCACTAGATATATGCTGAGGTGCTAGGGATACAAAGATGAATAAAATACAGTCCCTGCCCTCAAGGAGCTTACAGTCTGGTGAGGAAGGTATATAATCCAATCATTTCAATGTAATCTACCGAGTGCTGTGATTAAGGCATGGAAGAGAGATGCCATCTCCCATGCCTCCCTTTTTCAAAGCATTTCCCTCCCTGCACTTTCATCATAGTTCTCCTCTCTGTCTCCCCCATGGCCTCTCTGAGCCTCAGTGTCTTCATCCATTAAATGGGACTAACGCCTCCCTCTCAGTACGGTGTCGGGGGTTAAATGAGTTAGATTTGTGAAAACATTTTGTAAACTGCTGAGCACTAAACAGCATTTATCATATAGCACTAAAAAATGCATGTTTTATTTGTACATTTAGCAGAGCCATTTTAAATTTTATTTTTGTTTTTTATTTTTTTTTTTTGA
>VBSM01000529.1:30462937-30475543 GCA_008086735.1 Cheirogaleus medius
TTAAAAAAAAAAAAAACAAATTATGCTTCTTAAGTATAACGTCTCAACCAAACAAACACAAACGTCTTACTTTTGTACACTCAAAGATAGCCTTGCAAATGCAAGGCCTCAAAAAATTAGGTTAAGACTCAGAATTGTTCCTCTCCACGGAAATCTTTAGTAAAAGGCGAAAGATTTATACGATCTGAAGAGAAACCAGAGTATGCATTGGACTTATCGCACACAGTCCTCGGGTAACTGTAACTACTAGTATAGAAATGTTAACTATTTACCCAATAGAGCTACTGACTTCTGGTTTTATCTCAGATAATTCCGTGAAAGCGGTTTCATTTTCATGGAAAATAAAAAAGGAATAAAATAAAAGGAAGAATCTACTCCTCTTAAAGTAGAAAATGTCCTGCGTGCAATGCATTGTGGGTATGTAAATAAGGCCGAGTCACCGCCCTCCGAAATACCTTAACTAGTTTGTTAGTTTTCCGTGGCTGCCACCAGGGGGCAGAACGGAAAACAGGTTTACAGAAATACAGACGCCTGGTCCAACCAGAAAGTCTGCCTTTGTTTTATAATTAACACTCCAAGTAAAAATCCTCTTGAATTAAAAAATAAAAAGGCTTGAAAATAATTGTCTTCATACAGACATTCAACAAAAATGTATTGAGTATTAGTTGTGTCAAACCCTGTGCTAGGCCCTAGGAGACAGGCATCTGTGATGAGCACTGAACAGGATGTTCAATGACACAGAGGCCAAGCATTAAAGGATCCAAAGAAGTAGCGTGGTGATGGCATTATAGGCAGAGGTGAGCAGTGTGAGCCTGTGTGGTGAGAGGGCAGGTGGCTAAATAGCAGGGACCACATCTTGGTGGAACTTCCATGCCAAGCTAAGAACTTGGATTTACCTTGAGGACAATGAGGAGCCATTGAAAACTTTAAAGGAGAATAATATGATCAGATTACTGTTTTAAACCATCATCAGCATCACCTGGAGTCATGGGTGAATTATGTCATCCTTCCCCCAAAAATTCATAGGTCGAAGTCCTAATCCCCAGTACCTCAGAAAGTGACTTTATTTGGAAATAGGGTCATGGTTGATGTAATATATTAAGGTGAAGGCTCTAGAACTGTGAGATAATAAATTTCTACTGTTTAAGCCACCTAGTTTGTGCACTTTGTTAAAAGATAGCCCCAGAAAATACACCTGTTACACCAGGGCATCTCTTAGAAATGCAAATTATCAATCCCTATTCCAGACCAGATGAATCAGAAACTATGCAGTGGGACCCCCAGTAATCTGAGTTCTACAGGTGATTTTGCAGCAGGCTAAACTGAGAATCACTGGACAGCCATTCTGACTCAAGTATGGTGGTTGTATGGACAGCAAGAAGTTGGGGAGATACATTAGGAAACTGAGCAGTAAAGCCAGAGAGAAATCAATAGGTGGCCTGGACCAGGGGATGGCCTGGATTGCCCAAGGAAAGTGCATAAAGTGCAGAGAGACAAAAGCCTAGGCTAGGTCTTAGAGAGCAGCAACATAAAGAAGAGATGCAGCAGGAGGAGCATTTGAAGGAGAATAGGAAGGCAGGAAAGAAACCAGCAGAAACCTAGGGCGGAAAAGAAATTTCAAGAAACTGACTGGGTGTGGTGGCTCACGCCTGTAATCCTGGCACTCTGGGAGGCCGAGGAGGGAGGATTGCTTGAGGTCAGGAGTTCGAGACCAGCCTGAGCAAAAAGTGAGACCCCCCCCCCGTCTCTACTAAAAATAGAAAAAATTAGCCAGGCATGGCAGCGCACGTCTGAAGTCCCAGCTATTCAGGAGGCTGAGGAAGGAGGATTGCTTGAGCCCAGGAGTTTGAGGTTGCTGTGAGTTAGGCTGACACCACAGCACTCTAACCCAGGCAACAGAGTGAGACTCTGTCTCAAAAAATAAATTAATTAAAAGAGGTTAACTAAGGCACAATAATTTTTATTTAAATTTAAAAAATATATGGATGTAGGGGGTTGCTAGCAAGTTCAACTGCTAAAGCAACAAGAACCCTCTTGGGTTCTTCCTGATTTTCTACTTGGCTGTCCTGAGCATGTTGGCTTTTAATGTCATGACTGTCACCTACCTCATGATCACAAGGTGGCTGTCACAACTCCAGAAAGAACATTCATGTCCAAGGCAAGAAAAAAAAGGATGACACAAGGGAAGCATCCTCTGTGTATTCCCTCTGATTAGAAAACACCCTACCTTGCCCACAAGCCCCTCAGACACTCCTGCTTACATCTCATTGACCAGAACTGTGTCCCATGGCCAGCTCTCACTGCATGGGGGCTGGGAGAGCAAGTACAGTATGTAAAGCTTTCTCAGTCTCTAAAGTGGAGATGAATAAGGAAGAAGGGGGTTAAGAATGGCTGCTGGATTAGCCAACAGTGTGTGTCATAAGCCAATTGGCTCATTTGTTTTCAATCTTCCTTGTTTTCTTTGTCCCTTCCTGATGCCTTTTGAATAAATCCTCACCCGGATCCCCTTGCTCACCATTTCATTTTGGCTGTAACCAGTCTGTTATTCAATCCATGTATGGATTTCGACTCTTAAATTTTTCAAATCTAGCATTTCCAAATGATTCCTCTTGCTTGTTTCTGTGTTATGTCAACAATAGCCTTCCTTATCTTTTGAAGGCATTTATTATGCTTATTTCAAACTTCGGCAGATCTATTAATTCTGCTTCATCTAATATTAGTTCCTCAGTTTGTTGTTTTTCTGTTTTTGAAAATGTATTCCCCTTTGAGTTCACATCACTTTGGGGCTATCAGTGATTTTGGCAAGGGAAGATAAAGCCCAGACCCTAGGACATAACAGTGAAGGAGGAGGTGGACGACGATGTTTCCTGTCCATCCACTGGTCTGGCCTTACCTAGCCAGGCTGGAGCACTGGAATGGTGCTGCTGCCCTTCTGCCTTACAGTAGTAGTGGGGCAGGTAATGATCATCCAGGGCCTTAGGGGGTGAGATAGGGCAGGGAGAGGCAATAGTAAGCACAACTAAAAAGCTCTCCCAGCAGGACATGATGGCTCACACCTGTAATCCCAGCACTCTGGGAGGCTGAGGTGGCAAGGCAGGAGGATCTCTTGAGCCCAGGAGCTTGAGGCTACAGTGAGCTATCTTGCCACCGGGCTCAGCTCTCCCTCAGATGGCCCGCACGTCAAGATGCCTGGCTCTCTTCCACTCTGGCTGCACTCACATTCTCCCACAGCTGCCCCCAACCACCTTCTGTCTCCTCATGGTTTCTCAGTGTTTAGTTGCTCAAATCCTCAACCTCTCTTCATTTCTTTTTCTTCTTCATTGTTGCTGTTAAATGGAAAATCTCCAGCAAACAAAAGTTGAGCACAATGGACCCCCTTTCCCATCATGCAGTAACCAAGCTACTATAATCATCAACTCACAGCCACATCATCTGTCCTCACCCCTCACCTTTGGCCTGCTGGATTATTGGATTTCTTTTTTTTTTTTTTTTTTTTTTGAGACAGGATCTTGCTCTGTTGTCCAGGTCTGAGTGCAGTGGTGCAATCATAGCTTATTGCTGCCTTGAACTCCTGGCCTCAAGTGATCCTCCGGCCTGGGCCTCCCAAAGCTCTAGAATTACAGGAGTCAGCCACCATGCTAGACCCTGTCTCCCTTTAAAGGCTCAGTCCTCTAGCACTCTGGGAAGCTTGACCCCCATAAACTCTCAGCCTCATTACTTCACCAAGACTGCATGCATAAGGTCACTAATGACTTAGGTGGCTTTGCTCATCCCTTCAAACCACACTAATAGCATCTCCTTTGCTGGCTCCTCCTCCTCTGCCCTACCTCAAAATATTGGCAAAACCAATGGCTCAATTATAGACGCTCTTCTCATCTCCAACTAGATCTCATTCAGTTTCATGACTCTAAATACCACCTATATAATGCTGACTGCCAAATCTCAGTCTCTGGCCTCAGCTCTTCCTCAGCTCCTCACTTGGATATCCAACTGCTCACTTGACACTGCCACTCAGGTGTCTTGTAGACATCCCAGATTCAAAATGAACAGAATGAAACTCTTGACTTACCCCTCAAATTCACAATCTCCCTCTCCCATTTCAGGAAATGGTCCATTTTCCACCCAGTTGCTCCAGTCTGAAACCAGGAGTCAGTCATGATTCCCTCTGTCTTTCACACATCCAATATATCAGCAAGACCCATTCACTCCACCTCTCAAACATGGTGCATCTTGAATCCATTCTCTCAGCTACATTTCCACTGTCACTAGCCTGGGCTAGGCCAGGATAATCTCTTACCCACTTAATGATCTCCTCGTTCAGAGTCTTATCCCCTTCAAAGCACTCTCCACACAATAGCAAGCCTTGTTGATAGAAAATAAAATATAGAATCAAAAGAAAATCCAAAAATAAGAAGCAAAAGCTGCTCCAGATGAGAAGGAATCAGCGAAAGATCTCTTGATACATGAAAAAAATCAGAGTAAAAGGACACCCCTAAAAGAAAGCAATAACTCGATACCATTAGAACCCAACCAAAATGAGAATATTGAAATGACTGATAAAGAATTTTGAATACGAATAATAAGGAAGCTCAATTAAATACAAGAGAAAACAGAAACCCAACACAAAGAAACCACCAAAGCAATGCAGGAAGTGAATGAAAAATTCACTAAAGAAATTGAATTATTAAAAAAATCAAGCAGAGCTTCTGGAAATGAAAATTTCATTCAAGTAAATACAGAACACAGTGGAAAGCCTTAAGATTAGGCTAGACAAGGCAGAAGAATCTCAGGGCTAGAAGACAACACCTTTGAAGAAAGTAAAATGTAAATCAGATTTTGTAACTCTCCTGCCTAAAATTCAATTTCTCATAAGCAAAAAAGCCAAAATTATTAATGTAGGATACAAGATGCTAAATGATCTCACCCCTGCCTACCTCTTTCATTTCATCTCATGCTCTTCTCTCCCCCACCCATTGCTTTCCAGCCACAGTGGCTTATTTCAGTTTTTCAAAGAAGACCGACTTCTTTCCTACCTTAGGGTCTTTGCACATAGTATGCTCACATCTTTGTCTGGAAGGCTCTCCATCTTCCTGCCCTCCATTTTGGCATGGCTAGCTCTTTTGTATTTATTTTTCTCTCTAGACTTAGGTTAAATATCAAAGATTTCTTCTCTGCCATTTTATCCTAAAGTAGGTTTCTCCATTATTCTCTATCCCAGCACTTGGTTTCCCTCAGAGCGCTGACCACAATTCATAATTTACTTATGTACTTTGTGTCCCCTTCTCACATTACAAATGTTATGTCAAGAAGGTTAGGAACTATGTGTGTAGTTCACTCCTACTATCTCCATCGCCTATCACCATGCTTAGCATGTGGTAGACGATAAATATCCGGTGAATCAGTGACCTCCAGGCACTTCATACATAATCCTCAAGTGAGGAAACATGCTCCTCCATTGTGCAAAAGGGGAAACCAGGAGTCAAGTTTCTAACGTGTTCGAGGTCAGTGAGCTAACAACTGAAGAAGCTAGGATTTGAACTCATGTCTGTAGAATCCCAAAGTCCTCACTGTCGAACCATACTGAAATCTCCCAGTTTTCGGGAACCCCGCAGTACAAAAGTACCAAGGGTGGTAGCTCATGCCTGTGATGCTAGCACTTTGGGGGACCAAGGCGGGTGGATCGCTTGAACTCCTGCTAACCAGGAGTTCGAGGTTACAGTGTGCTGTAGCTGGGCGAGAACCTATCTCTAAAAAATAAAACAAAGAAACACACAGTATCACTAACATCCGCAAACAGACCCAGCACAAAGCCGGGAATAGAGAACGCCCGGCGGGCGCAGTGCCGAAGTTCCCAACAGGCACAGCGCTCGGGGATGTGGCCAGATGGATGGGCGGTCCCGGGCACCAGAAGACGGCCTGGACACTACGTATCCCACAAGGCTACCGGAGGGCTGACTGGCGGAAGCGAGGCCGGCGGAAGCGTGATGACGTCACCCGAGGCGCTGGCGCGCGGGATTTAAACTGCGGCGGTTTACGCGGCGTTAAGATTTCGTAGAGTTTGCAGAGTTGTGCTGGTTTAATTTTTGGCATTTCGCGTTTCTCTTCCTGGCGAATCCTCCGAATGCCCATGGACTCGTCACTTCAGGCCCGCCTGTTTCCCGGTCTCGCCATCAAGATCCAACGCAGTAATGGTGAGGAGCGGGGTCCGGAGGCCAAGGGGACCCGGCAGCGGTGAGACGGCTGAAATTACTGCGCCGCCTCCAAATGGCAGGGCCTTGAGTCACTGTTGGGTTTTTCTCCCACCCGCCGCCCTCCCACCCCCCTACAGAGTCCGAGTCTCTGCACTGTAATTCTTTCCTGCACAAGGGTAGTGACACCTGAGCTGGCAGTGGGTCCTTTCTTCGCCCTTCGTGGTGGGTGGAGCTACTGCACGGTCATTGGATATCCCAGGGAAGTTAAGACTTCTAGATTCACTTCCCTTCCAAAATTCTCCCCTGAGACTGCCCTACCCTTGTGAGGACCTCGGCTTCTTGGCATCTCTACTCTACAATAAATATACTGCGCGGTTGCAGTATGTTAGGCACTGGATTCAGGGTAAACGAGACAGACAGGATCCCTCCTCGTGAGGAGCTTGTAATCCAGTTCTATCTTTTGGTTAAGCAGCTACTGCAGCTCTGGCAGGTCTAATACTGTCATTAGGAGAATAGTCAGACATGACTGGCAGAAGTGAGTTAGGAAAACCCAGGGGGGCCAGATTCTCAGTGCTGTGTTGAAGAACAGTTCACCTAAGGACTATAGGCACTTCCTCGCTCAAGCATAACTTTTTCCTTTTTTGGAGTGGGGGACAGTCTCACTCTCACTCAGGCTAGAGTGCCATGGCATCAGTCTGGCAACCTCAGACTCTTTGGGCTCAAGAGATCCTCCTGCCTCAGCTTCCTGAGTAGCTGGGATTACAGGTATGTGCCACCACACCAGGCTAATTTTTTCTATTTTTAGTTGCCTGGCTAATTTTTTCTATTTTTTTTTTAATAGAGATGGGGATCTTGCTCTTGCTCAGGCAGGTTTCAAACTCCTGACCTCAAGCAATCCTCCCTCCTCAGCCTCCCAGAGAGCTAGGATTACAGGCATAAGCCACTGCACCCAGCCTCCAAGCATACCTTTATTCCACTGTAGACTGTCTTTTGAGTGGGGATGAATCATATCCCATGCAGCTCAATTTTAAGACTTTTCCCATGCCAACCTCACTGTGGAATATTCTAAAGGTGAAGCCTTTATTTGTTTGTCTCTATGAGTGTGAAAGAAAGAAAGAAAGGCAGCTGCCCCTTCATTCAGGTAAGCTCCACATTAGGAGTCTCTGTGAGATCCTAAAAGTAAAGTCCCCAGGAAACAGATGGGTAACTCTGGTCTTTTCATTCTATAGGCTTAATTCACAGTGCCCATGTAAGGACTGTGAACTTGGAGAAATCCTGTGTTTCAGTGGAATGGACAGAAGGAGGTACCATAAAGGGCAAAGAGGTAGGTTCTATGAGAATGCCTCTACCACATTTAACATTTTCTTACATAAAGGATTTGTGTGGAAATAGATCCTGTGAGAGCCTACTTTCTGATGCTTTGCTGTTCTCCTTAATCTTAAAAATGGTCCTCTTTGGATGCACTGGGATTTTATTTAGATTTTATTTAGTCAGGTCTATTCTAAATTGAAGCAATCAACAGTTTCTGGTGTGTCTCTAGAAAGCAAACTGCACAGAATCCTAAAACCTTGTTTACCCACACTAGGTTCTAAATGCACACTACCTGTGATATCAGGTTGGGGAGCAAAATCAATAACCCAGTTGAAAGAAAAGTATGTTTCTGAAATACCGAATAACAGAAGGCAACTTGTAATGAATGACACAGATAAGTAGTGCTAGAGGAAATCAGAGTTGGAAACTCGCTAAGGATGGGCTGGGCTTGAGGGGTAGAGCGTGAAGGCTTAGCTGAAGCAGTGAGGTGGCACACGTGGGCACTAGTGAAGAAACTGGCCACAAACAGTGGAGGGCTCAGAATGCTTGGCGACAGTAAAAAGGCTGAAAAAGGTGGGTCTTCATCTGTGGTGCTATTTAGATTTTCTTCTGTAGACAGTGAGGTGCCTTAGAAAGATTTTGAGAAGAGATGTGACTAAGGCATTTATGTTCCACAGGCATTGTGGTGTGGTGAAAAGGTCACTGGACTAAGAGTATGAAAACCTGGACTCTAGTTTGGCTCTGCCACTACTTTGTGTTCTCAGGCCTGTTTCTACCCCTCTTAGAAATTTAGTTTCCTCAGCTATAAAGGGAGATGATGACAATATCTGCCTTACAGGGTTGTTGTGAGGACTTAAATCCTTTTGGACTGGTTCTAAAATGTTGGACAGTGTGTTGGATGCTAGGGATGCAGAGGTGAGTAAGATAGATCCCTGGACCCTCTTTGATGAAGCTTACTGAGATAACACACGTAAAGGGCTTGCTTAGCATAGTGCCTATGGTAGGTATGCTGATATGTAGGTGATATATTTCAGAAATAACAGGATTGAATACTTTCCATTATCTACTCCTAAAGAATAAAGAGGGCCCTAAGATTCCTTTCAATTAGTTATTAGTAGTTATTTGTGATTTGTTTTTTGTTTTTGCTATTTGTTTAGAAATATATCTCTTGTTGGATCTCACTCCAGCTCAGATATTGCCTTTAGAATAAGGTCCACATTTCTTAGTGGGACTCTACTCCTTTTGAAGATCTGACCCTAATTATCCTTTTTCTTTGTACCACATACTCTTCCAAAGTTTGCTATGCCCTAGCAAATAAGCAGCTCACCATTCTGACTGTGCCTAGTACCTTGCTGCCTTCACAACTCTTACTCCTGTTCCTTCTTCCTGGGATGTTCACCCTGAATCATCGATATAAGAATCAATTAATGTCAGAGTTAGGGTTAGAACTCTGGTCTGCAGTGTTTATTCTCTCTGTAGTTTGAGGGTTACAAATGGGAGGAGGTATGCGTACTAAGAGTCTGTGGCTATCTAAGAAACGTGGACAGAGATGTGGTTACCGAAGTACTTGCCAGCTTTTGCGTTCAGTGATTTTAATCTTCACCCTATTCTGCTTTAATTTCTACCCCTTTGTGCTAACGACTTCTCTTCCCCATTAGAATTTGAGCTCTCTGAAGGCAAGGCCGATACATCTTAATTCATTGTTGAATATCTTCCCTCTGCACGCTGCTATCTTTCTGATGCCTAATAAATGTTTGAGTAAGCTAGCTAGTAAATATAGGTTGCATATCCAGGCAATAAAGCCCTCATCCTGGAGTACATGCTTCAGTTCTGTCACATTTTGAAATACAAATACCCAAGCTGGGACTAATTTGGTATATTTGAACCTACTGTGAAGTTATGCTGGTGAAGTTTGAATTGTTCGTAGAGGATTGCAGGACTCTGATGATGTAAACCTAGAATTGTGACCTCACTGTGTGAGTGAGCAGGAGATAGGTAAGGCATGAGCAGGAAGCTGTAACTGGGGGAGAAGTTTCCGGGCCCAGTAGAAAATGTAGGTAGACTTAGGGTTAGGTAGCAGCTGTTGGGAACTTGTCCTTGCCCATAAGATCCTGAAGGGCCTTCCGTTTTGACTATCACCAGACAGTTAGAAATTGTTTTCTCCTCTGTGTCAGCTAGCTAGAGGTGCTCAGGGGGCTGTGCCCAGCAGGACTCCACTGTCCAGCAGAACAGTAGGGGAGCCAAGTGGCCTAGATCTACTGTGGACTACCTGACTGCCTGCCTGTCAGCCTTTCTCTTCACCTCATTCTCATCATTGGCATCTACTGTCGGCTTGGAAATCAGAAACCCATATCCATCTAGATGGTAAACCATTACTAAGGAGTAAATATTTGTTTTATAGCTATTTATATTGAGTAGAACTTAAAGTTGGTAGTTTGAATCTATTAATAGAAGTAGCTTTGATTGCAGAGATGTATTTGGATTGAACAAGCTATGTTTCACTGAAACTTTCACTTGCTCCTTGCAGGTTGATTTTGATGATGTGGCCGCAATAAACCCAGAACTCTTACAGCTTCTTCCCTTACACCCGAAGGACAACCTGCCCCTGCAGGAAAATGTAACAGTCCAAGTATGTGCCTGTCTTCTGGCTGCAGTCACTGCCCCAGAGGATTCACTTTGCTTATTGACTCTTTGCTGATTTATTTTCTGGGACTGCCTCTGACTTCAGTACAGCATATGGGCCCAGGATAGGCCCTTGAGAACTGACATGGGCCATATATATTGTGGCGGTTTGTTTTGTTTTTCAGAAACAAAAACGCAGATCAGTCAACTCGAAAATTCCTGCTCCAAAAGAAGGTAAATGGATTTCTACTGGCTTGTTGTCATGGAGTTTGTGTCAGGAATGATGTCCTTGGGGCTCAGAGTTGTGGAAGCTGGGAAGTAGACTCATTGCTCCACTTTAGCAGGTGCCTTCTATGTGGGCTGAGTCCTGCCCTATGTTCCAAGTGTCTTTATCAATGACAAAGAATCCAACCTACATGGGCGTGATGGCTCACGCTTGTAATCCTAGAACTCTGGGAGGCCAAAGGGGGAGGATCGCTCAAGGTCAGGAGTTTGAAACCAGCCTGAGCAAGAGCGAGACCCCGTCTCTACTCAAAATAGAGAGAAATGAATTGGCCAACTAAAAATATATAGAAAAAATTAGGTGGGCATGGTGGCACATGCCTGTAGTCCCAGCTACTCGGGAGGCTGAGGCAGAAGGATTGCTTGAGCCTAGGAGTTTAAGGTTGCTGTGAGCTAGGCTGATGCCACCGGACTCTAGCCCGGGTAACAGAGTGAGACTCTGTCTCAAAAAAAAAAAGAAGTGCTGTGGAGAATGGGGGGTTAGGGTAGGAGAGAATAACCTCAGTGTTTCATGGTCTAGGAGAAGGCTGGGCTTTCTCTACAGAAGTAGTTGGTATCAACCTACTTTGGCTACTGGATGGAATGTGAGTGTAGGGGGTGGCTATAGGCATAAGCTGTCCAAGAAACCCACCTTATTATTCAGAGTCAGCTGTACCTTGAAAGCTGATGAGCCTTCACGCCTATCCAGGCCCAGGAGTGATCATTGCCCTGGCATGATCGAGCTACCTCAAGGACCTAGAGAATACTTGGCTGGAGCTTCAGGTTCTGGGAGCCCTGAGTAGACGTGGTGCCATCCCAAGCCTGAGCTGGGCCTGGATGGTGTGCTGGCCCTCCCTTGCTGGATGCACCATAAGAGCCTGCAGGAGATGTGGGAATGGCAACAGTCCCATTCCATATGCATGTCCTAAAGGGATATTGCCACAGCTCATTTTAATGGAAAAAAAAAAATCTTCAAAAGCATGTTTGCTAGTAAACAGTATAAATAAAATATAAGATTGTAAATCATTAGTGAAATTGGAAAAATTATAATAATTCATGCTCTTTATGAAGGATAAGGATTACATATAGCCATCAGCCTAAACTTATAATACTTAGGAATTCAGTACAAGCTGGTGTTTGCTTCTATGATACCATGTGTTCTGTTTACAAATTTATGACTTGATGTATTTTATAGGTGATAAATTATTTCTGTTTATGAAAAGGAACTATATAGATGGGTAGAAATTGACAAGAATTCAGGTATAACTCAATTATTTCTCTCAGTTAAGCATTCTTCTTCTTATTTTTTTTATTTTTTTGAGACAGAGTCTCACTCTGTTGTACGGGCTAGAGTGCCCTGGCATCAGCCTAGTTCACAGCAACCTCAAACTCCTGGGCTCAAGCAATCCTTCTGCCTCAGCCTCCTGAGTAGCTGGGACTACAGACATGTGCCACCATGCCCGGCTAATTTTTTTCTATATATTTTTAGTTGTCCAATTAATTTCTTTCTATTTTTAGTAGAGACGTGGTCTCGCTCTTGCTCAGACTGGTCTTGAACTCCTGATCTCAAACGATCCTCCTGCCTCAGCCTCCCAGAGTGCTAGGATTACAGGTGTGAGCCAGCATGCCCGGCCTAAGCATTCTCTAAGATTCTAGAAAATCAATGTAACTAATTCCATGGGTTTCTGATAATGTAGTCTGGGCTTGTAAAGCTGTGGTCCTCAACCCCTGGGCCACGGATGGGTACTGGTCTGTGGCCTGTAAGGGACCCAGCTCTACTGTGCACTGCTCCCCAACCCCTACCAGTCCATGGAAAAATTGTCTTCTATGAAACTGAAGAACCAGGGGGCCACACAGCAGGAGGTGAGCAGGGGTGAAGGGGCACAGTGAGCACATTTACAGCCACTCCCCATCACTCGCATCACCACCTGAGCTCTGCCCAGCCCCCCCTCCCCAGTTCTCTCCCAGGGAAAATGTCTTCCATGAAACTGGTCCCTGGTGCCAAAGAGGTTGGAAACCACTGCTGTAAAGCATCCTGGGGCAGTGGAAAAAGTCCAGAATGTGTAATCTAACACCTGGGGGTTCATATCCTGGCTCTGGCACTTACCAGTTGAATGACGTTGAAAGAGTTACTTAATGTCTCTGAGCCTTAATGTCCTTTTATTTATTTTTTTTTTTGAGACAGAGTCTCACTTTGTTGCCCAGGCTACAGTGAGTGCCG
>VBSM01000529.1:30479213-30491188 GCA_008086735.1 Cheirogaleus medius
TCCGAAAAAAAAAAACAAAAAAGAATCATGAAAGGAATGCTGAATCCTTCTGTAGGGTGTAGTAGGATGAGAAAACTGGGAACAAAATCTAGTGCTACCTTCTTGTACTCTGGAGTAGCTAATAGGGGAGGCAGGGGTCTTAATGTTAGATCTTGGCCCCTGACTAGACCTGATATGGGATTGGAAGGGAGGGGTTCTTCTGGACAAGCTTTCTATTGACTGATTGATTGAGACAAGAGTCTTTCTCTGTGCCCTGGCTAGAGTGCAGTGGCGTCATTGTAGCTCACTGAAACCTCAAACTCTTGGGCTCAAATGATCCTCTTGCCTCAGCCTCCCGAGTAGCTGGGACTACAGGCATGTGCCACCACACTCGGCTAATTTTTCTATTTGTAGTACATTTCTTGCTCAGGCTGGTCTCAAACGCCTGGGCTCAAGGAATCCTCCCTCAGCCTCCCAGAATGGTAGGACTACAGGTGTGAGTGAACAAGCCTGCTTTTGATATTGCTCTGACCCTTTACTGTTGGTTCCTTCCTGTCATCCTCTTGCAGATTGAAGAGCACAGGATATGTGTCTGTGTTAGGAAACGCCCGCTGAACAAGCAAGGTAAGTCCTGTTCAGTCAGGAAGAGACTTGGGGCTGACTGAGGGTCTGTCTGTGTCCAGGGAGCACCCACTGAAATACTTTCCTTCTGCAGAATTGGCCAAGAAAGAAATTGATGTGATTTCCATTCCTAGCAAGTGTGTCCTCTTGGTACATGAACCCAAATTGAAAGTGGACTTAACAAAGTATCTGGAGAACCAAGCATTCTGCTTTGACTTTGCATTTGATGAAATGGCTTCCAATGAAGTCGTCTACAGGTTAGTTCTTTGCCTCTTTCGCCCCCCCCTCTTGTGCCTTGCGTCTTTAATGTGGGATGTTCTGAGGCCCTTCTGGCCTCCTCTCATGTTGGAGCTCTGGCTCCTAGCCCCAGGAAGGCCTGTTTGGGGCCTGCCACATCCCCTTTTGCAGCTTTCAAGGTCTATCCTTGAATGGATCATGAGAGAGATATTACCCATTACACTGAAGCAGGGCTGCACAGGCTCCAGGGGTTCTTGCAGGGTCTTATGTGGTCTCCCCATTTACCCACTGGGCTTAGCAGACTTATGGAACTCCAGATCTGCTCTGTCCAAAATGACACCCACTAGCCTCGTATGGCTATGCAAATCTTAAGTAAAAGTTAAATAAAATTAAAAATGTACTGCCTTACCCACATTTCAATTGATTAGTAGCCACGTGTGGCAGTGGCTACTGTTGGACAGCACAGAAGAGAACATTTCCATCATCTTGGAAAGTTCTACTGGACACTGCTCTAGAGCAAAGGCTGACAAACTATGGCCCATAGGCCAAATTTGGCTCATGATCCCTTTTTGTGTGGCTCTCAAACCAAGAATAGTTTTTATGTTTTTAAAGAGTTATATAAAAAAAAAAAAAAACAAAGATGTGATGGAGACCTAAGTAGCCCGTGAAGCTTAAAACATTTTAGACCCCTACTTTAGAGGGTTTCCCCTGATCTTTGTAGTGTGTCTGATGCTGGAAGTTGGCTGCTAAGCGCAGGCTTTCATCCCATGTCTCTGGGGTCAGAGGAGGGGCTAGATGGCTCAGAGTGTGGGGCCATCAGCTCATGCCTGGCAGTCCAGCATCCCCTCCACCACCACCACTAGTTGGTCAGGGATACTTCAGATTCATAAGTGGGGTCAGGGTCCCAGCTGACCCTAACCCCACTTATAAATCTCCCTTTAAGACTCCTGTCTAAGGGAGGAGAGGAGTGCTATTCTTAGGAGGAGGAATTGAGAGCCCTGGGAACTCTGCAGTGGAACGGTAGCAAGACCATGTTCCTGGGAGCACATTTTGGGAACAGATAGACTCTTCCCCTCTTCATCCTTTCTCCTAGGTTCACAGCAAGGCCACTGGTACAGACAATCTTTGAAGGTGGAAAAGCAACTTGTTTTGCATATGGCCAGACGGGAAGTGGCAAGACACACGTGAGTATTTCAGACCTAGTAGGGAGAGAGCCTTCCCACTGGGTCCCTGAAAAGGAAGACAACGAGTTCCTTACAGAAAGTCCCCTCGGTGCAGATTCCCCATCTGTAGATACTCTTATGGTGCCAGACGAAAGAAGCGGCCTTAGCAAGTCCATCCTTCTGGCTTTGGTGTGGCCCATTGTGGTGATGGAGCCAGCAGTGCTCTGGGCTAGGCCAGAGACCCTTTACTGTGGTCTTCTTCCCCTTCCTTTTGCAGACTATGGGAGGAGATCTCTCTGGGAAAGCCAAGAATGCATCCAAAGGGATCTACGCCATGGCCTGTAAGTACCATGTTTCCCTGAAAATAAGACAGGGTCTTATGTTTATTTTTCCTCAAGAAGACACCCTAGGGCTTATTTTCAGGGGATGTGTTATTTTCCCCTGAAAGCCTCAGCTTGCAGCACGAACAGGATGGCCGGGACCTGACAGGGGAAGCCAACCTTGTTGGTTGGGCTGCCCGCACCTTTCTGGTCACCTCTGGGATAGTAGATGTCACGATGGGGCAGATGAGAAGGGCTGCTCATCTTCTTTACCGCTCCGGGACAAAATGCATGGGTTGTGCAGATACGCCGCGTAGCCACGCCCATCACTAGGTCTTATTTTTGGTGTAGGGCTTATATTGCGCAAATGCTTAGAAATCCTGCTAGGGCTTATTTTATGGGTAGGTCTTATTTTCGGGGAAACAGGGTAGTGTGTTCTGCCACATCAGGGTTGGGCACAGAAAGGCAGGTTGCTTACTTAGCCAGGTTCTCTCCCTCAGCCCGGGATGTCTTCCTGCTGAAGAATCAGCCCCGCTACCAGAAACTTGGCCTGGAAGTCTATGTGACATTCTTCGAGATCTACAATGGGAAGGTAGCTGGCAGGAAGCCCCTTGTTTGTGCTGTTGGGGCCCCTGAACTTTCTAAAACCTTAAAGTTGGTTAAAAGTTGAAGAAGCCAATCAACCTGTTAGCTGTCAAGCCTTTGATGGGCCACTCTGCCTTGGTGTGTATGAGGTTTTATCCAACAGTGAGATGGCACCCAAGCTCAACACGTATGAAGGGATAGTCCTCAGGGCTACCCCTCAGGAGGAAGGTTTGCATGTGTGTGCCATTATTAATAGGATATTGTGTGCTATGCACTGTTCTAAGCACTTTTCTTGTCTCAACTTTACAGATGAAAAGCAAGGCTAGAGTGGTTAAGTAACTTGCCTAGTCTTACAGCTAGTAAAGTTGCAGAGTCACATCAAACTGAGGCAACCTGGTTCAGATCCCAAGTGTATTGCGCTCTGCTAATCTGAGATCTGTCAAGCCCGTATTCTCTCTGCCTTTCCTGCTCTTTGTCCTTGTCTAAGCTGGGGCAGGCTCTGTCCAAGGGAAGAATTGGGTGGGTGCCTGGTGCCTGATGGCCTTCGCCTCACACCCCCTGCCTGGCACAGCTATTTGACCTGCTCAACAAGAAGGCCAAGCTTCGTGTGCTGGAGGACGGCAAGCAGCAAGTGCAGGTGGTGGGGCTGCAGGAGCACCTGGTTAACTCTGCTGATGATGTCATCAAGATGATCGACATGGGCAGCGCCTGCAGGTCAGAGTCTGGTGAGAGAAAGGGTCTCGTGCCTGGTTCAGGTGTAAGGTCTCATTCTGAGCCCATTTCTGTTTCCATAGAGTACTATTTTCCCCCAGCTTGGCAAGGGCTATAAAAACCTTTGCTTTAAGGAGTATCAATGAGGTAGATGATCCAGGGCCAGAGGCTCATGAAAACCAAGTCAAAGGCTGGGCATGGTGGCTCACACCTGTAATCCTAGCACTCTGGGAGGCCAAGGCGGGAGGATCACTCAAGGTCAGGAGTTCGAAACCAGCCTAAGCAAGAGCGAGACCCCGTCTCTACTAAAAATACAAAGAAATTAATTGGCCAACTAAAAAATATATATATTAAAAAAAAATAGCGGGCATGGTGGCACATGCCTGTAGCCCCAGCTACTTGGGAGGCTGAAGCAGTAGGATTGCTTGAGCCCAGGAGTTTGAGGTTGCCGTGAGCTAGGCTGACACCATGGCACTCTAGCCCGGGCAACAGAGTGAGACTCTGTCTCAGAAAAAAAAACAAAAACAGAACCAAGTCAAAGTATCTTAAATTTAACCAAGGCAGGCATTATTTGTAGGCTGTTACCCCAAAGGCATGCTTCCTGGCTTCTGTGGGCTTCTCCTTGCTTTTCCTTCCCTTTGCTCTGAGTCTGTTCAGGGCTGGAAGTAACGGGGCCATGGTTCCTCTGTACAGAAGTAGGGAACTGCTTTTCCACCGGGGCCCTAGGCATGGCACAGTGGGGTGCTCGGCAGCTATGGAGTTCCAGGGAGGGGGATGCCCTCTGTGAGGCCCTCAAGTTCTGTTAAGTAGTTCATGACAGCTCCCTCTTCCCTGTGCCCTTTAGCAGAGGCAGCGCATCCTTCCCCATGTACTTATAGGCCCCCAGGTCTGGCCAAGGCCCCAGCACAGAATCCAGCACTGATTTGCCTGCCAGGAAAATGTATTAGGTCCAGAGTTAGAGGGAGAGCTGCTGCCAGACAGCATGGAAGTCTGGGACAGGAAGACACCGGACTTCTTAGAGTCCTGACCTAGGTCCCTTCCTTACCAGAGAGCTTACTGCTTTGGACTGGGGTGGTTTGGACTCTGGGGTGCCACAGAGGCTGGTGACCAGAAGCCCATAACCTGTCTTTATCCTTCTTTGCCATAGGACCTCTGGGCAGACATTTGCCAACTCCAACTCCTCCCGCTCCCATGCCTGCTTCCAGATTCTTCTTCGAGCCAAAGGGAGAATGCATGGCAAGTTCTCTTTGGTGGATCTGGCAGGGAATGAGCGTGGTGCGGACACTTCCAGTGCTGACCGACAGACCCGCATGGAGGGTGCAGAAATCAACAAGAGTCTCCTGGCATTGAAGGTAGCAGGGGCTAGCTAGAAGTGGATGGCCTGGGGAGCTGCTGGGAAAGGAGGGAGTGGTCAGCTCAAGAGGAAAGAAGGGACCTCAGTTGTTCCTGCTGCCCCACAGGAGTGTATCAGGGCCCTGGGACAGAACAAGGCTCACACCCCGTTCCGAGAGAGCAAGCTGACACAGGTGTTGAGGGACTCATTTATCGGGGAGAACTCAAGGACTTGCATGGTGAGTAGGTTCTCTTTGGGGATGGAGTTACTTTCCAAGGAGACATTTAGTCCTGTCCCTGAGCAGGAGGCTCAACATCACTGGCTGCCTGGGTTTCCAGACTCTAACTTGACTGGGCTTCTATACCTTGCTTTTCCACAACGGCCTCCTCATGGCCTACCTAAGCAGGGAGGAAAGGATCTACTCCCTTTACTATGTGTAGGTGCAGCTCTTGGTTTGGGGGAAGTCATTTCTCCCTTTCCTGGTGAAAAGTAAATTCCAGAATTCAGAAGGTGGGCCTTTGGGTTAGCAGGAGAGAGGGAAGTCCTTTTCCATGGCTTCCCTCAGGTTCATTGGCTCCTAGCCTAGGAAATAGCCTGGAGCATGAGGCTACATCCTTGAATGACTTCTCCTTCCCTATTTTATCCCCAAGCCCTTCTAGGTGAGTTCTACCATCCTTTTCCTCCAGGGCATGTTCTCTCCACTACCTTCTGGGTTGGGGACTTTTCATAAGGAAGGTAGGGTTTTCTGAGTAAGCTCTAAACTCTTCTAGCTGAGGCATTATCCCTTGTTCTGGGTGAACTAAAGTCTCAGCAGGATCCACAGAGTTTTGAAATAAGACCTTGGGAGCAGGAATGTCTCAGGAAAGGGATAAAGTGGCAGAAGATAATTAGATGTGCCTTTGAAAGCAAGACACCGATGTTTAAGGCACATTAATTTGCAGTGCCCATGGGGCAAGTTGCCTAGCACAGCATGGGTGCTCAGTGAGTCCTCCCACCAATACCATGTGGGTCTTGGGGGCTTGAAGAGGCTCCTCCTAGAAGCCATTCGGGGACAGGCTGTATAGTATCCTCACCCTTGATTCTCAGCTTTTATCTACCGTGCTTCTTTTGCAGATTGCCATGATCTCACCAGGCATAAGCTCCTGTGAATATACTTTAAACACACTGAGATATGCAGACAGGTACTGGTGCCTACAGCCAGGCGGGGTGGGGCAGGACTGGGGAAGGGAATGGCAGTGATGAGAGGGGAGGAGGCTTTGGGGCCTCAGTGCCTACTGTATATTCTTCTGTGTGACTCTGAATCTGAGGCTTGGGAGTTCAGCCATGGTGCTAGGTCTCTCCTAGTCCCCTTGGGGCCCTGGTGGGGAGTCAGCAGTATATAAGAGTCTTTTCTAGTCCAGCTCCAGTCTGTGCCACCTCTCCTTGGCTGAAGGAAAAGTTGCTGCTCCATCCTTTTGGAGCCTTAAGCCTCACAGCCTGAGTGGCACCACTCTTGTGGTGAGTGCCAAGGGGGCTGCTGTGGGATCTGACACATTCTTGTTTCTTCAGGGTCAAGGAGCTAAGCCCCCACAGTGGGCCCAGTGGAGAGCTGCCAACCCAGATGGAAACAGAAGAGATGGAAGCCAGCTCTAACGGGAACTTGATCACAAGCAATGTAAGGGGCAGGATAAGGACAGGCGAGACAGAAATGTGCCCTGCTGAGGTGGGAACTGACCCACACAGTTGTGTCTTTCTTCTTGACCCCCTTAGTTCTCCAAGGAAGAGGAGGAACTGTCTTCCCAGATGTCCAGCTTTAATGAAGCCATGACGCAGATCAGGGAGCTGGAGGAGAGGGCTGTGGAAGAGCTCAAGGAGATTACACAGGTGGGGAGCTGGCCCTGGCCATGGGGGATTGAACAGCCATCCCAGCTCAGCCCTCAGAGTGCTTAGTGCCATTCCTGGAACATGACCTGGGCTTGCTCCCGTGAGTCTTCAGGTTGGGATGGCAAGAAGCAGCCCTCTACACTAGCACTCCTTAATTCTCCATCTGGGCAGCTGATTGCCACAGCCTCTTCAGCCTGGCACACGTAGGCTTTCCTGCACCCTCCTAGCCAGAGCTAGTCTCACTTCTCCATGCTTGAGGGTCTGGGGGTGACTCATATGCAGAGATCTTGTCTTATTTATTCAGTGACTGTTCCAGTTCCTATGCTGAAACCAAAGACCAAAATGTCAAGTGTAGATAATAGACCCCCAAGTAAGACTTGAGATGAATCCTGACTCTTCTATTCACAAGCTGATTTCTTTGTGAACGTTATTTAGCCTCACTAGGCCTTTTTCTTCATCCCTAAAACGGGCAAAACAAGATGGTTGTATCTGAGGATTATGTGATAGGCTTATAAAATGTCAGCATATCCAAACCTAGGTATTCTGTTAAAAAAAAAAAAAAAGCTAAATAAATAAAGCATCAGCATAGTGACCATGTGGTCAGTGTTTAGTCAGTGGTAGAAGCTGCTGCTGTGGAAGAGCAAACGGTGGGGAGGTAGAGAAGAGAAGGAGGTCCTAACACAGTGGGGCGCTCAGAGGATTGCAGGGTGGAAAGGAAGAACCTAGGGCACATGTAACGGCGGGGATTGTGAAGGAAGAGTGCTCAGGGGTACGGAGGTTTGAAAGGATGTGGCACTTCCAGGATGAATGAGAGGTTCACTGTGGTCAGAGCAAAACGAGTGGGCAGGTGATGGAGGGAGATTGAGGCTATGGACAGGTTAGCAGGGATCTGATGCTAAAATACCTTATATATAGTTTATACCAAAGGCCTGGACTTTTTATTCTGAGGGCAGCAGAGGCATTCAGAGGGAGTTAAGCAGAGAGGTAACATGGTCATATCAGAACTTCAGATACATCCCTGTTGCCACCATGTAGAACTTAGCTTTCAGGGCTTGAAGAGAACAAAGGCCGGGTGCGGTGGCTCACGCCTGTCATCCCAGCACACTGGGAGGCCGAGGCGGGCAGATCGCTCAAGGTCAGGAGTTCAAAACCAGCCTGATCAAGAGTGAGACCCCGTCTCTACTAAAAATAGAAAGAAATTAATTGGCCAACTAAAAATATATAGAAAAAATTAGCCGGGCATGGTAGTGTATGACTGTAGTCCCAGCTACTTGGGAGTCTGAGGCAGAAGGATTGCTTGAGCCCAGGAGTTTGAGGTTGCTGTGAGCTAGGCTGATGCCACGGCACTCACTCTAGCCTGGGCAACAGAGTGAGAGTCTGTCTCAAAAAAAAAAAAAAGAGATGTTGGTGCCTAGACCAAGGTGTGTCCATGGCCACGGATTGGAATGAGGGCATAAGATTCAAGAACTATTTAAGAATCCTTTAGGGAGAATTGGGAGGATTTGGTGACAAGCAGGGTAACAGAATAAAGTCACTCAGATTTCTGGTTCGTGCATCAGGACCATAGTGCCATTCATCTGACACAGGATAGGGACGAGTTTGGGATAGGAAGAAGATGGATTCCAGCTGAAGATTTCTCCAGGGGAGAGGGTCAGGAGGCAGGCTACAGGCCATGGACAGAGGCATGGCATCTGCACAGGCATCCACAGTGCAGATGGTAGAGGCCCAGGAATGATTTGCTAAAGTGGTTTGGTCATTATTGAACTGACAAAGTCTTCCCTCTGTTGTTGCAGCAAGGACCAGGCTGGCTTGAGCTATCTGAGATGACCGAGCAGCCGGACTACGACCTAGAGACGTTTGTGAACAAAGCGGAATCTGCCCTGGCCCGGCAAGCCAAGCACTTCTCAGCCTTGCGAGGTGAGTGTGGCTGGACAGGGTGCAGGTGGATGATGGTGGCCTCTGCTGGCTCCTGGGTGACTGCAGGTGATAGCAGCTCTGCCCTGAGTGAATGGGAGCCTCTCCGACCCAGACCAACCCCATGTGTACCACCAATCCTTCCTTCCAGATGTCATCAAGGCCTTGCGCCTGGCCATGCAGCTGGAAGAGCAGGCTAGCAAACAAATAAGCAGCAAGAAATGGCACCAGTGACGACTGCAAATAAAGATCTGTTTGGTTTCACCAGCCTCTTCCTGTCCCTCCCCTGAAACTTTGGGCACCTGGTGGGTCTAGTCAGGGTCTGAGCTGGGAAAGGCTTCAGTAAATGCCACATTATGGGGGCATCAGGATCCAGGGCAGCTGGGGAGGGGTTCAAAGTGACATGGGACACTACTTTCCTTTTCCTCAGTTGTCGCCCTCAAGGGAGCAAGGAAGAAGGAGCTTTTTAGTTAGCCATCTGCATTGCCCTTCCTTCCATCAAGAGAGGAGTGCTCTCTGGTGTATAGTTTCCCATTGGGCAGCATCCTGCCTGTGTGGACTGGCTGCTGGTAGAGGGCTCTCTGTGGTTGTTCGGCCTCTGGGGAGAGAGAAGGAGCCTTTAGTCTAGCTCTCAGCTGGCTCTGGCCTACCTTCCACCCCTTTGGTCTGACCACTGCTATGTCCTGTACTTTAAAAAATGTTTCTTGGGACCTCTTCCTTCCTTGCTGTTTCTTGAGGCCCAAGAGGATCCCTATACTGTTTTCTGTTTTATGTGTTTATAAATTGTGTGTAACAATAAAGAAAGAGGGAAAAATATCAGCCTTTTGAGTGATGTGTGGGAAGGGGCTGGGATGTGTCTGAGCCTTCTGGGACTAAGAACACTACTGCAGCTTTGGCCCTTGGGTAGTGCCAATTCCATAGCCACACCTGCTCTTCCAGTGACACGATGAACACTCCAACCTGTGACTTGTTCAGTGTTTATTAGGTGTTTACTAGGCTCCAGGCCTGCTCATGGGAATAGGAACTGTAAGTAGAAAGATGACACTCTGTCTGATACAGTCTGCTCAAGGCCCATTAAAAGATTCTGTCGGGCTGGGAGTGGTGATTCACACCTGTAATCCCAGTACTTTGGAAGGCCAAGACAGGAGGATCGCTTGAGCCCAGGAGTTGGAGACCAACCTGGGCAACATAGCAAGACCCCATCTCTACTGAAAATTTAAAAATTAGCTGGGCAGAGTGACTCACACTTGTAGTCCCAGCTATTCAGGAGGATTGCTTGAGCCCAGGAGTTTGAGGCTGCAGTGAACTTTGTCCATACCAGTATAATCCAGCCTGGGTGACAGAGTAAGACCCTATCTCAAAAAAAAAAAAAAAATTCTATGGGAACAGTGACAAGAAAGTAATTGACTTGCTGGATAGGAAAGGATCTGAAGGGCACACCAGTTTGGTCTTGCTAAAAGGTCTGCCAGGTGGACTGAGGGACCAAGCATAGGGCATGGGCAATTTAGGAACTGGAGGACTGCAGGTTCCGTGTCATGGGACATGAATATCTGAGTGGTAATGAAGTGTCACTAAAAGGTTGTAAGCCCAGGAACCACATAGCCAAATAAGTGTTTAGGAAGGCCACGGTCAGGGCCTGGGTGGGAAGCATGGGGCATGTAGGCTACTGCAGAAACCAGTGTGCAGTGGGCTCAGGAAGACAAGGTTCTGGCCTCAACCTCACTCAAGTTCTTCATTTGCAAAATAGCATTCTCTACCTCATGGTGAGAGAATTACGTGAGTTTGAGGTACTACCATTCAATAACCATTAAATTCTGAATCATAAATTTGACAGAAATGGCACTACCTCTGTGGCCTTGAAAAAAGATGCCTGAACTTTATCCTTCATCTATAAAATGAAACTACCAATACTCACCTCACAGAATTATGAGGACTAAATGAAAGAATGCCACCATCCTGGACCTAATCACCCAAAATACTACGAGACTCCCTAACTAGTCTCCCTCCTTGCATTCTTGATTCCCAGTGACCCATTCTCTTCAACCAGCCAGAAGAATCTTTATAAGTTAACTCTCCTGGAACCCTTTCATACCTCCCTTTGCACAAAAGATAAATTCTCAATGCCTTACTGCAAACTATTAGGCCCTGTCTGGAGCTCCATTGCTCCAACTGGAATACAGAACAGTTTGGAGGTTACCAGACCTGCTTCTAAAGCCACACTGCAGGGTGGGATCCTAGCTCTGTGCCTGCAGAACCTTTAGTGGATTATGTAACCTTTCTGTGCTGTTTGAGAAATGGGGATAATATTGGTATATGGAGTTGTAATAAAAATTGAGTTAAATACAGTGAGTACAATACCTCACATTTAATAACTCCTCCATAAATACTACATAATTTAAGCACATAAGGACAAAGATTTTTGTTTTATTCAATAGTGTGTCCACAGTGTCCAGAACATATGTTAAGCCCAATATACATTTTTGAATGAATGAATAAATTGTATCTCCTACCATTCAATGTTCTCTAACCACACTGGCCTTTGTTTCTTGAATATGCCAGGGCTTTTTTTTTTATGTAACAACTTTATTGATATATAATTCACATACCATAAAATTCATTTAAAGTGATTTTTAGTATACTCAATTGAGCAACTATCAACATTACCTAATTCCAAAAACATTTTTGTCATCCAAAAAGAAACCCCATTCACATTAGCAGTTATGCCTCAATCCCCTCTCCCCTCAGCCCTAGGCAATTACTGATCCTTGTTTCTCCATGGATTGTTATTCAGGACAATTCATACAAATGGAATCATACAATATGTGGTCTTTTGTGTCTGACTTCTTTCACTTAGCATGTTTTCAAGGTTCATCGATGTAGTATGTACCAGTATTTTATTCCTTTTTATAGCCAAATAATATTCCATTGTATATGTATATACCAAGCTTTGTTTACCCATCAGCTGGTAAACAACTAATTGATGAACAATCAGTTGGATCATTTCTACTTTATAGCTAATGCTGCTGTTTACATTTATATGTGTTTTTGTGTGATGCGCATATATCTTCAATTCTCTTGGATATATTCAAGTCCTTTGCCCTTTTTTTTAAGAGATGGGATATTATGGGCTGGGCGGGTTGGCTCACACTTGTAATCCTAGCACTCTGGGAGGCCGAGGAGGGCGGATCGCTCAAAGTCAAGAGCTCAAGACCAGCCTGAGCAAGAGCGAGACCCCGTCTCTACTAAAAA
>VBSM01000529.1:30509333-30526165 GCA_008086735.1 Cheirogaleus medius
GGCTCAAGCAATCCTCCTGCCTCAGCCTCCCAAGTAGTTGGGACTACAGGCACGCATCACCGTGCCTGGCTAATTTTTCTATTTTTAGTAGAGACGGGGTCTCGATCTTGCTCAGGCTGTTCTCAAACTCCTGAGCTCAAGCGATCCTCCCACCTCAGCCTCCTAGAGTGCTAAGATTATAGGTGTGAGCCACCGCACCCAGCCAAATTCATACTTTTAGGTCCTAATGCCAATACCTCAGAATGTGACTGTATTCAGATAGGGCCTTTAAAGAGGTAATTAAAAATGAGGCCATTAGAGTGGGCCCTAATCCAATTTGACTGGAGTTCTTATGAGAAGAGGAGATTAGGACACAAAGAGATGATGCCAGGGTGCACACACAGAGAAAAAAACCATGTGAAGTTAGAGGGAGGAGACCACCATCTACAAGCCAAGGAGAGAAGTCTCGGAAGAAATCAACCCTGCTGGCAACTTGTTCTTGGACTTCCAGCCTCCAGAACTGTGAGAAAATAAATTTCTGTTGTTTACACCACCTAGTCTGTGGTATTTTGTTATGGCAGCTCTAGCAAACTAATACAGAGACATTTTGCTTTATTTTCCAAATATAAAATTGCAATATTGAATGTGCCTTTTGAAGCTCTCCATGCCTCAGCCCCACTTAGCTGGGGGATCTGTCCCTTTTAGCCCCACCACTACCATATCCCCCCCGCCCCCCACAAACTGCTGACCTGCAGGCATAAAGGCAGACTCCTGAGCACTGCGCTTAGGCCTCCAGCACCCCTCGCTCATCTAGGCTCCTAGTATTTCTCCGCGTCTCAGGGTCTCAGGCTGCTTCGGGTCTCGCTTCAGTTGCTCGGGAAGGGCAGGTCAGAGAGTTGGCCCTGTGGGCCTGAAGAGGAATTGGGTGGGATCCCTCTGACAGGCATATGAAGGAGATGAAATAGAGATGAGGCCAAAGGTCAGGGGAGAAGCAAGGCACTATGACAATAATCCCAACAACAGAGACAGACCTAGCCAGGGTATGAGGCCAAGATGGAGCCGAATGGACAGATATGAGAGGTGTTTGGGAGATAAACAGGCATTGGGCACTCAGTAAATGTTTGTTGACTTTCTGGGCCACTCCACTCTTTCTAAAGCAGGCTCTTCTGTTTACTCTCCTGTTTGCTTCCTTCACAGCACTTGTCACAGCCTGCAATTACCTTGTTTGTGTACTTGCCTGTTGTCTGTTTCCATCAAGCAGAATTTGAACTAAATGAGGGCTGCAGCCTTGAGCAGTCTTATTCCAGACAACGCCTGGCACTTAGCAGATGCTTTTGATAAATGTTTGGGGACTGAATGGCTTTGTAATCGATTGGATGGTACAGAGGGAGGGCAGGGAGGTGAGAGACGACAAGGCCAGGAGGAGGGCTGTGATCCTGGAACAAATATTCCAGAGGGATTAAGAACCCACCTCTGGGCTGGGCTCCGATGATGGTAATCCTAGCACTCTGGGAGGCTGAAGTGGGAGGGTCACTTGAGCTCAAGAGTTTGAGACCAGCCTGAGCAAGAGTGAGACCCCATCTCTACAAAAAATAGAAAAAATTAGCAGGGTGTTGTGGTGCCCACCTGTAGTCCCAGTTACTTGGGAGGCTGAGGCAGGAGGATCACCCACTGCATTCTACCCAGGGCAACAGAATGAGACTCTATCTAAAAAACAAAACAAAAAAACCCCTCTGTTTCTGGCCCTGGGAAAGGTGGGCATTGAGCAGGGATCTAGGGGTGCAGATGGTCGCGGGACTAGCTGCCCAGTGACTCATGGCTGGCATTTGAGCAATTCCCATTCTTCACTTTCTGGCCTTCTGGCTGCAGACCGAGGAAGTGGATATTTTCACAGGAAGGGAATATGGGACCCTGCAGGAACCGGAGATCTGTTCCTCAAGAGTGTAGAAGTGCGCAGCGGAAGATGTGGCCTGGCGCATTGTAAAAGCCTAGAATACCAAGCTCCGTTTGACCGCCACACTCAGCAGGGCAGCCCACGGGCGGCACGGGACTGTGCCATTCCTTCCAGGCCCTACAGGGGGCAGCACTGGGCTGGGCCTGGGTGCTCCGGCTGAGGGCGTGGGAAGCACGCGGTCCACACGCTTAAAGGGGAGTGTTGGTGACACGCCCGGGCAAAAGCAAGCGCCGCCCCTGCCTCTCCCTTCCGGGCTGGAACGCTGATCTTCTAGCTGCTGGGGAGACGTCCCCAGATGTCCTGTTCCACCCGGACTTCAGCCCCCGCCCCGAAGGATGGGGAATGAAAGAGGCTCCAATTAACGGGACTCTCAGTTACCAAGGAGGGCTAAGGGAGGGGACAGGGACCAGTTAGCCCCTGCGTGCCTGTCGCACCTACGTGGTGACGAGCAGTATGGCTGTCTTTAAGGCGTGACCAGGGGGCGGGGCCTCGAGGTGCATTGCATTAGGTAAGAGGAGGAGCTTCTGGGTGACGAAAGGCCTGGGAAGGGGCGTGGCCCCTCCGTGACTTGCCGCCAGGAAGGGGGAGGGACTCCAGTGACGCGACGCGGGGAGGGGGCAGGCGTTCATTGATAAAAACGCCGGGCTCCCTCGGGCGCGAGCGCAGCGTAGCAAATCCAGGCAGTGCCACGCGCGGCCGGGGCCGGGCGGAACCGAGAACAAGCTGGGCCCGCGCTGCGTCGCGCCGCCCGCATGGAGCCCGCCGCCGGCTTCCTGTCCCTGCGTCCCTTCCCGCGAGCGGCCGCTCCGCCCGCGCCCCCCGCCGGGCCCGGGCCGCCTCCGAGTGCCTTGCCGGGACCTGAGCTGGAGATCCTGGCAGGGTCGCCCGCGCCAGACCCTGGGCGCCTCATTACCGACCCGCGCAGCGGCCGCACCTACTTCAAAGGCCGCTTGTTGGGCAAGGTGGGCCGGGGCAGTTTAGGGGTGGTTCTGGCGGGGGGCGGAGGGGGGCCGCCCCGCTTCTTTTCCGGCGTCGGGCCGGTTGGGGGCGCTTGACCTGAGCGCGGGGACATCTGCGGCTCAGACCCGTCCTCCCCTGGAGCGCCCAGGCTGATGCCCCCACCTTACAGGGGGGCTTCGCCCGCTGCTATGAGGCCACTGACACAGAGACCGGCAGCGCCTACGCTGTCAAAGTCATCCCGCAGAGCCGCGTCGCCAAGCCGCATCAGCGCGAGAAGGTGGGTCTAGGCCCCGCGGAGGAGGGGTGGGGTGGGGATGGTGGCGCGGGAACCCTGGGTGGATGGCAACCTCTGGCCCTCATCGCAGATCCTAAATGAGATTGAACTGCATCGAGACCTACAGCACCGCCACATCGTGCGTTTTTCGCACCACTTTGAGGACAATGACAATATATACATTTTTCTGGAGCTCTGCAGCCGAAAGGTGAGGGATGGTGATTTGGGCAGGGATGGGGGTGGGGGAGAGAAGGGAGTCTTAAGACCCAAAGCTCGGGCCCTTAGCGGGCACAGATGGAAGGGGAGGGTCAGGGAGGGCAGACCAGGGGCTGAGGCAGTGGCTCTTTGCAGTCCCTGGCCCACATCTGGAAGGCCCGGCACACCTTGTTGGAGCCCGAGGTGCGCTACTACCTGCGGCAGATCCTTTCTGGCCTCAAGTACTTGCACCAGCGGGGCATCCTGCACCGGGACCTCAAGCTGGGTGAGACTTTTGGGCCAGCAGGGTAGGGGGTTGGGGAGGGAGGGAGGAAGGACTCTGACACACCTCTCTGCCCCCATCTAGGAAACTTTTTCATCACTGAGAACATGGAACTGAAGGTGGGGGATTTTGGGCTGGCAGCCCGGTTGGAGCCCCCGGAGCAGAGGAAGAAGTGAGTGAGGAGAGGGTTGGCCACAGTCTGTGCATGACAGTGTGTATGTATGTGCGAGGCAAGGTGACCGCCTGACGTGTGCACGTGATAAGTGGGGAAGGGGTGTTGGATGGTATGGATGTGTGAAGGTGGAGGTCGCAGCCTGGGTTACTGGAACTGGTGGAGAGGGTGAGGGTCCTATAGGTGTGTGACACAGATGAGGAGGTGACCTTGAGTCCCTGATGGGGGGGTGTAAGGATTCTCGGAGGTGTATGACTGACCCTGTGTGAAGGGGAAGTGGGCATAGTGCCTATGTGTGTGTGTGTGGCAGATTGGAAGTATGTCAGTGGTGGGATGTGATACCCTGTGTGTGTATAACAAGACCCTCCCTGTTGTGGCCACACTGGGTGTGTGTGACACAGATAGCATGTGTGGCAGATGAGTGTTTATGGGGGATGTGACAGCTGGTGTGTGTGGCACAGACCGTGGGAGGTGACAGCCTGATGCGTGTCTGACAGACGAGACTGGGGGAAGGGATCAGTGATGGACTCTTTGTTGACCCTGGAGGAGGGGGCCAGGCTGGGGGTCAGGGCCTCCCCCATCCTGAAGAGCAGTTAAGCAGCTAGGCCAGGCGGGTGGGTGGGGACTCAGCTGCCATCCTCAGCATCCATTGTCTCAGGACAAGCAGGAACTCTCTGGCCTTTGGTGACAGGCAGCTGCTTTGTCTGGACTCACAGCGGGGGAAGGGAGAGGGACTGCTGAGCTGGGTCTGAGCCTTCCCCTCTCCTCCTCCCTACCACCTTCCAGGACCATCTGTGGCACCCCCAACTATGTGGCTCCAGAAGTGCTGCTGAGACAGGGCCACGGCCCTGAGGCAGATGTGTGGTCACTGGGCTGTGTCATGTGAGTCCCTGGGTCCTGGGTCGGCAGCAGGAAAGTGGTGGGTGTGTGGGGGCATACCCTCCACTTACTCCTGACCCCTCTCCCCACCCCACAGGTACACGCTGCTCTGTGGGAGCCCCCCCTTTGAGACAGCTGACCTGAAGGAGACGTACCGCTGCATCAAGCAGGTTCACTACACGCTGCCTGCCAGCCTCTCGCTGCCCGCCCGGCAGCTCCTGGCCGCCATCCTTCGGGCCTCACCCCGAGACCGCCCGTCTATTGACCAGATCCTGCGCCATGACTTCTTTACCAAGGTGTGTGGCTCCAGTCTGCATATTCCCAGGGGATTGAATGGAGGCAGGTGATAGGTCCCCTGGGGCCTTGGCCTCTCTTCTCTGTTCATGGGGCTCCCTTCCTCAGGCCTACACCCCCGATCGGCTCCCTGTCAGCAGCTGTGTGACAGTACCAGACCTGACACCCCCCAACCCGGCTAAGAGTCTGTTTGCCAAAGTCACCAAGACCCTCTTCGGCAGGAAGAAGAAGAGTGAGTCTGGGGTGTCAGTGGGTGAGGGTGCAGAGCCACAGAGTGGCTGGTTACTTGCATTTCGGGGGTGGGAGAGCGTGGGAGCCTGTGAACTCCTGGGGAGAGTGTGTGTGTTATACGGGCACTTGGGAAGGCCTCTCTGTCATCCCTGTGGATAGCAGCAGGGCTGGGCAGGACACTGAGGGCCTTGTCATCCCTCATCCCCAGGTAAGAACCATTCCGAGGAGCGGGACGAGGTCTCCTGTTTGGTGAGCGGCCTCATGCACACGTCTATTGGCCATCACGATGCCAGGCCCGAGGTGAGGTGCTCACGTGAGCACTGTTCCCCTGACTCACCCCACCCTAGCAGCTGAGGGAAGCCCAGGATAAAAGAGGGTGGTGAAGCATCCAGCCTCGTGGTGGCCTAATTGGCTGTGTCATTAGCCAGGCACAGCTGACCTGGGGTGCCCCGGGAGCCAGGGCAGGGCTGGGCTGTGGACTCTCGAGGATTTGGATTTCAGGGCCTGGCTCACTCCCTTTCCCTGCGCAACCCTCCAGGCTCCAGCAGCTTCTGGTCCAGCCCCTGTCAGTCTGGTAGACACAGCACCTGAGGACAGCTCACCCCGTGGGACACTGGCAAGCAGTGGAGATGGTGAGGAGCCAGGGAGGATGACAGGTGCTAGAGGTTGCTGGGGCTGAGACCAGGGGGCAGAGGGAAGGAGCAGACAGGGGACCTGGCCTGGGTCCTGGGGGCTAATGCTTAAATCTCAATGCCTTGCTCCCTTCAGGGTTTGAAGAAGGTCTCACTGTGGCCACGGTGGTGGAGTCAGCCCTCTGTGCTCTGAGAAACTGTGTGGCCTTCATGCCCCCAGGTAAGGCTGGGGTCTGGTGCACGTAAATGCTGGTGGCAGTTCTGTGGCTGGGAGACCAGGAGCAGGGAGCCTCACTCTCCTCTCCCATGACAGCGGAACAGAACCCGGCTCCCCTGGCCCAGCCAGAACCTCTGGTGTGGGTCAGCAAGTGGGTTGACTACTCCAACAAGTTTGGCTTTGGGTATCAACTGTCCAGCCGCCGTGTAGCTGTGCTCTTCAACGATGGCACACACATGGCCCTGTCAGCCAATAGAAAGTAAGTGCATTATGGGGTACCTGGTACTCAGGCTATTGTACCCAGCAGGGCTGCACCTTGGTGCATGCCCCTGGGCTCAGGGGCCTGCGGTTTCTCAGGAGAGGGGTGTTGGTGCAGGGCTCCCTCTCTGACCTCTGTTTCCCCCTTCTAGGACTGTGCACTACAACCCCACCAGCACAAAGCACTTCTCCTTCTCTGTGGGTGCTGTGCCCCGGGCCCTGCAGCCTCAGCTAGGCATCCTGCGGTATTTCGCCTCCTACATGGAGCAGCACCTCATGAAGGTGTGAGGGCTGGGGTGGGGCACTTTTAAGGACTAACACATCCTGACCCTTTCTGATTCCCCTTTGGTGGTGGTGGGGCTCAAAGCTAGAGGCTAAGGGAGATGTCAGTGGGGAGGGGTCTGACCAGTGACCCACCTGCATCTGCTCCCAGGGTGGAGATCTGCCCAGTGTGGAAGAGGTGGAGATGCCTGCCCCGCCCTTGCTGCTGCAGTGGGTCAAGACGGATCAGGCCCTACTCATGCTGTTTAGTGATGGCACTGTCCAGGTAAAAGCCTGTCCTAGAGTTGATGGGGAAGGTCGGGGAGGCCCAGGGTGCTGGGGAGGAAACTGGGCCTGGGGCGTAGGCCCTAATCACTGTCACCCTCCTGTGCACAGGTGAACTTCTACGGGGACCACACCAAGCTGATCCTCAGTGGCTGGGAGCCCCTTCTTGTGACTTTTGTGGCCCGAAATCGCAGTGCTTATACTTACCTCGCTTCCCACCTTCGGCAGCTGGGCTGCTCCCCAGACCTGCGGCAGCGACTCCGCTATGCTCTGCGCCTGCTCCGGGACCGCAGCCCAGCCTAGGCCCCAACCTGCAGAGCAGGCTGCAACCCAACCCCTCAAGCCTAAGGCCTGTGCCTGTAAGGCTCTGGCCTTTGCCTTTGTGGCCCTCCCCGTCCCTTTGGTGCCTCACTGGGGGCTTTGGGCTGAATCCCCCAGGGAATCAGGGACCAGCTTTACTGGAGTTGGGGTGGCCTGTCCTCTCTCGCCTACCTTCTCCAAGATAAGCCTGAGCCTTAGCTCCCAGCTAGGGGGCGTTATTTATGGACCACTTTTATTTATTGTCAGACATTTATTTATTGGGATGTGATCCCCAGGGGGGCCTCCTCCTGGGATAATAAACCGTTTTGCAGAATTGGAGGCCTGCTCACTCACAGTAGAGCCCATGGACCGTGGCCACTGCGAAGAGCGAGGCGTTGGTGTAGGTGGCCGAGGCCAGCCCGTCTGTCGCTGGGTCCCAGAGTGCGCGGCTGACCACGTGCACGCCCTGGCCCGTGCGCGGCCCCAGCACCACGCTGCACACCAGCTTGTAGCGCGGCGGGCTTAGCTCGCGCAGGTGCACGTGTACCTGCTCGCAGAGCTCGCGCGCCAGCCGCCCGGCCTCGGCACCTGAGTAGCACGTGTCGCACAGCTCCGCGGCTAGCGTCGCCTCCAGGGCACGCTGTGCCCGCGCAGCCTCCCAGCGCTCCGCAGGCGCTGGCTCAGTGCAGTACGAGGGCGCCACCCGACGGGCGGGCGCCAGGGGCAAGCCAGAGAAACTGACCCGCGAGGCTAGAGGGGGCACAGGGCCCAGGGATGGTCGCCGACCCCCAGGGCCCGCACCTGGACCGGCCAGCGAGTTGCGGCGGGAGAAGGAGGCAGCCAGACCCAGCACGGAGCCACGGCGGGAGGCCGGGCCCAGACCTGTGGGTCGGACCTCATCAATGCTGGGCAGGCGGCCTCGGGGCCGCATTGGTGGTAGTTTCGGCCCGGGGTCTTTGGCAGTCTCCTCCTCCTGGCGTCCGGGGAGCAGAGGCCTGCCAGCCATGGACCTGCCGGCTGGAAGACCCACACTTAGACAGGGTGGCCTTCACTGGCCATCTCCTACCCTACCCAGTCTCTTGGTCGGTGACGTGAAGGGTTATTACATGCTACCTCCATTCTTACCTGTGTTTTTGGAACAAGTGTATCAAATAGTCCGGGGCTGCCTGGGTTCCTAGGTGCTTAGAGGGCTAAAGGCTGTTAGGAACATAAGCAGGGGAAGGGATGCTGCTCAGATTATGACCCTGAGTTAGTCCCTGCCCCGTTGAACTCCACTTTCCCTCGGGCACTGGTTAGCTAGGTGAGCTCTACACTTCCTTTTCGCCCTTCCACCTGACTTCACCAGCAGGAGGGGGGATGTAGCTGGCCTCTGCCTCAGCCTGGACTATGGAAGTGATATGCCAACTGCTAACCAGGAGGGATGGACAGATTTAACTTGTTCAGCCCCACAGATCCTTCTGTCCCTAGGGTATTGAATCTAGTCATCTTCCTCCCTAATCTGCTCTAAGGTGGCTGGCACAAAGATCTCCCCCTCAACTGGCTGAGGCTGGAGGCAGGCGACTCATGAAGCTCCTTCTGCCTTCTGCTTTTGGCTCCTGACCCCACCTCTCCAGACTCAGTCTTGGGATGGCTGCCCTCTTCTCCCGAAACTCCCTCAGGCACCTGAGTCATCTGCAACCTTTGGCCTTCAGATCTCCCGGCTGGCTCCTCAGCACTTGCCCAGCTGGCCTGGCAGTGGGAGGGGAAGGGCCTGTGTTGTGGGGTTGCCATGGGTTGCTAGGGCAAGTACTCCTCCTTCCCAGGGTCCCTCCCTGCAGTCCAGCTACGGCTTAACCTGAGAGTGTTACTACTGTGAGCAGGTGCTGAGTGTGGGATGCCCCTGAGTCATCTCAGAGAGGGGGGCAACAGAGGCTTGGAGCTCAGGGGCACAGTGCCACAGGGGGATGAGAGGCTCTGAACAGAAAGGTGTCCTCCTGGCTTGGCCTGGTGGCTCATACTTGTAGTCCTGGCACTTTGGGAGGAGCAGGGAGATTGCTTGAGCCTAGGAGTTTGAGGTTTCAGTGAGCTGTGACAATGCCACTGTACTCCAGCCTGGGTGACATAGTGAGACCCTGTCTAAAAAAAAAAGAAAGGCATTCTCCTACCCCAGGGCTTTTGAGCCAATGTCCATTGCTCCTCTTGTGAAACAGCCAGATGACTGGCCATTTGTGAACAAGTCACAGAGGCCTGGGATATGGGGGAGAGACCTTGAGGCTGCGGGGGTGGTTCTCAGGAATCCAAGAATCAGGCCCACAGGAAGGAGCACGTCAGGGCTCTATCTTCTCCCCATCAGCCTCAACAAGGACAAACATTTCCGCTCCAGGCGCTGAGCTAGGGTGTGGCTTGGATGACTTCCTCAGTTCAGGGCTGTGTGCGGGGGAGGGGAGGCCCATTGGCTTGCCTGGTGGGAGCCAGGCCTGACGCAGCAGTGACTTGGTGGTGAACCCAAGTCCAGTCCCCTGACCCTTGCTGATCCAAGTGCCCTGAGGTTTGTCCCTAGCTGGCCACACCTCTAGTGTGCCCTCCCCACTTCCACCCTCTGTTGCATTTCAGGGATGCCAGAGGTTGTGACGTCTCTGTCAGAGCTGACAACTCCTCACCTGACCCGACTTCTGGGAGGGATGGGACTGTCCCCTTCCATACAAGGGCCATCTGGGCCCTGGAAACCATCCCTGGGGGGGAGGATTTTCCCCGTGTCATGGGGGTTCCCCAGGCCTGACTAACCTGATGCAGCTGTGTCTGTGGAGGAGGGAAGGGTTAGGAGGGCAGGGAGTTTGAACAATGAGGCCAGCGCAGGCAGGGGCTGGAGTCTGACTCCCCTTAGGGTCCCTCTGAGGGCTCAGCTTTCCCTGGGCCTGCAGGGGAGATGGGCGGGGCCTCCTCTCCGCCAGGCTCCAGTTTCCATGGAAACCCACAGGCTTCCCACCCCGCGGCTGGCGCAGGCAGGCTGCCAGCCAGGCCGCATCCGCCAGCCTCTCTTCCCCACCACAGGCCGCTCCAGCCCCGGTTCCTCCTGGCCCCTCCCCAGGCCTGTTTTTATCCCGGAGCCCCTGGCCTCCGATGTCCTCTTCCTTCAGGAACCTGGGCCTCCCGAGCTCCTGCCCCTCCGTCTCAGACCTTTCTAGTCTCGCCAGCTCTAGGGGCCAGGCCTCCTAGGCCGCTCTCTCCCCCACCCATGGAGGGCCCGGGACTGGTAGTGCGTGGCGAGGCTGCGCCCTTTTCCACAGCACTCCGAAGCCTCGTCAACAATCCCCAGTACAGGTGAGGGGGACGTCTGCGGTTGTCCTAGTGGGCTCTATTGGCCCCATGACGCTGAGGAGGCCCTGGGGGAAGAAGAGGCGGCAGTTAGAACCTGCCTTCCTCCCTGGTGGACTCAGTCTGTGGGGAAGTTGTGGACACAGTGGCTTGTGATCACGAGGTCCGTGGTGTCCTGAGAGCCAGAAGTGGGGACAGTGGGGGCGAGAGCCAGGAGGTGCTGTGTGAGCTCAGGCAAAGCCCCTCCTTCTCTGAATCTCGGGCTGCTGGCAGAAGAGAAAGATCCTCAGCCCCTTGGATCCTGAGAGGTGGGAGGTGACGATTCTTCCTTCTCCCTCCTAACCCTCAGCTTGGTGTCTAGGCTCCCTCCTGGAAGAAGCAGAGGAGCAGGCGCCCCTGTTCTGGGCACTGGGGGTTCGCAGAGGAACAAAGCTCAAGGGACTGAGCCAGAGTCCCAGGCAGGAAGTAGTCAAGGGTGCTGCTGCTCCGTACCTGCCCAAGATGCTGAAACCAGGGATAGAGTTTACAGGGGGCAGGGCTGGTCAGGAGCGCTGGAATGAAGCTTTTTGTCCCCACCGTCTCAGAGCTAGGCTCCTCCCCCACGGTTGGTGACTCCTATAACCCTGCTTCTTTGGGGGTCACAGTCTGCCCTGAGTAGTGTGAACCGAAGGCTTTGGACCCGGGACTGGGAGGCTCCAGGAAGCTCAGGCTTCACCTGCCTTCTATCAGAGGCCCCGTTCAGAGGCCCACAGGCTGGGGCCGGAAGTGATTGTGAATTTGGAAAATGTGGTCTGGTCTCATGATGGTGCATCACTGCCATGTCTGTTTGCAAGTGCACACTCTGCACCCCACACCCCCACACCCTCCTGCCTGGAGGAGGGCTGAAAAAAGTTGAGTTTGCAGCCAATGGAGGAGGAGCCAAGAGGTGCTTTCCTTTCCCCAAGACTCAGGCTGGGGGAGAGGGGTAGGTGGGATCAATCTTGCTTGTGTCAGCTTTAGTGCCACTTCAGTGATCAAGCACAGCCACCTCCTCTGAGACCTGAGGTTTAAAATAGGAAGTCACTTGCCTGCAGTACCATCTGGTGGAGCTGGGACTAGAACTCAGGCCTGCCTGTCCCACACCTTCTGCAGGAAGTACTAAGTCCTGTGTCTTACATTTTAGCTATAGGAAACCAAGGCCTAGAGTGGGCAAGGCAAAGCCCAAGGTGCACTCTAGACTCTGGCCTCCTCTGCCCTGGCTCTCTGGCCCTTTCTCCCACAGTGATGTTCGCTTTGTGGTTGGTCAAGAACGGCAGGAGGTATTTGCCCACCGGTGCTTGTTGGCCTGTAGATGCAGCTTCTTCCAGCGACTTCTGGGCTCGGAGCCGGGCCCCAGGGTGCTGAGTCCCGTGGTGCTAAGCACTGTGCCAGCTGAGGCCTTCCTGGCAGTGCTGGAGTTCCTGTACACCAACAGTGTCAAGCTGCACCGCCACTCTGTGAGCCCACTGAGCGGGGGCCTGGGTGGGAGAGGCTGGGGGTGCAAGAGGCAGGAGTTTGCCCATCACGCTGTGGGCTGCCGGGCAGGGGAAACTCCCATCTGCTCCCCAACCGCCCACTCTGCAGGTGCTGGAAGTGCTGACGGCAGCTGTGGAGTATGGGCTGGAGGAACTACGAGAGGTGGGTTTCTGTGCCAGGTCCCTGTCTCATTTCCCCTGCCTCTCATGGGCCACTTCCCACCCTGCTTCACAGACACTCTGGCCTGGAGAGGAACGTGTGCCCACACAGAGAGGAGTATGGGTGTCTTTCTGTGTAAGCAGAGCATGTATGTGTGCCTATGTGCAAAAGGATTCTCAGGTGCCCTGTGTGCTCTGGGGGCAGCGAGGGTGCTTAGGCTGGTGCTAGAGATACAAGGATAAGTCGGCCTTGATCCCTGTTCTGATAGACACATGGAAACACTTACCAGGGTGGCATAAGAAATGTGATAGGTGAGGGTGAATAGTGCTGAGACTGTGTGGATGGTCTCCCCAGTCTCACCACCAGGGAGAGGAGGAGAAGACTTCCTGGAGGAGGAAACATTCGTGTTGGATCTGGTAGAACAAATAGGATTTTGTGGCCAGGTGTGGTGGCTCATGCCTGTAATCCTAGCACTTTGGGAAGCCAAGGTGGGAGGATTGTATGAGGCCAGGAGTTCAAGACTAGCCTACGCAACATAGCAAGGCCCTGTCTCTACAAAAAATGTTAAAAGTTAGCCGGGCATGGTGGTGTATGCCTGTAGTCCCAGCTACTCAGGAGGCTAAGGTAGGAGGATCACTTGAGCCTAGGAGTTGGAGGTTGCAGTGAGCTATGATCATACCACTGCACTCCAGCCTGGGCAACAGAGTCAGACCCTCTCTCTTAAAAAAAAAATAGGATTTTGTTCAGAGGGGGAGTGGGAAGATGGCATTCTAGTCACAGAGGCACCAGAGGAGCTAGTGAGACATTTGGTGTGGCTGGACTAGGAATTGGGGTGTGAGGAGAGGGCAAGGTGAGACTAGAGAGGGTGCCCAGGCTGGTTCATGCAGGGTGTTCAAGCATTTGGACTGCTTTTAACTAGAGTGCAGTGGAGACTCAGTGAAGGTTTTAGGTAAGGGAATGAGGATTTGGCAGCTAGGAGAGAAGAGACTGGAAGAGATGGGAAGCACCTGCCAGTTCAGCCAGGAGGATAGTGCAGCAGTCAAGAGATGATGCAGCTCATGCCCATAGTCCCAGCTACTTAGGAGGCTGCTGAGGCAGGAGGATCACTTGAGGCCAGGAGTTTGAGACCAGCCTGGGCAACATAGCAAGATTCTTGTCTATAAAAGAAAAATTTAAAAAGAGATGATGTGTGGCCATGATGGGGGTGTGGGGGTGGCAGTGGAAGCCCAAGAGAGAGGTGGATGGCTCTGACAGAGGAGCTAGAACTGGCAGAATCCAGTGTTTTTCTGGATGTGAGGATAGGAGAGATGTCGTGGATGAAATTCTTCAAGTTTCTGGTAAAAACAGAAGTGTCCTGAGTCAGGAAGGGAACAAGTAGAGGAAGATAAGCATCCTGAGAGAAAGGGAGAGTGCTGTTTTTGCATGGTTCTTATCTGGTCTATTTAGTGGAGAATGTGCTAGAAGGTGAGTTGCTGGGCCTGGCTTTGCTCTTCTCCAGTTCCTCTGAGCTTGCCTTCTGAGCTCTGGCAATTCCCTGCTACCCCTGGCCTGGGAAGTCAGGATGGGCCTGGGGCTGCTAGGAGCCTGGGTGGCTCACTATTCCAAGCCTGCTCACTGCTTCTGGGGCGGGACTGGGGTCTCGGAGCAGGGACACCTCCGCACAACCCACATTCATTTCTATTCTCAGCTGTGCCTGGAGTTTGTGGTGAAGGTGCTGGATGTGGAGTTGGTTTGTGAGGCCCTGCAGGTGGGTGCTGCTGGCCAGGCCTGGGAGGAGTCTGGCTTTCAGTATGTGAAATTGAGTTCCCAGATGCCAGGAGCCTTGACCTGCAGACCTTGTCTGGCCTGGAACAACCTGAGTGTATGGGGTAGGGGTGGGGAGTGTCCAAGGATGTTTGTAGGATGAACTCAATGCCCAGGATCCTTCAGATCTGGGAGCTGGGGGACATCAGCAGAGTCAAGTGTAGGAGCAGGATTTGAAGAGTCTGGAGGTCTCTACTGGTCTTCTCTCAGGTCTGGGGAATGGTTCTCTGCTGGACCCGGGGAAGGGTGTAGTATAGAGTTTTAGACATAGCACAGTCTCCTGTAGCAAACAGCAGGTTGTTAAGTCCACTTACATACATGTACATGTGCGAATGGGGGCCTTCACTGCGTCTAGTTTCCTGGGAGGCCACAGGCCCTGTCAGCCTCCTCAACTAGGGCTAGAGCTCACCGTGGTAGCCCCAGTGTGAAGGGCTGGGCTATGTGGCCTATCAGTCTCCAACCCTCATTCTGCTCCCAGGTGGCTGTAACCTTTGGCCTGGGGCCGCTGCAGGAGCGTTGCATAGCCTTCATAGAGGCCCACAGCCAGGTACAGCTCCTCATCTTCATACTCCTGACCCCACACACCCCATTCTGCTCATCCCTGACCCATACGCTGGCCCGCAGGAGGCGCTCCGGACCAGAGGTTTTCTGGAACTGTAGGCGCCCGCACTGCTGCCCCTGCTGCGCAGCGACAAGCTCTGCGTGGACGAGGCTGAGCTGGTCCGGGCGGCCCGGAACTGGGCGCGAGTGGGCGCGGTGAGCTGGGGCTGGGGGAGCGCGAGGGCGCTGAAGGAGGTGCAGGCTGCCGGAACCCGGCGAGCGGGCGGCGGCCTGGGCTCAGGGCTGGCGTTCGCAGGCGGTGCTGGAGCGGCCTGTGGCCGAGGTGGCAGCCCCGGTGGTGAGAGAGCTGAGACTGGCCTTGTTGGCTCCAGCGGAGCTGAGCGCCCTGGAAGAGCAGAACCGGAGGGAGCCGTTCATCCCGGTGCGGACGCGGGCAGATCCACTCAGCAGTGTGGGGTCAAGGCGCTGGGGGCGGGGGCGCGGGAGGAGGCGGGAGTGACCCTTTCGGGGCGAGGTGGCACCGCGGAAGTCCGGGATGACCGGCTTTGCTCTGCAGGTGGAGCAGATCGTAGAGGCGTGGAAGTGTCACGCCCTGCGGAGAGGCGATGAGGCTCGGGGCGCCCCTTGTCGCCGCCGGAGAGGGACCCTGCCCCGGGAGCATCACCGCTTCCTGGACCTGCCCTTCAAATGACCCAACGCCAGGATTTCGAAGACTCCTGAGCCTGCCCCAAACTACATCTCCCGACGTGCTCGGCGCTCGGAGCAAGCTTCTGCTCCCGGCATGCTCCGCGAGCAGGGCGCCGGAAGGACCCTTCTGTGCCATGCGCGGCGCCCTGTCCGTGGGTTATAGGGCGGGGACGAAACGCGCAAATGAAGTGTTTTTAGTTGCACGTGTTCACTGTGCGCGCTGACGCTGGACATTTTGGTTCACTGGTCTGCTCTGATGACTCTCACATATCTATTCAGCTCAGCTCCCTCTTTAATTCCCGACCTGTCTCCTGGAGGTCACTCTTTGAGTGCCTCACAAACACCCCAGTCTCAGTGCAAAATTGAACTTCCTTCTTTACGCAGCTGTATCCCCCCCCCCCATCGTGTTTCTCATTTCCGTGGTTGCCCACACCAGAAACCTGGATTGCATTCTTCTCTGTCTTCCTCACAGTTGCCTCAAGTGTGATGTCGCTCTACCTTCTAAGAGACCCTTCTAGTTGGTTTAGTTTTCCAAACCACGGATTCAGCCTACCCTGACATGTCATATTAATCTTTCTGCCTTCACTCCATCGCACCCTCAGTCCACTTCCCACTCTGCAGCCACACCTGAGATCTCTGTCCTACTTCCCTTATTAATTCCCCCAACATCCCCGTTGCCCTCCAGGACAAAATACAATCTATTTCACTTTCAAGACACTCAACTACTAGTGGTTCCTAAATGCTAGCAACTCCTCTCAAACACTACCTTTGCATAAATTCACTCATCCCAGAGGTATTAGTTCTCTAGCTCCAGATTTACTCTCTTGGTTATTGAAGACTCCTCTGCTCTCTCTCATTCATCATACATCTTGTCTTCCTGAGGACCTGAAGCCCTCCGGAGAAAGATCCCTGGGGCCTAAAGAAGTTCCTTATTCATGTCTGCTTCCTCAGTCCCTGTCACATAATGAATACTCTGTAAATGTTAAGTTAATGATTTTATTTCCTTATTTAAATGCCACTTTATTCCATAAAGAGTTTTAAGGGATCTGTAAAACAGTATACTGTCAATCTAAAATGAGAGACAGTTGACTGTTTAGAAGAAAATAAAGTTAGATTTCTATCTCAGGGACTTTATACAAAAATATATTGCTGGCCGGGCGCGGTGGCTCACGCCTGTAATCCTAGCACTCTGGGAGGCCGAGGCGGGTGGATAGCTCAAGGTCAGGAGTTCGAAACCAGCCTGACCAAGAGCGAGACCCCATCTCTAAAAAAAAAAAAATATATATATATTGCTTATGGTTTAAAGATAGTTATCTCAGGCCTGTAATCCTAGCACTCTGGGAGGCCGAGGCTGGAGGAACGCTCAAGGTCAGGAGTTCGAGACCAGTCTGAGCAAGAGCGAGACCCTATCTCTACTAAAAAATTAGAAAGAAATTAATTGGCCAACTAAATATATATAGAGCCGGGCGTGGTGGCTCACGCCTGTAATCCTAGCACTCTGGGAGGCCGAGGCGGGCAGATCGCTCAAGGTCACGAGTTCAAAACCAGCCTGATCAAGAGTGAGTCCCCATCTCTACTAAAAATAGAAATAAATTAATTGACCAATTAAAAATACATAGAAAAAATTAGCCGGGCATGGTGGCGTGTGCCTGTAGTCCCA
>VBSM01000529.1:30528050-30539433 GCA_008086735.1 Cheirogaleus medius
AAAAAGACAAAGTCTCTGTTGCCGAGGTTAGAGTGCAGTGGCATCATCATAGCTCACAGCAACCTCAAACACCTGAGCTCAAGGGATCCTCCTGCCTCAGCCTGCAGAGTAGCTGGGACTACAGGCACAGGCCACTACGGCCAGCTAGTTTTTTCTGTTTTTAATAGAGACCCTCTTGCTCAGGCTGGTCTCAAACTTCTGGCCTCAAGCAATCCTCCCTTCTGCCTCAGCCTTCCTAAATGCTAGGATTGCAGGCGAGTGCCACCTCGCCCAGACCTTTGCTAACAACTAGCTGTTAGGAATGGAACTACGGAGCCACACAGTAGTGATAGATTTGTCCCTTCTGTGTATTTCCACCCAAAAAAGTCAGAAGCAATAATGGCAAATAAATGTTATCTTCCCTTCCTGACCTTTAGCTCTCAAATCTGCAACTAACAAAAATCAGGTAAAATGAAGACCACATCAAAAAAATACCATGGCAACAACTGTGAAGTCAAAATCTAAAGTAAAAAAAATAAAAAAGCAAAACTTCAAAAAAACCTAAAATAATCATAAAGCCAAGCAACCGCCTCATCGACCGGGGACACAGTAACTTCTACACTTAAACATCATGAGTAGCCTCATTAATAAAAATGAGGCTTCAAAAATTGTACTAAAACTCAAGACTGTTCCTCTCCACGGAAATCTTTAGTAAAAGGCGAAAGATTTATATGATCTGAAGAGAAACCAGAGTGCCTCTATGTTTTTCTGCTTCAAACTTCCAAGAGAGAGCTCACAAATTGGTTGTGGTTGCTCAATGCTTGCGCGGTGTGCGCTACCTGCATGCAGTTTATGTATGTACATACTGCTAACAGGAATTATGTCTTGCACTGGTGGAAAAAAACCCGCAGGGATGGAGCTCAAGCATCGTGAAGCTGTCTGTTCGTGGTGCACCATGGGTATACAAATACGGGCGGCTCAGGGCTGGTCTGGACTATCAGCTGTGGGGGCGGGGCAGGGCTGCTGCTTCCCTTATTCATCTCTGTGGGTCCCTTTGCCCCAGGGAGGTGTGGGCGGTGCCGGGTGCTGAGTGCCTTGCTTGGGCTGGTATCAGAACGTGTTAGTCCCAATTGTTCAGTCCCCTTGTTCTGTACCTGCAGTGAGCCCCCCAGCCCCAGGAGATAGAAGGGAAGAGGCCAAGCACACTTAGGGGAGGTGGGACCACTTAGGAGGCATGTCACCATCCCCTCCTGGAGGGGATGGCATTCAATTCATCTTGAAGGATGATTTGGGGTTAGGTCAAGGGGAGGAGGCTAGGTGTTCTAGGCAGAGGGAATGACCTATGTAACATTATGGAGGTGAAGACCAAAAGTAATTCAGCCTGTCTAGAGAGTGGAGTGTGGGTGTATCTGAATGAGGGTGTGAATCTGGTGGGGACACCTTCTGGTGGTGGGGTGGAAGTGGTAGGTAGAGGCTAGATCTTGTGGGCCCTGGAAAGGGTTTGGGTTTTATCTCATCAGTGATGGGGAAACCATGGAAGGGTGATGAAGTCAGAGGGCTGAGCAGTGCAAGGTGCAAGGTGCCACAGAGGGTGGGCTGCCTTGCAAGCAGTACTGGGACTTGACCTCTGAGACTGGGTGTGGTCAGTACCCCAAGACTGCCTGCCCACTTCTGGGGTGGTCCAACTCCAACTGACTGGAATCCCTTAAGCTGCTGCCACACCAAGACACCCTTCTTTGTTTCAGGATTGTTCCCTAAGCATGCAATCAGAGCAAAAACTTTCGGTATAGCTACCATACAAACTACAAAAATAAACAGAAAGCATCTATGAGATGTCTGGTCATTTCTTGCATAAATTATTTCATTTAAAATCCTGAAAGAAGGCCGGGCGCGGTGGCTCACGCCTGTAATCCTAGCACTCTGGAAGGCCGAGGCGGGCGGATCGCTCGAGCTCAGGAGTTCGAAACCAGCCTGAGCAAGAGCGAGACCCTGTCTCTACTATAAATAGTTAAAGCAATTAATTGGCCAACTAAAAATATATAGAAAAAATGAGCCGGGCATGGTGGCACATGCCTGTAGTCCCAGCTACTCGGGAGGCTGAGGCAGGAGGATTGCTTGAGCCCAGGAGTTTGAGGTTGCTGTGAGCGAGGCCGATGCCACGGCACTCACTCTAGCCCGGGCAACAGAGTGAGACTCTGTCTCAAAAAAAAAAAAAAGAAAAAAAAATCCTGAAAGAAAAAAATAGTACCCTCTAAGATAGCCTCTAATCTTCCCATTTCATTGATGAAGATGACGAGGCTCAGTGAGGTTAGCTAACTTGCTAGTAAGTGGCACAGTGGGCTGACATCCTTTGCACTGTTCTGGCCTAGTAAGCTCTCCCTGCCCCACCCAGAAGCCCCCCCCATAGTGACCAAAACACAACTGGACCCGAATCAGCCTCCATCCCCTGGGCCTGCTGGATGCACTCCCTACTCCAGGTTCTAAGCCAACTACCTGCTTGTCTTTAGTCTTTTTAGGCATCTTAGTGTTGATTCAACTGCAAGGGCTTTTTTTTCTTTTTTGTAACTTTTGGTCAGAACATGATTTTCTGGCCTTTGTTCAGGTGGGGGTTGGGGTGGGGGGGTGTAAGAAGGCAGTGTTCCAGGGGCGGGATGATTCCTGGTGAGTGGGTGGTTGGATGTGTATGTGTATCAGCACAGGGTGTGTATGCGTATCAGCTGAGACTGAGCCCAGGGAGAGTTGGGAAAGGGCAATAAAAGACCTCCCACCCCACTGGGTGAAACTCTTCACTCTATTCCAGTGCTATGGCCATTCTGCAAGGCCTTTGTACAACCAGGCTGTCCAGCATTCACAGAACAGCTTAAATTCAGTGCCCTCATTAAGTTGCCCCATTTCATCCACTGGCTGGCCAGCCAAAGATGCTTCCCAGGTGTCAGGCTGACTGCTGACTTACAGAGGCCTCTGCCTTGCAGGCTGCTCTGGGCCCTGGCTTCTTGACCTCAGTCCACAAACCTCCTAAAATATCTCCCCAGACCCTGCTGCCCCGTCTCTGCTTCAATTGATTGCTTTCCTGATCTGCTTCCACTTTACCTTCCACCTGTTGCATGGCTGTGCCCCTCTGCCATGCCCCCCTGTGCAGAGGAAGCAGGAGGAAAGGAGATGAGTCTGGAGAGGTGGGCTAGGCTGGACGATGGTGGCTCTGAAAGCCACACAGAGTTTGACACCAAAAGAATTTTCATTATTTTGTATACTAAGCACTTAACCCAGATGGTGTTACCAAGTATATGACAAAAATTCAGTCTGGGGTCTTTCCCAACCAGAACTGGGAAGGAGGAGGTCCCAGGACGTCAGACCCTGATACCACAGAAGCCCCTTCCCATATCTAATCTGAAAGAAAAGCACCAAAGTCATTTGAGATGAGTTCACATGGAATATATTTCTTTAAAAATAAAACTTTTAGCATAGCTAACATCTATATATACTACAAAAATAAACATCTTCATATAAATAATTTATGTGGTAGGAGGTGGACAGGGATACAGAGAGCCTACCCAGGAGCCACCAAGCAGGGGGGCCAGGACTGGCAAAGGGTGCTGGAGGATCCCTCAGGCTTGGCCTGCTGGCTGGGCAGCAGTGTGGGGCAGGAGGGGGACAGGACTGCATTGCAGCCTGAAACGCTGGCTTTCACTCCCACCAGACGCACAGGCCTGGGTGTGCCAGGCTGCTCACAGCTGAGGGAGTGGCTGTTCTCTATGGATATCAGGGAGGTCTGTGATGGCCAGTCAGGGGAGCGGATGCAAACAGCAGCAGCAGCACGGCCCTCCAGGGGTCCGTCCTGCATTCAATACCCCGCCCATTGCTTCCCAGTGACTGTTTGTGGCCCAAGCAGGATCTCCATGCTTCAGCTGCTCTTTCACACAGTGGCTGGGCATGGTCCTCTAGAACTGAGGTTACCAGAGCTGGTGGCAGCTGGGGTGGCAGAAGGGGACCAAGTGGACTCATCAGAGGCTGAGTGGATGTAGGCACCAGGCAACGGGGGTGGGTGAAGGGCCACAGTCATGGAGGTAGTCACTCTGGCAAAGCTCTGGGGCAGGGTGGGGGACACCCCCCACCTGAGCCCATCTTCCTGTGGAGCGGGGTGGCTCAGGACCTTAGGCCTCTCCTTGTACATCTGTACCACCTGAGAAGAGATACCAGTCCCAGTGAGCTCAGGGACTGCTGGGGCCACAGTCCCCTGCAGAACCTCCCTGGTGATCACCATGATTGTTGGGAAGCTGGGGTCCTTCTTGGCCTCCAGCAGGATACGAGAGCTGACAAGTGACAGGATATCGAGGCCTGGTGCAAACCCTGCACACCTTGCTCTGGATCCTAAAAGGCTAAGGTGGGTCCCGTGAAGAAGCGAGGAGGGCTGAGAGGCAGGAGCCTGGTGTCTGGGGAAAGGAGGAGGTTACCATCTTCAGCGGGTGGAACCTGTCAGGGAGGGCCCTGGCTCTGTCCCTTGCCTTGCATGTTCCTACCCAGTCCCCTGGGCTGGGGGCAGAGGGAGGGTGTGGTCACCTCTGGTGGGGGGCCCAGGATGGACAGCAGCACAGGCAGCAGCACAAGTCCATGGAGGAGGCCCAGGAGTGTGAGCACTGTCAGCACCACGAAGAAGTACCTGGGTTGGGGTGGGGGGTCAGCCTGGGCAGGTCCTGAGGCCAGCACAGACAGGCCCTGCCTCCTTGCCCGAGTCCCCCCTTACCTGACGATGAAGTCAAAGTTGGAACCAGCAAGCATGAGCAGACCCAGCAATGTGGAAATGGCCCCATCAGTCACGGGAGCAAATGTATGCTCAAGGGCACGGGCTGCCCGCAGGTTCCGGCTACCCTGGGTGGTCAGGAAGCCCTGGGGAACAGAGTGGTCCTGGAGCTGCTCCTCTGCCAATCGTGGTGAGCTTATCCATGTCCCCAACTGTATCGGTCCCCAGGGCTCACCCATACCTTGGCCCACAGAAGGCCAGGTGAACTAAATCCATGGGAAGCATGCATGAGTGCATTTAGGCAACATTGTGTAGATGTGTCTGGTAAGGTTAGACACCTTACCTAAAATAGGGTGGGCAGACTATAGCCTGTCACCTGTTTTGTGAATAAAGTTTTGCTGAAACACAGCCATACTCATTAATGTATTGTCCATGGCTGCTTCTGTGCTGTGATGGCAGAGTTGTAACAGAGACTCAGTGGCCCACCAAGCCTGAAATAGTTACTACCTGACCCTTTACAGAAAGTCTGCCAACCCCTGGTCTAGAAGGATGGACGCCAAAGTGATAAGAGTTGCTCCTCAGGGTGGCATTTCAGAGAATTTCGAACTCTTCCTTTGTACTTTTCTGCATGCTGGCTTTTTTGGTTTTGTTTTTAAGGAGTATATATTGTTCTTAGAATAATAATGGGACTACTGGGGTGGGGAGAAGGGAGCTGTTTGTGGGGTCTGATCAGGTTTGTGTTGGTGCTTCTAAAAGGTCTGTGGCCAGCCCCGACTTCCTCTGCCAGAGAACATGCAGCTTTGGGAAAGGCTGTGCCCTCCTCTAGTATTTTTGTCTTAAAGAATCCCTCCATTAAGCCATTGCCAACCAGCTACCATCCCATTTCTCTGATCCCCACCACATTAAAGCCATTCAAAAAACTGGTTCCCATTTTCTTACCTTCCATTCTGTCCTTAAACTTTGTTCACTCCTTTCTACCAAAATGGGTGCTTATTTGTTTACTTGTTTATTGACTATTTTTACCCCCTTAGAATATAAGTTCCTTGGGGCCGTGTGCAGTAGCTCACGCCTATAATCCCAGCACTCTGGGAGGCTGAGGCTCGAGGATTGCTTGAGCCTAGGAGTTTGAGGCTGCAGTGAGCTACGATGATGTCACTGCACTCTACCCAGGGCAATGGAGTGAGACTCTGTCTCAAAAAAAGGGAAACTGAATCCCCCTTCTCACTCTCCCCCCTTTTAAAAAAGGAGAAAAAAAATAAATAATCAGTTCCTTGGAAGTAAAGACTATATTGCTATTATTTACCCAATTCTTAAATAGTACCTAGAACACAGTAGGTGCTTGAGCAATATTTGTTGAATACTGAATAGTGACCCATCCCTCCCCTGGGTGCCTGTGCTTACCAGAGCCACGTGGACTGTGAACTCGACACCAATCCCTACAGATGCTACGAGGATCACCACGGGGATGGCGCTCAGCTTGATGCCCAGGAAACCCATGATACCAAAGAGTTCCATGGTCACCATCGCCAGGACCAGCACCTGGGGAAGGCAGGGCTCATGCAGGGCTCCTGGCAGGAGCGATTACAGGCAGGCAGGGTGGGGTGCCGCTGGGTGTCTCTGACCCCAGCCCTGAAGTACTCACTATGAGGCCAGCTGTCCAGGGGTTGAGTAGCAGGAGGGCACAGACGAGGAAAGTGCACACCAGCAGGATGCAGACAGCCAGCAGGAAGCAGTGCCGCAGGCCCAGATACTGCTCCCAGAAGAGGAAGGGGGAGCCGCTGGGGTAGGCGTGCACCCCGGCCTGGCCTGCCTCTGCACATGCTGCCCGGGCCCCCTCAATGGCCTCTACAAAGTCTGCAGTCTTCTGGAGGCCACGCAGCAGAAAGGGGAACTGGGCAAACTCCAGGGGCTGAGCTGGTGGGACTGTGGAGGGGAGGGGAATGGGAGAGGGAGGGGGACAGTGAGCACAGGGAACAGTGGGCAGGTCCTCAGGGACAGGGCCTGTGTGGGCCAAGGCTCTTGCTGAGCTCCCCCCAGGACTCACTGCGAAGGTTCTCCCCGGTGGTGTCATATTTGTCATGCAGCCATTCAGGAGGTGGGGGGTAGAAGTTGGCCTGTGAAGCTGCCAGACCCAGGGGGTCACTGCTCACCCACACAGTTAGCCCCATGTAGAAGAGCTCTGGTGGAATCAGTCCTTCTTTGTCCACCAACTTCCTCGTGGTCAGCTGTGGAGGCAGAGAGGGCTGAAGGCCTGGGCCCATGAGGCCTGGGGCCCCATTGTGCTCCCTGACCTCTAGCCCTCTCCCAACCTGGCTGAAATTCAGAGGCTCCTGGGCATCCCCAGTCTGGATGAGCAGCTTATAGGCCAGGGCCCCATCCTCAGAGCCATTGCGGTACGAGTAGCGGGTAATGCGCCCAGAAGCCCAGTCCTGGTCAAAGGCAGCCTGGATTCCTGGGGGAGAACAGGATAGGGTACAGTTAGCCTGTGGCCCCAGGGGGCTTCTCCCTGCAGCACCCCTCCCTGCAGTCTCCTTGCTTCTTACCCTGTAGCCAGTTGCGGTAATAGTGCAGCCAGGTGCGGGGTGCCTGGGTGGCAGGTGGGGGCAGCACAGCCTTGAGGGAACTGAAGCGCTGGTGCAGATCAAAGAGGGCACGTTGGGAGTGGGCGTAGTCAAAGCCACCCTGGGTCACCAGGGCCACCTCATACAGGGAGAAGTACCTGAGCTGGGCGCTCAGGAAGGCATGCTCCTTGGTGCCCCGAGGCACCACGTCCGTCAGGGCCAGCCCATCCTGCACCAAGGTGGCTCCGTAGAGGCTCAGGCCCAGAAGAGCCCCAAAGAGCACCAGCACCATGGCCTGTGGGAAATGGCAACTAAGCTGGAGGCCTGGGGCTGCCCTCCAGCCCTGAGGTGGTGGGCTAAGCCCTCTGCCCTTCTTGGGGCCCAGGGACACTAAGTCTCTGCCTTGCCCTACCTAGTCTTACCTTGGCGTGTGACTGGAGCAGCAAGGGTGCAAACTGATAGCGGGCAAAATGGGCAAGTGTCCAGCGGTCACAGGGTAGGGACTTGCAGGCTGCCTTCTGTCTTGTCTCCTCCTCCTGGCCTAGAAGGTCCCGTGTGGACCCTCCAGGGCTGAAGAGCTCAGAGCCCAGTGGGTCAGAAGGTGGGGACACCAAGTGGGCTTGGGGAGGCAGGATGGTGACCACATGCTGGCTGCTGGCTTCACAGTGGGTAAAGGCTTGAACGGTGGTGGTCAGGTGGGCAATGCCCACTGGTACTGTCCTATCCCCCAGTTCCTGGGGCAGAATCTGAATCACTTGAGCAGAGCAGGGGCTGGAAGGGGCAGAGAGAGTAGATGACAGGTCTGTGCCTTGAAATGCTGGTAAGGGGATAAGCAGAGGGTATCAGTGGAAGAAGAGGAGGGGTACAGCGATGGTACCTAGAGAAGCAGCAAAGCACATCGAGGCGCTGGCAGTGGCGCCGGCGCAGGTCCAGGCTGAGGATGGCTGGGAAGACGAGCATCACGGCTGCAAAGTTGCAGCCAACCACTATGGCCGCCTAGGGGACGGACAGGAAGGGCACAAAGGCTGGATGAAGTCCACGCCCAGATCCACCCCCACCTTGGGCCCGTCCTGTTCTTTCCTGAGGCCTCACCTGCAGGGAGAAGGCCCGAAGAGCAGGGATGGGAACTAGGGCAGCCATGAAGAAGGCAACCATGTTGTTGATGGATGTGAGTGTGACACTCGTGCCTGTGCGCTGCAGACACTCGCCCGTGCGCTCCTGCCAGGACAGAGCGGGGATGTGGCCTCAGGTCACAGGGGAGGGAGCCATGTCAGGGTCGAGTGAAGGGGAGGCTCAGCAACTTGGGATGGCAGAGGTGAGGCAACAATAGCACAGCAGCTGACAGTGTTGAGTACCATGTATGTGTCATGCGCTGTTCTCAGCACTCAACCTGATTCGTCTCACTGATCCTCACAACAATCCTTAGGACATAAGCACTATTATTACCCCTGTTTACAGATGGGTAAACTGAGGTACAGAGGTTAATTGGTAACCCAAGGTCACTTGAACCAAGAGGCTTTTTTTTTTTTTTTTTTTTTTTGAGACAGAGTCTTACTCTGTTGCCCGTGCTAGGGTGCAGTGGCATCATCATAGCTTACTGCAAACTCAAACTCCCAGGCTTAAGCGATCCTACTGCCTTAGCCTCCCAAGTATCTGGGACTATAGGTGCATACTACCTATAGCTCAGCTAATTTTTCCATTTTTTTGTAGAGGCAAGGTCTCGCTATGTTGCTCAGCCTGGTCTTGAACTCCTGGCCTTAAGCACTCCTCCCATCTCAGCCTCCCAAAGTTCTAGTCTATTTTTTTTCTTTTTGAGACAGGGTCTCACTCTGTTGCCCAGGCTAGAGTGAAGTGGTGTGATCATAGCTCACTGTGCCCTTGAACTCCTGGGCTCAAGTGATCCTCCTACCTCAGCCTCCTGAGTGGGTGGGACTACAGGTGTGTGCCATTATGACTGGCTAATTTTTTATTTTTTGTAGAGATTGGTGGGGGGAGGGTCTCGCCATGTTTCCCAGACTGGTCTCAAACTCCTGGCTTCAGGCGATCCTCCTCGGATGGGGCCAGGCTGAAGGATGAGGCCTCACCTGGAGAGGGATGCCAGGTGGAGCCTCTGTGAAGGCATGTGCCAGCAGGAATATGTCATCCACACCGATTCCCAGTGCCAAGAAGGGTAGCACCTGGAGGGGCAGAGAGGTGAGCAGTTGGAGGACTTGTGCAGTCTGGTGATAGCACCTAAAAAAGTCTGTTCTGCAGTCGTGGTATACCTGGGTAGTGGCAGCATTGAAGGTGATACCAAGCAGGGCACAGAGCCCAAGGCCTGAGGCCACTGCCAGAGCCACCAGCAGCACCCCAGCAAGGCCCACAGCACCCTGGGATTGGGCACAGTCCCACCGCAGCATTGTCACACAAGCATAGGCCAGCTGTGGGGAGAGAGAACGGTATCAGATGGGGACTCCCAGGGTGGGCACTGGGGAGAGGAAGGGGCAAGATGCCAGGAGCAGGACCCACCATGAGCAGATAGCCTCCCACCACACGGGCAGCACTGACTTCAGAGAATGCATGCAGGATGTCGTCCAGGGTGGTGGAGGAGAAGGCATGGATCTGCTGGGATGAGTTCTCAGGCAGTGCCTCCTGGGCCAGCTGTAGAGACAGGCTGGATCTGAGGGCGTGGGAGGAGGAGGTGGCCTCAGGGCACTCCTCCTGGTCCCTGTCCACACTGACCTGCACAAAGCGCCGCTGCCAGGCTTGTAGCACCGTGCTGGCCTGCTCCTCGCTCCAGCCAATGTCATGTGTCTGGTAGTCACCCCGGAAATGCTCATACAACTGGCGGGGACTCATCAGTAGGAAGGTGCTCTGCAGGGCCTCTGCCCTGGCAGGGAGTAGAGGAGAATTAGGGTCAGAAATGGCCCAAATGTCCAGTGAGGAATGTGCAAGGGGCTTTTGCCAGAGCTGCCTGGTATTAGAGTGTGGATTCCCATGCACACAGTCCCCTTGCCAACTCCCAGGGGAGGCCCTACCTCAGCAGCTGTCCTTGGGGGTCTCTGGCCATGCCTCCCAGCAGCAATTCCTCCTGCCAGTGCATAAATTTGTGGGAGAAGCCGTGGCAGCCCCCGCTCAGCTCCTGAGCCACATTGGGAGCCTGGGGGGTGGGGGACAGGGAAGGAGTTTAATACTAAAGGCCCTGGCTCTGAATAACTGGGTATCCCAGGGCTTGTACCTCCAGGAACCAAGCCTGCTACAGAGCTCAGTAGGCCTAAAGTATTGAGATCTATTCTCCTGAACCTCTTGACTACTTTTTAAGAATAAACAGCTAGTGTCCTGCAGATCGGAGGCCACAAGAGGGAGCAGAGGCCTTGAAATAGGCTGCTGGGAGGAGCTGGCATAACTGGTGGGTTTTGAAAAAAGTACCACATTCAAAGGACCACACAGACTCTTGGAAACTAGGTATGATATTCGTGCTTAGTTATTTTGTTCTTAGTTTTCCTCATACAAGTCTATTTTGATAAGGTCCAGCCTGGCCTGGGGTAGAAAAGGAAAAAGGGGTACCTATGCTCCGTGAGGGCTCCTTAGGAGGACTGAATGGGAATGGAACACTCTGGGGGTCTAGCACAGTGAGGCAGGGTAACAATGTCCAGGAGATGGGAGCAGAGCACAGAGCACAATCAGCTCTCTCTCAGAACAGGGAAACATGAACAGGGGAAAGGGAGGAAAAGCAGCCTTTCCCTGGCAGACCTGGTTGGAACCCACCTGCCTGCTGTGATGGTTGGGGGCACTAGGTGGGCAGTGGAGGTCGTCAGGGTGCAGACAGGGCCGCCCCACATAGGCCTGGCCCACCTGTGCCTTGTCTAGCAGCTCCCGGAAGCCCTCAAGGGAGGCAAAGGGACCCAGCTCCTCCAGCAGCTGCTCCGGATCCAGGTTGGTCCACTGGATATCGGGGCGGCCCCTGGGGGGAGAGCTCATGGTTGGTGAGGGTCAGGGATCAATACCCACCCTCCAAACTGCTGCTCTGGGACCCACACTATGCCCCACCCTCCTCTTATATGCTTATTTGTCCCTCCATACGGAGTGTGTGCAAGGCTCAGCTTCTTTTTTTTTTTTTTTTTTT
>VBSM01000529.1:30543308-30563408 GCA_008086735.1 Cheirogaleus medius
CTCGGCCTCCCAGAGTGCTAGGATTACAGGCGTGAGCCACCACACCTGGCCAAAAACTTTCATGTCTTTACAAAAGGGAAAATACAACTGTCTAACCAACAGAAAATTAGTCCAGCTTATAGATAATCCTACAAATGTAAATTAAACAGCAATAAGTTGCCATCTATTAAATTGGCAAACATTTAAAAATTAATAGCACTCATTGCTGGCTTATAGGAGTATACTCTAATCTACCCAGGGAGTATAATTTGATATACTATTTGGGGAAAGCAGATTGCAATATGTATGTTCCAGAAATTTCACAGGTAAGGGCCTATGAGCCATTGTAGGGACTTAGGCTTTCTGAGTGAAATAGGAGTTATGGTAGGTTTTTTTTTTTAAAGACAGGGTCTCACTCTGTCTTACTCACCTAGGACGGAGTGCAGTGGTGTAAGCACAGCCCACTGCAGCTTCTGAACTTCTTGGTTCAAGTGATCCTCCTGCCTCAGCTTCCCAAGTAGCTGGGAGTACAAGGGCATGCCACCCTGCCTGGCTAATTTTTATTATTTTTTGTAGAGATGGGGTCTCGCTAGGTTGCCCAGGCTGCTCTCAAACTTATCCTCAAGAGATTATCCTACCTCAGCCTCCCAAAGTGTCAGGATCACAGGCGTAAGCCACTGTGCCCAGCCCATAGTAGGTTTTGAGCAGAGGAGTGAGATGATCTGGCTTTTTAAAAATCATCTAACAATGTATTCTGGAGCTGAGTTGTGAATGATGAGTAAGAGCTAGCCAGGGGAAGAAGTCAGGAAAGGTGTTCTGGACCAAGTGTGTGCAGGGGACTGTCAAAGGCTCAGCACTGCAGTACTGCTAAGAGTGAGCCAGGGAGGAGCCAATGCTGGAAAAGCAACTGAGTCAGATTATGGAGGGGCTAGCATGTGTGCTATGGAGTTTATACTCGATTCTGGAAACTTCACAGAATGTGGCAGAAAACCGGAGAAGGGCTCAAATCAGGGGACTGACTTGACCAGATTGAATTACACCACAGGGGGGCGGTGTGGAGGCAGTTTTACTGGTGAGGCTGACAGATCTTTCAACTCCTGACTTTCTCATAGACCCTGATTTTGGTGGCCACCTTCTGAAAGGCCTAATGATTAAGGACAGTTGGGATCCTCCCCAGCATCAGAGGGTGACACTTGATTAGTGTAAGAAGTCAATCACCGTAATTCCGTTGCTTTTGCCAAGTGAAGGATTTTGGCATAGGATGCTATGTGGTTCTTGCCAAAGAGACCAAATAGGAAGTCACTGAGAAGTTTCTGATAAATCTTTTCTCACTTTCAAAAAAGGATGCAAGACAGGCATGACTTCCTTTTTCTACCACTGCATCAGCCTCCTTAGGATAAGCCTGAGGACAAAAGTCCAACAAGCTGAAGACAGCAGAGGAGAAAGAGAGAAAGAAACTGGGTCCTTGCTGATGTCCTTGGGCTGCTAAATTAACCATCCTGGAACATTTCTACTGCCAGACTTCTTATTACAGAGAATAATAAATCAATCTTCTTCCTTCCTTTCTTTCTCCCCCCTTTCCTTTCTTTCCCTTTCATGTGGCTAAAAACGTTCTAAATGATATAATCAGGAGTATATTGCCAGAGATTGAAAAAGGCCTCAGCTAGAACAGTGACAAGGGTAGAAAGGATGGGTCTAATGTGAGAGAGGTTAAGAAGGAAGAATTTACTGGTTTAGTAACCAATTAGGTGATTGAGAGGAACTGAGGCTGACTCCCAAGGTATCTGAGTGTATGGTGGTGCCACCAATTGATATGTGACCATCCAAGGGCAGCTCTAATTTCAAGCTATCTCTATCACTGTTCCTGTAAGTACTAGTTGGGCTAGATGTTGTGATTTTTATTTTAGACAACAACTAAGGGGCCTCTGAGCCCTTCAGCTTTAAAATTGGCCAGGAAAGACAAGTGATGTTCTAAGTCTCACCATGGCAAAGTTGGGGAGGATCCTGAACTCTGGCCCAGAACTCTGATAGCCAATGTCCTGTTTCTTCCTCTGCTTTCTGTATTAGCAAAATGGGAAAGGAACAGAGAATACTCTTTAGTCCTCACCTTGATCAGCTCCTCACTGTCTAGGGCATTATGGGAGAAGCCACAACTACAAAGAAGACAACTACAGATCTACAGAGAACATATCAGGTCAAGATCACTGCTTTTATCTCACTCCCAGCCAATACAGGTCAGAGTGATATTCTGAAATAAAGGAAAAAAACTAGGAATTGGCTACCACCCTCTTATAACTCCCTTCCCCAAACAACAGCACAAAACTGGTGGGGTCTAGCCTCTCCTGTGTTGGAGTGTAGGAGAGAGGATGAGGAAGCATGGAGGTTCAAGCAGTTTTAGATGAGGAAGAACTGGGGAATGGAGAAAGAGGAAGGGGAGGGAGACTGCCTCTTTTGTGGCAGGAAATCCAAGAGTCATTTGGGACCACCCAGGCAGCAGTGGTGTGGGTGGGGGCGTGTGCCTGTGTATGCACGTGTGTGTCCTGGGGCTGGGGGCAGGCAGGCAGGCACAGAGAAACATCTGCTCTAGACCCCAGGGCTGCCCTAGAGTGTGTATGTATGTGAGTGTCTGCAGAGGGCTGGGGGTAGGGTGGGGATGGCCTGTAGGAGCCCAATAGGCAGGCAGGCTCCAAGAAACATCTGCTCTGGATCCTAGGACTTGCCAGTATTTGAAATAACTCAAGGGTGTGAGACTCCAACCTGGTCCCTGCCTTTGGGTATGGGCCAGGGCTGGGGGAGGTCTAAAAAGCCCACAAAATGCAAATTTCCCAGGGAAGAACAGAGTGGAGTCTGACTCTGTCAAAGGGCTGCCATATGAAACCAAGCCTCAGGAAAGAAGAGCATCGTGCTGAAATTATTAATAAGAAATCATTATTATTTAATGCTTCCTTAAGAAAGTAATGATTTGGTCCCATCTAACTCTGGCTGTTTCCTCAAAAGTGTGGATTCTGTGCTGCTTTTCCATTAACTGGTTGCAGGGGGCCTGGGTACATGAGCCCTACCCGGGGGAAGCTTGGCCAGATGATTTACTTAGTTTCCCCAGCCTTCTAGTCCTAACTTTTCTGATTCTTGGTCAGAAGTGATCTCTCCCTGCTTTCTGTTCTATAGCATATCCTGCTTTGTATTATGTTGTAGCTATCCCAGAACACATTTTACTTTCCTTGCCACTGAAAGACAGGTCTTGTTTTAGTTGCCTTTGTAAAACCTGATGTTCATGTCAAAAATACACATAGAAAGTTGGCAATAAATGCTAAATAAACACACACATAATCACAAATATTCTGTGCACTTATTCACAAGATCTACCATCTGCAGATGTCCAGTTACAGGTGTGGGAGGGAACAGTGCTCCCAGATGCGCAGGTATACAGGCTTTGGCCAGCAGGTCCCCCTACTAGGGCTCAGTAGCCAGGTTCTTGCCCTGTTCTTGTCTTGGGCTCACCATACCCAAGCAGCTATGGCCAGTGTCCACACACTCACCTTCTACCCACAGCTGTTCCAGGTCTGTTTCAATAACGGCTACACGGAGACCTAGTGCCAAGGCTCCAAAGGCCAACAGTCCCAAGAAGAGCACTTTGCCACAGTGTCTCTGGATCCCGCAGCCCAGAGAGAAGAGCAAGCCCTGGAAGTAAGCACGAAGCCAGAGCGGAGCCTTCAGGCTCCCAGCTAGGATCTGGGATGGAAAGAGAAGGGTCAGCCAGGCATCACTGGAACAATGCATGAAATCCCTCCCCTCTCGCCCCACATCCACTCTGCCAAGCCCTAGCTTCTTGAGTTCTGGATGCAGGACAGGGAGCACCTACACAGACACAGGCCCAAACTTGCAAGATTTAATACCCCCACCAGCACACACCTGAGGAAGGCAAAGACCTGTTTTCTAAGAGTAGGATACATACACACACACACCCCTGTTGTCAGGTGGACACAGAGGTGACCTCACAGATGCACTTATTTTCACTGGCCAGTTGAAGATGAGACACACAGACAGACAGACACACACACACACACACAAACCTTGCCTGGCTGTGCTCTCACTTGTCTTCAGATACCCAACGACACTTGGCACTTAAAGACATCACACCTTTCAGAGGCCCGAGTGACAGACCTGGCCCCACTCCTCTTCCAGCTTCCCCTCTACTCACCTGGGGTGCTATGGTTCGAGTTAGGGGTGTGTAGCTCGGGGGCAGCTCCCCGAGGGACGACGGCTGAGCCATACTGGCGGGGATCGGGGCGTTCCCATAGGCTAGTCCGGCCTCCCTATACCGCTGGGCCCCGCGTGGGGATTCAGTGGGGCCGCGAAGGCGCGAGGGCGCGGGTGCGGCTGCGGCGGGGCTGGGTGTGCGGCGGCGGCTGTGGGGAGCGCAGGGCGGTGCGGGCCCGGGGCCCGGGGCTCGGCGCCGAGGCTTGAGTGGCCGTGGACCGCGGCGGCCGGAGGAGTGGGTCTCACGTGCAGGCAGAACTGCCGGCCAGAGATGCACAGCACTGCTGGAGGTGGCTTCCGCAGTGCCCGAGAGGTGGCTGGAGCTCCAGAAAAAGGGAGCGGGCCGGGGCGACGCCCTCCCATTGGCTGAGGGGCCGGCAAATTACCCGGAGCCGCGCAGCCGGATCCGCTGCTAGGTAACGGCGCCGCAGGGGGCGGGGCAGGAGACCACCCAGGCAGGGCCACCCCCAGCCTAGTCTCCCGCCCGCGCCCGCGGGGGCCCTCCGGGAGGAGAAGGGAGGGGGAGATCCCCGAGAGGCGCCGCTCTGGCCAAGTGCAAGTCAGGAGAGGCCGATGCTGAGAAAGGGTGTCTGCTGGCCCTGTTAAGGCCACACTTTCTTCCCGACCCAGCCAAATCCCTGACTTATCCTTTTCACTCTCCCTGCTTCCATTCTTGCCCCCTGCAGTCCACTCTCTCCACTGAAGATTGAGGCATCTAACATGCAAATCTGATGACAGTTCCAAAGCACAAGGTCCACTTGGAGCACAGGGCCCGGTATGATCTACAGCCTTCTCTCCCATAGTTCCCTCACACCCACGCAGTCAGTGTTCCTCGGCCCTGCAGAGCCACCTGTAACTTCCGAAACACACCATGTTGTTCCGTGCGTTCCTGCCTTCCTACGTGTTGTTGCCCTTTTGTTTTGGCAGATAATCTTAAGAACCGACTCAAATCAATCAATTACCCCCTCTTTGAAGTCATCCTTGAATCATGCCTCCCTTCTGGCAGATGATTGCTCGTGTTCCTCATTTATGACACAATAATTTATATACTTAAAAGTCAGCCTTCCTCAGACAATAAGTAGGGGCTCAACAGTTGTTGAGTGTGTCACTAAGAGTTGCCGAAACCAGGGTGTAAAGGACTGGAAACAGGGAATAGAGGGAACAGTCTATTAAACTTTCAACTATCGCATCTGTGTGTGCTGTTTCTGTCCAGTTCCAGTTCCTGACTGATAAACCCTGAGTGGCAGAATAGGGCAAAATCCATATTCCAATATATAAAGTTTGGGAAAGAAAAAAAATCTCCAATAAACTAATTATTCTAATACAACTACTATTATTTCTGGCCAATTTCTTGGCCAATTCTTCCACTTTTTTTTTAATCATTACATCATAAATATTTCATATTACTACATAGTTTTTGTAATCAATCACTTGGAGAATGTCCTTAGGACAGAATCCCAGAAGTGGGGTTGTTTGGGTCAGAAAGTATGAACATTTATATGGGTCTTGCTACACATTGCCCAGTTGCTTTTAGAAAACTCATGCAAATTAACATCATCTCCAGAGCCTCAGTCCTGGGGAAAAGGAACATTTAGGTTGAAAGGGTGAACACTTAACAGGGTTGCCACTTCCATTTGTCCCTTCATCCAGCAAAATGCCTGTGGAGGAACTAATATGTCTACGATGCTGTTGGCCAACGTAGTAATTGTACATAAAAAGCAGCCTATGTGCATAGTACTTTCTTCCTCCCTATCATAGAGAAATGGGTCTCACTGTGGACAAAGAAAGTATACCCCTAGCAAGTCTCTAGAAACAGCCTCTAATTAGTCTATATGGGACCCTAGATTGCTCTTGGGGCTATAGCTAAAGAGAGAGAATGGCCTGCAATCAGTACTCATTGCCATCAGGACTACAAGTCCTGATGCGTTTACATAGTTTTTTTTGGGGGGGGGGCGGTGCAGGGACAGAGTCTCACTCTGTTGCCTGGGCTAGAGTGCTGTGGCCTTAGCCTAGCTCACAGCAACCTCAAACTCCTGGGCTCAAGCAATCCTTCTGCCTCTGCTTCCCGAGTAGCTGGGACTACAGACATGCACCACCATGCCTGGCTAATTTTATAGATATATATATATTTTTAGTTGTCCAGCTAATTTCTTTTTATTTTTTAGTAGAGATGGGGTCTTGCTGTTGCTCAGGCTGGTCTCAAACTCCTGAGCTCAAATGATCCTCCCGCCTGGGACTCCCGGAGTGCTAGGATTACAGGCGTGAGCCACCAAGCCCAGCCTTTTTTTTTTTTTTTTTTTTTTGAGACTGTGTCTCACTCTGTTGCCCTGGGTAGAGTGCAGTGGCATCATCATAGCTCACTGCAACCTCAAACTCCTGGGCTCAAGTTATATTCCTGACTCAGCCTTCCAAGTAGTTGGGACTACAGGCACATGCCACTATGCTGGCTAATTTTTTCTCTTTTTGGTAGAGATGAGGCCTCGCTCTTGCTCAGGGTGGTCTCGAACTCCTGACCTCAAGCGATCCTTTGGCCTCGGCCTCCCAGAGTGCTAGGATTACAGGTGTGAGCTACTGTGCCCAGCCTTAAGTAACTCTTGAGTTCTCCTTCCTTCTTTCCAGACTCTGCAAGACATAAGGTCCATGGAGAAATAGATTTGTAATAAACTGGGCCTTGGGACTATACTTCTACCACAGACTCATCACTGCTAATAATCATGGCACAGTCCATAATTTCCTTGGATGCTTCCAAGGCAGGGTCAGCCTAGAGAAAACCTCTTGCTTTGTAGTCTTAAGATCAGCGTGGGAGAAACTGGTCTGCAGTTCTAGCCTTTCCAATGTAGGGCCTAGTGCCCTCTGGCTGCTCCAAGTTCCAAAATGACCTTTCTACTTCCCAGTAAAACGACTTCCTGAATACAGCTGAGCTCAGTGTGAGCCAAAGCCACAGGTTCCACGTAATTAGGAAGGGATAGAGGCTCCTCTTCTCTCTTTGCAAGTAGCTTCTTTGACAGTGGAACATCTTATTTTACTGTCACTTCCACTGGACCTGGATATGTGTTTTGGGCCCAAATCAGAAACATTCTCCAAATAACAAAGAAGAAAAGCAATTTAATTAAATCATTATCACCAAGGATTTTAAATCTAATTGTTGATTCATGAGACAAATATGTCTTGGGGTCACTTATGTGTCCACTCCTTTGCTGAGCTCTGGGGTTGCAGGGTACCTTCTTTTTAGTTTATAGCCTGAGGTGGAGCACAGAGACCACCGGGGAAACCACTCTGAGCTGGGGGTATTCAGGGAGGTTTCTAAAAGTGAGAGGAATTGGATGGAAGAGATGGGAGGATGACAGAATCCAAAAGAAGACATGGTTCAAGGTCTGAATCTTTCATTTACTGGTTGTGAGATCTTGGGCAAATCACATAATCTCCAATATTGACATAAGGATAAAATGAGACAATATATACAGCTGAGGAACAGTGCTAGGAAAAGTGAGGTGGCGTATACTCACGTACACACAGTATTGGGGCAAGTGACCAGTTTGGCTTCAGGGGAGGGTCCACGTGGGAGTTAATGGAGGAGCCAACGTAGGCCTTCTTTCCCTGGCACTCTCCAGGCTTCTCACCAGCTTTTGGCTGGCTTCTGTTACCTGGGCCAGGCAGAGTCAATGATCCTGAAATGTGAGGGAAGTAAGGGCCCTGGGCAGCCCTCCTTCCCCCATTACATGAAGGGGCCAAGCCTGGGAAGGAATGCCCCTTCTCTGTGGGTAGCTTTAGGCCAATAGCACCTATCAAGTATTTGGTGCCAGAGACTGACTGTAGCCAGAGATTAGAGAGTGGCCCTTCACTTTGAGTGTGGGGGAAGGAGAGAGGCTAAGAACCAAAGCAGCATCTTACCATGGCAGAAAGGCCCCTGATACAATCATCCTGGGTGGTGGAAGACAGCTCAGGCCAGGGACAGGTCAGCCTAGCCTTCAATAGGTGTTCTGCCCAGTCTATTTCCCTCCTGGTAGGCTCCACCAGAGCCGGGCTTTCTAGACCTTTTGTCTAGGTGGTCCTTCCCTCCCAAATGGCCCTCCCCCTTCCTCGGACACATTTAACTGTTTAGAAAGACGCATACAAACGACAGGTTTATGTACCTCCTTAGGGTTAGAGATGGCTGTGAATAAAGGAAGTATACCCCCTGCAATTCTCTGGAAATAGAAACAGCCTCTAAACTAGGCTGTGCAAGCCCCCAGATTGTTCTTGAGGTCTACAGTTAAACACAACTTCCCTCCCTCTCCACTGGGTATGGAAGTAGGATAGAAATAGTAATATAGTGAAGGACTAGAAAGAAGTTTGGCCTCTGGCCTTGAGAAATAGCTTAGAGAGCAACCTTGCCAGTCAGTCTCCTTATAGGCTCAGGGAGCTCTTGCCAGCAGGCAAGGGTGAGGTGTTACTAGGGGAGAGGGTTCCTGGAGTAGTAGCCATCAAATTTTGTCTGACCTGGCAAGCTCTGGGAACCCTGTTTCTCAGCACCTCCCCGATTTGGCATTGAAGGTCTCCTTTCTCTACTTCCCTCATTGAGCATCACTGGGAGAGGCAGGGCAGACCCTATCAACTCTTCTGCCTGCCTGGCTCTTCTGGCTTTTGTCCCATGGGGAGGTGGCCAGCTAGTAGATATTCAGTTACTTACTATGTTTCAGACATATTAAACTCCTCTGTAGCTGCTGCCAAAAGGAAACAAAAGCTGTCCCTGCTTTCTGGCAAATAGGGCGATGAGAAAAATCAAAGCATCCTGGGTACCCAGTCAGTCCTAAAGTTGTTAGAGATAATAGCAGCAGTGTCCTGAGCTGGGGGCTGCTGTCAGGTGGGACTCAAACTCAGCAAGGCCTTCCTCTGGGGAACTTTTATTTTTTCTGTTTTCTGCAGCTCTCTCCTTTCCTTGGTACAGAGGTTGTTTGATGGGCTTGTGCAAGGGAGAGGCAGAAGAGAGGTTTTTCGCCTACCTCACTGTCAGGGGTTCTAAGGGCTCAGTGGGGAAGGACAGAATGGGGTATAGCAGGGCTCTGGGGCAGTTTCAGCAATCCCCTCTCCTCCTCCACCCCACCCTCTCTCCAAACCTACCCAGCTCCATCCCCCTTTTTGTGGTCAAAGAGCAGTCTTCTGGCCTCTTGGGACACCCAGACCGTAAGGGTCAGAAAATGCTGAGAAAGAGGACAAACTCTGAGAAAAAGAAGGGCCATTAGAAGTCATCCAGTCCTGGCCAGGTGCAGTGGCTGATGCCTGTAATCCAAGCACTTTGGGAGGCTGAGGCAGGAGGATCACTTGAGGCCAGGAGTTTGAGACAAGCCTGGACAATATAGTGAGACCCCATATTTACAACATAGATTTAAAAAATTAGCCCAGTGTGGTGGCTCATGCCTGTAGTCTTAGCTACTTGGGAGGCTAGGGCAGGAGGATTGCTTGAGCCCAGGAGTTCAAGGCTGCAGTGAGCTAATATTTCAGTACTGCACTCCAGCCTGAGCAATAGAATAAGACCTTATCTTAAAAACAAACAAAAATTCACCCAGTCCAGCTGAGCGTGGTTGCTCATGTCTGTAATCCTAGCACTCTGGGAGGCCGAGGTGGGTGGATTGTTTGAGCTCAGGAGTTTGAGACCAGCCTGAGCAAGAGCGAGACTCTGTCTCTACTAAAAATGGAAAAGAAATTAGCTGGACAACTAAAAATATATAGAAAAAATTAGCTGGGCATGGTGGTGCATGCCTGTAGTCCCAGCTACTCAGAAGGCTGAGGCAGTAGGATTGCTTGAGCCCAGGAGTTTGAGGTTGCTGTGAGCTAGGCTAATGCCACGGCACTCTAGCCCGGGCAACAGAGTGAGACTCTGTCTCATTTAAAAAAAAAAAAAAAAAAAAAAAAATTCAGCCAGTCCTAACTCTCTTATTTTGTAGATGGGAAAACTCAAAAGAGTCAGAGAAGAGGCAGTGATTTGGCCAAAAACAAAAAACACTAGTGGTCAGGTCTTCCACCCAGCCCAGGACTCAATCTCTAGCACTATCCAGGCCCCACTCATTTAATTTCAGTTCCAAAGGGGACTGCTTTGGGCACCACCACAGTTCCTTATCCCTACCTCCTCCTCCTCAGTCCTGTGGTTTCAACCACTTCTGCTAGGCCATTTCAGTTCCTGCAGGATTAGGGCAAACTTTCAGGAACCTTGTCCTGACCAGTGGGAGGAATGCGGAGCTCCAGGGCAGCCAAGAAGGCTGACAGAGGTGGAGATCCCCCGGGGTAGGAATGCTCATCTAGTCTCTCACAAGTTCAATGACTAAGATCAGGCAAGATTACTCAAGCAAACTTGAGAGCCTTCAGATTTTTTAAGCAATGTAGAAACCAGTATTTCAAATCAATCTTCATAATTACTGCCACCCACAGTGAGGACATCAAGAGAAACCTTTACTTTGATAATTCTAGGAGGTGAAATCTCACCCCAGAAGCACTTTTATCTTCCACCAAACACCTGCAGGTTGTAAAAGCAGTGCAGGGAGAGACAGGAGCAGAGTGAACCTGAGTTTGGGGGCAGGGTGGAGGAAACATGGATTGGACTCTAGAAGGGCTGTGGATATGGAAATCTCATTCCTCAATTATCTGAAGCAGGAGAGTCTGTATAATTAGGATATAAAGGAGTACAGCTGAGGAAGAGTCAGAAAGAATGTCAAACCACAAGAGTTCTTGGCTCTTCCTTTCCAGGTTGGGGAGGGTTTTGGCTTAGCTCAGACGATGGTCTCAGACCATGGCACTCTATGCTCTTGCCTCCACTAAAACCTATGAGGAGAGGCTTGTTGGCTAGCCAGAGGCTGCCTCCTGCTTGCTTTGTGTCTCCAAGGGGCAATAGTTGAGCTGAGGAAAGTGGCTAGAGGCTGGGAGGATAGGGAGTGAATGGTAGGTGTGGAGGGTGGGGCTGGGGGTGGGATGGTACAGGGGCTGAGAATCTGTGTGGCAGGTATGGGAGCAGAGAATGGTAAGTCCTGGGCTGTTGCTCAGGAGTGGTATTGATAGCAGCTAGGCCCATGGGTCTACAAAGCCTGATTAGCATCAGGGACTGACGTACTCCCAGGTCCTTTTGGGGTGGGAGATGCTTTATGGACTGGGTGGGTCAGCCCATCAGAAAGTAGCCCTCCTAGGAGCTTTACTATTGGACAGCTGCTGCTCTTGTCTGATAACTTTGGTAGATGAGAGTTAGGTCATTGTGTCTGTTCTGTTCCACACACTTGCTCTAGATGATCTTTATCACGTGACCCATGAACATACACTGTGAATACCTGCAGCCCACCTGCTGAGGAGATTGGACTGCTCCACAAGTCTCCAGCATGCCTTTGGAAGCCCTTCTTTATTGGGAAATAAATACAGAATCAAATAGGTGGGCCAGCCAACATCTGTAGCTTTTGGGAACAAAAGGAAGGAGTCTGATGTGCTCAGAACTCAGATCTCCATGAGCTGGTCATTCCCCACGATCACTTCGTTCACTCGTTTAGCTACAAAAGAAAAAGAAAAGGTTTTCTGAGAACTGGCAGCAAAAGATGTCATTTCAAACCAACTGCTTCTAATTCTGTGTTCACAAACATTTACTCCTCTCCTATTGTGGCTCTGCTCTTTGAGAAGCTCTTGGGAATACAACATGCCAAAGAGGCTATGAGAAAGATAGCATCTTCCTACACAGGAGGATGGGACTGACTCTATACCTGGCTTTGGTAAGGCTTTACACAGGAGAAATGGAGCTGGGTCTTAAAGGATCGATAGAATTTTTACAGGCATTCCAGGCTGTTAGAGTGGCATGGGTAAAGACAGTGCAGATGTGAGAAAGGGGAACATGAAATACTGTAGTGTGGCCAGAGGGTATGACATGAGGGGAAAAAGATTAAGAGATGAGGCTAAAAGGATAAATGGGCATATTTGAAGATGAAGGGGAGATACCTTATATATAATATAGAAATAATATCACCTACTACATAGGGTTGTTATGAGAATTCAATGAGTTACAGGATAAGTGAGTGCTCAATAAATAGTGGTTATTATTATTTTTGTAAAGTCCAAACACACAGGCCCTCCATGACCTGATCCTTGGCTATCTCTCCAGCTTCATTTCCCACCATTCTCCATTTACACCAACAAGCCATACTATTTTGTACCTTTAGACCCTGGCATATGCTATTCCCTCTGCCTAGAATGCTTCCCTCCCATTTTTTCCCATAGCACTGTTATTCACCTCAAATGCCCTAATCTGGCACTTCTAATATGTGATGCCTTCCCTTTTGAATTATCCATTTCCTGCTTTGTGAAACCACTGAACCTAATACATATCTCTGTCTTTACATCATTATATCATTCTCCTCTACTTTACTATAAGAACAATGAGGGCAGGTAAGGGACACTGCAGTTATGATTATATCCAGGTCTCTAGAATAGCTATTACCACATCATGATTTTAGAGGTTTTGGGTAATGACAAGGATAGGGTATGGTCATGTAAGTGGAGACTTAAATATGAAAAGGAGGTGTAATTGGTATAAAAGATCAGGAAATTATGAATGAAGCTAAGGGACTGGATAGTTCATTGATGAATACGTTTAAGCTGTCCAAAATGTTGGGAGAAAGTAAGGGAAAAGAGAGGAAGACTGTGAACCAGGGGCTAAAGCCCTCAACAAATTTAGGAAAGTACCCTGGAAGCTGGTCAAAGATGGTGTGAAAGGTAAGAATAACTACAGAACGCTTTCAGGGAAAAAGAGCTATAGAAAGGAGGCAGTGAGACAATGGTCTGGAAGGGGCAGGGAGCTAGGGGCATGCTACCTGCCTCCTGCCTGAAGGTATGGTGCAGACTAGGGTTTTCCAGTCTTCTATTGGTTCAGACTGAGAAGCCTAACCAGTTGGCTGAAAACTGTTACTGGCCTAGCTTCCCATGGCCTATAAAGGTGTAACACCTTTCTTGCTGCACTTGGAAGGAGCTCAAGTGTGACCCTGATAGATGAGGCAGAAAATTTGGCTTTTCTGAGGCTCCACTTCAGCCCTAGAAGGCTTTGGTTTAGCAAAATGAAGATCTCTGATGATAGGAGACAGTTTGACAGTGAGAGATGTTTGCATCTGTTCATTCTGCTGGGAGCCTCCTTCTGCTCTGTCAATAGAAAGCGGGTTTCTGGTCGGGTGCAGTGGCTCACGCCTGTAATCCTAGCACTCTGGGAGGCCAAGGCGGGAGGATCACTCAAGGTCAGGAGTTCGAAACCAGCCTGAGCAAGAGCAAGACCCTGTCTCTACTAAAAATAGAAAGAAATTAATTGACCAACTAAAAATATATAGAAAAAATTAGCTGGGCATGGTGGCGCATGCCTGTAGTACCACTACTCGGGAGGCTGAGGCAGAAGGATTGCTTGAGCCCAGGAGTTTGAGGTTGCTGTGAGCTAGGCTGACGCCACAGCACTCTAGTCTAGGCAACAGAGTGAGACTCTGTCTCAAAAAAAAAAAAAAGCGGGTTTCTGACTGAGGCTTTGGAAACATTGAGATTTCAGATGTGTTTCCTCTTCTGCCTACCTTTCCAGCTTTGTTTCTTGCTATATCTCCCTTACACCCTATACTCTAGATTTTCCAAATGATTTGCAGTTTTTAACCCACTGGGCGTTTTGCCTTTAAGTGTTTATATGGGTTGTCTTTTGTTTGAAAGGTTCTTCCCCTTTATATATTTGGTAAATAACCCAAATTTTCAAGATTTACCTTTAATTCCTTCAAGATGGTATTCCTGCTTCTTGTGCAAGTCCTTAATTAACCCTGACAGCCTCCTACCTAATAAAATTTTACTGTACTTATTTCTTTACTCATCTGTCTCTCTATAATAGACTATGAACAATTAGGCAGCAAGAAGTATCATAAAGATGAATAAAACCCCTAGCCTACCAGTGCCTAGAATGGTAGGCAGTAATTAATTTGTTGAATGTGTATGTTTTAGGGGTTATGTGAGAGCACAAATGTAGGAAAAGGAGCATGTATGGAAGAGAAGGTCTCTAGTCTCTTTGTCAAGTATAATTGATACATCTGGCACATTACAGCAAAGGGGACTGGGGGTCCAGAGTATCCTTAGGCTTATTTCTCTTTCTCCAGCAGAAGACAAACCTAGGTCTAGGTCTTTCACAAAGTTTGTCATTACAGCACCATGTTGGACAGACACAATCTCATGTGGGAGGAAAAGGATAGGAAAGGGAGGAAGAAAAGCAGACAGTACAGAAAAGGAAAGAGATTCTCAGTCAGAACAACTTGGAGTCTAATTTGACTTTAAGCAAATATTTGTCTGGCTTTGAGCAAATTATTTCATGTCTTTGGGCTTTAGTTTCCTAACAGAGTTGTGGATCTTCAATAGAATAACTAGCATAAAGAGCCCATCATAGTACTTTGGTTAGTATTAAACAGAAGTTACAGAATAGGGCTAGGTCTGGCCTGTGTACTTCTGTCCTAAGAGATGCTTCATAACCATCTTCTTTCAGTGAGAAGAATGGGGAGGAGGCCCAGATAGTGCTCAGGCTGCTAAATTTCCTATGGCTGGGGTTGGTCCTGGAGTATGACTGTCAATAAGGCTCCACCCCCAAGGTAAGACTGACCAAAAAAGAACAAAGGAAATGTTTCTCTGGCTAGCTTCCCAGGACACCTCCAAAAGCTCCTCTTTACTCTTTCTCTCTCTATATCTGTGAGTCAGCTTCATCACCTCTCTCATCTAGCCTCTTACATTTGTTCTTCTTCATCCAATTTCTTCCTAGTTTCCAGGGACACTGGGCTGTTCTGAAGACAGCCCCAGTTCCAATTAACATTCTTCTTGGACCTCAGTGCTCCAGCATGAGGTGTCTGGCTAGGGAAGACAAGCCTTTGTTCAGCTTTGCCAGGCTCCAGATAAACACCTCAGCCTTTTCCGGCCCTCCCTACTCTCCCTCTTGCCTCTGGGTCTGCTCTTGGCCTGACAATGAGAGAATACCTTGCTCACTGGGCTTCAGGGGAGAGACACATGGCATGTTGGGGGTAGATTTTCATGGAGATGCATAAATTGGAGGAAACCTGCAAGGGTGCAAAAAGCAGAACTAGTGCTGCTTGGCCAGGGATGGGAATAGACTCCAGTAACCACACTGGAAAATCTCTAGGTTGGAATCAGATTGGGAAAGATTCCAAAGGGAAGAGTACAAAGGAGGATGGTGAGCTGGGAAAAAACAAATGGAATAGAAGGAAAAACATGTCATAGATGAAAAGCTGCACTGGGAAACTGGGAAGGATTCCTGCTAGCCAGGAGGACTTGACCTATGTCAAACATATGTCAAGACTCTGACCTATGTTAGGTCTACTTTCATGGCCAAAGGACTGATCACTGTGGTCATAGGGAAGAGATCCAAGTTCTCTCACTGAAGAGAGAACTCAGATGAAGCATCCAATTAGAGTTTTCAGGATTTGACTCTTTCTACTGCTTGAGCAGGATGTCAGATTTGGCTGCCAGGAGTTTTGCCAGAGATAATCACTAAGAGTGCTGGGGTGGGGTAAGAAAAGCCAGAGTTGTTATGAAATGGCTTGTTCTCTTGGTAGTAGTAGATGACAGCAGAGAGGCCTACACAGGGTTATGAGAGTCACATGTTAGGGGAAAAAGACTGCTATGGATGTGGTGCCTCTCTGGTATGAAAATAATTGTAATTTGGAGAGGGGACCGCATTACTTCTTAAGATGAATGTTTTTTTTCCTGAAATCTTCCATGTGAGGAAGACTGATTGAGGACCTTGTCATTTATTTAACTCTTTGCTGGTAAGGAGTTGTTGGTGTTTGTCTAGGTCCTCCATAGTAACAGGTCTTGAGTGCTGTACTGATGGCTTGGAATTTGCTTTTCCCATATGGCTCCACCTCAAAGAAAAGTGATAGAGGAAACAGGCAACTGGCCAGGGAGTGCCTGTGGCAGGAAGGCACTGGCCACTGTGCTGGATGCATTTGTCTCTCTAGCACAGGATAGAGAACAGAAAGTGGTGGGACTGTCCAGTTTAGAGTAGAGTCCAGATGACTTCCCTGGCCATCTCTCCTTCAGGAGGACCATTAAGGGGTCTCCTTGCTAAAAAGTGAACACATAGTGTTAGTTAAGACCAGAAAGGCCAGGAGATGCTGAAGCCCATCTTATGATAATTGCAACCATCTCACAAAGGTCTTTTTTGGAACTTTCTGCCCTGAAAACCCCCAAAATATGCTTTATGGATCCAAAATTCATTCATTCATTCTCCCTCCCCCCATCATCTATTAATACTATAAACCAGGATCTGTTCTGAGAACTAGGGATACATATAGTTAAGACAATCCTTGGCCTTGAGGATCTAAGTCTGGTAGGGAAGGAAGATTCATAGGTAACTGCTATGACTTTATGATACATACTTTAATAAAAGTGTGGCAAAGTCCAGGGATGCAGAGGAAGGAATGCTCAGCTCTACTGTGGGGAGTCAGGGGAGGAGTCAGAGAAGGTTCTATAGAGGAGAAAACACTTGTGCAGAGAGGAAATCCAGAGAGAAGGTGTGTGCAAGAGCATGGAGAGGTATAACAGCACAGTGTGTATGAGAAACTCTAAGTCCCTTGGTATGTTCAAGGAGTAGTGCGTGCTCCTTAAAACATTTAACTGTATGTAATTCTCTTCTGTTTTGAGGATATGAAGTTTTTAAAGTAAGAAAATATAAAATAAAAAATTAAATTAAAAACTCCACATTTATCTGTATGTAATTCTCACAATAATCCTCCAAGGTAGGTATTACTGTCCCAATTTTTTTGTTAAGAAAATATGAGGCTTAGAGATAAAAAATTTAACTTAACCTAGTGCACAACCAGTGAGTTGCATGGCTGAGATCTGAACCCAGGTCTGTTTAATTCTAAAGCCCAAAAGCAAGGCATATGACTTTAAAAAAGGGAAAGGGGGAGGGAACTAAAGAAAGCCTCTGTTTACTGGGGAGAAGGAAAATGATGTGGCTTCTACAGAATTGGTGAGATTAATACCTTCAGCGATTCCTCTTCCCACCTATTTTAGTTTAAGGAATAATTTCAAGAGCAATCAGCCCATTTTATTGTTCTTGAGTATTGCCTACATTTTGGTTAAAAACATTCAGTCAAATTAAGAACAATTCAAATTTGCACTGCCCAGCAGGGAAACTCTGGTCTTTGTATGTCTCTCAAGCACTATACATCTTTTTACAGGCTACAGAGCAGAGTAAGCTAACAGCACAGCTTACAGACTCACCTCTAAGCGGTTGAGAACAGCTCAAAGTTATATCCCATTAACCTTCTACCAGGCCAGGAATCTGTGGGACTACCTCCCTTAAATAACAGGTCAAATGAAGTGCTCACAGACTTCAAAAGGCCAGCGCTAGTTCCAGAGCTCTTGCTGCATTACTGGCCCTTCTGTCTCATGTCCAAGAGCCATAGTAAAATACTAGTACCAACCTGGGCCATAAGAACTATTGTCATGTTTTCAATTTTTTGATAGCAATGCTGCATGCATGTATGAGCTTATCTACAAGACAAATTCCTAGAAATGAAACTGTTAAGTCAAAGTTAAAAAATTTGACAATGACATCATCTTTCTCTTCAAAGAAGGCTTTATCAGTTTACGTTCTCACCTGTAGTATATGCACCTGCTTATTTCCTACATTCTCACCAGCATTTAGCATTATCAGTGATAGTGTGATAGGTAAAATGTGGTATCTGTGATTGTAACTTGGGCTCTGGTTTACCTTTGGCTTCAATCCTCTGGCCACTTCCAATCAAGCAGTTTTTGATGTCTGCTCCCTTCTCAATCACAGCATTGTTGCAGATGACGCTGCCTTGGATGTTGCTTCTGTAACACAGTAAACAAGTTAGGGAGTACCTAGGGCTCTCATCATTCTCCTCACCACTATTGGCTGGGTGTTCTGGCTCCTTCCTAGTCTGGGAACAGCTGGTCAGTCCAATTAATGGCTACAAGCCTCAAGTTATTAGAAGATAGAATGGTAGGCAAAGGGAGGACCTGGCTTTAGAGAAGTCCAGAATTGGGATATACTCATAATGATCTTTTCCTAAGGCCTGAACAGATATTCCCACTTCAGTTCTTTAGGACCCTAGACCTAGAGGTCTAAATTCCATCCAAACTTTCCTCCTTTGGTCTAGGGGTGGAATCTGGGGCTGGTCCCTAGGCTGACTCATCACTCTTGCTTCTCATTTAGGAATATATACCAAATTTCATTTGAGGCTCTGAAATTATGAATCTTCACAGGAGGTCAACTATGGAAAAAATGGGTTCCCCACAGCTTTCACCACAGACTGGTTAATCAAAGCCATACTCATTCAGGAATAAAAAAAGATATTTTAAAAGAGATGGGATCTTGCTATGTTGCCCATGCGGGCCTCGAACTCCTAGGGTCAAACAATCCTCCTGCCTTAGTCTCCCAAGTAGCTGGGAATATAGGTGCATACCATTGTACCCAGCTAAAAAGGGTATTTTTAAAACCAGCTCCATTCCATATAAAAGACTATTCCAGATCCTAAAGCACATTCACAAGAGCAGCATCACTGGTTCTTAGCATTTAAATGAATTTAAATAGCATCTTCCTGGTTCCTGAAGACTGGCAGGTGGGAGGAAAGGTCCTTTTGAAAATCATCATTAACATTTATTGCACATTTATTCTATGCCAGGTACAATGCTAAATATATATTCTGTGTACATTTTTCTTTTAATTTTAAAAACTTGCCCAGCCTGGATTTCAATTCCTGGCCTCAAGCAGTCCTCCCACCTCAGCCTCCTGAGTAGATGGAACTATAGGTGTGTGCCACTGCACTCAGCTCTCTGTGTACATTATAGGAGCGACTTTTATAAATCTAGCCATTTCATCTGAAAAATCACCCAGGTAGTATGAAAGATAAACAAAAACACTTTCAATGTCCTGGCCTCCATCAATCATTTTGGTAGGTCTGGGGTAGGAGCTTTATGTTTTGTTTTGGTTTTTTTCCTTTTTGTTTTTCTTTTTTCTTTCTTTCTTTCTATTTTTTTTTGCACATGGCGGGCACTGCAGTTGCAAGTGGCCACCACTCAGGAGCTTTATGTTTTTAATTAGGAAAAAACCTTCCTAGACTGGGCACGGTGGCTCACGCCTATAATCCTAGCACTCTGTGAGGCTGAGGCGGGAGGATCACTTGAGGTCAGGAGCTCGAGACCAGCCTGAGCAAGAGTGGGATCCTGTCTCTACTAAAAATAGAAAAAATTAGCCGGGCATCATAGCAGATGCCTATAGTTCCAGCTACTTGGGAGGCTGAGGCAGGAGGATTGCTTGAGCCCAGGAGTTTGAGGTTGCTGTGAGCTAGGCTGATGTGACAGCACTCTAGCCAGGGCAACAGAGCTGCCCGGGCAACAGAGCGAGACTCTGTCTCAAAAAAAACAAAAAAACCTTTCTAGATGATACTCGGAGTACCAATTTTATCTCTGTTGCAGAAATAATCGCAACCACATTTTACAGATGAGGTAACAGATTTAGAGCATTTAAACCATTTACCCAAAACCACATTACTGTTAAGTAACAGATTCAAATAGAGGTCTGCCAGACTCCAGAATCTGTTGTTTATTAATAATGTAATACAAAGAAATTAAAAAGAGAAAAGACTGGAGGAAGCCTAGAATTGCTCAGTTGCTATTCTGAGATGGCTTAGCAGAAGGAGCTCTTTCCTAACAAGGGAATATTCAATACTCCTGAGTCAGAAATGGGAAGAGTAGGCCGGGTGCGGTGGCTCATGCCTGTAATCCTAGCACTCTGGAGGCCGAGGCGGGCAGATGGCTCAAGGTTAGGAGTTTGAAACCAGCCTGAGCAAGAGTGAGACCCCGTCTCTA
>VBSM01000529.1:30601284-30619865 GCA_008086735.1 Cheirogaleus medius
TGTGAGCTAGGCTGATGACACGGCACTTTAGCCCGGGCAACAGAGTGAGACTCTGTCTCAAATAATAAATAAATAAATAACTATTTAATGTGACTGAAGTATCCAGAAGAATCAACCATACTAAATTGGTAATAGTAATTTTAATTGCTTAAAGGTATCTAATAAAATTTGCAATTAAAGTTTAAATATTTAAAGATATTGATTTTATTTGTTTGTTTGTTTATTTATTTATTTATTTTTGAGACAGAGTCTCATTCTGTTGCCCAGGCTTGAGTGCTGTGGCATCAACCTAGCTCACAGCAACTTCCAGCTCCTGGGCTCAGGTGATCCTTCTGCCTCAGCCTCCCGAGTAGCTGGGACTACAGGCATGTGCCACCATGCCCGGCTAATTTTTTTTCTATATATTTTTTTAGGTGTCCAATTAATTTCTTTCTATTTTTAGTAGAGATGGGGTCTTGCTCTTGCTCAGGCTAGTTTCGAATTCCTGACCTTGAGCGATCCGCCCACCTCGGCCTCCCAGAGTGCTAGGATTACAGGCGTGAGCCACCATGCCCAGCCAAAGAAATTGATTTTAAATTAGATTTTTTTTTTGTTTCTTAGATATTTGAACCTTAAATATAATGCAAATAGTTCTGAATGCTCCTCTTTGCATACAAAAGGATATTACGGAATCTAATCAATAACTATAAACATTTTTAAGTCAGGGACTGTGTCTTATTTGACTTTATGTCATCAACTCCTAGCATAGTATCTGAGGTACATAGTAGGTTCTCAATAAATGTTTCTTACATGAAAGCATGAATGACAATAACAATTATGAAAACCCAACAAACAAATAAATCAAACTCCAAGCTTCCTTACCTGCTTTTTTTTTCCCTTTTTGACCAGGAACTGGTTCTATGCTATCTTGGCCTTTTCTCATTAACATAGCAAGTGATGCATCATAAGCTCTGAACAGGTCCACAACCTCATGTAAAGCAACATCTGTTATCAGATCACAGCTCACAACCAGCACATCTGTCTGTCAAATGGAAAAGGGAAAAATCTTTATCATAAAGGACAATGTATAACAAAAATCATCACAGGATAAACTTAGGATGGCTTAGAAGAACACAGAGCACACAATACTTTTCAAATTTTTTTATAGCAAAACAAGTGAAATAAATGGGGTTGTTCTAATTGAATGGTGCTGGGGAAGGTCTGGAATCTCTACCTCTCCCTTGTGTACCTCATGGACTGTGGAGGCAGTGGCTGAGACACCTCTGGAACCCTAGGCTCTAAAGAACAGAGTCTAAAAACCACCATGTTATCTATTTCTACGACTATGGAATACATGATTTTATATTCATATATTTCTTTCGAGTTTAAAAAAGATTTTCACAAAGTGTGATGATTTAATATGGTTATAAAACACTATAGAACAATCATTTTGCTATAGTACTAGGTAATAACAGGATGAATACAATATAATGCCTCATTCTTTGGGAACTCATTCTATTTTTATTATTTTTTATAATTTATTTTTTTTTTTTAGAGACAGGATCTTACTCTGTTGCTCAGGCTAGAGTGCAGTGGTGCGATCATAGCTCACTGAAGATTAAACTCCTGGCTTCAAGTGATCCTCCTGCCTTAGCCTCCTGAGTACCTGGGACTACAGGTATGTGCCATCATGCCTGGCTAATTTTTTTTTTTTTTAGAGAGAGACAGGGTCTCGCTGTGTTGCCCAGGCTGGTCTTGAACTCCTGGGCTCAAGTGGTCCTCCCACCTCGGCTTCCCAAAGTGCTGGGATTACAGGGGTGAGCCACAACACCAGGCCAGGAATTCACATTCTGTAGTGAACACTTATGATACAACCTCAGGTATATACAAAGCACTCATTTAATCCTTTAACAATAGCATGATAATGGTATTGTTATTATTATTAGTCTCTATTTTTATAGATGAGAAAAGTAAGGCCTATTACCCACAGTATCTGGCACATAGTAGGCATTTAATAATTGTTTGACAAATGAATGAATAAATTGATGAAGAAAAGATTTTCTCATAGTGGTAGGTTTTCTTTTTGCATTTATTTTATGTTGAATTTATTCTTGTGCCATAAGTTTTTATTTGTTCAGTTTCTTCTGGGATATCTTTTTTTTTTTTTCTTTTTTCTTCTATGCAATCTCCTCTTCTGGTTTAGGAACAATTTGTTTCTTTTCAGTAAGGATCATCTTGATGTGGCAGGGGGAGTTCATATATGGGTTAATCCAACCATGAGCTCTGTAAATCCAGTGGCACATAGCAAGTGATGTATCATAAGCTCTGAACAGGTGCTCTGTACACCTGGATATACTTAATGACCAGAGAATCTACATCTAAATGTATAAGTTCAGTATCACTCTCTGCATTTTAAGCATGTATAGCAAAAATTCTGTACTCTTTTTGGGCCAAGTGGTGGGTTTTTTCATTATAATTCTAATAACTCATTAATTAAAATAAAAACTAATAATGGTAAGTAATGTTTCTTGAATGCTTACTATTGGCCAGGAATTGTAATACACTTTACATACATTATTTCAATCTTTACAACAATCCTATGTAGTAAGAACTATTATTATTAGCACTTTACAGATGAAAAAGCAGGTTTATAGCAGTTATCCCAGTGTCTAAGATCTAACAACTAGTAATGGCTATTCATATAACTAAAGAATCTGTATTACTAAATAATGTTTAAAGAAATAGAGCTTCACTAGTTTGAAGACCCATTTAAGAGAGGTTCTAGTCCAGTGTTATATACTAGACAGACCTAATGTCTTAGATATTATACATTTAGGTCTAATATCCAATATTGTGGGTACTAAATATCAGCCGGAATGTCCTATTTTAAGACTAACCTTGATAAACTAAAAAGTATCAGTAAACTCATCAAGATGCTGAAAGAGCTAGAAATCATGATAGCTGAGAGAACAGATGTTTAGTAGGGAAAGGAAAAGACTGTGTGCATAGAGAAGAGTAGGCAGGACAAGGAGTGGAGTTAAGAAAGAAACAAATATTAATAATAGCACTCTCTAAATATCTGACAGTCTGAAGGAAGGACCAAATTTTACCTGAGTAGCTCAAGAGCAAAACTAAGAACAAAAAGTAACAATGAACAAAAGTAATTTTGGTTTCTATGTTAACTTTCTGTCAATCATACTTAGTCAAAAAGCAAAATTTTGTAAAATAATGAGTTTCTCATCATTTGAAGTGCTCAAGTAGAAACTGGATTATCACTTGCAATGATTCATTTATTTAACATTTATTAAGCAATCACTCTACACTTAGCCAGGTCCTTTTCTGGACCTAGAGGAAACTTGGACTAAAAAGTATTAAATGTGAGCAGCTAAGCAAGGCTACTTAATATATTTTGGACAAATTTCTAACTACAGATTTTGCCATTATGTTTTATCATAAATGCAGAGAACAGAGGTCCAAAAACAATCAACTAGAAAACAAATTCCTTAAATTGCAATTAAATACACCAATGTTTCTCAATAGTAACTGAAGAGTTTCCCAGAGGTACCTCAGGGAAAGCCAGGCTCCTACTGCCCTTCCTGAGCTAACCAGGACAACTCTTCTGTTATTAATTTTACCTTCTAGTCGTCTATATAAATTTTGGCTTGGAAAACCAATTCTGCTACTTTAAAAAGTATGAAAAACACTGGACTAAATTATTCCAGGTAGAAGAATAAAGTGAATATCTACATGGCAATTTCTGTAAGTGGTTCCAACTTTCCTAAAATTTTTATTTAAAATCAAGATTCCTGCTTTGGGTGGGAAAATGGGTGATTTCAGCTCATATTCTACTAAAGCAAAGAGTCTTGTTTGCTCAGAAAGTGAGACTCAACCATCAGAATGCCTTGTCTTACTACTTGAAATTTCTTATTCTGAATACAGAATCTATTCCAGAATCTCCATTTCTTTTTCTACATATAACTCATAATTCATAGCCGAAACAATTTCTTTTGAAGGCCTCTTAAGGTTAAGAAGCTCAAATTTGGACTTTTTTTTTCTACTCCTCTGCTTAAGGCTCTCTTAATTTTTTTTGGACCTTAACTTTGAGACTTAAAAAAGTCCCGGCCAGGCGCGGTGGCTCATGCCTGTAATCCTAGCACTCTGGGAGGCTGAGGAGGGCAGATTGCTCAAGGTCAGGAGTTCGAAAGCAGCCTGCACAAGAGCGAGACCCCGTCTCTACTAAAAATAGAAAGAAATTAATTAGCCAACTAAATATATAGAAAAAATTAGCTGGGCATGGTGGCGCATGCCTGCAGTCCCAGATACTAGGGAGGCTGAGGAAGGAGGATCGCTTGAGCCCAGGAATTGAAGGTTGCTGTGAGCTAGGCTGACGCCACAGCGCTCTAGGCCGGGCAACAGAGCTTTATAAAAAAGTCCCTATAAACATTTTCTTTTTAGGAAAAAAAATTTATAAGCCTTCAACTCACCATCTAGGAACCAAAAAACATTAACAAATCACACAACATACATGCAAGCTAAGGACAAAACAGCCTGCAGAATCCTACTTCTAACAATGTATATAGAAAGGCAGGGGCACAGGCCATTGCTAAAGACATCCACACAATTGTCATTACAACAGCACAGAAGGTGCCCCATTTCATCATAATAAAAATATGTTTGCAGAGGAAAAATCTCTTTTCTGTTTCTCTCTTTTATTTATTTATTATTTATTTTAGCCCACACTGAAAGTGAATCCTTTGTTTTTCTAAGTTTCTCTAATAAGATGACTGATTTTTATAAGTTAACTGTTCTATAATAAATTGAATTATTAAGTGTACTCCAAAGTGAATAAGATGACCCCAATGCAGATGCCTCTGAAGTCCCCATGTGACAATGTTGCCTTGGAAAATAAATGCTGTTATCATTCAATATTTGCAGAAGTGTTTAAATCCCTCGGTACTGTGAATGCCGAATAAGTTCTGCATAATTGTGAATAGGCTGTAGGCTCATTTCTCTCTTTGCTTTTAGATGACTTTTTGCTAAACTGAATGCAAAATCCCTAAGGATCACAAGGAACAGACCCCTCCCCTCAATGTCTGGTTGCCATTTGTTCTTGTGAAAAAAAGGCACTGGTCTGAAAGAGCAGGGCTCAGGATACAGATGGAGGTACTGTTCCACTAGCCCCCCTCCACCTCTGTTCCCAGAGAATGCACCATGTAAGAATCACTGAGACCAAACACACTCCCATTTTCTTTGCAACTCCACCATTTCCAAAGGAAAGTCTTTATGGTTTGATCAATGTACTTTGTTTCCAAAGCTGGAATCCTGGAAGAAACAAAAGTCTAAAAAGAAAACTAAGCCATCCTTGTACCTTCGTAATAGTATCTTTCTTTACATTTTTATAAAAGCTGTAATACAAAGAAATAGCCATTATTTTGATATTTTAATCTAAAAATGTAAAGCCCATTCTAGAAATGCAAATGGCCTTCTACTAACTGGAACCTAGAGATAGAAAACTGATAAGAGCCAGAGAAGTATTTTTAACCATGTGTGACTACAAGCCATGAATAAACATGGACTGTTTGGACTGTGAAGCAACTGTGTATCTGAAATGCAGTTAACTTGAAAGTTCCCTGAAGGTGCCAATCCACAGCATGTGTTTCATGGGACCAGTTCTTTTCTAACACCAACAGTATACCTCTTCTGCACAGATCAACTGGAATCCCCAAAGACCTATTCCAACAGTCCCCAGTATGCCTCACCCCAAGCCTGCTCCTCCAGAGAAGCCAGGGCAATGTCAAGAGCAAAAAGCACAGTTCTGAAGGACAGCAAATGTGTGCATTGTTGACAATATAGAAACATACAGGGTTTCCAAGCGAAGGCAGCATTTCAGTGTTTAGGGAAAAATCAAGACACCATGGAATTCAAAACACAAACTGCTGCCAGTTAGTCTTGACTAAAGCAAACAAATTAAGCTAAGAAAATGCAATTACCAAGCTATGGCAAAGCCCAGAAATCTCTCATTATAAGGACATTTTTGGTCAAGCCAAAACCACTGAGTAAAACAAGAGGAAAAAAAATAAAAGTTAAATTAGAAAACCGGATGTATGTGTGTGTGGCTATAGTGGTGGGATGGGAGGTGAACAGAGCTACTGGGAATAGCCTCTTTTCTTTTCCTGGCAGCTGTTCCATGAGAGATTGTTATAAATAACACAATCTGGCAACCAATTCTTTACAAGAAGGAGAAAGAAAGACACTTACTCCCCTGGAAAAAAACTGTCAGGGCAAGGTAACTACCATGCTTTTACCTACCCAGCACTTCCACAAATAATGGCTATGATCCAAATCATTTCCCTGCACTCCACCCCTGCCCATATGGAAATAATGAATTCAAGCTACTTAGTGTGACTATGAATGGTCACAATTTACATTTTCCTATGTGGTCCAATCCTTAAGAGTAGTTTGTGTGTTTTAATAAATACCTATGGCTAAATGCAGTGGCGACCTCACTGGTTCGGTTTTGGTTGAAAATACTTGGAAAAGATTCCCAGTCTATAGTCCTCAAAGTGTAAACCCAAGGGCCAACTGCCACTTTGTTTTCACCGAGGTTGGGGCAGTAGGTGCAAGAATGACCAACGCAGCCTGTAAGTAAGACATGTGATAATCCTCACCCTCACAGCTAAATACTCTTCCTATGTTCCTTAGTTCAATCACAGTGTCATGCCGGGTGCAATGGTGTGGGGCTGAAGGGAGAGGATCACTTTAACCCAGGAGTTCGAGGCCAGACTGCGTAACATAGCGAGACCCCGTCACAGAAAAAAATCATAGTGTCACTACCATCCAGGATCGGATGTCAGAAGTCTGGCCATAGTCCAGGACTGAAGTTCTCCCTCTCCTGTGCCCAGTCCCTTAGTCCAACATGTCACTGGTTCCCTAGTCTTCCTCTTTATCTCTATTGCACTGCCTTAGATCAAGCCTCAAAATCTTTTTCCAATCTCTTAACTGGTCTCTCCTACTCCAGGTTTTCCCTATTCTAATCTATACTCCAATTTCACTCTTTATGTCATTTCCCTGCTTAAAGACGGCCTAAAACAGTGTTTTCCAAACATAAAAAAAAGTTGAATGTATTACAGCTTGCTTTTTAAATATTTTATTCTAAAATACACAGATCACTACAATGATATATGCTCTTTATATAACATATATAAAAATAGACATTTTAAAAGGAAAAAATAAAATTTTAAAAACTAGAAATTCTAATATTTTCCTCATACTCAATCCTGTACATGCCCTGGTTTTGAGTACATCCCATTTTGGAGATCACTGCTCTCACAGGTTTAAGTTCAAATCCCTTAGCACAACATTAAAGGTCTTCAAAATATGACTCCACCTACCTAATTCAGCCTTCTCTGCCATAATTCCCCTCCACATAGCCAATATTAACTTGATAGAGTAAACTGCCAAGATATATTCCCTATGCTCTCTTCCCACGCTACTACATATTCATCCATCAAGATTAGGTCTCGTCATAGTTACTAGAAAAGACAGAGCCAATATATTATTTACCCTGGAGATGAAGCCTTTTCTAATACATTACAGACCTTAAATCACTAACTGGATTGCATATATATTTCTTTCCATCTAGATTCTGAGCCCCATAGGAGCTCTTTTATCTTTGTATTCCCATTTATCAACTTAGTGCTGGCAAACAAATATCAGTAAATGTAAGCATTCTTCCTGTTACCTCCTTTTCTTTGTTTGACTCAAAGATTAAAACATTTGATTTTAGACATTTAGAAACGGCATGCATTATGACAGAGGCAAGTATCCCCTTTGTAGAAATTGTAACTGTTCAGAGTTAGGACAGGAGCCACAGACATAACTTTGCAGTTCCCTAAAACAAGAAGGTAGAAAATGAACCTGCTGCTTCCAAAGAAGAAAAAAGCAGAGCTGTCTGAAAGAAAAGAAATCAGATGCAGCTGTCCTAGAGGGCATGACCGAAGAGTGATATGCTTGCTAGATTTATAATGTAAAAACAGCAATTCAACATTTATAGTTCTAATATTTATAGTTCATTCACCTTCCCAAAGGAAGTTGTCCTCTTCAGGTTAAGAATAGAGAAATTCTATTCATGTTTACTGTGTGAAGCTAAGAAAAACTAAGCAAGCATATATTAATTTCTAATTCTGTTAAAATGAATTCTCTATAAAAATGCTAGCCACTTCTCTTTCAGGATTTGGATATATGCAATTTAATTTTAATCTCCAAATTTGGACACTGATTTGGAATACAGAAAAAAACAAGCACTTTTTTGTTCTCTCAGTTTTTCACTCTAAAATAATTTAACATACTAAATTTATATTAAATAATTTCATCCTTTTCCTTTGGTCAGACACAAATATCCCATGGAATAAAAATATCTCTGCTTTATTAGTCTAGTAAAACAAACATTTCAAGACCATAAAACATGCTCTTACAATTACATTACATATTTTCTGCCTGAATTTGGATTAATTTTGTCCCGGAGCACAACACAGAAATATTGTTCAGTTTACTTGGAAACCAGAAAGTTTGAGAGAAGGTCAGCAGAGGGTGGCTAGCGGCTGTGATAAAGGGGAATTCATAGCAATGAGAAAAAGACAACAAACAAGTTTTTTTTGTGGTTTTGTTTTTTATTTCAGAGTATTATGGAAGTACAAGCACTTTGGTTACATAAATTGCCTTGGCACCACCCAATAAGCATGCCCTTCCTCCAGACACCGGCCATAACATCCATTAGGCACGATCCCCTCCGATTCCCAACCACCTGCCCAACACCCTGTGAATGTTACTTCCCATATGTGTACATTAGTGCTGATCAGGTAGTACCAATTTAATGGTGAGTACATGTGGTGTTTGTTTTTCCATTTTTGCCATACTTCACTTAGGAAAATGGGCTCTAGTTCCATCCAGGATAATAGGTAATTCACATTTTTTATGGCTGAGTAGTACTCCATGGTGTGTGTGTGTGTGTGTGTGTGTGTGTATATATATCACATTTTATCAATCTACTCATGTATTGATGGGCATTTGGGTTATTTCCAATCTTTGCAACTGTGAATTGTACAGCTATAAACATTCGGGTGCAGATGTCTTTTTTATAGAATGTCTTTTTTTCCTTTGGGCAGATTCCCAGTAGTGGGACTGCTGGATCAAATGATAGGTCTACTTTTAGTTCTTTGAGGTGTCGTCATACTATTTTCCATAGAGGTTGTACTAGTTTGCAGTCCCACCAGCAGTGTATTAGTGTTCCTATCTCTCAGCATCCATGCCAACAGTTGTTGTTTTGGGGCTTTTTGATAAAAGCCATTCTCACTGGAGTTAAGTGATATCTCATTGTGGTTTTGATTTGCATTTCCCCGATGATTAGAGATGTTGAGCATTTTTTTTATGTTTCTTGGCAATTAGTCTATCTTCTTTTGAAAAGTTTCTGTTCATGTCCTTTGTCGATTTTTTAATAGGGTTGATTTTTTTCTTGCTGATTTTCCTGAGTTCTATACAGATTCTAGCTATCAGCCCTTTATCAGATGTATAGCATGCAAATATTTTCTCCCATTCTGTAAGTTGTCTATTTGCTCTAGTGACAGTTTCTTTGGCCGTGCAGAAGCTTTTTAATTTGATCAGGTCCCATTTATTTATTTTTGTTGATGCTGTGATTGCTTTAGGGGTCTTCTTCATAAATTCTTTGCCTAGGCCGATGTCTATAAGAGTTTTTCCAACATTTTCTTCTAGAATTCTTATGGTTTCATGCCTTAGGTTTAAGTCTGTTATCCACCATGAGTTGATTTTTGTGAGAGGTGAAAGTTGCAGATCCTGTCTCAATCTTCTACATATGGCTATCCAATTTTCCCAGCATCATTTATTGAAAAGGGATTCTTCTCCCCAGTGTATGTTTTTGTCTGCTTAGTCAAAGATCACAAAGCTATATGAGGATGGTTTTATATCTGGGTTCTCAATCCTGTTCCATTGGTCTATGTCTGTTCTTGTGCCAATACTATGCTGTTTTGGTTACTATAGCCTTGTAGTATAGCTTGAAGTCTGGTAAATTGATGCCTCCCAGTTTGTTCTTTTTGCTTAAGGTTGCTTTAGCCATACAGAGTCTTCTCTGGTTCCATACGAAGCACAGAATTATTTTTTCCAGATCTGCGAAAAATGATGTTGGTATCTTAATAGGGATTGCCTTGAATCCATAGATCACTTTGGGTAGTACACACATTTTAACAATGTTGATTCTGCCGATCCATGAGCATGGTATGGTTTTCCATCTATTTACATCCTCTGCTATTTCCTTCCTTAGTGTTTCATAGTTCTCCCTATAGAGGTCTTTCACCTCCTTAAATATATTCCTAGGTATTTTTTTATTATTCTCTTTGTTACTACTGCAAAAGGTATTAAATCTTTGATTTGGTTCTCAGTTTGACAGTTGTTGGCGTATACAAATGCTACTGATTTGTGTACATTGATTTTGTAACCTGAGACTTTGCTGAACTTATTTATCAATTCCAGTAGTCTCCTGGCAGAATCTTTGGGGTTTTCTAGATGTAAGATCATATTGTCAGAACAAGTTTTTAAAAGCCCTAAAATCAAGGTTTTATCACCCCAAAAAGCAACTTCTAAGATTAGGTATGTTTTCTTATTAATTCCACATGTGACCTTGAGTAAGTCACTCTCTCTTTGGGCCTCCACTTCCTTATCTATAGGATGAAAGGGCTTCACCATCTCTGAAGTCCTTTATAGCATAAAATTATATGATTATAAAGGTCAATCTATTTTCAATTCTTTATTTAGAACTATGCTCTGGGTTAAGAGGCATTACAGGTTGAGTATTCTTACCCAAAATGCTTGGGACCAGAAGTGTTTTAGATTCTGGACTTTTTTAAGATTTTGGAATATTTGCATTATATTTATTGGTTCAGCATTCCAAATCCAAAAATCTGCAATCCAAAATACTCCAATGGGCCGGGCGCGGTGGCTCACGCCTGTAATCCTAGCACTCTGGGAGGCCGAGGCGGGTGGATAGCTCCAGGTCAGGAGTTCGAAACCAGCCTGACCAAGAGCGAGACCCCGTCTCTACTAAAAATAGAAAGAAATTAATTGGCCAACTAAAAATATATAGAAAAAATTAGCCGGGCATGGTGGCTCATGCCTGTAGTCCCAGCTACTTGGGAGGCTGAGGCAGAAGGATTGCTTGAGCCCAGGAGCTTGAGGTTGCTGTGAGCTAGGCTGACGCCACGGCACTCACCCTAGCCTGGGCAACAAAGTAAGACTCTGTCTCAAAAAAAAACAAAAAAACAAAAAAAACAAAAACCAAAATACTCCAATGAGCATTTCCTTTGAGCATTATGTCAGCACTCAAAAGTTTTAAATTTTTGCCAAGCATAGTGGCTCATGCCTATAATCCCAGCACTTTGGGAGGCTGAAGCAGGAGGATTGCTTGAGGTCACAAGTTTAAGACCAGCCTGGACAACATAATGAGACCCTGTCTCTATTTTTAATAAATTAAAAGAAAAGAGAGAGAGAGAGAGAGACCCCAGAGAGCCCTTAAAAAAAAGAGAGGGAGACCCCGGAGAGCCCCCTTGCCTTTTCTGCCATGTGAGGATACAGTGAGAAGATTGCCATCTATGAACAAGGAAGTAGGCCATCACCAGACATGAATCTGCTAGTGCCTTGATCTTGGACACTCCTGCCTCCAGAACTGTGAAATATAGATGTCTGTTGTATAACTCACCCAGTCTATGGTATTTTTAATATAATAGCTCCAACAAACTAAGACTGAGGGAAATTATAAAATTGAATGCAAATGGGAACAAATTAACCCAATAGTATTTCAAAGGGACAATATAATTACATCTCAGAAAGTTCCCTCATGACACTTTCCAGTCACTCCCCACCCTCCCACTTGCTGCAGCAACAACCACTATGCTGCACTATAGGTTAGCTTTGCCTGTTTTCTTATTTCTCTCTCCTTATAGAGTAGCTCTGTGAGGGCAGGGATCTTGTTTATCATTATATTTACAGCATCTATTACTAGAATAGGCATACAGTAGGTGTTCAATACATATTTGTTGAACAAATTAAACATATTAATATTTTATAGATTAAATGTCTATGGCCAAACCACCCTGAACGTGCCCAATCTTGTCTGATCTCGGAAGCTAAGCAGGGTCAGGCCTGGTTAGTACTTGGATGGGAGATGAATTAAATATAAGCTCGGAAGGGACTTATAACCTCATCCAAGGTCACACAGCTAGTGGGTGATAGAACAAGAATTAGAATCCAGGCCTACCTGTCTTTGTGAAAGCCTGTGTTATTTTTACTGTGCCACTCTACCTCACCACAAAAATAAAATAAAATAACTCTCCCTCTGGGAGAAACTGCTTGGGGTAGAGAACCAGCCACATCAGCAAACTTATGGCTTATTGGGAACTTACAGATGCAAATAAAGTGAACACCAAGCAATCAATGCCATAATCAATCCCTCTGATCTACAACCACTGAAACTCATCCTTAGGCTCACATAAACATGAGTGTCTATATCAAAGGAGTACAGAGTTTATTCTAAATGTTTACAAAGAACTTGCTTCTAACTGTCCTTCATTTGTTTAACAAATACATACAATGTACCTCCTCTGTGCCAGGCCCTGATATTGTTCTTGTATCACAGTTTAGTGAAGAGAGATGATGATATGATAGATAATTTTAGAAGGCCAGGGAAGGCTTGTCAGAGCAGATGATGCCTAAGTTAAAAGCCAAGGTAGCTACAAGCTACTTCAAATAAACTTCTTGGTCATGGTGATAAAATACTTACTGACTTCCCATAAATTGTACTGTCCCATTCCACTAGTTAGGCTGTAGTGTTACCTCATGATTCAGAGCAGGACAGGTGAACCTACCAAGAGTTTCCAAATACCTAAGCCACGTGAGCTGCTTATTATCCAAAGATAAAGTTTGTGATGAAAGCCTATGCTATCACAATCCCTAGCTAGTACCTTTCCCTACTACCCTACAGTCCTTCATTTCATGAAATGGTCCTACAGAAGGAAAAAGACTCAAAGGAATCAGGCTCAAACACAGAGCTTGCAAGTTTTTTGGCTACCAAATGAAGTCCAAGACTGCAGAAGTCCCATCCCACAGACCAGAGTTCCAAAAAGTAGCAGTCCATGAGAAGGTAAGATAAAAACATTTCAAGCTTGTGGATACATATACTAGGGTAGTGGAGTTAAGAGAAAAGTTCTTTTTTGTTTTTTTTTTCCTTTTATTTCATCATATAATGGGGGTACAAATATTGTCAGGGTTACATACATTGCCCCTACCACCCCTCCCCCCACACATGCCAGAGCTTCAAGCGAGTCCAATCCCCAGGTGGCGCGTACGGCACACATTAAGGAGAAAAGTTCTATTGAGATTTCCTGAAGGAAAAAAAAGGGGCTCCAAAATTCCTGCATACAAGTTGTTTCTGCCACAACCCCTGAGCTTTCACTATGCCACCAGTGGGCTCAAATGAGGCATCATCGAGGATATATTGAGGCTGTCCTAGGCAACCACAGCCCACCAAAGCAGTCATAAGAGGGAAAGGCACCATTTAATAAAGTATTTAAGCAAGTTGGGACCAAGTTTTCAGATCTTCCCTTGACCAAACTGTACTCACTCTTTTCAAGCAGATAGAAATCTGACAACAACAAATCCTTGGGCAAAATGAAAGGTTCCAGGAGAGAATGACAGAGATTTGTAATTTGATAAAGACATCAAACAGTCAACTGAAAATAACTTGCATTCAGCTTTTTGAACATCTAAAAATAGCATATATGCTCAATCTTTCTAATAAGCTGTCTCCAGGATGGGGATTTCATCGGCACAGTTTGTTCTTTGTTGTAGCATGTTAGCTGTTTCACAAGATACATAACAATAGTCCTTTTTCTACATCAAAGGACTTAAATAACCAAACCTCTAATAACTAGTGTGCTAGTATCATTATCCCTATTTTCTTGGTTGTGAAACTGAGGCAGTGGGTAAATGAGGCTTGCTTGAGGCCAAATAAAGATTCCTGTCTACATTAAATAGAGAATTATCAACTCTGCAATTTCTAAATTAAAAGCAATGAGACCTGAAATATAAGATAAATACTTTAAACACAGGCTACAGGACTCTATTATAGATTCAGTCTGCTGAAGCCTCTTAAATATACTTCAGTAATCTGTTCTCAAAACACTTATCTAAGAAATAATCGCATTCTGTTTCTAAAGCACAAAAAGAGCACCAATGGCTGATTACCCCAGACATTCAGAGGAACAGCTCTAATGTGGGTCAGGCTCAATGTCCAAGGAGTGAGCCAGTTTTGGTTTTTTTTGGTTTTTTTTTACATGCTGATCACAGACTGCACCCTTACTTAGACAGGCTTCTTGCTTACTTGGCTCTAGACATAGGATAGGAAGTCTTCCTACATGACTGGAATCCCCTCCACTTAGAGAAAGGTATCAACAAGCAACAGCTGCATACTTGCAAGACAAGGATACTACATGAGTTCTATAAGGAGATCTGCTGGGTTTTAAATACATTTTACACAAAAATATTTAGAGTTCTACACATACTAAGAATCACTGAATTGTACATTTTAAAAGAGTTCTATACATACATACAACTATCTAAACTATCTAATCTACACATAAAATTCTATAGACTCAAAAAAAAAAGAAAAGAGAAAAGCAATTTTGAAAATATCAGACCAACTAACCTATTTAAAGCCATGTGTCTAGAGTTAGAGTAGATTATAAAGACTACTGATGCTTATCTTTTGGAGACAACATTATAGAGTGAAAAAAGCATGGGCATTTGAGATGCACAAATGTATCTCAAAACCCAGGGCTGAGTTCTAGCTTCAGTTGAACAATTTACCAGATGTGGGATTTGGGGGAGGTTATTTAAACTCTCTGAGTATCAGGTTTTTCAATTGCAAAATAGAGTAATACCATCTCCTTTTAAGGTGACACACAGTAAATATGAAAGATCTCCCTTGTGATCTTCAGAGCAAATATTTCCGGCAACCCCAAAGAAAATAAAAATTACATCCTCCTCATCATAATCAGCTAATAAATTAACTCCCTACTTTCACGCAATCTCTAAGAAGAGAAATTAAGGTTCTAAAGTAATAATTTCTCAAATGTACTCATTTATAAAGCTTTAGCAAATTTAAGTATCCTCAGAAGTGCTCAATAGGCTACAGATAGAGATCTGTAAATAATCAGCAGTTATCACTGTTATTGCAAAGCAGGGTCTCTGTTGCTTCTCAATCCCCTCCTTTTTCATCTGCCTTTCTGTTCTCCCCAAAACAGTTCAATTTCTGAAAAAAAATCAAATTAAACCTTAAGTGTATATAATTCAGGCTGCCACCCAGAAGAAGGTTAAGCTACTTAACTGACACGTTTTCTTTTTTTGTGATTTCAAAGAAACACAGACCAGTGTAAAAATTTTATAAAGTATGTTACTTACACTGAATAAGGCCTTCATATCACACAATTTGGAGGTAAAAATATTCCCTCATATTTCAGCTTTGTAGTAATTCCTCAACCGTTCAAGCATCTACCAAAATTTTCACACTTTTTCAGGAGTTATTCTACTACCACTAGAAATGTCTATTCCTGTTCACGTTTCCACCATCACAAATTCCTATTCTTCCTGTAAGACTCAATTTGAAAGTCACATTCATTAAGTATTCCTCCTTCAATAAGTAAACCCTAGCAGTGCTTCCCGATGCTCCTCTAGAGGGCACCTAGTACTCTCCTAACACATCTTTACCACATCTGTAACCCATTCTACTACTGCACTCTCAAATAAAAAGTGAATTTCCACTGAGACATATGCTATCTGGCTGCACCTAGCAGACATTATCCTTTTAATCCTTTGCTTACTCAATGCATTTACTGAGACTTTGGCACCTACCTCATAGTCTTTCAAGTTACTCAAGCTCTCTGAGACCCACTTTTCTCATTTGTAAAATGAGGATAAAGACAGTATCTACTTCAGAGTATACTTGGGGAATTAAATAAATTAATGCACATAAAGCACTTAGCATGTAGGCTTCTGGCGTTGGAAAACTGGTGGATTAAGATAACCTAAAAATTCTGTTACGAATACCTAAAAATTTTGGATAAGATATAACAAAAAATTATTTCAAATATGTATCTGAAATTACAAGAAAGAAAGGGAAAATACAAAGTGCCAGAATTGAAGAAGGAAGTGAAAGCTGACCTGAGGCTTTAGCTGCCCTAACTGGGGTTTTTAAGGGCTACATTGGTCCAAAAGATGTGGCTTGAAGCTGGTGTGAGGAAGGACTCTCTAGGTCCTTACAGACTATAATATTTAAAGTGGCTGCTCTAACCCTTTATTATCCCTTAGGTTCTGAAATAGGTAATCTGAAATATGAAAATTTCTCTTTCCAACTCTAATCCCATTCCAATCTATCAAGAGATAGGAAATACAAGGGGGAAGACAGATCAAGTAATAGCAATTATATATTAACACATAAAAATGCTATGCAGTAAGTATGGGAACAATTAGGAGAGGCAATTAACCCAGACATGGAGGCTAAGGAAGGCTTCCAGAGGCAATGAAGTTTTTTAGCTAAATCCAGAAAGATGATGAGTAAGATATCTCTTGTGCCCCACAGAATGTGGCCCCATCTTTTTATTCCAGCCATTGCTCCGGCAATCATCTATGTAACCTGACAGCATTTCTCTTTGTGCACCAGTCATCTCTCATTTTCTGCCATGAGACTTCTAGTAACTACCATGTGGAATGTCTGCAGGAACCTACTCAGCCATCCCGGCACACATGCAAACCTTGAAGTGTAAGGAAATTTATACTCCTGGGGCAACCTTTGACCAATGGGGAAAGACAGCCAGTGAATAAATAGTTCCTCTATTTGAGTCTTAGGCAATTACTCTGAGGCATATTCTAGGTGGCCCCTTAGAAGGTCTCCAGTGGAACTGGGCCTCAGTTGTTCACAATAATAACCAAGTCAATAACACACTTTTAGACTGGCTTTCCCTCTTTCCCTACTTTCCTCATTCCAAATCTCACTCCTGTTCCTTGGAATCACTTGCAAAAATAAACTAGCTGTACACATATCCTTATCTCAGGCTCTGCTTTCTGGAGAAAACCCAGACTAAAACAGATTATCAGGAATTAGTAATTTAGGTAGGAATGGAGGGAACTGAGAGTGTTCCAGGTAGGTGTGCAAATATCTAAATTTGTGGAATTGCAAAGGCATAGTATATTTAGTAAGCTAAATGCAGTTATACATCTTATTATCCCCACAAACTTATTCTTTGTCCTGCAGCTCTAATTCTGTGAATGCCACCACTATCCCATCCAGTTGCTATTGCTAGAAACCTGTGAGAGTCATGTTTGGCTCCTCCCTCTCTTTGTACTTTCACATCCAATTAATTAGCCACAAAATTCTCCTAAATATTCTCCAATTTGTCCCCATTTCTCCATCACCACTGCCACTGCCTTGTTTTGCTCCTTCACTATTTCTTACCAGGATTACTGCAGTAACCACTCAATGGGTTTCTCTGATCCTCCTCGCACATACGGTTATATTTATAAATATTAACCTATTAGTAATCCTTCAAAGTATCCCTACAGGATAACGTATATATTTTATTCTTACCTCTATCTTAGACTGTATAGCATAGTATAGTAGTTAAGAGCATAGGCTTTGAAATAAGAGAATCAGGTTCAATCACCAATTCTTCCATTAAACTCTCTTAAGACTCAGTCCCCTGATCTCTCGGTAAAGTATGAAGGCTGGAGCAGTCTTGGCCCTAAGAACTGTTGAAACTAACAAACTGGCTGGGCACAGTGGCTCACGCCTGTTAACACTAGGACTTCGGGAGGCTGAGGCAGGAGGATTGCTTGAGCCTAGAAGTTTGAGACCAGCCTGAGCTAAAGTGAGAACCCATCTCTACAAAAATTAGAAAAATTAGCTGGATATGGTGGCATGCACCTATATAGTTCCAGCTATTTGGGAGGCTGAAGCAGGAGGATTGCTTGAACCCAGGAGTTTGAGGTTGCAGTTTGAGGTCGCAGTAAGCATTGATCACAGCACTGCACTTAAGCCAGGGACATAAAGCAAGATCCTATCTTAAAACTAAACAAAAAACCCCACCAATATTCTATTTCAAAATAAAGCCTACTACTAAGGAGAAACTGCCAGGAGTAGAATCCAAATTGAGCAAGACTAGGACAATCAATGCACAGGAAAGAGAAAAGCCAGATAAAATGGAGATAAGGGAGCAGAGAAGGAAGATCTCAAAAGAGGGAGGCTCTAGGGCTGTGAAGCTAGAAAAGTTATCCTGACTCACGCTTCCCTTCTAAAAATTTAGGAAGACCAATTTCAGATAAAAATTAGAAATAGAAAAAGACTGCAGTCAAATCCCATACAAAGTTATTATCAAAAAACGTAATAATAAAGATTAGAAGATTAGTATAATATCCCTACAGACAATGAAAGCACCTATGAGAAAGACATGCCCATTTACTGGAGTGGTGCCAGGTGGGAAAAAAAA
>VBSM01000529.1:30630126-30653581 GCA_008086735.1 Cheirogaleus medius
AAGAGTCTGTTGCTTAAGAAGACCACCAAGGAGAAGAGTCTCAACTGGAAGAGGTACGCTTTGCCAGGGGTCTTTGCTTCACTGGCGCTGATAATGAATAAAGGAAAGAAGAGAGAGAAGAGGCAGCCACTGAAAATGTATGAGGACTGCATTGCTGTGAGAAAAGCCAAGGGCAATCCAAACCCAAAGTAGTAAGGCCAATTCCTTTCTATGTTTGACAACCATTGGTGCATTTCAATTCCTTTATTGAACCAACGATATTCAAAGCAATATAGTGAGTAGAGAAGGGACATATGCAGGAGACTAACCAGCTGACCAACAAGATGGATGGGAAAGAGACTCACAAACATTCCCTGGATAAGGAAAAGAGCCTGCAACAAAAGGTTGAAGAGCATATCAATTATTTTGCTGATACTAGGAAATGGGTGAGGCTTCCTTCCTGATACCTCAAATGCCAGGTCAGCTATATCTTGAAACCAAATAGCATTCACAACTTTGCTAAGCACAAACAGGGGCAGCACCCAAAGAGCACTGAAAATTGATGTGAGGAAGAATTCCAGCTATGACCAAACATCTCCATGTAGTGATGGATCACTGATAATTCGGGCTGTTACTGACTGAAGCACAGGAATAAATGCTCGATAAAATAAGAGGAGACTAAACCAGAATACTCCATCATTCCAAGCACAACACTGGAATATTCTACTAACAATACGTGGCTCACTCTCTTGCTTCCGCTCTATACTCTGGGCTCTCCTCTGTGCCAGGACACTACGTGCCCTTCTTCATCGCTGCTCTTCTCTGTTTCGCTAGATTCGAGCATCTAGCTTTGAGGTGGTACAAATACCCCATATAGAGTCTTTGATTCCCCTGCTAAGGTCCTGGAGAAAGGTTTTTACACTGTCAGCTATCTCTTCACCACCCAAACCTATCAACTACACAGAGGAGAAAGAAGCACCCCAAAATCTCTCATCATGAAGGACCGGCAGCTCCGCCGCCGCAGCTGCCGCCTGGCCCTGCACCCGCCAGGGGCCCGCTCAGCTCCTCCGTGCCGGCCGCCCGCTCTGCCCTGGGAGGGCCGGGGCCGCTGCCCCCCCCCATAAAGTGTTATTAAAGGAAAGTAGGATATTAAGGCGAGTTACGATCTCCTTCATCTGTGAAATAGAGCTCTAAAAAGAAAATTTCTAAAACGTATTTCTGAAGGGCCCACTGGTACATGCCTATAATCCTAGTACTTTGGGAGGCTGAAGTGGGAGGACTGCTTGAGGCTAGGAGTTCAAAACCAGTCTGGGCAATAGTGAGATCCCTTCTCTACAAAAAATTTAAAAGTCAGCTAGACACAGTGGCATGTGCCTATAGTCCCAGTGAGGCCGGGGCAGGAGGATCACTTGAGCCCAGGAGTTGGAGGTTGCAGTGATCTATGATGATGCCACTTCACTCCAGCCTGGGCAACAGAGCGAGAGAGATCCTTTCTCAAAAATAAATAAATAAAACACATCTCTAAACACCAATGTCATACAGACGACTGCACAGAAATATTTATAGTTCTCTCTCAAGAAGATAACTCTGACAGTGGAATGAACACACTGGATTACAAGATTGGGCCTCAGGATTTGGTACTTTGATTTGTTATATTTAACTATAGGTTAACTCAAATTCAATGTAACCAAAGCAGAACTCTGTATTTCCAAGCCTGTTCTTTGTCTCCTATTTATTCTTTTTCCTAGTTAATGGCATCACCATCTACCTAGTCACCCAAGCAAAAAGTAGAGAGAATCACTAGACTTTTAAGGTTCTGGAAGTCAGGGCCTGAGCTGTCTTTTAAATTCTGTATACCCATGCTTAATATATTACCTGGTACATAACAGATTCTCAGCAAGTACTTACTATGAGGGACTTAATTTCCCAGTCTGCGCTTTCTGATATCCTTACAGAGTTTATATTGGATCATTGTGGAGATTAGCTCTATAACATCATTTAGTGCTATCCTCTCGACCTTTTCACACACCAACAGAATAATACTCCTATGTTCCTAATTTTAAAAGACCAGTCTTCAGCCAACTGTGAGTCCTAGTCTTCTCTCATTCATCCTCTCTTATCCTCTTAATGCTGACCAATCATTGGGATCAAACAGCCTGAAAGTTTTATGAGTGCATCTCATTGTCATAGCTCACCTTCAAATCCAACACGCTCAAGCAGGTTCAATGGGTACCAAATTAAAGGTTTGTTCCCAACTGGAAGCAGAGGTTTGGGAATGCTGGAAGTCAGGTCTGTCATGCGAGATCCCCCACCAACTGCCATCACTACTGCTTGGAATTCCATTTTTACAAACTGCAAACACAGAAAAAGCAATTAACAGAAAAAAAAGTAACAAAAATCGAGGCACACACAGCACTAACCCTATTTTTATTTAGGTTACTGATACCTACTAACGTCAAATGTATTTTCCAACTCTAGTATCCAGAGTAAGAAAAGCTCTTAGCTTCAGATAAACATTATCTACATCATACTCTCAGCTCCCTCCTTGGTAAATGTGAGAGATAAGAATGAAAAAAAAATCTGGCCCTTCAATTGTTCACAATTAAGTGGAGAAGACAAATTGAGTAAATTACAATACATATCATTAGTGCCATGGCAGGAATATAACCAAGAGGCAATGGGTGTACAATGAAGCGGACACCTAGTCTTCACAGAAAACACATGGAAGGTTTTACAGGAAGGTAATGCTTGAGCTGATGCTGAAGAAGCAAGAGTTTACCATGTGGGGTTCTGATATGTGATTTTTTATTCTTTGAAAACACTAAAAGACTTCTGACTAGAATTAACAGCAGAAACACAAGCATGTTAGGCTCCTGAAAAGTAAAATGACTTAAAATTCCTCCAATAATTCAACCATCTGCTCCAGTCTTCTCATTACCCCCAATTATGAAAGATATCACTATGAACACAAATGTAGGCTTGTATCTGAACCTAGATTTACAGAACCCAATTACACAAATAAACCAAATTATTAATTCCTTTTTTCAAACTCAAGGTAATGAACAATCCTATTTGACATTAAAAAGAATCTCTTTACAGCAGCTACTATAGAACAGAGGCACAATAAAAGGTCATAAATCCTTATTGATTTAAACTGAAAGTATTCTTCTTTGACTTACAACAAATGATGTAATTTTTAAAATAAAAGTGTAAAATGCAATGTTCAGAAAAAAAGAATCTATTCAACACCAAACAGTCAAATAATGTTGCAACTTTACCATAATTATAATCAGTCCTGGGCCCCACACATCAATATCTAAATTATAACACTTAGTGCCCAGTATACCCAAGGCACAAAGTGAAGGCCCCTGCACAACATTCACAACTTAAAGATTTGGTGATTTTGATTCCAGCAAGCATTGCCTCAAATTGGAATTTAACTTCAATTTGGCACAATGTAACTCTCACCACATCTGATGTTGTTATGGAAAGAGCACTGGACCCTTAAGAGTTGACTTTAAAAAAAGAGTTGAAAGACTTGAGTTTGAGTTCTCTTCTGGTTCTGCCATTTATAGGTGGCATGACCAGGGGCCTGATATTTAAAAATCTCAGTGTCCTCAGTTTTTAGAAGGAAGTTTCGTGGTTAAGTTTACAAACCCTAGAGCCAGCCTGCCTGGGTTTGAATTCTAGCTGTGAGAACTAGGGCAAACTACATAACTATATAACTTTTCTATGCCTCAGTTTTTTTTTTTCATTTTATAAGATGGGAATAATCATAGTTCCTACTTCACAAAGTTGTAGTTAAGGTTAAACTAGTTATTCTATGTAAAGCATGCAAAATAGTTATTCTATGTAAAGCATGCCATGAGAGGCATTATATACAAGTGTTTGATATCATTAGCAGAGCTAGATCACAGAAAACCTTCTGGCCGGGTGCAGTGGCTCACACCTGTAATCCTAGCACTCTGGGAGGCCGAGGAGGGTGGATCATTTGAGCTCAGGAGTTCAAGACCAGCCTGAACAAGAGTGAGACCCTCTCTCTACTAAAAATAGAAAGAAAATTAACTGGACAAATAAAAAATATATAGAAAAAATTAGCCGGGCATGGTGGCGCATGCCTGTAGTCCCAGCTACTCGGGAGACTGAGGCAGAAGGATTGCTTGAGCCAGAAGTTTGAGGTTGCTGTGAGCTAGGCTGACGCCACGGCATTCTAGCCCAGCAGGCAACAGAGTGAGACTCTGTCTCAAAAAAAAAAAAGGAAAGAAGAAAACCTTCTGTGATAACTAAACCATGCTGTTTCATAATTCTGGTCTCTGTACCGCTACTCTTGCTTCTTAAGTTGCTTTTTTCTGGTGTCTAGAAATCCATCTATTACACTTTAAAGACTCAGCTCAAGAATCAAAGCCATTCCTAAACCTTCTCCTCCTCTAGAAGTTACTACTTTTCCCTAGGTGCTTCCACTCTACTATGTACATATTATGTCAGTCTTTACAGGCTTCATTGCACTCATGTGTTTAAATGTCTATTTAAGAGTGACATTAATGTCTCTTAAATATGTATATAAGATTCTATTTAAGAATGAGTTCCTTACAACTATTATGTACCCATAATTAAAAAAAAAAGAATGAGTTTCTTGAGAGACTGTGTGTTCATCATCACTGTATCCCCAGTAAGATGCCAGGCACTCAGTCAGTGTTTATGGAATGAAGATCTGTGAGCCTCAAAACAACCCTGTGTAAGAGTCAAACTCAAAAACACGTACACGAGGGCATCAGAACCCAGCTCACTAGGATCTGAGGTTCCTGCTCTCAAGGTGGCTCTGGGTGAAGAAAGGAAACCCAGGAAGCAAGAATAGTTGTCATGAACATAACTAATCATGATAGTAGGCAGATTGTCAAATGTTCAATGTCACTGTCACGACTATGGGTGATGGGAATTAAGGCAACGAGTCTCGCTAGCCTCCAAATCTTTAGAGAAGGTGTTAATGGCATCTCAGACATGTCTCCATCATAGCATTCGTGACTTTGCCATCAGTAAATAGCTTTAAAAAAATAAAATCCGTATCACAACTGGTCTGTCATCCCACTGTGTGCCGTCTGAGGACAGGGACCTTACTGTATTCCTCCTTGTACTTCATTGTCCTGCACCCAAACAACTAAACGTAGGCTGAATAAGCGAATGAAGGGCTGGAGTGGAAAGAGTTTAGACAGTGCTAAAAGCGTCTGGTCCTGGGGCTGGTGCTCACTTGTGACTTCGAACAGAACCTACCCTCCCCGAATCTCAATTTCTCCATCTGTTGCACAAGGTGGTTGGCTCGGTTTCTCACCAACCTCCCTTCTAGTTCAGACACCTGGCTACACTGTTGGGTCGAGCACGGACTCGAGCTGGCGACTTCGGGGCTCCGCACCCCCGCCTACCCACTCGGGTCCACCTCGGCCCGGCAAGCCCGCCTCCCTCAGAGACTGGGGGCTTCGGGCACCCATCGGGCTGTTCACCCGGGTCAGCCAACTCGTGCGTGGCCTGGCAGGGCAGAAGCCGCAGCTTTACCTCAGCTCCCAGCACGCTGAACCGCTCCCAGCTCTCCCCACGCCGCCTCTGACTGACAGCCCAACAGCGCAGGCGCGCGATGGCCGAGCGGCTCGATGGGACGCAAGGAACAGACCTGCCCAGAAGGGACGAGCGCCGAGCGATAGATGACGGTGCGTAGGCGCGCGCCGCGAAAAGGAGGGGGCGCGAGGCAGCAGAGGAGCTTTCCTGAGTCTCCTGTGGCGTTCTAAGGCGCAGGGCTTCGCCATATGTGTCCCTTCGTCCATTCACACATTACCAACGCCTGTTGAATGTCCCTCCCAGATGGAACAAGTCACTGTGTTTCCTCAGGGAGTTCCCATTCTAGGACCTGGCTCCGACTACCGCTCTGTGAAAGAGAGCTCATTGGGAGCACAATTTTTGGCAAGTCAGTGAAAAAAATCACAGAATGCCCTTGCAGGCCAGGGATTGCCAGGGCTTCCTATGTGAGAAACGTCTAAGATGGCAACTCCAGTCAGCTTTAGCCATCAAAACAGTAGGAGGCCAGTGTGGCTGAAGGGAAGTAGCCAGGGGAAGAGTGAATGGTGGCAGAAGAAGTCTGAGAGGCAATGGGAAAAGGGTGGAGAATTCAGATCCTATGGGGCGTGTAGGCTGTTATGAGGACCTTCCGTTTTGCTGTAAGATAGAAGGTACCAGAGATTGTTGAGCAGACGGACGTGATATGACAGGGTTTTAAAGGCTCACTCTGGTTGCTGTATATAATAGATTCCCTGGAAGCAGGGAGGGAAGCACTTAAGAAGCGCAACTCCATGAGAGACCCCAAACACGTGAATCTAGACAACTCCCACAATAGCGAGAGACGATAATAAAATAATTGTTGTTCTAAGCACTAAGTTTTGGGGTAGTTTGTTAAGCTGCAGTAGATAACAGGAACAATGGCCATTCTCTCCTTCCCGTGCATCCTGCAATTTCCTAATCTTTTGAAAGCTTCCTTTTTTTTCTATACATCTCTTAAACCTTGAGTTTAAGGTTTAGCTTAAACTAAACTTTAGCTCTCTGCTAGTTAGGAGACAGAGTATGATTTCAGTCATAAAAATAAAGGAGTATGACTTCACTCAACAATATTTATTGACTGATTGATTGATTGTGATGGAGTCTTGCTATGTTGCCCAGGCTGAACTTGAATTCCTGGCTCAAGGGAAGGGATCCTCCTGCTTCAGCCCACTGTGTAGGCTTAAATATTGGGAAGCTGGCAAGCTTATGATGACAAATACTGGTTTTCTAAAATTCAAATTTTCTCTTGAAAGCTCAAATATTATCATTGGCAACAAATAGTGTTAGTGGTTTTCCTTGAAGTAACTGGCTCACTTCATTTATTTTGATAAACCGTCAGCCATAGTTTCTCAGTATTTCAAGTAAATATAGTGTTCCATGAAAAAGCAGTTAGTTCAACTTGAAACTCTATCATACAAGTGCTTTTCCTTGACAACTGTTATACTTCTTTTTATTCACAGAAGTGTTACACGTGTATTTCTCATTTCATTATACAGAATATTAAAAAAATGTGTACTCAGGCCAAGATTTAATAAAATTAATATATTTTACTGCTTCATCAGAGACCTTCTTAAGTGTCACTGACTTAACTTATTATTCTTATTGTTTTTTGAGACAGGGTCTTGCTCTGTTGCCCAGGCTGGAGTGAGGTGGTATCGTCAGAGCTCACCACAACCTCAAACTCCTGGGCCTCAAGTGAGCCTTCTGCCTCAGCCTCCTGAATAGCTGAAACTACAGGCTTGTACCACCACGCTCAGCTAATTTTTCTATATGTCATAGAGACAAGGTTTCACTATATTTTTCAGGCTGGTCTCAAACTTCTGAGCTCAAATGATCACCCTGCCTTGGCTTCCCAAAGTGCTGAGGTTACAGATGTGAGCCACCATGCCCAGCCTATTTTTATTGCAAGTGTGTAGCAGAGAATACAATGACTATTACTCCAGTTTAGTGCTATTGCTTTGATTTATGCTACATAAAGCACCAGCAGTTTTACCCACCATTACTTTTGCACCATCAATGTATTATAAGTATCAATATGATGAAAAAGGCAAATAATGTTTTAGTATTATTATGAAAGTAGTTTTGACCTGACAGGTCCCCTGAAAGGGTCTTTTGGGGATTCCCAGGGGTCCACAGAACACACTTTAAGAACTGCTGCCTTATGGGTTCCTCCTGTCTCCCACTGCTTCTAGTATTCACATTATGGCACTCACTGTAAGGGGTTGTCATCCCCTTGTCCATGTTTCCTCTATCATACTAGGAGCCCTTTGAGGATAAGAGCTATATCTTATTTGCTTCTCTTTTCCCAGGACATAGTCTGGGACCTGAGATGTGCAAAGTGAAAAATACTGAATTAATTGAAATTTTCCCTTCACCTCCCTTTTGGTGGTGGGAAAACTGGGCTGAGAGCCAGGTCACTGACAACATCTCTTCTCTTGAACTTTCTTCCTAAGTTAATCCATGTTATTATCCCTTATGCCTCACCTCATGCTTATTATTTGTTAAGTACACAGGAAGTACTTAATAAATGCCTATTAAATACAAGTCATTTTTATAATGTTTGCTTCCTGTTCACAGTGGTGATTTCTCATCTCCTTCCCAAGGGACATTTGAGTGTGTGTGTATGCGTGCGTGCGTGTTCACATGTGGTGTGGGAATAGCTTAAGAAGGACAAGCTCTCTGAACTGCGGGACACAAAAGAAACCTTTCAAAAGTTGGGCCTTGGCTAACAAATACTCTTCCCACGGTCTGCTAGAGATCTCTCTGGGAATTTCCTGGACACGTTACAATATTCATCTACTCCATTTGGCTGTAGACTTGTCAGTGGGGCAGGGAGTTATTGTTTTTAGAGTGCTGAATGAAAGATAAAAATGAAAAAAGAAACTCCACTTTGGCAACCAATTGCAAGTCCTAAAATATTTGCATTTTATTTTTATATGTAAACCCAGCAATTGCCTAATAGATGCATGATAAGTTAGAGAGAAAATGATGTTATAATGTTTATATAAAGAGCTTGGAAAGGATCTTCATTAATCAGGACTTCAATATTTCTTTTCAAATACACAGAGTTTTCATCATTGGTGGTTTTAAAGGTCAAGATCTGGACATTCATGTCCTGAACTGACGGGTCAGCTTAAAAAATAAGTGCTTTAATTAATTTGGTGATTCTTCCCCCTTTATTGAAAACAACAACTTTTCATATGGCTGATTTTCCCTTGTTTTTAAATTGGAAAGTATGGTTTTGGGATCACAGTTTCATTTATTCATTCAACAACTATTTATTGAGTGACTACTATGTGCCAAGGACAGATTTAGGCTCTTGCGATACATTACTAACAAAATAAAGATCTAGCCCTCGTGGAGTTTACATTCTAGCAGGGAGAGACAGCATAAATTATAAAGAAGAGCAATTAATAAATGAGTAAACTGACAGTATATCAAAAGGTGATAAGTACTTTGGGAATAAGAAAAACTTGGGGAGGAAGGAGTGGCAGGGAGAGGGAGAACAGCTATAAGGTCTTAGAGTTTTATAGAGGCTGTTGAAATATGGGATTTGTGTTTCATTTACATTTTTCTACAACTTTCTATCTAATACATTTAGAAGCAAATACCAAAGGAATAATTGATATCAGTTAAAATGGTAGAGTCCTCCAAAAATTCTCTCCTCCTTAAAAGCAATGACATTTATTGTAAAAATTTATCAATATCAACTTTTTTGGCTGTGCATCATGAGCAGTGATCAATCATGTCACTTCTTTCAAAATCTGTTGGTGATTTGTCTCTGCACATTTTTTTTTTTTAGACAGAGTCTCGCTCTGTTGCTTGGGCTAGAGTGCTGTCGCGTCAGCCTAGCTCATAGCAACCTCAAACTCCTGGGCTCAAGCAATCCTTCTGCCTCAGCCTCCCGAGTAGCTGGGACCACAGGCATGCGCCACCATGCCCGGCTAATTTTTTCTATATATTTTTAGTTGGCCAACTAATTTCTTTCTATTTTTTAGTAGAGATGGAGTCTCGCTTTTGCTCAGGCTGGTCTTGAACTCCTGAGCTCAAATGATCCACCCGCCTCAGCCTCCCAGAGTGCTAGGAGTATAGGCGTGAGCCACCGCACCCAGCCTCTGCACATCTCTTATTCAGTTTATACACAGACAACAAAGAGTATAGTTGTGCTGCTTCCTTATCTCTCAGTGATAAACCTACTTGACATTTTACAAAAATGGACAATTAAACAAGAGAATTGGCCAATAAAATGAAAGTGCAGCAAAGAAATGAAAAGTGATAATGCTGGAAGTGAAACTCAAGTTGAACATAAATGGAGCGATAGAAGAAATGGGAATGTTGACACTGATGTCATGAAACACTATAGATAATGCAGCCAGAGGAATGTAGTGAAGGTGTCTTTATCTACATTAATGAAGAAAGTGGTTCTGACAAAAAGGACAGGATGTCCCAGAGGAAGCAATAGCAGCAAAAAGCTTCACATTAAAGGAATTCTCAGATATAGTTCATAAGATTGCAAATACAAACAATAAAATATTGGAAGCTGATTCTGACTTAGAAAGCAGTATGACAATTCATCAAGGCATAGAGAAGATGCTCCATATTATCAGTTATACAAGAAAAAAGAGGCAAGCAAGCACTGTTAAAACTATTCCTGATAAGGTTATGTTTTGTTTTGTTTTTGTTTTCGAGACAGAGTCTTACTGTCACCCAGGTTAGAGTGCAGTGACATCATCATAGCTCACTGCAGCCTCAAACTCTTGGGCTCAAGCCATCCTCCTGCCTCAGCCTCCCAAGTTGCTGGGACTATAGGCGTGCACCACCATGCCCAGCTAATTTTTTTTCTATTTTTAGTAGAGATGGGGTCTTGCTCTTGCTCAGGCTAGTTATTATTTTAGTACTATGCAAAGGTTGTTATAAAGCAATAAGAAAAATATAATTAAGCCAATAGAAAAATGGTTGAAAATGCATGCAGAGTAGTTTATAAAGAAGAAAAACAATGGCTCAATAGTAAATAAAGTAATGCAAATTAAAATAACAATTTTATCATTTTCTAGCATATGTTGTCAAAAAATATTTTTAAGTGTTAATGCTCAAGGGTGGTTGAGAGTTTAGGAAATAGAAACTACAGGGAGTGAAAATTGATTCATCCTTCCTACGGGGCAGTATGACAGTTTGATGAAGTGATTTTAGGAAGTTATTCTAAGGAAATAATAAAATAGGTAATGTGGCTGGGTACGGTGGCTCATGCCTGTAATCCCAGCACTTTGGGAGCCAAGGAGGGAGGATCACTTGAGCCCAGGAGTTTGAGACCAGCCTGGGCAACATAACAACAGCCTCTCTCCACAAAAATATAGAAAAAATTGGCTGGGCATGGTGGCATGTGCCTGTAGTCCTAGCTTTTTGGGAGGCTGATGCAGGAGGATCGCCTGAGCCCAGGAGTTTGAGGCTGTAATGACCTGTGATGGGGCCACTACACTCCAGCTTGGGCATCAGAGCAAGACCCTGTCTCTAAAAATAAAAATAAGAATAAAAAATAAAATAGGTAATGCAAAGATATATGCATGAGGATTTTTATTGCAACATTTGTAGTTTTCAGCATTGGAAATTTGTAAACAACCTTAATGTCCATCTATAGAAGGTTTAAAATGAATACACTATCTCATAATGTAATATAATTGCAGTCAATAAAAATAATGGTTAAAATGAATATCCCCCTTGTCCCAGTCACTATTATTTCCTGGTGGATTACTCCCTGCCTCTTGTCTCCTTCTCAACCTATTCTCTACATAGCTGCCAAAGGTAAATCTAATTATGTGACTCCCTTGCTTAATGCTCTCAGGGCTGCTCGTTGCAAAATCCTAAAACTGGTCTGTAAGCCTGGAGTTTCATCTCTCTGCCCTTTACACCTTAGTAACATGGTACTCAACATGCTTCTCAGTTGGCTTTTGTGTCCAGTTATTCTCCTTAAGAATCTAGCATCTCAGCCAGGTGTGGTGGCTCACGCCTATAATCCTAGCACTCTGGGAGGCCAAGGAAGGAGGATCACTTGAGGCCAGGAGTTTGAGACCAACCTGAGCAAGAATAAGACCCCTTCTCTAAAAAAATAGAAAAAATTAGCCAGGCGTAGTGGCATGTGCCTATAGTCCCAGCTACTTGGGAGGCTGAGGCAGGAGAATGATTTGAGCCCAGGAGTTTGAGGTTGCAGTGAGCAAGACTCTGTCCAAAAAGAAAAAAAAAAAAGAATTTAGCATTTCATTGAATCTCATTGGTTAGAATGATCCTGTTTTGTCCTCTAAAGATACCTGTATCTCCAATTCTTTGTAGTTCTTATACAATGTTATTCAAAATTGTTTATGTAATTATTCATTTAATATGTCTCTCCCATTAGAGTTTAAATCTAATGAGGTAAAAAATTATCACTGCTTTAGGCACGATTTTTTTTTTTGAGACAGGGTCTTGCTGTCTCCCAGGCTAGAGCACAGTGGCCTCATCATATCTCACAGCAACCTCAAACTCCTGGGCTCAAGCCTCAGCCTCCTGCCTCAGCCTCCCAAGTAGCTGGTACTAAAGGCATGCACCACCATACCTGGCTAATTTTTCTAATTTTTGTTTTTAGAGACAGGGTTTTGCTATTACCAGGGCTGGTCTTGAACTCCTGGGCTCAAATGATCCTCTTGCCTTGGCTTCCCAAAGTGCTAGGATTATAGGTTTGATCTACCATGCCAACCTAGGCACAATTTTATTCATTCACATAGCATGGTGCCTGACATAGGTGCTTGATGCATGTTTGTTTATTAAATGAATAATTAAATGAAAAGTAGCCTGTAAAATATACAGTGTGAATAAAGAGGGACCAAGGACTCAGGTGGCTAGTACCAGGAACAGAAACAAACTACTTCCTGTAGGGTCCTGTGGGCTGGGCCCTTCCCTGAAGGGCAGAGGAGGGAAAGGCAGAGAGAGCCGGTGGGAGCTTGCTGGGAAGAACAGAGCTGAGTGGGAGTGGTGGCCTCTGGGGTTCCTGCCCCTTCTGCTCCCTGGGCAGGAAGGGGCTCCCACCAGACGGGGGTGTCTCCTGTGGAATACCCAAGGTGCAGAGACAGGGGAGGTGTGAGCTGCTGGGAGGCTGAGCTAGGGTGTTAGGCTCAGTGTTTTGGGGAGGTGGGCCTCAGGGTGTGCACAGTGCCAGAAAAGGGGCTCAGTGCCACTGCCCAGAAAGTCTCGCAGCCAGGCCAGTCAGGATGCGCCCTAGAGGCATTTAATTTATTTAAATAGACTAAATATGCAAGTTCCCAGTTTCCTGTAGTAGAGGTCCCCAACCTTTTTGGCACTAGGGACTGGTTTCATGGAAGACAATTTTTGCACGGACAGAGGGTAGGGCTGAGGGCGAGGTGGAGCTCAGGTGGTGATACAAGCCATGGGGAGCAGCTGTAAATACAGATAAAGCTTCACTGGCTCCACTGTCACTGTGGGGAGGGGGGCAAGGGGGACCCCCACTGTTTCATGGGGGTTGGTGCAGAGCTCTGTAGCCAGTCCCTAATAGGCGGGTCTATAGCCCAGGGGTTGGGGACCACAGCCCTAGAGGACAACTCGGGGTTGGGGTGGGTGGGAACCTGAGCAGGTGGGACCCTGTACATGCCACTTCTCAGGACAATAGGCCACTGTACTGCCTCACACGACACTATGACTCTGAGACAACCGAGACCCTGGGACTGGGCTTGAGGGTGTGACTGCCCACTGCAGGGAAACTGTCTGCATGCCTCTCACCAGGTGCTTGTTATTAAAGACGGCACCTTAGCTCGTTGGCAACTGGAGGGGCAGTAGTGGCAGCCTTATGATGCTGCTGCCTCCACTTGTGTCAAAACCCTGCCCTGGCTGGTTTGGCAGCCATCCCTCGGTTTTGTCTTGTGTGTCAAATTCTTCTGCCCACTTGGTTCCAGAAGAGGACTCCCTTCCTCCAAAACACCACACCCATTCCAGAAAATTCCAAGCTAGCCTTCATTCCCCCTTTACTGGGCAGCGGGTCCCTCATTTCCCTGCTCAGCTCCAGATTTAATGTTTGTCATTGAGAAGCCCCATTACTTCCACTTAACACAGATTTTCTTGGCTCCCAGCAGGGAACTAAAGTCCTGGAAAAGCCTTCCCTAATCCTTCCAGGGCAGGGTAATTTCTCTATGTGTTCCTTGTGCCTAGCACAGAGCCCAATAAACACATTCTGAAGGAATGAATTCATCCATTTATTCAACTTTCTCATGTGCAAGAACTGCTTTTGATGGAGTGCAATGGAGGCCCTCAAGGGAGGCAGTGCAGCCTGGGGCAGGGGCATGCATAGCCCTAGGATCAGGTTTAAAGCCTAAGCTTTAGAGTTGGAAAAGAGGAGCTATTGAAGATTTTGGAGAGAACATAACTGGCCTTAACCTGTGCAAAACCTTGGAGATGAACCAGCACATGGGGAGCTAGGCTGGAGGTGACGCAGAAGTGAACACAGGGAGGAGGTGGGGCTGAGGATTTAATGTTGAGCGGATGTAGGTTCGGAGCCGGGGGAGGTGGTGCTGCTTTGTCAGTTGAGACTGGGTTGGAGGAAGAAGAGGTCATACCTCAGGTATAGAGAGAGAGGAGGAAAGACCAGTACTTGAGGGAGGGGTGCTCAGCTGTTGTTTCTTTCTTGGGGCAGGTGACCAAGGAGGATGACCATCGCTCCCTGTCCATCCTGGCTCCTTGCTTGGGGAGGGGCCTCCACTACCCTCCAGTGTTTTTAGTTTTGAGTCATGGCTGGAGCCAGAGAGAAAGAAGGAGAAAAAAGGTAGAGCCCAAAATGAAGGCAAAGTCCATGAGGTGGGGAGCTAGACGGCCCCCTTCAAGTAGCTCAGGCCTGGCAGCTTGTGCTGGGCTTGTGGAAGATTCCCTCTCACAGAGGATAAGTACCTGGGAAGCAAGCCTCAGCACGAGTAGGGCTTGTGGGTCTGCGGGGCTGAGCCACCAGTGTGAACCCACCGCCCCCACTGCAACTGCACACAGGAGCAGGGCTGGGTTTTGCTGAACACGTCAGCTTACATCAGGAGCTCAGACCCGAACCCCGAACTGGTGCGGGGAAGGTGTCTTCGCCTAGGTGAGGCCAAGTGGGGCCCACGGCTGCCCTCTGGTGTCACCTCACTCCTCCCAAGGGCTCATGTCGGTGTCAATGGCTACACAGTTGTAGGCTGCATAGCGGAGCTTCTCCTCACACACCTTGGCGCTGTGGGGGGTGGAGACTTGGTCAGGCAGCTCCATCACTCCCAGAGGCGATGTGGCTCCAGTTGGTGCACTTTAGTGCCTGAAGTCCTCCCCACCAAAGACTTCCCCTCAATCTCCTACCCCCAAGCCCCAGGCCTGAGCCTAGGAAAAGACCCACCTGACGTAGTGCGGCAGGAAGAGGGTGCTGGAGCAGGTGGAAGACTCAGGCAATGCATCTGTGGTCTCGTAGCTGGGGGCATTGAGGGGCCACAGGTCAGGAAGATGTTTTGGGGCACATGTGTGCATATGTGGGGAGGAGGACAGAAGGCTGGCCACAGCACCTTTGGACCTCCCTTCCACACTCACCCCAGCTTGTCTGGATAGATGTAGATTCTTGCTGGTAGGCGGCTTCGGCCTGTGACAAAGCGCAGGAAGCGGCTCCGGTCCTCTGGACGGAGAAGGAAATCAGTACCTGCACTGATGGCGGGACGTTCCACAACTTCCACCCTGCCTCCATGTCCCACAAGTGGAATCCAAACGCAGGTGTCACTCTGCCCTCCTCCACTGACCGTTGGTGAAGCTGTTCAGAGCCTCCCAGAAATACTGCACCCGCGTGTCTGATGGCTCGAAGTCCTCAAACCGGGCTGGTGGGGACAATGCCAGAATTCATTTTTGGGTCTCATTCTGCCCAATCCTTATGCCCTGCCCCCCATGCTGTGCTGCCCTGCCCTGCCCTGCCCCACCATTGGGAACTCACTGAGCTTTCGCAGAGCATCCACAGTGACCTCTGGGTCCCCACACACCTTCTTCTCCAATTCTTGCCACGTCAGCAAGTCCAGTACAGCCTGTGGCACCACCTTCAGCAGACCTGCCTGCATGGCTGCCACCTGGGGTGGGGGTAAAAGGCCTGGCTGGAGAAGAGGGCACAACTCCCAGTTTACATGGGGGGCATCTCTGTACCCCACAGTCAGCAGGAATGTGGGGCCAGAGTTCTCAGGATTGGATACTGCTGGGCTATAGGCCAGGCTCTCGCTACTAGGGGCTGGGCCTCAGGAGGGTCCAAAGCTCTCTGTTCTACTGGCCTCTGGGTAGTACCTGCTCCTTGCTCTCCTCTAGCCGGGCCTTCTGGACTAGCTGGATGAAACGAGAACGGTCCTCATATCCCACAACAATGCTGGCGCCCCCAGGGATCAGCTCCACCACCTGTTGGTCACTCAGTACGGTGGTGAATGTCAGCTCCTTCCCAAACTTGAACTCAAATGTCTCCTTGTCCATTCCTTCCATTACTTCCAAGAGCTTAACCTGGGGGGTGGAGAGAGGCAGGGATGTCAGCTTTTCATTGTGGAGATAGTCCCGATCTCTCCTGAGGATCTCACAGGGAAGCAGAAGACAGCCAGGCAAGGCTGCCCCATGCAGGCAGCGGGGAATGAGGGTGTCAGTACAAGGGCTGTGAAGGCATCAAGACAACACCTAACCAGCCTTGGAGGCCAGGGAAGGTGTCCTCCAGGAAATGGCATCTCCGCTGAAAGCCACACAATGGCTGAGAAACCCACACAACCAACCATAAGTTGGTTGGGCCATAAAGGAGTCAGGAGAGAGAACATCTTTGATAAAGCTGGAAAGAGCAAAAGGCCTGAAGAATGTTTGGCTGGAGCCTGAATGTGAACCAAGTGGCTAGAGATGCAGGGGTCATGTAAGGCCTTTGTAGATTCTGTGTTCTATCCTAAGCCTGAGGCAGAGCCATCAAAGAGTTTAAATGAGGAGAGTGAAATGAATTACTCTGGCTGCATGGAGATCAGATGGGTAAGAATGGAGACAGGGATACCAGCTTTTACAATAAGCAGTTAGGTCAGAAAGAAAGAAAGGTGGCTTGAACCAGAAGGGGAAGGTTGTAAGATGACAGAAGTGGGAAATTCCAGATGGAGACTTGATAATGTGGGGGATGAGGGGGAAGGAGGAATGAAAGATGACCCTGGGGGCTTTGGCATGGAGGAGTGGGTTGTGGTGCCATCCTGAGACAGAGAGCCCTAGAGGGCAGTGGTCTGGGAAGGAAATGAAGAGTGTGCTGAGCCTGAGATGCCATCTTGGCGCAAATGTCCAGGATGCAGAGGCATATATGGCCCCAGGCTTAGGAGAGAGGCTGGGACTAGGTCAGGATTTTAGGGGTCACTAGAATAGAGACAGTAGCTGAAGGCATGGGAGTAGATGGGATTGGAGACGGAGTGTGTGTGTGGTAAAAGAATAAGGTGCAGGACAGCCTTGCGGAGCTCCAACCTTCAGGGGCTGGGCAGAGGAAACATGGGTAGAGGCCCTACTCACCAGCACAGAGTCCACAGCTGGGAAGTCCTTGCTCCAGCTCACCTCCTCACCAGAAAGCTGCTTCCACACAAAACCAGGCAGAGCCAAGACCTGTGTGACAAACACTCACTATTATCTTCTTACCCTGAGCTGCCCAGGCTTGGCTGGCCCTTCCTTCTAGGAGCCAGGGCTGATCTGACAGAGGTGCAGATTAGGCTACTCACCAGGAACTCCTTACCCCGAAGGGCAGCCCCCATCAGCTGTCCGATCCACTCATACTTGGCAAAGTCTCGGCATGAGGGGTTGGGCACATACATGTCCCGGGCCTCACCAGTGCCATTGCCCTGCCCCAGAGACAGAGCTGTCAGCACAGCATGGGATGCACCCTACTTTCCTGTCCCAAGCTCCCCAAAGACTTCCCTGAACATCTTCCACTGGGGGTTCTAAATGACCCCTTTCTATGTATGCTCTTCCTCTCTCTGCCCAGAGGTTGCCCTTGGCAACCCAGTGCCCCCTCTGTTCCTCTCTAGTTCAGTTCAGTGCCTGGGAGTTCTGCAGAGACGGAATACCTGAAACAACTTGGGAGGTGAGGGTAGGAGATTACCTGGTTGGCTGTGCGCACAAAGAAGGGCAGAGGCACGGGAGTGTCCGCTGAGCTAGGGCACAGCTCTTCTGACATATCTGCCAGGCTATCCCGGAAACCACCCCCTGAAATGACAGATGCCCTCAGCTGGGTACTTAAGAGCCCAGCCCCCATAATGGCATAATAAACAGGTCCCCTATCTTCATTAGCTGGTGACCCCAGAACCCTCTGCCACTTTAATAGGGAAGCAAGAAAGACCCCTGTCATCCTCCCTCAGGGCCTCACCTTGGTCAATGATGCCTTCTGCAATGAATTTACACTCCCACCACTGATCATAGCGCATGGGCCACCTGTAGGTGTGGGTAGATCTGTCATCATGCTGGGCCAGCGCTCAGGACAATTCACCAGCCCAGAGACCAGCCAGGAAAAGGGCTACAGAGCAGTAGCAGTGAGGGGTGCCAAGAGCAGTGTGTGCCCTGGGAAGGTCCCTCACCCTCATGACATACCTGTAGTCCAGGGGCTTTTCATATTTGTCAGATGGCTTGAGGCCTTCATATACCTGGGGGTGGGGAAAAAGGGGAAGGATTTGTAGGGAAGTCTGTGTCTAGACCTGGCCTCACTCTTGCTGAATGACTTTGCTCAGGCAAAGTCCCTTTTGGCCCAGCTCCCTTGGTCCTTTACTGATACTCCCTGTCTGACCCCAGGTGGTCCAGACCTGGGTGAAGACCGCGTTTTTGCAGGCAGGGTCACGAGAGGGGCAGGCACGGTGTTCCATGGCAAGGCGGCGGTTGATGTACAGGCGAGGCATGAAGCTAGGCTTGCTGCTCTCTGAGTCACGCAGGCACTGAGCCACCAGGCCGGGCCGTTGGCGTGACAGCAGTAGGAACTGCTTCACTTGCTGGTGAGGAGAGGTGGCCAGAGCAGGATGAGTGGACAGTCAGCCTCTGTCCAGACTCTAGAACCTCCCTCTATGCCTGGACCCAATTCCACCATTCCAGTCCAAGTCTAGTCCATTTCCGTCCTTTCCTCCAGTCCCTTCCTTAGTCCAGCCACCAGAGGGTGCTTTCTAAAATGAGAAATCTAACATTGTCATTACCTTAACTTTTCCAATAGCTCCACTAACGTGAGACAAAGTCTCTGCTGCACAGCCTGGCCCACAGGGCCCTCTGCTATCCGGGCCTGCTTCCTGCTCACCCCATGTCACACTCACACCTACCTGCATGCTTTTCTCAAGTCATCTTGAGCTGCTGGTAATTGCCAGTCTGCACCTTTCATGCAACCTGCCAATCCACGCTGTCACCTCTACTCCCCCAGCCTTTCGGTATTCCACACACTCATGTAGGGAATGCCCACCAAACACTAAATTTTGACCATTTTCTCTGGTTTTCTTCCTGTGTTCCTAGACCCAACAAAGGTCCTGCCCCAGAGTACATTTAGGAACTCTCTGCTGAAGAATGAACAACTACATGAGTAGGAAGGGGGAACCCACTGCTAAGACCAGCACTGGTTCGGCCAAGCTCACCTTTATCTCACTGAAGGTGCCCAGTGTGTGATCCCAGGCAGGTACCAGGTGATGCAGGACACTGTCTAGGATCTTGATGAACCTCGAGTAGGTGGGAAAAGATAACTGCAGCTAAAGAGTGTGGCATGTATGTAAGACCCCCAACTCCCCAAGACACAGGGACAGGAGAAGGTAGGGCCTACGGGTGGATCTGACCCTTGAAGCAAAACAGCTTATACTATAAGACCTATTGGGGACCTCTTCCATATAGACACACAAGGCTTAGGATGGGGGGAAGGGAAGGGCCTGTAGGCCCAGGACCACAGCCACCTCTGCAGGAGGACAGCTCGGCGGTACAGTACTTCTGGGTCAGTGCCTTCCAGGCGTGGATATCGCACCAGACTGGTTGGCTGGAACAGGTCTGCATTCAACCCTAGTTCCCGCTGTCTAGATGACTTGATCTTGACTCCTCGAAGACGAACATCAATCCCGTCATCTGGGGGAAGGGGTCAGAGTGAGGTCATTTACTACATCTGTTGTTTCTCTGGCCCTCAGACCTGGGAGTGGCTCCTTTCATGCTCAGCCTTTTTGTTACCCCTGGCCCCTGGTAACCTGGGACCTTTGGGATCCCCTCCTATCACCTGATTCTGATTTATATATTCTATGCTGTTTCCTCTGTCCACTACTGTAATGTTGGGATGCCTGAGGGTCCCAGCTCAGTTCCTCTTCCAGGTGAGCCCAACCAACAATACAGCTTTAAGGCAGGCATATCTGGCACTTCCCACCTGGCTCAGGCCCCAAAACTTTAAATCCTGGAGTTAGTTCACCATCACCTTCACCCCAACTCCAAGCCCATCTCCTTCTCCCCACACTGTCTGCTTACCCTCATCTACACACTGGGCTCCCTTTCCCTCACTATAGCCTTAAGTCTTACCTCTGCACTCAACGATGCGGATCTCGATGATGGGGAGGTGCACGGTCATGTCCTCCAGGACACAAACATCTCCAATCAGGGTCCTGAGGAGATGGCTGTGAGGCACTTCAGACAGCCCCTGCCTCAGGCCTTCAGAGATTGCTGGGGTCCCACCCAAACTTAGGCTTCCAAGCTGGGCCAGGCTTGGAACATGCCCTACCGCCCACCCCAGGCCAGCCTGCTTACTCATCAATGTTCACGTCACTCAGCTTCTTCAGGTTGTCCCCTTCGCCCCCATAGACCACCACCCGCTTAGGCATAAAGTTGTCATCCGTAGTATCCACCGTGAGTAGCAGCTTCCTGAGGGGTCAGAGTATGAATGTGGGTCTTTGTGAACCCACAGGCACGTCCTGCCCTGTCCTGCCCAGAGCCTACTCACTTGACAATGGTGCCCTTCTTCATGGTAAGCCGTACCCAGTGCTGGCACTGGGACCCATCACTTTCCCAGTAGGTGTCTGCATTGCTATCTGTCAGGCAGGATACATTGAACTCCTCCTGGGAAGGGCAGAGAGGTGGAGTCATTGGTTACCCTCATTCCCTGCACTGGACTCATGCTCTGGGCCAGGGAGTACAAGAGTGAAAGCATAGTGGAATTTGGCCAAAAGGGCAACTGGTACAGGGAGGGGATAGGGGTGGTGTCTAGGGGTTCCTATAGATTTCCAAGATGGGGGGCTGGACTGAGTGTGGCCTGTGGGGATTCTGGTTTGGCCCTGGCCTAGAGTGGGGGTTTCTTTCTGGATCTAGCCTTGAAGGGTATGACTACATCTTGCCTGGGGTGGGAGGAATCCCAGCACCCACCGTGTAGGAGGAAACGTCTATGCTCTCCACATACTGCTTCACGCTACCCAGGTTCTCATCCTCCTTGCCCAGGTGGTCATACAAGAAGTGGATCAGGTCCTCGTCGCACTCGTAGGTCCATGTCGGGGGCACATAGCTAAGCAACCCCAAGCCCCTAATTAGATTGGGCCCAAACTCAGAACTCCTTCCTCCCCAGCCCATTCAAGCTCACTCACAGTAGCCTTTGTACAGCTTCTGTGTATGCCTCCGCGGGCTGAGGTCTCGATCCCAGGCGATATGAGTACGTCAGATCCACCACCTGTTCCCATCTATGGGAACAGAGTAGGGGGTAAGATGAAGAGGCATCAGTGGGCAGCAAGACATCACCCATAGGCCCTGGCGCCTCATCCAGAGCTCTATCTCCAAGCCTCCAGTAGCCCCACCCTAGCCCTTTCAGGTCCCGCCCCTTCCTGCTCTTAACCCGGCCTCCGCTCAGATATCCCACCCCTCAGGCTGTGCCATAAGTGTTTCCAACCCCTCCCGGCCCCGCCATCTGACAGCAAGCTCCGCCCCTTCAAGTGCAGGACCTGAGCACCGGCCGGTAGTCCACACCGAAGAGCTGCTGCTGCCGCTGCAGGTGGTCGGGAGTGTCGATGGGTACCAGGCGGGCCCCGCCCTCCGCTGGGCGGCACACCAGCAGCCAGCCTTCTTCTAGCCCGCAGTCGCCCAGGTGCTCTGCCAGCTGCTCCTGCCGGGACACGCCAGACGGGACAGCCGTCAGGGAACTGCCCAGCGGCCCGCCCTACCCAGCCCAGGGCAAAGAGCACCGAACGCAATGCCAGCTCAATGTGGGGGAGGAAAAGGGGACGGCCAGGGCTTCTCTGGCCCCTGGGTTTTTGTAGGGCCCCAGGCAGGCCAGAGCGCACCTTAGTCAGCTTCACCCAGAGCCCGTGGCCGTTGCATAGCTCCTCGCCCGTGGTGCGCACGCAGGCGCCGCGCCGGAGCTCGATGCTGTCGCGGGCGGCGCGGAGGGGCCCGGAACCTGTAACCGGGGCTGGGCCTGCTGCGCCCACACGCAGCCCCAGGCCCTCGGCTTCCCACACCGGCAGCAATACGCGTGACGGTCCCGCAGGATCCTTGTAAAGCTTGTAGAGCACCTCCCGCGGGACGAAAGCCAGCGCTGCCGGCAGCGGCCGTCCGGCGCGGAGGCTCCGCGCTGCCTCTGCCAGGAAGCGCACGCGGCCCAGTAGCTGCCGCGGGGACTCCAGCGCCGCGCCCGGGCCAGGGCCCGCCATGACGAAGCGGCTGAGGGGAGCCCAGGGGCTATCCTGCCCCGAGAGCAGCAGCGGCAACTGCAGACCTGGCTTCCCACCACGCCCTGCTCCGCCTTCGGCCAGCCTTCGCCGTATGTTCTAGACTAAGCGCACACCCAGGTCCTGCTGTATTGCCCTGTGTATTCCGATACTCAACCCTGTTACCTACCTCTCTGCCCACTCAGCCCAGCCAACCAAACCCAAGATCGGTGGTTTCTACCTGATCAATCTTCCTCTCTCCAACCCCTTGCTACTACCATTTTATCTCTACTGCTACTACTCTCCTTCAAGCCATCTTTCTGCCTAGCCTGGATCATCGCAACAGTCATTTTTCTGGTCCTCTGGCCTCGCTCCACCAGGGAATCGTTTAAAAATCTGCTGGACTCCTCATTCTAGGGGAGGTGTCACTAAAATGTTTGAGAGAATGACTCCTTCCCCTGCCACTGACAGGAGTCTTGAGTCATCGAGGCTTAATCCTGGTTGGTACTCCTAATCCCAGGACACTGGTGGTCGTTATCTACTTTAATGTGATTGCTGATTTCTGTTTCCCCATCAGTCTTGTAGCTCCTTAAAGGCAGGTGTTGTCTCGCGCAGCACTCTAATCTCCCCACCTACTATATAGCGCCCAGCTGTTAGTAGGAAATATAAATATATGACGATCGGCTTTACCTGTACAGCCTGGTTCCATCATCCACTGTACACCTGGCTGGATAAGACTATTAGAATCATGGAGAGTGAGACTTGTGCCAAGCCTCCGGGATACTCGGACCGTCAGACGAGAACAAATTCCTCATCTTATCACGATAAGATGTAGTTACAGAGTTCTTTCTTTTGGGCATTTGTTGTTGCGTCGCTACAGCGGACTTTACGGTGAATAAAAGTAGGGGTCCTACGGGCAGCAGCCAGGGCAGCCCCAGGACTGTCACCGGAGTCCAATCATGTGACCTTCAACATGGCGACGCCGTTGGTTCCCTCCAGGAAGGGGCGGAGCCTGGACTGGGGCAGGCTCAGATTCAGGTTAAAGTGGGGGTTGTGTTCGCAGTTATTGACAGCTTACCATGGAGGTGAACGGGTTCGGGTGAGTTCTCCGCAGTACGCTGTAAGGCTAGCGGGGTTTCTAATCTGAGTCTTTCAACTCAGGAATCTCTCCTTTCCTCACCATGGAGATCTCCCAACCTGAACCCCATTCACTGGGATCCCAATCCTCTAACCATGGACATTTTTTTTTTTTTTTTTTTTTT
>VBSM01000529.1:30653784-30664893 GCA_008086735.1 Cheirogaleus medius
GGCCTCCCAGAGTGCTAGGATTACAGGCGTGAGCCACCACGCCCGGCCCCAACCATGGACTTTTGAGACCTTCATTCAGGGGATGCCTCAGGATTTTCAACTAGTATCTCTATTCTGGGAACATCATCTCTAATCCTTCTTTGACTAGCCCCCAGTCTGGGGATCTCTTAGCCCCTGAACCAGCCCACTGGGACCCCCGTTCCTCAGATTCGCTAGTCCTAAGACCCCCAAACAATCCTTACTGGATTTTCATTCCCTCCCTGCAAGTCCCTCCAGTTGTTTTGAGCTTGAGAGAGTTGGGACTAAGTGTAGGGAAGAGGCCCCAGCGCGGGCCCTTCTAGGGTCTTGTGCACCACCTGATAGGCAGCGAGGAGGCGGAATGGGCGGAAAGCCACGGCTTGGAAGCTGGCCTGGAGGAGGCAGATAGCGGTGCAGGACTGAATGCACTTTAAGAACCCGCGCCTTCTCCAACCCCCGTTTAGCATACTGACTACCTCCCCCTCCCCCTCCCTGATCACCAGACCTAAGAGTTTTCCGGAGCTGAAGAATGACACATTCCTGCGAGCAGCCTGGGGAGAGGAAACGGACTACACTCCCGTTTGGTGCATGCGTCAGGCTGGCCGCTACTTACCAGGTTAGAGTCAGGGCCTGGAAGTCTAGATAAAACTCTGGAGGGTGAAAAGTTTTCAAGGGGCAGGGGAGGGCTCTGGATGGCCTCAAGGCTGAGCCTTGTCTTCCCTCTCCTGTCTGCAGAGTTTAGGGAAACCCGGGCTGCCCAGGACTTTTTCAGCACCTGTCGCTCTCCTGAGGCCTGCTGTGAACTGACTCTGCAGGTGAGGAGTCCACAAAAGAGGGAGGGATTTATGCCCTCAGTTTGCCACCTTGAGTAACCTGTCTCATATTCCCTACAGCCACTGCATCGCTTCCCTCTGGATGCTGCCATCATTTTCTCAGACATCCTCGTTGTACCCCAGGTACCCACTCAAACCTGATCCTGGAATGAGACCCACTCAAGGACTCCTTGAGAATCCTTTTACTACTCCAGTCAAGGTTCAAAATAAGCACTTATCCTACCTGGATAGAGGGAAAAACTAAGGCTAAAAGAGATGGAGTTTGGCTGAGTTTTATTCTCCTTTCATTTTCTTCTGGCATGGGCTGAACAGAACCTTTCCTCCCAGAGTACCTTTTTGGGAACCCTGATGTTTTTCTACCTCTCCAGGCATTGGGCATGGAGGTGACCATGGTACCTGGCAAAGGACCCAGCTTCCCAGAGCCATTAAGAGAAGAGCGGGACCTAGAGCGCCTGCGGAATCCAGCAGTGGTGGCCTCTGAGCTAGACTATGTGTTTCAGGCCATCACCCTTACCCGACAACGACTGGCTGGGCGTGTGCCACTGATTGGTTTTGCTGGTGCCCCGGTAATGTGGGACAGGGCAGAGACTGAGGCATGGGGAGATCACTCTGGCAAGTCTGATGTAGACAAGGAAAGTGTCAATTTGGCTTCTGTACCTGTGACATCCTCTTTGTATCTTTCTTTAGTGGACCCTGATGACATACATGGTTGAGGGTGGCGGCTCAAGCACCATGGCTCAGGCCAAGCGCTGGCTCTATCAGAGACCTCAGGCCAGTCACCAGCTGCTTCGCATCCTCACTGATGCTCTGGTCCCATATCTGGTAGGACAAGTGGCTGCTGGTGCCCAGGTGAGTCCTGAGGGAGAGACTGTTTGGTCTATAAGGACCAGAAGCAATGGAGTCTCCTAAACCTGAGAGGGGAGGGGTCTTAATGGCAGGCATTAAAGAAGGTTGGCCTCTAATGATCTGGCTAGAGCAGCCAAGCCCACTTTGACATTGGCAGGGGGGCTTAATGCTCTAAGTATTCCAATACCAAAGCTAGTGCTGGGATCTGGAGGAAAAGGGAAAACTGTTGACTGAAACTGGGTTTATCACGAAGTATCAGGGATTGAAATCATTTGGAGTAAACTGAGGCAGATTCAGTATGTGGGGCCTGAAGTAGTCCCTCTTTGTGTGTTATATATTTCTCTTCGCCACACCCTAACTGTAGGCATTGCAGCTCTTTGAGTCCCACGCAGGGCATCTTGGCCCAGAGCTCTTCAGCAAGTTTGCACTGCCCTATATCCGTGATGTGGCCAAGCGAGTGAAGGCGGGGCTACAGAAGGCAGGCCTGTCACCAGTGCCCATGGTGAGCATTGGGATGGATTAAGGTGGGCCTATGGAGCTATCAGGGTAAGTCCTGCATGGATTGGAGTGACCACTGGAGGGCAGCAGAAGTGCAGCCGAGAAAGGTTAGCCGGCACAGCAAAGCCCTCTGTAGCCTCAGAGATCTATCTGTTCTTTCTTCCAGATCATCTTTGCTAAGGACGGGCATTTTGCCCTGGAGGAGCTGGCTCAGGCTGGCTATGAGGTGGTTGGGCTTGACTGGACAGTGGCCCCAAAGAAAGCCCGGTGAGTGATGGAAGAATGGGCCCTGGAAGTTGAGGTGGAGAGGGGGTTGGCTGTGATAGATATGTGCAGTCACCAGAACACAGCACTGGCTCTGCTTCCAGGGATCGTGTGGGGAAGATGGTGACCTTGCAGGGCAACCTGGACCCCTGTGCCCTGTATGCATCTAAGGTAACAACCAGGACTCCTATGTGTGTCTGGGAGTTTCTCTGTGCCCTCCTATGGCTGTGGACATAGTTGTATTACGTGTGCATTTTTATGTCTGTCTTCCCCTCTGCCCTATATGCATGTAAGCCCTAGGAAGACAGAAATTTTTGTTTTCTTAGTGCCTGACCCATGCTAGGCACTGATAAATTTTGTTCAGTTAATGACTGAATGAGTAACACTGAGTAGAATCATGCCTGTGTATGTGTCACTATTATGTATGGGGAGGACAGAGGCTTGCTGGCCTCCCCATAGCCAGTGGCCTGTTGTTCCCCCAGGAGGAGATTGGGCGGCTGGTGCAACAGATGCTGGATGACTTTGGGCCACAACGCTACATTGCCAACCTAGGCCATGGACTTTATCCTGATATGGATCCGGAACACGTAGGGGCCTTTGTGGATGCTGTGCATAAACATTCACGCCTGCTTCACCAGAACTGAGTGTACACCTTTACCTTCAAAAACCACTAACAAAGATGACTGATTGTTTCCAGAAGAATAAAAGTTCCAGGGTTGTAGTCTAGTATGTAGCTTTGTTTGTGAAAGATTTGTGCCCTTATCCTCAGTTCCTTCTTAGCCTTTGCTCCTTCCCTGGGGCCTCTCTCTACATCCTCTCCTCTCTACAAGTCATGGGGGTCAGGTATCAGTGAATTTATGTACTATAGCACTTAATGTCAGGGTTCTAACTACCATCTTCCTCTCAGATAACCAAGCCTTGGAGCTACGTTGAGTAGGGTAGAGCTTCCTAGCAGTTGGGGTTGTGACATGTGCAGAGAAAGGAGTAAGGTGCTCATAGCATACAAAGGCCAAATTGATAGGGCTTTGTGTCTGGGGAGTATATATCAAAGAAGGGCACATAAGGTTTTAGAACACTTCAGAGAGGCATGGGGAGGAAGATGGAGTCCAGATGAGCAGGGAGAAGCTGAGGGACCTTAAACTTTGACACCAAAAGATGAGGAGGACTTGAAGGCTCAGAGCTAGGTTGCTTAGGATTAGAGCCTTAGACTACTTCATCACCAGCGTGAGAAGGCCACTGAAACCAAAAGGCCCTCTGGCACTCGGGGTTACTTTACATTCTTTTCTGAGTACACCCTCTAAATTTTCTCAGGATCTTGGTGTTTCTGCCCAACATGGTGGCATCTGCTTCCTAAAATAAGGGTCTGAAGTGTCTGTGAGCTCTGGAGAGGGATCCGGCATGGCAGGAAATTCTTTATCTGTCATTCTGCATCTCTTTGGACCACTAGGAATCCACCGTGTTGTAGGCCCAACCAGCAACTTGGCCCAGGCAGGGCAAATGCAGAAAGGAGAGAAGGGCCTCGTTTATTAAGAGAGCACAATTTCTGCTTTTAGAAAAATGATCTTTTCTGTGATCCATGGTTTATTCATAGAAAAGCACTGTGAGTTCACACACTTGCTAAAAAAAAGGGCAGCTGTGATACAGAAATGGGAGTGGCTTCTCTTTTTTTACCAACCCATTGGGCTGAGACGTTGTAGGGGCCCTTGGCTGGACAGTAAGATTTTAATAGCCACAAACAGCAAATACAACTTATTGGTCAGTTTGGAGTAAAAAAGGTGACATAAACAGTTTGTCAAAGAAAGGAAATTAAAGCAGACAGAGAGGTCCTTAGTTCACACTCTAGCTATTCGCCCCTTCCCTATCAAACCCCACCCTCAACTCAGGAACTAAGATATGAAACAGTAAACACCACCAAGACACTGGTATCCAACTGACTCTTCTGAATGCTGTTGCTACCTCCTATACCAATTCCAGGCTAAGCCTATATAGGGGTCAGGAAGGTAGCAGGAACCGTAGGGTTGACTACTAGGGCTAGAAATAAGGAAGGGAAAGGCCTAGTGCCTACCAGCCCCAGCCTCCAAATCAGTGACCAATGAGACTGTGACAGAAGCAGGCAGAGAAAGCTTGAGGTAGAAAGGCAGGGGAAGAAAGCAAGTATGAATGAGAAGTATGGAGCTCAAGCAGCCAGTCTCAGGGCAGAGGGAGACTGGTGCTTAGAAGCTTGTTTGGTGAGAGAATGGTGAAAGAGGAGGCAAAGAGATGGGGAACAAATGTTTAGCTGGTAAGAGACTAAGGAATAGGGAAGAGAGATCTGGCAAAAAGAGAAGGGACACATTCATGCAGATCCTCACACACGAATACACAGACACACCTCCATGTAAAAGTACACTCAGTCACACATACAAAGACATACAGACACATGGATACCCGGCATACACACAAACATTTATACACACGTATTCATGGGTACTCAGATACACATACAGACTAAACATGCATAGACAAACATGAGTGTACTTACAGATATGCATTCTCACAAATATGTATACTCTCACACAGAAGCCCACAGTACAGCACACACGTATTTATACATGTACACAGACAGAACTGACACAGATATGCATAAATATGTATGTGTACATGCAGACAGGCATGCACAGATATATTTATGCACACAGACACGTGTACTTAGCCATACAGATATACACACACATACATAATTAGAGAGGAAACCAGACACTCTGTAACACAAAGGTGACCAGAATAGATGAATATTATGAGCTCAGAGGCTTCTCAGACCTTCATCTTCTCCCTGCACTTGTTTCTCAGGTGCCAGCAGGCTCCTGAAGAGGCTGTGTGAGGCAGGAGCAGGAGCTTCAGTGTCCTCATAGCTTTGTGAGGCAAAAGTCTAAGTCCAGTCCTGGCCTCTGTCCCTCACCCACCACTGGGCTACAGATGCCCTGTCTGCAGGCTGGGGTTTCTGCATAGACTAGACTTGGGATTTATTCTAGCTGGCCACTATTCTCCTTGCCACCCCCACTCTTCCACTGCCAACAGCATACACTCTGCAAGGAAACCTGAGAAATGGTTGTGAGTCTCCTCAGAAAACAAGCATATCTTCCCACCCACAGCTACTTCAAGTGTCCATCAAATCAGAACCAGAATTATAAATAGTTACAACTTTACAATAATTGGCAACACATATACTATAGTATTTACAGTACCATAAATGCTTCTGTTTCTCTGGTTAAGCGATCCCTGAGACGGAACAGTGTTCTGTGTTTGCCAAGGGAGAGAGGGCCAATGCCCAGAACACGCAGGATATAGGGGCGTGAGGTGGCATGTTGTGGGTATCTGATCAAATCTGCAGGGCCCAGCCCCTCCAGGAACAGTCGGCTGTAGTGAGAAGCTTGCCAAGGTAGGCATATTGGCTAGAGTTGGACTCTCCCCATCCTTAGCCCAGTGGTCCTTTGGCCTCAGCCACAGGTGCTCAGAGTCCTCTCAGGGTGGACAAATATTTTAGTGTCCTTGGCCTGAACCAATGGTACCTGGGAGCCCAGGCTGCCCTGGCAGTGAGCTGTCTGCTTTCTCAGCCAAAGCGCTCTCGCACCAGCAGCATTAGCTTTTTCTTGCCTTTGTAGATCTGTTTGAGGTTGTCGATGAACTGGGCAAATTGCAGGTGGCCATCCTGGGGCAGTAGAAAGGTCTCCCGAGCCTTGCTCAGAAACTCAATGAACTCTCCATAGTGGCGGGGGCTAATGTGTGTCAGGCGTGAGTGTGTAGTATTGATATAGGCATTGATGGTGGCATCCAGCAGCTGGCGCAATGGAGCTTTGTCCGTGGACATGAGCTTTCCAGAGCTGCGGCGGCCTGGGATGCCGGCCAGGCCAGGTGCAGTCACTGTGCAGCGTCGCAGGATGTCTGAAAGCACTGTGGCACAGTGTACACTCTTCACTACCAGGGGTATGAGGGCCGCCAGCTCATTCTTGCCCAGAGAGTGGCTGAGGGCACACGCCCAGAGCACATCATTGATGGCTGGGTGAGTGTCCTGGTTGTAGGCCAGATTAAGATGGCTCATGGCCAGTGAGGCCAGCTTGAAGGCACGTAGTGGGTAGCCACGGAGCTCCATGTAGCGGGCGATGGTGAAGAGCTGTGAATGGGTCATGCCACCGGCAGCAGCATCAATGGCAATCTGGTAGGCTGCCTCAAAGGCAATGTGGTCCTTCTCACACAGTGTAAGGGCTGACAGGGCACAGCTCTGTGGATCCTTCATAGCACACTGCAGGGCCAGTGTGCGAGCACAGCTAGCTAGTTCCTCCCGCTGTGGATAGTCAAGGCTGAGGCGCAGGATAGTGGTGTGGGATACAGCTGTGGCAGCTACGATACTAGTAGCCTCAGTGGGGGTGAAGAGTGTGTACCAGCTCTGCAAGATGCTCACCAGGGCCCGCACACCTGTCAGAGAGAGCCTGAGCTCAGCCGTGGTCATCTGGGTCCTGATCCAGGTCTGCCCAGATTATCATTTGGGGTTTGAACTTGGCCTGCAGAGACGAGTTCTCCCTCCTCCTCAGCAGCCTGGAGATGATCTGAGGCAAACCAGGGCAAAGGGAGCATCCCAGATGGCCAGACCCTGTTTGGGGTTTTTTCCCATCCCTTCTTTCCCCAGGTCAGAGGACTGAAGGTCTCTGTGGGTGCTCTTAGCTCCTCACAAGGATGGCAGCAGAGCACATAGATCTGCCTGGGGGTTCTAGCTGAAGTGGGGCCTCTCAGGGTAGTCTTGTACTGGGGCATTGGGCTCTAGAAAGGGTCCTGAGCCTTTGTGTTGCCTGGGGCTTCTTAGAAGTACACATAGGGACTGGGACCAAACCACTGGGCCCACTACCTCCCAAGGGAGCACTTGAGTATTGGTGGCTGAAAATTCATTCTCTCAGACATGTCTGTGATTAGAGGGTCAAAGTGCTGCTGACAACAGGATATGGTTCAAGCAGTGAGGACAGAGCTTGGGCTGGCTGAATAGAGGCCATCTTCTCCTACAATCAGCCTCATCCTTTTTTAGGCCGTCAGGAATTGGAATATGAGAGCTCTACGGATTCACTGTCCTGTCCTAAGAATAGGGTCTAGAAAGTCCTTTCCCCTGGGGGTAGAGGGAGTTGGGAGACTCACCCACTTCTGTAGCACAGGTTACCAACCATCGTACCATCTCCCGGCGTCTCCAGTTAAGGGTTGATAAGGTCATCCGCATCACCTAGCCATAAAACAGGCCTTTCCAGTGGGCTAACTGCTGTGACCTTCTCTCCCCTTGCCATTCATTTATGCAACAAATATATATATATATATATATATATATATATTGCTTTAAACAGCAGTTTCTCCCCTGATAAGCACAGACAAGTTTAATTTCTTTCCCACCCCACCCATCAATCAGATAGGAAGCTTCTATTACGACCTATAACCTATAACAGTGTCGTTATTACCATACCTTGCTTAACTTGGAGAAATGGGGATAGGGGTGGAGAGAAGATGGGGACCACATAGAGTCCAAAGCTTCTGGTGTTATCTCAAAAGTAGAGCCCAATTTATGAAGTCCTTACCTTTTGCCTAGCCTAGAACTTGTATTCTGGGGACAAAGAAAGAACCAGACTTAGTCTATGCCCAGTACCCCAGAGATCTTATCATCTGCCAATTGTCATTAGGCCAGAAACCTAAAGTGGGAATTGCCCATTCTTCCTCCATACCTGTAACCCAAGCTCCAGGGCCACGTTGAGCAGGGTGCTGTCAGTACTACTGTCTGTAGGAGTAGCAATCTTGAATGCATCTTGGGCCAGTTTGAAGATGAGGGAGGAAGAATGGATGTGCTTCTGTATTGCTTCCAGAATCGTTCGGAGTCTCAGAGTGTCTCCTATAGGTGCCAAGAGAAGGGGCAGGGGCAGGGTCTGCTTTAAAGTTTCCCTAAAGGTGAGCTAATCACAACAGGCACTGCTTGAACTGTGCTAGCAATTCATTGAACGCTTCTGAATGCTACCATCCCTTCTGGGTGATCAGGATGTCTCTACTGAACACATTTGAAGCTCCTTCCTTCCCAGGTCCCCATATGAATGCACTTGTCTCCACTTTTTCATCTGTGTCATCCACCCCTTACCCTCTATACCTTTAGGCTCTTTAGGTACCAGAAACAATTTTCTTGAACATGTGAATTCTGAGGGTTACTTATTTTTTTTTTCCCCTTCTTTTTTTCACTAGAGCCTCCCGAGGGCTACTTATATAGGAGACAGGAAGCTACATTACTGCCAAAAAAGTATGCCAGTTGCACTGTCTGCCTCTTACTACAACTCCCTGGGGCAAAAAGGAGCTGGGCCACCACTTCCTATGCAATAGGTAAGGATTCTATACAAAGTACTGCTACACAGAATTAAGGAATACACCATCATATGAAGTGAAGGCTGTTGTATGAGGGCAGTATAGTTAATGAAAGATTGGTATATCTTATGAAGGGTAAATGTGTGAAATAAAGATAGAACAAAAAGCAGGCTTTATCTATAGATCAAGGTGGAAAGAAGTGACCTCTTAATATACAGTTTTCCTATCCATGAACATGGAATATCTCTAGATTTTTTATTTTGTTCATCAAAGTTTTATAGTTTTCCTCATATCGATCTTGTATATATTTTGTTAGATTTATTCCTAAGTACTTAAACTTTTTGGGTGCTAATGTAAATGATATTGTGTTTTTAACTTCAAATTCCAATTTTTCTTTGCTGGACAAGCAATAGGAAAGTAATTGACTCTTTTTTTTTAAATTAAAAGCCTTTTAATGATAAGATACATCACAAAATAAAAAAAAACTGGCATAGTGTTGAGAGAGAATAGTGTGAAATATATGCTACAAAAAGCTTTAATATCTAAAAACATTCAAAATATATGAGAGAAAATATAGAAGGAAAAATATTTTTGCCCATTTTCTAATAGGTTTTTTAAAAAATTTCAGAATAAGTAATTGACTTTTGTATTGTATATTAGTTCCAATTCTTTCTTTCTTTTTTTTTTTTTTGTTGATGCTTTGGGATTCCTACACAGACGATCATGACATTTGTGAACAAAGACAATTTTATTTTTTCCTTTCCTATATGTACAAACAGTCCCCAACTTAAAATAGTTTCACTTATAAATTTTCCACTTTACCATGGAGGGGCATCTGTATACTCTTTTTTCCCTTTTCTTACTGCATTAGTTAGGACTTCTAGTATGATGCTGAATAGGAGTGGTGAGAGGGCACATCTTGATTTTCAAAGGAAAACATCTAGATTCTCATCATTAAGTATGATGGTAGTATGATGTAGGTTCTCTGTACATGTTCCTTATCAAGTTGACACAGTTCTCTATTCCTAGTTTGTTAAAAGTTTTTTTTTATGAATGAGTGTTGGATTTTGTCAAATGCTTTTCCTGCATCTATTGATATAATCCTATGACTTTTCTTCTTTGTGGATGTGATGGATGACATTAATTGATTTTCAAGTGTTAAGACAGCTTTATATATACCTGGGATAAATCCCACTTGGTCGAGGTTTTTTAAATACATTGTTAGATTTGTTGAGGGTTTTGCATTTATGTTCATGAGTCATACTGGTCTCCAGTTTTCCTTTCTTGTAAAGTCTTTATCTGGTTTTGGTATTAGAGTAATGCTGGCCTCTAAGGAACTGTTCATCCGGCTTCTATTTTCTAAAAGAGACTATAGAGAACTGATCTCATTTCTTCCTTAAATATTGGGTAGAACTTACCAGTGAAATCATCTGTGTCTGGCACTTTCTGTTTTGGAAGGTTATTAATTACTAATTCAATTTCCTTTTTTTCTTTTTCTTTTTGAGACAGAGTCTCGCTCTGTCACATTGGCTAGAGTGCAGTGGTATCATCATAGCTCACTGCAACCTCAAACTCCTGGGCTCAAGCAATCCTCTTGCCTCAGCCTCCTGCGCCACCATGTCTGGCTAATACAAAAAAAAAATTGTAGAGAGAGAGTCTTACTATTTTGCCCAGGCTGGTCTCTAACTCCTGGCCTCAAGCCATTCTCCTGCTTGAGCCTCCTAAGGCACAGGGATTACAGGCATGAGCCACCACAGCCAGCCTACTTTTCTTTTCTAGCATGTGCATTCAATATTACAAACTTCCATCCAAGCACTGCTTTTGCTGCATTCTGCACATTTTGGTCAGCTGTATTTTAATTTTTATATAGGTCAAAATATTTTAAAATTTCCTTTGAGACTTCTTCTTTGACCCATGTGTTATTATTTATTTATTTGAGATAAGAGTTTCGCTTTGTTGCCCTGGCTAGAATTCAGTGGTGTCATTGTAGTATAATACCAGTAGTATCATAGTACCAGATTGGTCTTGAACTCCTGGCCTCAAGCTATCCTCCTGTCTCAGCCTCCCAAAGTGCTAGGATTACAGGTGTCAGCCACCATGCCCGGCCTCATTTTTATTCATTCTTGAGCAAGATTTCATAGTTTGTATCTTTCAAGGAACTAGTCCATTTCATCTATATTGTTGAATTTATTGGCATAAAGTTATTCATATATCCCTATCATCATTTTAATGTCTTTCTAGACTCTATAGTGATACCATCTTTCTCATTCTTTTTTTTTTTTTTTTTTTTTTTTTT
>VBSM01000529.1:30664993-30676409 GCA_008086735.1 Cheirogaleus medius
AATTAATTTCTTTCTATTTTTAGTAGAGACGGGGTCTCGCTCTTTCTCAGGCTGTTTTCGAACTCCTGACTTTGAGTGATCCACCCACCTCGGCCTCCCAGAGTGCTAGGATTACAGGCGTGAGCCACCATGCCCGACCTGATTTTTCTCTATGTATTTTTTTATTTCATTGATTTCTGCTCTAATCTTTTATTATTTCCTTTCTTCTGCTTACCTTGGGTTTCATTTGTTTTTCTTTTTCTAGTTTCTTAAGGTAGAAGCTGAGATGGCTAATTTGAAACCTTTCTTCTTTCCAAATGTAGGCATTTATTGCTAAAAATTTTCAAGTAAAAGTTTAGCTACATTCCACAGATTTTGATATATTATCCTTTCATTTTCAATCAGTTCAAAACATTTTCTAATTCTTGCAATATTTTTCCCCTTTGGTCTGTGAATCATATAGAGAGACGTGTGCAGTTTAATTTCCAAAAATCTAAGGGATTTTCCAGATAATTTTTTATTATTGATTTCTAATTATCTAGTGGTTGTCTGAAAATGGTTTTTATTTCATATTTGTTTTTGAAAGATAATTTCACTGGTATAGAATTCTAGAGTGATTGTGATTGTGTGTGTATGTGTGTTTAAATGCTTTTAAAGATTTTTCTCCACTGTTTTCTGGCTTAATGAGAAATCTACTTTCATACTCGTTTTTTGTCCTTTGTCATGTTCTTTTCCCCCCTCTGGTTACTTTTTAAAAAGTAAGATTTTCTCTTTTATTACTGGTTTTAAGCGATTTGACTATGATGTGCCTTGGTATAGTTTTCTTCATGTTTCTTATGCTTGAGGTTCATTGAGTTCCTTGGACCTGCAGTCATTCATCCTCCTCATCCTGTTTGGAATCTGATATTCTATGCCAGGCAACCCCTACTTTCTGCCTCTTACATAGATGCTTATTATCAAATTTGTTGATTTTTGCTAATAAGACTGATAAAAAATCTTATTTCAGAATAATTTTGATTTGTGTTTCTCAAGTGATACCAGGCATTTTAATTGTCTAAAGGTCATTTGTATCTCCTTTTCTATGAACTGTCTGATCATATCCTTTGTTCGATTTTTGTATTGGTTTCTTGATCATTTTTATATTGGTTTACTGTATCCTTTACCTTTTCTGCAATGAACATTTTTTTGGGCAATAAGATGATACAACATAAAGCTATTTTTAATTTTAAAAAATTTCAAAAATTCATGTAGTTTTCTGGTACAAAATACTCAAGAGTCCATGTTAACTAATATTATATTTTACAGCTTGCCTATAAAGGACTTATTTTCACTCCTTTTTGTGGGAAAACCTGCACAGCTAACAGGAAGTATGCGTGCTTTAAGGCCTGAGAGTCACTTTGGACTGCTTATATTTTCAGGGAAATGGAAAAATCACAGAATTCTTATCTGTAAAGAATTCTGCAGCTCTATCTTAGTCATCACTTCATTAGATCTTCCAATGGCTCTAGGAAGCTGACAGGTCATTGACAATGATCCTCATTTTACAGATTTTGAAACCGAGGCTTAGAGACGTGGAGCAACTTTATCACATGGAAGGTTAGAATTAGAAGTTAACTTAAAGATCATTTAAGTCTCTCTACTAAGGGTCCTATCATTAGTAACTAAGGCAAAGTTTTGGCTTGTGCCCAGGTGTTCTTTCTAATGGCAGCAATCAAAGTGAGGATCCCCATCACTCTAAATGGTTGAGAAAGAATAAATAGCTTCTCTTCTTCAGGAGACTGCAGGCCAAGTCTTTGACAGGTCATGGCTGAGCAGGCACAATGGGGATGCTGGAGCCTAAGGTCTATCTATGCTCACCTTTGGCAGCAGTCAGCATGGTGGAGGCCAGTTCACACTGCTGTGATTCCAAGTGTCCAAGCGTGAACCAGCGAGGATAACGGCTGGGCACCACAGACACCATATGGTGAGGGTGGGAAGTGTCGCCTGCAGAAGCTGAGTTTTCTAGAACAGGTAACCTAGAAGACCCAGAAGAGTCATCAGCTACTATCCAGACCCTGGCCTTCTGAGCCACCTTAGAGAAGCTTGCTCTTTGCAGGGGAGGAACTGGGGAGAGGAAAGGATTAACTAAGAGCTTTAAAGGTTTTTAAACCTATGGTTCTGTACTCTATGTGATGTGAATGCCTGGGCTTGCAGAACTCAAGCTGAATAGTCCATACCGCAATTGGATTTGAAAGGCAGTTCAAGAGCCATAGAGTTATTTATAAAAGTTTTAGAAATACACGTCAAGGAATTTCCTGTTTTAGCTGAGGCGTTCACTTAGCTTTATGGTCTAACTAAAATTTTTCTTCTATATAGTTTGCTGCATCCCAGAAGTCCACCTGCCTAAACCAAGGATCCTATTCTAGTCTGCAAACAAAATGCCCATAGTTCATTGTTCTCAAGTCTTGGGGCAAAGATATTTATCTCTACATTCCCTCAGATTCTTCTGGGGACCCATGTCTGGGAACCACGACTCAGTTGAGCTATGGAAGGGCTCAAACCCCTTCTTGGCCTACCTGAATGACCCTAGAACAGAGAGACTCAGGGCTTGGGTGCTACATATCTATTAATATTTCAGGGGCTCCCTCAATCAGCCATAAGGTACATCCAGGGAGCCAAGTGGGTCACCAACAAGGAATCCCAGATAGGAATCCTAGATCATATAAAAATATCTGAGCCATTTTAAGGTAGGCTTGGTGGCAGATCCAACAGAATAGACAAAGAAAGAAAGAGAGGAAAGTGGGATGAACAAAGAAAGGGCACTGGAGATTTCTGCTTTGGTGCAGGCAACTATACCAGGAAAGGGCCACTCACCTCATGGCACGTAAGCCTAATTTATAGGATAGGTCTGGATCATGAGGCAGCAGAGCTGAGAACAAATACTTGGCAAAGGTATGCATGGGAACACTTTCTCGGTGGATGACTTCTCCCAGACCGCTGAAGGGGCCTCCTGTAGGAAGAAGATAAGCCAGCCAGTTATTTTATTTTATTTTTGGGATACTTCCATTTGCCAGCCTGGACTTCAGCCCCAGGATCCCATGCATGTTTGCTAACCATAGGAACCTTCACTACATTTAATGTCATAAATGTTCTTACATGTGTGTTCTGTTAGAGAGGGGCACCCAGGGTCACAGGCCAAAGACAATATGACAAAAGGTCCTTCTCTACTTACCTTCCAGCAGTAAGAGGCACTGTTTCTGCAATGTTTGCACTAGCTCATCATCCAGCTGAAGCTCCTGGAGTTGGCTTAGGAGCTGCTCCTCATTACGGCACACCTTGTCCTGTGCATAGAGGCCTTCAGGCATCACCCTCTGTTGACCCATCCCCATCAGAGCAACTTCCAGGGCCAATGACAGGTAGGACTCACTGCTGTTTGGGCAGCTTGCAGCTACAGATACATGCTGGTACACAGGGGGTCTGCTTTCATTCATATCTGAGGGCAACAGGGCAGCAGGTTCTTTAGGTCAGGCCCAGCAGATTCTTCTGCCTTTCTCTCCCTCCCACTTTTGGGATATAGTCAATAGCCATCACAGAAAAGCTGAATCAGAACCCCAGAAGAGGAAGGAAAATATACTGAAAAAGTGTTACACAGAGCCACAAAGATTCCCACTTCTTTCTTAATATATGAACTGGCTAGGCTAATTGGGTCAGAGGAGGAAGATAATGGCCACCCTTGGTTGGGGCCACTCCTTATAGCTCTACCCAGAGGGATCTGAATCCATCCAGTGAAACTCTTACTTTTGTAACACTTACAGGTTTTATGTTATCATTATTTTATATGCTCCCCCACTGGGTTCATAATTTCAGGAAGAGAACACAGTTTAAAAGTTAGAGTCTTGATTTCTTTTCTCCATCATCCATCCAATAAATATTTATGGAAGACTATTAAATGGCAGGTACTACACTGAGTGTTAGGATCACAAAGATAAGTAAATCTTCATTTCTATTTCCAAGTAGCTGATAGTCTATTAAGAGATGCTCACTTGTAAACAAATTGTAATCTAGTGTGCTATATGAATACAATATAGTGAATGAAAAATCAATTCTGTCTCTATCTAGTCTTGGCTACTTTGAGACTCTATTAAATTATTGCCCTCTGTTTCTCATTTGTATTAATAAAACTGGTACAAACCACTAAGAGGGAAGGAGTTCAAAAGAAACCAGGGAGTACTATGCAACTACAAGAGATATGCACATTCTCGGTAGAAGTTCTTTCCCACTTTCAGACTGCTCTAGGTTCTGATCTCTAACTGCTGAAATTCCCCTATCCCATCTTATTCCCCTTGGACTACATTCTTTAAGCATTTTGGTAGGAAAAAGAGAGGAGCAAGGAAGGCTAGCAAGCTGAAATGGGAAAGTAGGACAGGGCCGGACCATAGGGTGGGAAAGAAAGGTGGGAAAAAGAGGGAGCCCCAGGAAACCTTTCAGGGGCAGTCCAGTTTGGACAAGAGGAAAATGAAAGGCTGCCAAAGGGGGTAGAACAGAGTCTGGCAGGGAGTAGAGGATTGCCAAGGGCACTCCTGGCTTGCCTCAGGCTGACCCCCGTACCTGACACTTCCAGATAGCCGTCATCGTTCAGTCGGCAGGCTTCAGTCAAAGTGAGAAACAGGCAGCCAATGGGATCCAGGGGGTGGCCCACCCAGCCCTCTAGGTTTGTGATGGTTGTGGTTCCTCTTTGCAACAGTTCTGGAAACAAGCAGGTAAAAGTTTTAGAGAGTAATAGAGACACATTGCTCTCTGTCCCTGCCTGGGTCTCCTTATCTTTCAGGTCTTGACCCTGAGAGTCAAAGAAAATCTTCCCTTATTGTCTTGCCTTGGATTGATAGAACTGGCCATAAGCAAACCGGCCAGCTGCAAGGTCATGTGGTCTGCATTGAGGCTGCCTGCTGGTTCTGCATATGTGGATATAGCTTTATGGTTTTAAAAGGGTTTTCGCATGCCAGATCTTTTTTTTTTAAATTAAACTAATTTTTCAAGTTTATTCAAGTTATTATTATACAGAGGTAGGGATTATCAGCAAAATGGCAAAAATACATGCCAGATCTTAATGAGCCTTCCAACTGTCTTGTGAGAGAGGCAGGCAGGCAGGCAGGAATTATTCCCATTTTACTGATAAGAAAACTGAGATTCCAGAGATAGAGTGAGGCATTCCACGCAGCAGGTACAATGACCTGGAATTCTTTAGCCCTTGCCACACCATAATATCTAATGAAAATTAAGTTCTGGGCCCTGTGTCCTCTGAGCATCCTCATCAGCCTTAGGCCTAAGGGGGCTGATCTCCAAATTACTATACCTTTCTTCTGATGCTTGTAGATTTCCAGCTGCCGTTGTTGCTGCAACCTCAGAGTATTAATAATGGCCACCGTTAGTCTGAGGGCCTCTTTTGGATAACCGTGGGAACGCAGGGCATCAACCCGAGCACAGGCTGTAGGCACATGCTCTACCAAATAAGAACAAAATATTTTGGTTGAGTTACTATTTCAAATCAGGAAAATTAATTCTTGATAAAGGGAGTTTGTGTTTAGTCTAGTTCCTCAAATTCAATCTGACATCTATAGTATACCAGGAACTGTGTTTTTATCTTTAAGGATATAAAAAGTTGAATAAGTCATGGGTACTATCTTGAAAGAGCTACCTTGCAGCCTTAGCATGGTGGTATGGTATAGAACTAGGACATACAACTAGGATAATAAAATGTAGTACCTCTTTGTGAAACTAATGAAGCAACTAATTGCCTAAAGGGAAAAGCCTCATTCATTTAATGAGTCCTACTTTTTCTGAAAACCTATTATATGCCAGGTAGTATGCTGGGCAATGGAAGTACAAAGATGATTAAGAAATGGTCACTGTCCTCAAAGAGTTAAAAACAAATAGAATGATAGAAATACATACAGAGAGAAAATAATATTTGGGCAGTGCTTTGAAGGACAAGCAAGATTTTAAATAGGTAAATAAATAGGGAAAGGCATTCCTGGCAAGGGAAACATATAAGCAAAGGCATATAAGTAAAAGCATAAAAATGTATTCCATATAGCATCTTCAGAGGATGGCAAATAGTTCTATGTAGCTTGAGTTAGGTTATGTGGTAGAGACAGCTTGAAAAGGTAGAGTCTGGAATGTAAAAAGCTTTGAATGCCATTCAACGGAGTCTGGACTTACCTTAGGGATAACAGAAGACTACCAAAGACTTATAGATAGGTAAGTGATTATAACAAGCTTTATACTTTATTTTGTGATTTCTTCTAAACAGTAAAAGTTATAGAATTACAGAAAATTTGAAAATATAGATAAACAAATATAAAATAAAAATCAGGGATAACTACTCTTTCCAACTTCCTGTATATTTACCTAGACTTTTCTATTACATTTTTACTAAAAATGGATATCATAATTATTGTTTTGTGACTGGCTTTCCCACTTAGCACACTGTTAATATTTTTCCATGTTATTAAATATATGTCTATAACACTAAAGATGATTACATATCATTCCACTGAATATGTGTACATTCACTGAGTTAATCAATCACCTATTGTTAGATGGTTTCCAATTTTTCCCACTGTATCTTATTTATATCCATGCTTTAATGAACCCCCAGCTATATGCATATCCTTAGTTAATTATGGCTCAGGATACATTCCTAGATGTAGAATTCCTGGATCAAATGGTATGAATGTATTTTAAAGGCTTTTGATAAGTGTTGCTAAAAGACCCTTCAGAAAGGCTTTAAGCATTTACGCTACCAGTAGTAAATGAGAGTACTTACCTCCATGCAACTGCTCCCATACCAGAAAATAATCATCTTAATTTTAAAAACCCCTGACCATTTGACAATCAAACTATGGAAACTCAGTGTTGTTTTAATTTGCATCTTTTCTTATTAATGAGATGAGCATTTTTTTCACATGCTTGTTACATTTAGGCTTTAGAAGTATTGGATCAGAGAAGAGGAAAGATAGTTAGAGGGAACTTGAGATGGTGACACCATAGTGTGTTTGGCTATGGCTTTTCAGAGACAGACAAGGACATATCCAGAGTCAGCAAGATCTCGAGAAAGACAAAATATGGTGTGAGACATGAAGGTAGGGAATTGGGAAAAGACAATGAAAATGTATGTCATTGTTATAAGACTTGGAAAATGAATATTTTTGAAAAGAATGTCTATTTTGGAATGGGCATCCTGTGATAAAGACAAGGACAGAATGATTAAGGGAAAGCCAGGAAACTATTTCAGAGGAGGGTTTAAACTCATGTTGAAATGGCTCTATCCTGTTATGATGAAGGAAGATAGGTAGGAAGGAGGAAAAGAAGACAGCGTGGTGACAGATGCAGCTGACTAGCACAGGGTAATTTAAGTTTCAAACTTAGTGGCTTTTGAGCAAAACATATAATTTCACAGTAGAATACAACGCTGCTCAGTAACTATTGACTGAGAGAGCCTGTGAACTGATGTCTATTGCTTTGTTAGTACTCTTTGAGATGTATTAACTCCTTTCCCCTCCCAAAGCTTAGGGGACAGGATATAAATTCCTGTTTGAGGTCACTGTACCTTAGCTGAATACATATGCAAATGGCAGGGCCATCATGGTGGCTCACGCCTGTAATCTTAGCACTTTGGGAGGCTGAGGCAGGAGGATTGCTTGAAGACCAGCCTGAGCAACACAGCAAGACCCCCATCTTTACAAAAAATACAAAAATTAGCCAGGCATGGTGGCATGCACCTGTAGTCTCAGCTACTCAGGAGGCTCTTTTGCAGTGAGCTATGATTGCATCACTGCACTCTAGCCTAGGCAACAGAGTGAGACCCTGTCAAAAAAAAAAAAATTCATACAAACATAATGAGTGAGATGTGCAACGTCTGGGGGATGGTCATGCTTGAAGCTCTGACTCGAGGGGGAGGGGGGACATGGGCAATATACGTAACCTTAACATTTGTACCCCCATAATATGCTGAAATAAAAAATAAATAAAAAAAATCAAATGTCTTAGGCTGCACATAAATATCCTGAGTATTGAAATTGTAGTTGGGGTTGCTGGTACCTATGTAGATGTCTCATTCAGGTCTGGCATGAGGTGAGGTTGAGCTCTGAAATTCTTAGAGTAGAAGAGGGCTAGACTTACCCAGCCACAGTGGCTGGCCTTGGGAATTAAAGAGTAGTCTCTCACTTTCCCGCTGGCAGGCAGGAGCTGTATAGATATCACTGCCGATTATTCGCTGTAGGTGGCCATCCTGCCAATGTAATTCACGGCCCTCGATGGCTCTAGTGAACACTGTTCGTCTTGGTCTGGATAAAGAGTCTGGGGAAAGAAAAACATGCAGCAGTACGACAATGAGTAATCTGAATTTTTAATCCCTGGGTCTTCTACAGGGTAGGAGGTTGGCCAAAAGAATAGCATGTGGGCAGTGAGAGCAGCCACTCTGCTATCTCTCCGGGTATCTGTTGTTTTGCCTCCTTCTTTGATAGGCTTTTAGTTGTGTGTCTGCCCTCCGAGTTAGGGAGAAACTTTCTACAGAGATCTATGGTTGCCTCCCTCCTTCTACAGAAAGGTAATTTCTGCTGGGACCCAGAGCCACATGAGGGAGAAGAGGGGCAGTGGTGTTCAGCTGCTCAATCATAAGGATACAAACTGCTTCTATAGAGGTAGAGAGAAGCAGCTAGGTAACCTCCCCAGCCAATCTGTAACTTGTTTCATTTACCATGTGACCCTTATCAGACTAAGGACTTCCATGAAATTCATATTAAGTGCTCAAAAAGAGCTGAGGCCCTGTATATTCTGATATCCTTATCACACTGATATCTACAGGCTTACAGTCTTATTCCCCAATAAGAAAAACTGATGCCGACAAAAGACTAATTTATTTTCTCATAGGAGTCTTACCATGCCATCTCTCTTCAGGAAAAGGGCTGCAGTCTTCCGTATGTCCATATATATGGCAACTCTGTCTTTAAAACTTTGGAGTCATTCTTGATTCTTCATCCCCTCTAGCCTACCTATTTCTACCACCCAGAGAGGCAATGTGGAATCACAAGAGTGTTTTTGTTTTGTTTTGGGAGGAGATATAACAATGTACTCGTACATTTAGGAATAATTCATGATGAGGGAAAATTTGTAATGCAGGAGAAATAGGAGATAATCCCTAGAGCGATGTCCCGGATAAAAGAGATGTAATAGGATCTTGACAATCTGGGGGGTGTGGACTTGGAAGCACAAACAGCAAGAGGGGAAGAGGCAGAGTAGATGGGCAGAGATAGTAATTCTTTGACCCACTAGGACAGTAATTCTTTTCACCCACCACCACAGATGTAGTGATGGAGTTTTAGAAATTCTCTTCTGATTGCTTCTACATACTCAGTGAACAGGAAGCAAGACTCAGTTGAAAGTGAAGAAGGGGAGGAAGTACAGAAAGTTTTAGGGAAAAGATGGTGTGAAACAGTAATTTAGAAGAGTGAAAGAAGGCACAGAGTAGGGATATGTAGTAGATGTCTAGAAAAGCACTAAGGACCCACTTGAAATTAGTGGTCTTAAATTTAAAATAAGACAAGGTTACTACGGTTGTTTCTCTCCAGTTGTGTTCAACTGTGCAAGTATGAGCACCGAGCAATTAGGAGGTAGGAATGAACTAAATTTAGGGTTTTGTCACATGAGTAACAAAGGGAAAAAGGGAGTTGAGTGTGTATGTAAAGGAGTGAGGAATGTTTATAATGATGTACCAAGGAATCTAACCTGGATGAGAAGGAAAATAAGTCTATTAAGATAGGGAAAAAATGGTAAAATAAAAATTCCTAGTGGGTCAAACAATTACTGGAACTGGGATACCAAAGAGAATAAGGTAAAAAGATTGGTGGTGGTAATTGGTGATACTCAGAATGGAGATTATGAAGAGAGTATAGTTATTGGTAATGACCTTCTTTAGGGAGTGACTTTGGGATTGAGTGACTAAATTATGGTGGAAGATGAGACTATTGGAAAAGAAGAGATCAAAGAATTGAGAGGCCAGGGTATTGGAATGGTTATCTATGTGGCTGTCTGAAATCATCAAGAATTATGATAGGACAGTGACAGAGAGCAGTGTTAGTAAACCAATAGCTAAAAATCTTTAAGGAGTAAAGGGGATTGACCCAGGGGTATACAGATGACAAAAACCAGGAAGGGAGCAGATAGTATAGTTTGATGGCATAAACTTTAAAGCTGGCAGGTATTTTAGAAAGGTGGGAAGGACAATGATGTAAAAATGGCAATGAAGAATAGGCAGGCATCCTACAGCTTCTCCAGTCTCTATAGTAAAAGGATGTGAGAGAGACGTCAATCACAACTTGAGAAGACTACAGAGAAAGCAGCATCTTCAAATGAGAACCAATAACAACAAACAACCAATAAATGATGACAAGGAAGAAACAGCCAGATTGTAGTTATCTGTATGCATATGACCTTCTCTATGCCATCCAAAGCCAATACCAAAAGGGTGGCTTCCTGTGTTACAGAAGCTAGATGAGTGCCAGGAACAGGTAAAGAAGTGGCAAAATTATAGCTTTCACCTTTCATTACCTTAGTTGTCTCAAATATACTGATAACTAATTATGGTACAGTAAAAGATGACCAAACAAAAACAATAACTTAAGTGATTTCCTCTTTGAGATTAAAATACCAATAGCTTTATCATTTAAAATAAAAAGAACCAAGTATAAAATCAGTGTCTGAAAAAAATCTCCTACCAATAAAGGCTCTTAGTGGGCTAAAGAACAATCAATTGCCAACATCAAATAGTCTGAGTTAGATGAACTAAAACTGATGTGAATGCTGATGCCCAGTGATGTCCCTAGGCCAGTGGGCCCCAAGGATGGAGGGTATAGTATCACTGTGCTGGATTTGTCTTAAAATGAGGCAAGAGTTCTAGCAGTAACTTGGGAGGATGACCCCACCCAGACATTTGCTGTATAAAAACTCAAGGAATCAGGAAAATCAACAAGGAAAAATCAAACAACCCTATCAAAAAGTGGGCAAAGGACATGAACAGAAATTTTTCAAAAGAAGAAAGAATAATGGCCAACAAACACATGAAAAAATGTTCAACATCTCTAATCATCGGGGAAATGCAAATCAAAACTGCAGTGAGATATCACTTATCTCCAGTAAGAATGGCCTTTATCAAAAAGTCCCCAAACAATAAATGTTGGCATGGATGTGTAGAGATAGGAATACTCCTACACTGCCGGTGGGACTGCAAACTAGTTCAACCTCTGTGAAAAGCAATATAGAGATACCATAAAGCGGTACAAGTAGATTTACCATTTGATCCAGCAATCCCACTACTGAGCTTCTACCCAAAAGATCAAATGACACGCTACAAAAAAGATACCTGCACTCGAATGTTTATAGCAGCACAATTCACAATTGC
>VBSM01000529.1:30676509-30688116 GCA_008086735.1 Cheirogaleus medius
AAAAAAAAAAACCAAAAAAAAAAAAAACTCAAGGAAAACAGAGAAAGGTAAGAAAAGCTATGGTCAGGGTACTCTTTAAACTGCTTTTTATAGACCTTCTGTTCCTCCCCTGAGTTAGGTCTTCTGAGCTAAAGCCAACCCCAACTGAGGCTGAGCTCCAATAGACATGAAAAACCCGAAAGGTAGAGAGGAGTCAGGCAGAGGGCTCTAGGGCTTTATGCTGGGCACTGTAAGGACACTCTAGATGTGGAAAAGGACAGCATCCCCAATGGAAAAGATATAATCTTATCCTTATTTAAGGTTTGCCATTTCAAGATGAACAAAAAGACAGGCTTTTCTTATTTAAATGGCAATTCTAACAACCAAAAGTCTATCTAGCTCCTTTTCTTCTAAAGTTTACCCCCCCACCTTGAAGTTCCACGCACAAAGAACCTAAAAGGACACTCTGGCTTACCTGGGCTGTGATTGGCATTCTGGGGAAGTGCATTGGTGATGTTGGGCAGCTCATGTCCATAGTTCCCATCCTCCAGGGGACAGACATCCAGGTCACTCCACTTCTGCAGTTGCTGCAGCCAACAGGATTTTTCCTCCAGTTTGCAGTGTGGATTTAAAATTATGCACACCCATAAAGCTCCTGGAAAATAAAGCAACCCACATTCTTGATATCTCTCCTTTGATGTATGTGTAAGCCTTAATGTTTCAGTTTCATTTTTAGTTGGTAGAGAAAGTTTCCAAAGCATCAGGTTTCCTCAATATAAAAAAAAAATTTGCTAAGATTTTCAGAACTTGCTTAATTTTTCTTCCCAAAGCTTCCTTAAAGTAGAGTGACTATCTTGATATATGAATCTGTGTGCTTGTGATGAAGAAGAGTTAGGCTTCAATTCTAAGCTCAAATCTGTTGTCTAATAAATATTTATTGAGAGCATTCTATGTTCAAGGCCCTGTACTGGTGAATAAGACAGTGTTCCTACCCATGAGGAGCTTTCTAGTGTGGGAGACAGATAAATAAACATAATGCCATTTAAATATAATAAATATTAAGATAAAGATATATGTTCAGGATAGAAACAGCAGCATAAAGGAAGGGCATTTTAGTACAAGGACAGGGTTGGAAGGGAGGTGCTCAGAAAATGTTTCATTTTTTGGCTAGTTGGACTTCCTGAACTTCAGATCCCTCAACTGTAAAAGTGAGATCATAAAAACATCTATTTTGTAGTGACATTGTGAGAATTAAATGAGATAACATTTGTAAAGGGTGTAGCTAGCATATTACTTGGCACATCTTAGTATTTCTTTTTTCTAAGAAAAATGACTTGGACTTGGATTTTGAAACTGCTGATTAACTTATGATATCTTAAAACCATTACTTGGATTCTGTTACTGCAGCAGAGTATCAGATATCCGACATAACCAATGGGCACTGTTTCTTTGACCACAACACCCTCCTTTTCAAGCAAACCTATTTATTCTATTCAAGGTTGGTTATGTGGCTGAGCCAAATAATTTCTCAATCTCAAATTAGCAATAAGCCTGGCTGCAGTGCATCTTAATTTAAACATCCTTTGGATAGAGCTAAATCCATGGGTGGAGGTACACTGAGACACTACTATTTCAAAGCCTCTCAAAGCCAAATAAATAGAAATGTTTTAAAAGGCCATCTTTACCTCAATATCAGATAATTACAATAAGGACTCTTAAGGGGATTATAGTAATAGTAACATTTATTTTACAGCTTTAAGAAGTACTTTTCAACTATATGAAGAAAAGGATCTTCATATTTAATCTCCACAGGCAGAAAAGAGGACCAAAAAAGAGGCTATTAAATTTCAGCAACTAGAAAGACTCTGGGGACTCTAGGGATGGCAAAATCAACAGAATAATAGGAATGAAAAATAGACTGGGTAAGTTGAGGGACACTTAAGAGGTAAAGAAACAGGGTGCTAACTCTAGCCATATAGGCATTTAGATATTAAGAAGGGGGTCCCTAGAAAGTAAGTACAAGTACTTTTACCCGTAAGTTAAAAATGAGTTTTCCATCTTGTTAATTAAGTCCTTATGAATTTGTTTAAAAAATACTCAGAGACTATCACACCCCTAAGAAAGAGCCAAAGCAAAAATCCTACACTTGCGTACATGTAACATACTCATGGGACTATGTTACCAGTATACAAAAGCATACTTTCCTGCAACTGAAAAAAAGTATCAAAAACTCTAAGCAAAGGTAACTAATATGAAAGTTAAAATTTTATACAATCATTATATTTTGAATATAACAAAATAATAGCTATAGCTTATTTCTTTTTATTGGCTGGGCATTATATTAAGTACTTTATCTCATTCAGTCCTCTAACTTTGAAGGCCAACAGGTCTTGGTTTGAATGTAGAAAGTAGAAAACAGGAGACTAAGGATGATTTTTAAATTTTCTTTTTGAGCAATGAGATACATTCTGATGCTGTGTTCTGATATGAGGACAACAAGGGGAAATCAAGTGTTGGCAAGAAAATGAAGAGTTCTATGATGGTCATATTAAATTTGAAGTGTTTCTTAGAAGTTGTGGGCAGCTGGACATGGGCTGGAGCACAGGTGAAAGATCAGGGCTAGTGACATAAATTTGTGACTTACCCTGTCTGGATGGTATCTAAAACCATGGGACTGAATATAATCATTTAGGTAGAGAATATAGACAGGAAAGTGGGTACTGCATGGTCCTTAATGTTTAGAAGGGTTGAGGAAAGGCAGAGAAGGCTGCAAAGGAGACTGAGAGAAAGTAGCCACGAATGTAGGAGGGAAACCAGGAGGGTGTTCAGTTATGGAAATCAAGAGAAGAAAATAAGTTTTAAAAAGAGTATGGTCAACTTTATTCAAAACTGCTAAGAGGTCAAGTCAAGATGAGAACTGAGAAGTGACAACCATATCTAGCAGTATGGAAGTCACTGGCTGTTTTGACAAAAGCCAATTCAGTAGAGTGACAGGAATGAGTAATGGAATCCCAACTGGAGTGGGCTAAAGGAAGAATGGAGATGAGCAAATGGAAGGAATGACTGCAGATAACTTTTTAAAGAGGTATTGCTTTGAAGTGAAGAAGGGAAATAGGGTAATAGTTGGAGGAGATAATTAGAGCATCAAAAGGATATTTTTAAAAAATTGAGATTAAAGATATTAGAGCAAATCTGTGTGCTGATGGGAATGATCCAGTAGAGAGAGAAAAGTTAATGATGCCAAAGGAAATAATTGCATGAGCAAAGTTATTGAGAAAAGGAGATGGGATAGAACCTAGAGCAAATACGTAAGGATTAGCCTTTCATGGGAGCAGGATATTGTGTGAATTTTAACAGAAGAGAAGGCAAAGCATATGGGTATAGACATGGATAGGTTAATAGATTTGTAAGTGGGGAGATAGGGAAACTTCATGTCTGCTTGCTTCTATTTTTTCTAGCTCAGGAATTAAAAGTAGTGAGTCCACTTCTCTCTACAATATTTGTAGTTACTATAAACCCTGCCCAGGGGAATAGACCTTGTAATCAGTAAGGAGTCCTTAAAACAGTTAGGGAAAACGTGAATGCACTGTGTTCTAGTGTTGCTTCCCTGAGTGTAGTGGTTCTCAAAGTATAGTTTCTTGATCAGCAGCATTACAATCCCCTTGGAACTTGTTAGAAATACAAATTCTCAGGCCCCACTCCAAACCTGCTGAATCAGAAACTCTGGGGACAGAGCCCAGCAATCTGTTTAAATAGGCACTCCAAATGATTCCAAAAAGTTTGAGAACCACTGTCTTAGCATAATACTGAGGGTTTCTTGGTAGGTTGAAAATTTCTTAGATATGAAAATGTCAGAAGCAAGAGCTTTTCCAATGAACCCAAGTATATAACAAGAGCTTTAAAAGCACTTGGAGCCAGCTCTGCTTACTTCCTTTCAACTACCTTTGTTCCAAAGGCCAAGCACAAGTCCACAGCACAATTCTGTGATTGGCACAGAAATTACTCTAAGACATTCAGGCCTCAGATGAAACTGAGGAAGGCTAATTTCAAATTCTTAAGGAATATGCACTTTGGAGAAAAAAAGAAGAACTTAACAAGATAGAATTGAGGGAGAAGTTACAGAGGGATGTTTGATTTAAAGTCAGATAGACTGGAGGTTCCAGTGTTAGAGCCACAACTTACTAGTGTGTGACCCTGAGTTCAGGGTATGGAAGATTCTGAAAACAGGGCAAAGTGTTCCGTATTAGCACTGCAAAACTGGCCTTGGAGCGGGGAAATGATAAAGAGAAATGATGACCAAAGAGGACTGCCTTGATGGGGGAGAACCTAGAACAGAGAGGCCATTCAGGAAGCCACAGTTCTAATCTAATCTAAAAGTTTTAAGGCCTTCAACCAGACTAGTGTTGATGGGAAATAAACAGTGGGAATGGACATTAAATTACATTTTATTTATTTTGCTTGCTTTCTTTCTTCTTCTTTTTTTTTACTTTTTTTTGAGACAGAGTCTCACTCTGTTGCCCGGGCTAGAGTGCCATGGCATCAGCCTAGCTCACAGCAACCTCAAATTCCTGGGCTCAAGTGATCCTTCTGCCTCAGCCTCCCGAGTAGCTGGGACTACAGGCAATTTTTTCTATATATTTTTAGTTGGCCAATTAATTTCTTTCTATTTATAGTAGAGACGGGGTCTTGCTCTTGCTCAGGCTGGTTTCGAACTCCTGACCTTGAGCGATCCTCCCACCTCGGCCTCCCAGAGTGCTAGGATTACAGGCGTGAGCCACCGCACCTGGCCCTTCTTTTTTTTAAATAAAAGGTCTGAGGCTCAGGATGAATTGCATTTTAAAGGTCAAGAACTCAAATGAAGTTGGCAAATGGATTTAGGGAATGAAAGAAAAATGAGTGCTTGACATTAAGTTTGGTACAGTTAGGAATGGTGGTGGCCAATGCTAGAGTCAAGAGAACCTTTCTATTGGGTAGGAGAAGGCCTGAATTAATTTTGGATTTCTCAGTGGAAACGGTCAATGGACATCTCCTAATATGGGACTAGAACTCAGATAAGTGGAAAGAAGATAAAGCCAAGATCACCATATACATAAGCTCTAAAGCCATGATATTAAAAAAAAATTCTCAAGGGAATATAGAGAAAGAAGAATAGAAGGCCAAAGTCCAAGTCTTAGAAACTGCCCTATGTCTAAGAGGTCTGGCTAGGAGTGATAGATACAGAAGGGCAGCCTCAGAGAAAGCAACAAAAGCGAGGCTGACAAGTATTTGGAGAGCCAGGCCACAGAAGCCAACTGACGAGGTTTTCTCTCAGCTAAAGTTTCTATGTGGTAACATCCAGGATGGAATGTTTGATGTCCAAGCAAAGCACAATGTTGTGGAAGCAACAAAAGTGAGCTCAGAGTTACTCTGGGTGGCCTTTGTAGAAGCCAAGTCTTCCATAGCTGGAATAGCAAGATACAAGCAATGACTGACAGCAAGTATTAACTAACACTTTTGCCCCAGGGCAAGATGGCAGGACAAAGCACTTCTCTGAGAGATGGGGACTTACCTAGTTCATCCCAGAGCTGCCTGCACTTGTCTGTCATGCTTGTGCCTTGCTGCCTCCAGAGTGTGAGTCGTGGGTCAGCCATAAACTGCTCAGTTATAAGCGTCAGCATCCTGGCTCCATTGGAATCTCTCATCCGCAGCATTTCTCGAACCTGACACATAAGGAGCAAGAGATTGGTCATTGCACATCATAAAAAAGTAGAAGGAAGTGGAGAAGAGGGAGGCGAAAATTAAGTATCTGAGCACAATATATCCAAAAAGCCAGAAAGAAGGCCTCTTGCTCTATAAGCAAGATGTTTGCATGTACCAAGAAAGCCTGATGTTCACAATGAGATACAACTTAATATCCACTAGGATGGCTAGAATCAAAGAGTCAGATAACAAGTATTGGCCAGGATGTAAAGAAATTGGAACCTCATGCACTGTTGGTGGGAACGTAAACTGTTACAACCACTTTGGATAAGAGTCTAGTAGTTCCTCAAATGATTAAACAGAATTACCATATGACTCATCAATTCTACTACGAGAGAGAGAAATGAAAATGTATGTCCACCCCAAAATTTGTACAACAATGTTTATTATTCATAATAGCCAAAAGATGGAAACAACTCAAATGTTCACTAACAGATGAATAAACAAAATGTGGGTATCCATACAATGGGCTATTATTTGGCCATTAAAAGGAATGAAATACTGATTCATGCTACAACATGGATGAATCTTGAAAATGTTATGCTAAGTGAAAGAAGCCAGTCACGAATGACTACATACTATATGAATGATTCCATTCATATGAAAGTCCAGAATAGGGAAATCTATAGAGATAGAAAGTAGATTAGTGGTTGGTTAGGGCTGGGAGAAGAAGATGTGGAGGATAGGGGGTGATAGGTAAGGTTATGGGGTTTCTTTTTGAGGCGATGAAAATGTTCTAAAATTGACTATGGTGATGGCTACATATGTCTACAAATGTAGTAAAAGCCATTGAACTGCACACTTTAAATGGGCGAATTGTACATTGAATTATATCTTACTAAAGGTGTTAAGAAAAAAAAAAAGGAAAGCCTTTTGTGAAATCCCCCAGTTTCAAAATACTATGTCTCTTTAGGGACACTGTTGAAACTCTAGTCATCAAGGCTTCACTGGGGAGCATTGGGTTAAAAGTAGAAAGAAGGTAGTTTCCTTGCTAAAATGCTCCAGTAATGCTAACTCATTAAGAGAGAGGTGAAGAAGCAACAGGACTACCAAGGGGATGTAGGAGGGCTCCCTGGATGCAACCTGCTCAGGTCAGCTCTGATCAGCCTCTCCCATTAGATTTCAAGCATTCAGTACAGCTAGGTCAAGTAAGCTAGGTACATACAATGCATGAAGCCTTAAGTGTGGTGAGCCCAGTTTAGCTTTAAAAAGTTAACAAAAGAAAAACATCTTTTCATATCTTACCTTGGCAAACATTGAGTTGAGTTGCTTTCCAGAGCCATAGTAACCCCCCTGGGAGAGAAAAAGCTTCACTTGTTCTTTCACCTGTTCTTCATCCAAATGCCAACAGTTCTCATCGTCAATGCTGGCCCCAGCTGTGGGGTCAGGGGCACCTGTAAGGAATGAGAACAGTGAAACAAATCCCCTGAGTTCACATGCTACACATTCAGCTGGAGGGGCACTTTGAGAACATATTCAAATAGAGATAGGTTATTCTGCTTTAATGCGGGCTTTTCCAACTGTGTGGTCCTAAATAAATGTAAGTGATCTAATGCTAGTTTCATATTCGTGTAAATCTCTGTTGTAGCCTCTTCCAAAGTCTATGAATACCATCCTATGGGAAAAAAGCCTAGAAGGAAATATACAACATGAAAATGGTGGGTTTTCTTCTCTAGGAAGGTGACTATTTTTTTTCTTCTTTGTGCTTTTCTATGAGGTTCAAATATGCCTTAATATACATGTATTATTTAAATTTCATTTTTAAAATTTTTACTATTATTATAATTTTTTTGAGACAGGGTCTTGCTCTGTTGTATGGGCTAGAGTGCAGTGGCATGACCATAGCTCACTGCAGCCTCAAACTCCTGTGCTCAAGTGATCCTCCTGCTTCAGCCTCCCGAGTAGCTGGGACTACAGGTATCATGTACTCTGTAGTGGTGGTACCACTACACCACCATGCCCAGATATTTTTTCTATTTTTTTTTATAGAGATGGTATCTTGCTATTGCCCAGGCTGGTCTCAAACTCCTGGGCTCAAGTGATTCTCCTGCCTTGGCCTCCCAAAGTGCTAGGACTACAGGCATAAGCTATCATGCCCAGCCTATTTTATTATTTTTTTAAGAGACAGGGTCTTACTCTGTCACCCAAGTTGGAGTGCAGTGGCCTGATCATAGCTACCTGTAACCTCCAACTCCTGGGCTCAAGCAATCTTCCTACCTTAGCCTCCTCAATAGCTGGGACTACACTATGCCCATCTAATTCTTAATTTTTTTTGTTGAGACAGAGTCTTACTATGTTGTCTAGGCTGGTCTCAAACTCCTGGCCTCAAGCAATCCTCTGGCCTTGGCCTCCCAAAGTGCCAGGATTACAGGCATGAGCCACTGTGCCTGGACCATTTATTATTTTAAAATAAAAAATACTTCTTAGAATATAAATTGTTTTTAAATTTCACTATAAAACTGTCCCCTCAAGCACAGGTAGAGCTGCATACAGGGTGATATAATTTTTAAAACTTATGCTCAAAATATCTTTCACATGTGGGCTCACTTCGACAACACCATTTAAAACCTACTTGTAGTTATTTACACATCCCTCTCTCCTAGTAGTCTGTTAACTTCTTGCTCACAGTTGAATTACCTATAGCATAGTGCTGATAATATGACAGGCACTCGGAAATATTTGTGAAATAAAAACTCAATCTTTTCTCACTCTCTTATAGACAGAGTCCTATAACAAGTTTTTAAAAAAATTTTAACTGACATATAATAATTGTGTATATTTATGAGGTACAATGTGATGTTTTGATCTATGTATACATTTCAGAAAGATTCAATCAAGCTAATTAACATATCCATCACCTCACCAATTTATCTTTTTTTATGTGGTGGGAATGTTAAAAATCTATTTTAGCAATTTTGAAATATATAATACATTATTATTAACTGGGGTCACCATGCAGTACAACAGTGTCCAAAACTTAATTCTGTGGCAAATTATTAGAAACCTGCCTGCAAGTGATCATAGGCCATTAGTCAACACTCTGTAGGTGTAGTCAAGCAACAGGTTACAGAATCATGTCCTGTTTTAATCAGTCTACCTTCCTCCTCATCTCCCTATGTCAGAGCTCTGCTTAAATAAAATCTGGGTCTATACAACAAAGCTACTCTTCTGCTAAGCTTTATTCTCCAAGGAATTAGAAGGGCTCACATATTTACTCATTCCACAAATACTAATTAACACATGATCTGCCAGTTTATTGTATCTACTATATGCTACTTTTCTTCAAATGTTTTATTCTAAAGACAGTTATGATCATACCACTTCCCTGGTTCAAATGTCTGGGAATGGCCAATTCTTACTAAATTAGGTCCAAATGCCTTAGTATGGCATTCAAGGCCCTCTATGCTCAGGCACTATCTTTCATTTCTAATCTGTCTTCCCCTATACTTTTGCTATGCTTCAGCCAGAAACAGTGTTCCCAGAAGTAAACCGTATTTCCTTATGACTTTACTCATACTTTTCTGTTTACTTTCTTCCTCTTCTTCCCTTGAATTTGTTCTTTGGTGAAAAAAACAATCATTCTCTTTGTCAGTATTGCCTTAGCCCTAGAGTCAGTGCTGTAATGAGAAATGGAAACCATAAATTAAGTGTACAAAGAGCCTAATGCTGCCATGGTCCATGTACTTCTTAGTTTACTTGGGAGGAGGGGCTCTTTTTCTTACCCCCTCACTGAATTAACCATAGACCCATTACCACCTGCCAAAAGTAAGCCCATTTTATGCTCACAAGCTCAACATATAAAGGCAATAACACTCTTCATAGCATTTTTATTGTTATTTCTCTTAAATGCTCTGCATAGCACTTTATTATTACTTCTGTTGCATTTTGTTTTACATTAAAATTGTGCATTTCTCATATATTCCCAACTAAATTGAAATTGTGAAATAGGGATTTATTTTTGTATCTCACAGTGCGTGGCTCATTATAGCATAGAGTATTTATAGAATAAACAAATATATGTCTCATTGACCATCTAGATTTAACCTCCAGGTGGGCAAATATTATATCCTATACTTCTTTTATATTCCCAAAGTGGCAAAGCAAAACTAATATACTCCTTATCCTTAAATATTTGTTAATAACAACCATTTATTGAATCCTTCCTACATGCCAGAGGCTAAGCTCTTTTTATACATATGCCCATTAAAATGTATGCTCTTTGAGGGCAGAAACTGTTTCGTTTGCTGGTATATTTACAACATGTAAAAAAGTGCCTGGCACACAGTAGGTACTCAAAAAATATTTGTTGAATAAATTCCAAGGAATCTTCATAACAGGTCTATGAGGCAGTACTATTACTCTAATTTTATTTTCTTTTTTTAAGATGGGGTCTCATTATCTTGCCCAGGTTGTTCTCAAACTCCTGGGCTCAAATGATCCTCCCTCCTCAGCCTTCCAAGTAGCTGGGACTAAAGGTGTGTGCCACTGTGCCTGGCTATCCTAATTTTAAAATGAAGAAACTGAAGTTTAGATAGGGTAAGTAACTTAGGTGGAAAATATATGGGCCAGGATCTATATATGTTGGTCTCTCTCCAAAGCCTGTGCTCTTCATTATAAGGTTATATTTTGGCCTCCAGCCTCATACTGCTGTGATCCACAAGTTGGTTTCAGGATCCCTGAACATAAGCTGATGATGGTGTGTCTAAAGACAGCCAAATCTCATTCTTTCTTGGCCTGTTCTACTACATAGAATATGGGATTAGTTAGAATAATGCATTTTCCCCACAGTGAGTATAGAGTTCTCACCAGTACAGTGATTCTCCAATGTTAATATACAGAGTAATCACTGGGGCATGGGGGGGTTGTGTTAAAAAATGCAGATTATAGAGTCTCACCTCTAATGATTCTGGTTTTCATTAGCTCCACAGAGATGGAACTGAGATAAACTAGGTTAAACCAAGGACTGGGTTTTTGAATACCTTGGAGCTAGGGATGGGAAGGTGGGTAGGGAGGAAAGAATAGCAACAGTGCTCTAGCAGCAGAAGGCAGAGATGGTTTGAATACCAAGTCTGACCCCTGAGTGATTAAATTAAGATATGAAAAAGCAGGGACAGGACCCAGTCTCCCAGGGGAGTTAGCCTTAATCAACCGGCTGGAAGTGTGGAGTGATACTTCCTATAAGGATTTGAAGAGGTATGGAGAAAAGTGAAGAACCCTTGGGGCCTAGGTGGTGGTAGTGGCAGTAGCTGTGGAAGAAATAAGGCATAGTTTATAAATACCTAGTGTGCCAATTATAGAAAACTGCTGGATAGGGCTAAGATAAGGCAAAGCCTTGAGAGTTACTAACAATAACATTTCACCTAAAACTTCAAAAGGGTTTGTTTATTTGATAGGAGAGAAAGGAAGGTAAATCGTGTAAATGTTTGCTGGTCTATAAGGAGATACGAAATTGAGCTGCTAAAATGGGTGGTTGCAGGAAAAAAGGGAATGAATCAATATTTGGGGCACTGAGATAATAAGCTACAAGGAGTTGGTTTGACTTCCGAGGCAATCAAAGTCATCTGGGGAAGAGCATAAATTGGCAAGAGACCCCAAGGAGAATTTTCTAACACATTTAAATTTATTCAACAATATTTACTGAGAGCCTAATATGTAACAGCACCTGTGCCAAATATTGGATATATAGTGGTAAACAAAGCAGATATAGTCTCTGTCCTCACAAAGCTTACAGTTGGAAAGAGATGTTAAGCAAATAATCATACATACACATTTTTGTGTGGAAAGAAAGAAGCCTACCTTGAGAAAGTGACATTTAAGCTGAGCTCTGAAGAATGAACATGAGTTAGTCTGGCAGAGAGTGGGGAAAATAGTGCTTTTTTTTTTTCAAAA
>VBSM01000529.1:30695700-30713180 GCA_008086735.1 Cheirogaleus medius
AAAAAAAGGTTAATAAGGAACGCCAAATAAGTTAAGAACTCCTATAGTAGATTTTGAGCTTCATGTGGTAGGCAAAAACAAGTCCACAAATAACATCAGTATAATCTAGAGTAAGGTGAGTGTTATAAATGAAAGAGAAACCAAAAGAATGTCATGAGGAAGGACAGAAGGAAGATCATTTAATTATCACAATTTTATGAATTTGATAGTAAATGTGATTGTTAATTTTATGTGTTAATTTGACTAAGCTATGGTACCTAGCTATTCAATCAAGCACTAATCTAGGTCTTGCTGTGCAGGTATTTTGTGGATGTGGTTAACATCTATAATCAGCTGACTTTAACTGAAGGAGATTATTCTCAATAATTTGAGTGGGCCTCATCCAATCAATTGAAATGCTTAAAAGCAAAACTAAGGTTTCTTTTAGAAGAAGAAATTCTGCCTCAAGACTGCAGCATCAGATCCTGCCCAAGAGTTAATTTTAGCCTGTCCTACAGATTTCAAACTTGCCTGTTCCCACAACTGCATAGGAAAGCTCCTTGAAATAAATCTTATCTATCTATCAATATGTATCTTCTACCAGTTCTGTTTCTCTGGAAAACTCTGATTACTACTATTATTTCCATTTTTTGTATGAGGAAATATAAGCATACAGAAGTTGAGTAACTTGCTCATGGTCACTCTACTCTGCTAGTAAGTGGCAAATTCGGGATTCACACCCAGGCAATCTGGCTCTAAAGTGCACACTCTTAACTAGTACACCATACTGTCTCTGTATAATATTGTATTGTATGGCAATCAATACCATATTTAATTGAATTATAAACTATAAATCAACGCAATTAGAAATATTATTAGAAAATAACTTTCAGCCCAGGCATGGGAGGCTAAGGCAGGTGTATTGCTTGAACTCAGGATTTTGAGGTTGCAGTGAGCCATGATCACGTCATTGCACTCTAGCCTGGGCAACAGAGTGAAACCCTGTCTCAAAAAAAAAAAAAAAAGAAGAAAGAAAAAGAAAAAGAAAAAAAATTTTTCAGGTATATTAAAATTCTAAAATTTCAGTTTTTAAAGCATTTATAATGGTTCATGAACCCTCTAGGTTAATCTAGAATTAGAGCCAAAATGTCAAATATCAATTTAGATTCCAGCTGTCTTCACAATAGGTCAATGTTAAAACAAGTGAGAAATTTTCTGCAAGATATTTTTGAAAAGCTACTTATACATGGCTCCCTAGAGGCTTTGGCTAAGGCTCATTATGCTCTGGAGAACATGTTCATTTGAGTTGGGTAAATGTTTGGGTTCCATCAGCTATATTAACTCTGGTATAGCTCATGCTCCAGGCCTGGGCCCATCTGAAGCAAAAGGTTCTGAGTGGCTCTGTGTAAGCTTCCTTGCTGGGAGATTCTTTTCCCCTTCATATCTCTTAGAATGTAAACGGAAACTCTGTTTCAAATATCTGTACTCCTTGCCTTATTGTAACCTAGTGACATTTTTTAAAAAGTGTAATTACTCCTGAGAATAAAGCTAGATAGAATAGGTTCAATGTAGTGTTTCTTTCCCATTGCAAATCTACTGCCATAAACATGTCCATCAATAATCTCCTGATTTAAGCAAACACATAAGAGCCTATTTTTCAAAAATCGTTATTGAATCCAGCATGTATTTATTGAGTACCCATTGTGTGCTCTGACATTTTACTTTTTACTTAGATGTTTTCAAGCAAAAACGTTTACAGAGAGCAATATGATGAGTCCCCAGGTATCCATCACTCAGCTTCAACAATTAGTATCACAAAGATAAAATTATTTAATCTTTACCCTTTACCAACTCCTTCCCCGCTTCCCCCATGAATTACATTGAAGCAAATCCCAGAATTATCACTGGTAAACACCTCTGTATGACTCTAGAAGAACTAAAAATTAAAAATAATTCCTTAATATCAACTATCCAGTGTTCAGATTTTCATAATTAACCCTTTTTAAAAACAAAACAAAACTGGAAGTTTGTTCAAATCAGGATGCAAACAAGATCCAGACATTTGATTTGGTTGTTATATCTCTTAAACTATAAGTTCCCTTCTTCCCCAGCACCCCAATAGTTAGCTCTAGAGACTTGATCAGATTCACGTTTTTTCATTGAAATTACTTCATAGGTTGTGTTATATACTTTCTATTGCATCAAATCAGAAGATACATAACCTGATTGTCTTTCTTTTTGTGCTGTTAGGAATGAGCAGTGGGTTCTGGAGTTGTTGGCCTGATCCATCCATTATAAAGTTCCTTGTCAGCTAGTCACCTAATGGTTTTAATAGTCATTGATGATAAACTGCCTTGACCTATTATTGCATTAGGGGTGGCTTTATTTTTTTATTTATAGTTTTGATTCTCTCACTTTCTTTGACTCTTAACAACCTTATCTTTAAAATAGGGGGGGGAAACCATGTAAAGTGGCTAGTTTAGTGCCTGGGAACACAATGGGCTCTTTAAAAAAGTGACAGAAACAACCACTATAAAAATTGATTTGAACTCATGGGAAAAACAACTACTTTATAGACAAAGTTTTCCCAAATATCATCTTTGTGATAATCCTTCATTCACATTTTCCTAAAATACAAAAAGAAACCACATGTATTGTGAAATCATCTTATCAAATGTTCAAATGCCCAAGAATTATGGGCTTTTATTTTTCTATTTTTTTATTAATACATAATATTTATACATATTTATGGGGTACATGTGACATTTTGATACATGTATACAATGTATAATGATCAAATTAGGCTATTTAAAATATCCAACACCTTATTTCTTTGTGTTGAGAACATTTCAAATCTTCTCTTCTAGCTATTTTGAAATTATACAATATATTGCTGTTAACTATAGTTACTGTACCATACTATTAAATACTAGAACTTATTCCTTCTATCTGTATGTTTGTAAGATCTGGTATAATTTAAATATTCAGTTTGTGGCATAGATTAAACAAATTGTTGATAATATTATGATAATATTACATAATTAGTAGTTATAGGATAGTAGTTCTTATTCTCAAAAACATACATTGCACTAATTTTTATGAGTGCCAATTATAATTAATTGTTTGTATTGTTTTATTAATACTGTAGACAAATAAATCCCACATACTCAGTCATTCCAACAGAACTTTCTGCAATGATGGAAATGTTTTATATCTGTGATACTTAATGTAACAGCCACCAGTCATATGTGGTTATTGTGCATTTGAAATGCATCTGGTGTGACTGAGGACCTGAATATTAAATTTATTTATTTTTTTTAATTTCAAAATATTAAGGGGGTAAAAATGTTTTTATTGCATGGATACCCTGCATAATGCTTAAGTCAGGGCTTATAATGCACCCATCACCAGAATAGTGTTCATTGTACCCAATAGGTAAGTTTTTACCCCTCAGCCCCTCCCACCCTTTCCTCTTCTTGGTTTCTAAAGAACTTTATATCTCTATGTGCCCATGTGTGCCCATTGTTTAGCTCCCAATTATTAGAGTATACATGTGATGTTTGTTTTTTCATTGCTGAGATACTTTGCTTAGGATAATCGTCTCCAGTTCCACCTTAGTTGCTGTAAATGACATTATTTCATTGCCTTTTTTTTTTTTTGAGGTAGAGTCTCACTGTGTTGCCCAGGTAGAGTACAGTGGTGTCATCACAGCTCACTGGAACCTCAAACTTTTGGACTCCTGGGCTCAAGCAATCCTCCTGCCTCAGCCTCTCAAGTAGCTGGGACTACAGGCCCCCGCCACCATGCCCAGCTAATTTTTTCTATTTTTGGTAGAGATGGGATCTTGCTCTTGCTCAGGCTGGTCTTGAACTCCTGACCTCAAGCAATCCTCCTGCCTCAACCTCCCAGAGTGCTAGGATTACAGATGTGAGCCACTGCACCCAGCTATTTCATTGCTTTTTATGGCTGAATAGTACTCCATGGTGTGTACATATACACACCACATTTTCTTAATCCACTCATGAATTGATGGGCACTTAGGTTGATTCAACATCTTGGCGACTGTGAATTGTGCTGCAATAAAAATTCATGTATAGGTGTCTTTTTGATAAAATGACTTCTTTTCCTTTGGGTAGAGATACCCTGAAGTGGGACTGCTGGATCAAATGGTGAGTCTACATTTCTTTCTTTGAGGAATCTCCATCTTGTTTTCCATAGACTTTATGCTAATTTGCAGGCCCACCAACAGTGTATAAAGCGTTCCTATCTGTCTGCATCCATGCCAGCATCTACTGTTTTTTTTTTTTTACTTTTTAATAATGGCCATTCTGACAGTAAAGTGGCATCTCATCCTACCATAGCCCCTTCTCCATTACATATCACAATGGCTCTGACATCTCCTCAGCTTCCAGGAAAATTGCTGGCCTTCTATATATACCTGTTATTAGGTGAACCCCTACCAGCATGTCATCCTATAAATGTGTCATGCTTTCTTTGCCTTTAACATGCTGTAATTACCACTTAGGCAAGATTTTAAAAATGTGCTGAAATGGCCTCACAGCCCCTAAAAACCAAATACTTTGCTGGTAGTCTTTTCTAGAGCTAGCCATGCCAAAATGTGCAGCAAAAGCTCTGAAAACCATAAGATCAGCAAGAAACTGTTAAAAATCCATGAGTGGTTCATGGCTTGAAAGAGTTCTGATTCACCTGACTTCTAAACTGAATGGTAGCACAAGAGGAAATGGGAATTGATTGAAAATTGTTCACTTAATAATTTTCTCTCTTTTCTCTGCCAATATTAAGGCTGGGAAATCCAGGGCCATGCTAGCTAGACTCAATCTTGGACTAAACAGAAAGTACTAAGGATCATTTTTCTATTTGGACATTTGTAACAGATACATAAATATAGATATATAAGTATAGATATAGATATATAGATAGACAGATATAGATATTCTCTTTTCCAAATAAGGAAATACTATGTTCTTCATGGCTTAGCTCAAATATCACCTCTACATGAAACTACATGGTCCTCCAGTTGTTGAAATGAATCATATTAAATGAAAAAGCTTTAACATTTATGCTTATAGAGCTTAAATTCTAGTTTACAAGAGAAAGATTTTACCCAGAATCAAATAATAAGAACCTAAGAGATAATCATTTCATAGGTGAGGAATAGGTTCACAGAAGTTATGTGATTTGTCCCAATTTTATTGCATGATTATAGTCATGATAACAGAAATTAAAATGAACATAACTTCATGTTCTGAAACTGACAAGTGCTGTGATGCTCTCACAGTTGGAATGAAGATGTGCTCATGAACTCATCTGTACAACACTCAACAGCATAGTGAGTGAATCATCTGCTTGGAGTTCTAAAGGAAAGCACTTCTCAGTATAGCCCTTTGACACCATTCAGTCTTTTGTGTTTCTGAGTACAAGAAAGGCTTCTAGTAAAGCTTGGGCAATTAAAACCACTTTACTCATTGCTCTTTTGATTCACCATGCCCCTAGGCAGGTGTTAATGCATGAAAATGAATGTCATTTCAGCCAAGGGCAGGGAAAAGAAGAGCCGTGGTTTACAAAAAGAGTAATTTTTCTCATAGTCAGTTAAAAAAATATATAACATATATGCATATATAATAAAATATATACAAATATATAAACTAACTCCTTTGCATGAGAATTCTTCCTCTTGAATAAATTTGATTTTGATGAAACTGCATAATGTAAATTAAACCTTCTCACTTAATTCCTATCTCTTGGAAGGCCACAGCAGTATAACAGCAGAAAATGAAGCAGCCACTCTTTCTCTCCTTTCTGTCATCTAGCAAAACAGAAATCTGGATGCCTGACACAGACAAGATGGTCAAGGGAAATATAAAAAAAAAAAAAGAAAAGAAAAGAAAAGAAAAAGAAAACAGAAGCCTGGAGAAGGCTTAAAACAGTGAGAATAACATCTACAAAATAACTAATTTCCTTTCCAGAAAGCCTTACTCAAAAGCTGGGTAACTACTGCCTGAACAAGAGCACTGGAATGGCTCTGTGGACTAATACTATGATACAAAGAGATCAGGAATGAGAATGCTTGAGCTGTAATTCCAGTATCCCTAAATTCCTCTTTGCCTCAGTTTCTTAATTATACAGACAGACATAATAATACTTATTCCACCTTTCAGAGTCATGGGAAAGTAATTTGTAAAGAACACATTTCCCAAAGATATCATTCATTCAATAGCAATCCCAACTGGCCAGGGCTGTGGCCTACATAAGTTCACAAGAAGCAGATGGTGTCCACACACTGGGTAAGGGTGCAAGAGATTATAAAGTGAGGAGTGGTATTGTTATTCAGAAATACAAATGATGCTGCCCCATTACCCTGAGAGCTACTTGGTTTGTTTGTGTTAGAAAGGTGACCTTAAGCTTCTCAGAGCAGCTGAGTAAGCTGGAGGGCCCTTCTTGCAGCCATCTGCTCCTCTCCCAGACTCCTCTGGCAAATCAAGAGGTTTTCCTTGTATTAACCTCTAAAGAACAGCCACAGCCCTTCTCAGCACCAGTTTCAACAGGCAGTGGTCTCTGCTCTCCATCTGTGCCAGCAATCACACTTAAAGAACAATGATGCTTCCCAAGCCCAGGCATTCACTTACAGAGATAACCCTGCATTACCTAGTTTTCCAGTATTCTTTTACTTGCATCCCTATAAGGAAATAAGGTATATATTTTAAAAGATTGAGGGTTTTGTTTTTGTTGTTATTTTAGAAAAATTTTATGTAGAAATAAAATGGAAGAATTTGGAAAATTCACTTAAAAATCTAATAGCATAAAACATAATTACTTTAAAAACAGTAATTTCATTTCCCCCTTTACAACTCTGTTGCACATAAGAGTTACAGAACAAGTTATCTTATATACTAGTGGATAACCAATCTATTCAGAACTACAGACTTGATGCCTCCTTTTTAGTTCACAGATTTGAACATAGATTAGAAAAAAAATACCACCCTCCTCAATCAGTTCTCAGCAGAAATAGTGTGTGTATATATATATATATATATATGCAAGGTACATATGCTGCCAAAATGGTTGTTAGAGGCTAGTGCCTACCACCTGGGTTACTGAATATTTGAACAGGAAAAAGGGCAACATATAACTGTAAACTGATTTCAGAAATTGCTCCATTCAGTAGCTTAAAACAGTGGTGGAGGGGAGGAGAAAAACTAAACAATAAACTGCTTTTCAAAAGGAAAAAGGATATACAAAGCTATTTTTTATCAACAACAATATTGAATGAGCAAATGTTTATTTTTGAGAGTTTTCAAAATAGCATTCAGATTTATTTTAAAGCATTAAAAAATTACCCAGATACTCTTTTTCCAGGAGGAAAAAGATTTCCTGGATACTTTTCTGAGACTGGGTGCACTGAATTAGGACATCAGAATAAAATGTGTTTACATACTATATATAATATATATATAATGTACTTAGAATGTCTGGCATACCGTATGTGCTCAAAAAATGTTGTTATTACATCAGTGTTCCAAATATAACTACGGTTAACTTCTTTATTCCAATATCTAAAAATCCCCTCATTTCAAGTAGTGTCTTATCTCAAATAATCTAAAGGAAAATGTCTATGCATAAATGTCATATGAACTGTAATCAAATTCTCATAGTAATCAAAAGACTAGTTTTCAGGTGATCTTAATCCTCATCTTGTCTAAACTCTATGACATTTCCAACATGGCCTTTTTAATATGGAGATGAATGCATATCCCACATAACATTCTTTATTTAAAGGTTTCATATGCTAGTAAGAATGCCATTCCTAACATTTACAGCATTTTGGTCAAGGCCTCATATTACCCTCTAGTTCTATTCTTTTGTTTCATCTTGCAACTTGACCTGAGTGAGGCAGTAAGAATATCAAAACAAACTCAATTAAGACAATGCTTTTCATTTTGTTTAGAAACTAGACTGAAACCATTCTTCCACATTCTACAGTAACCTGATTCCATATAAACACCAATCAGATAGAAGACTTTCTTATTAAGTCTTCACTCAGGGTTCTAAATGTATTCACATCATCCATTGGATGTAAGGAGTCCTTCATAAGAAAAATCTCTAGAGTCAGCAACTTTTCTAAATAAAAATTACATTACTGTATAATCCCATCAATTGGCCAGCATCTCCTTCTGTTCTTATATGGTTTTTAACTCCTTTGCTGCTCTAACCCCAAAGGCAGGGAACAAAATTGCTAAATAGAATGTTCTTCCTTGTGCTTTTTATTACTTCTTCAGAAAGATTCCCTGAATACCTTTAGAATACCTAAATTGTCAATTATGCATTTATGGGTTCTCATGCTCTGTGTGATATAATTTATTTTTCTTTTCTTTAAATCAACTTTAAATTTGTTTATAAAACAGTCATGATCTGAGCTAAAGATCAATGTTTACTCTGGCCTGGTCTCAGAATTAAAGCAGACTAGAGCTCAGAAAGTATACAGACATCAAGGAAAAGAAAAGCTTTCTTCTATGAATCATAAGAATCAAACTTACTTACTGGGGAGACTGTAGGAGAAACAAAAAGTCTAGACAAAGCTTTCTCCCATCCAATTCAGGTCTAGATTCAAGAGTTCACAAAGGGGCTCTCAAGACTAAGAATGCTGGTGAGGAAGAGGGCATCTTGCCTGGATGTTTTTGCAAGCAAGAATATACAGAGTCCTATGGAGGATGAATGGAAATACTCCTACCTGAGAAGTAGCTGAAAGATAAAAATCTAAGGAGTCCATGTAGATCAAGAGCCAAAGAAATTTCTTTGGCTCAAAAGTCTTGGACCACACAGTAGAATTTCAGTATTTGTGCCAAAATATTATACTAGGTAAAGTATTTGATCTTTTCTCATGCAAAATTGGCAGGAAAAGGAAAAATAACCAAGCTATTATCTATGGAAATAGTGCTAAAATTTAATAATCATTTGAGAGAATGAATGCTAAAAGGGATAAACCTCTGATTAACAATGTTAGATCTCTTATATTGTTTATGGTGCCCACGGTGAACTCTTTTTCTTAATTTCTGTACCCTGATGGAGTGAAAAAGTTGATTTTCAACCTCAAGATATTTGAACAGCAATTCTGAGAAACAGAATCATTGATTGCTTGATTGATTCATTCATTCATCAAACATTCTTTAAGTCCTTAGAGTGCACTATATACTAGACTGGGTACTGAGGATACTAAGATGAGAAGGAACAGGTGTTTAGTGAGAGAGACAGACAAGTAAACATTTATGATTAAAGGAGTAAGTTTTATGACAAAAATCAGCAGGTGGTAGGAGAACAGATAAGAACACCTAGTCCAATCTAGGTGACTGGGACTCGGGAAACACTTCTAGGCAATAGTGATATTTAAGTTAAACTTTAAAAGGTGAACAGGAAGGAGGGTTTATAGGTAGCTAAGATCTACATTATTTGACATGCAATATGAGAATTGCCATGGAGTAAGATAAAAACACAGAAGTGAACCAACCAATCCAGATTAAAGAGGAGGCCAGGAAAGGCTCTTCAGAAGTAGGACAAGGAGGCAGAATGTTATATGCAGAAAACAAAACAGCAGTGGGAAGGCCTAGCAGCAATAGTATAGTATGAGATACAGTGCAGTATTATTGTATTAGTTTCCTATTGCTGTCATAACAAATTACCACAAACTTGGTGGATTAAAACAACACAAATTTATCTTACAGTTCTGGAAGTCGGACGTCCAAATGGGTTGAACTAGGCTAAAATCAGTGTTGGCAGGGCTATATTCCTTCTGGAGGCTCTAGGGGAAAATCTGTTTCCTTCCTTTTTCCACCTTCAGGAGGTTGCCTGTATTTCTTGGCTCGTGGCTCCTTCCTCCATCTTCAAGGCCACCAATGCCTGTATCTCACACTGTATCAATCTGACATTGAATCTCCTGCTTCCCTGTGTGATTGCATTGGTCTACTCAGATAATCCAGGAAAATCTCCCTGTATCAAGGTCAGTTGATCAGTAAATTTAATTTCCTCTGCAACCTTAATCCCCCCTTGCCATATAATAAAACAGATTCATAGGTTCTGATAATTAGGATGCAGATATCTTGGGAGAACTATTATCTTGCCTAACACAGTGACTCAGAGTGCACATAGTAGAGTCATACTGCCTTGATTGTTGCTCTAGCACCTTTATTAGTTGCATGACCTTGGCCAAGTTACATAACTTCTTTGTATCTCAGTATCCGTATGTGTAAAATGGGATAATAGTATTAACTAACATTTCATTGTAGTAAGGAATAAATGAGTTAATACGTGTGTAGGTAAAGGGAAGCTCTTCTAAGTGAGACTCTGACTTTTGACTTTTAATTATATTCCCCTGGACAACTGACAAAGATAAACATGTCAGCTATGTTCCTGAGCAACATTATGGTCAAAAATGACTCCTGATTGGTAAGACCTAAAAGAATTATAAATACCTAGTTAGAAGTCAAATCTGTGGACTTCCCCGAGTGTGGTGACTCTTGCAACTTAGCATGACCCTTATGGGGACCCTGAACACTATGCCTATGGAATTGCTATAAGAGATAGTGGCTCCTGTGGGACATGAGGCGTTTAAGCCAGAGCAACTCCTAAACTTATCCAATGTGGATCTCATTTCTTTGTACCTAAGCATCACCTGGGGAAATGTAGCGAAAGAGTAGCTCCTGGACAACTGTGTAGCCAGTTCTATGAACTGCTACAAGGTCTCACTGAAAAAGAATGCCTGATGCTATCTTGCTGGCAATCTTTGGCTCTTGTCCTATATATATACTTTTGAGTAGGCTGATCCCAATTGTGGCCTATTATGAGGGGAATGCTTTCAACTTTTCCCTATTATGATGTTGGCTGTGGGTTTGTCATACGTGGCTTTTTTATTTTTAGGTATGTTCCTTCTATGCCAAGATTTTTGAGAGTGTTTATCATGAAGGGATGCTGGATTTTATCAAATGCTTTTTCTGCATCTACTGAGATAATACATGGTTTTTGTTTTTAATTCTGTTTATGTGGTGAACCACATTTATTGACTTGCATATATTGAACCATTCTTGCATCCTTGGGATGAAACTCACTTGATTATGGTGAATTATTCTTTTGATACGCTGTTGGATTCTGTTTGCTAGTATTTTATTGAGGATTTTTGCATCTATGGGCATGAGGGATATACATCTGTAGTTTTCTTTTTTTATTGCATCCTTTCCTGGCTCTGGTATTAGGATGATCTAGCTTTTGTAGAATGAGTTAGGGAAGATTTCCCCCTTCTTGATCTTTTGGAACAGTTTCAGTAGGATTAGCAGCAGTTCTTCTTTGTACATCTGGTAGAATTTGGCTCTGAATCCATTTGGTCCTGAGATTTTTGTTGTTGTTGTTGTTGGGAGATTTCTTAATTGCTGATTCAATCTTGCTACTCGTTACTGATTTATTCAGTTGTGTTTGCTCCTGGTTCAATCCTCTAGGTTTTCTAGTTTGTGAGAGCATAGTCATTCATAATAGTCTCTAATGATCTTTTTTTCTTTTTTATTTCAGCATATTACGGGGGTACAAATGTTTAGGTTATGTATATCACCCTTGCCCCACCTGAGTCAGAGTTTCAAGCGTGTCCATGCCCCAGACAGTGCACACTGCACCCATTAGGTGTGCATATAACCATCCCCTTCTTCCCCCTCCCATCTGCCCGACACCCGATGAATGTTATTACTATATGTACATTTAAGTGTTGATCAGTTAAAACTAATTTGATGGTGAGTACATGTGGTGCTTGTTTGTATTTCTGTGGTATCAATTGTTTGTCTTTCTTTTCCTTTCTGATTATGTTTATTTGGATCTTCTTTCCTCTTTTCCTGGTTAGTCTAGCTAGTGGTTTATTAATTTTGTTAATCTTTTTTAAATAACATTTCCTTTTGTTGATCTGTTGTTGTTGTTTTTTTTTTTGTCTCTAATTCATATAGTTCTGCTCTGATCTTTGTTAATTTCTTTTCTTCTGCTAATCCTGGGTTTGGTTTGTTCTTGTTTTGCTAGTTCCTTGAGGTGTGATGTTAGGTTGTTAATTTTGTGATCTTTCTACTTTTTTGATGTAGGCATTTAATGCTATAAACTTCCCTCTCAGCACTGCTTTTTGTGTATCCCACAGGTTTTGGTATGTTGTGTTTTCATTTTCATTTTAAATTTCTGTATTTATTTCTTCATTGACTCAGTGATTTTTGAGGAGCATGTTGTTTAATTTTCATATGTTTGTATAGTTTATGAAGTTCCTCTTCATATTGATTTCTAGCTTTATTCCATTGTGGTCTGAGAAGACACCTGATATGATTTCAATTTTTAAAAATTTATCAAGACTTATTTTGTGGCCTAACATGTGGTCTGTTTTGGAAAATGTTCCATGTGTTAATGAAAAGAATGTATATTCTGTAGTTGTGGGTGGAATATTCTAGAAATGTCTGTTAAGTTGATTTGTTCTAAAGTTCAATTTATACCCAATGTTCCTTTGTTGATTTTCTGTCTTGATCTGTCTAGTGCTGTGAGTGGGGTACTGAATTCTCCCACTATTATTTTGTTGCTGTTTATCTCTTTCTTTAGGTCTGGTAATATTTGTTTGTGAATCTGGGTGCTCTGATATTGGGTCCATATATATTTAGGATCATTATATCTTCTTGCAGAATTGATCCCCTTTATCATTACATAATGAGCTTCTTTGTCTTTTTTTATTGTTTCTGACTTAAAGTCTGTTTTATCTAAGTATAGCTACTTCTGCTCACTTTTGGTTTCCATTTGCATTGAATATCTTTTCCCAACCCTTTACTTTCAGTCAATATGCATCTTTATGCATAAAGTGAGTTTCTTGTAAGCAGCATAATAGTTGGATCATGGTTTTTTTAATCCATTCTGCCGTATCTTTTAAGTGAAGAATTTAATCCATTTACACTTAGGTTAATATTGGTATGTGAAACTTTGTTCTTGTCATATTGATAGTAGATTTCTAGTTGTTTTATAAATTCTTTGTTCCTTTCTTTTTCTCTCTCATTTTGTCTTTGTGGTTTGTTGAACTTCTGTTATGTTGCCATTTAATTCCTTTCTCTTCCTTCTTTGTGTGATTGTTTTATAAGACCTGTGAGTTTACATTTTCATGTATTTTCATAACTGTGACTACTGACCTTTCCTTTCCATGTTTAAGGCTCCTTGGAGCATTTTCTCTAGGGCAAGTCTAGTGGTGATCAATTCTCTCAGTGTTTGCTTGTCTGGGAAAGACTTTATTTTTCTTCATTTATGAAGCTTATTATAGCTGGATATAAAATTCTTGGCTGGCAGAGTTTTTTTTTTTTTCTTTCAGCATTTTGAAAATACCATGCCATTCTCTTCTGGCCTGTAAGATTTCTGCTGAGAGGTCTGGTGTTAGTCTGATGGGGTTTCCTTTATAGGTGACTAGATGCTTTTCTCTTGCTAATTTTAAAATTCTCTCTTTCGCTTCAACTTTTATCATTCTGATTATGCTGTGGTGAAGTCATTTTTTTTGTTTTATTGGGGGTCTTCCGGTGAGGACTGGAAAACCTGCTAGACAAATTCTAAAAGAGCTGTAACACTTGGTGAAGTCCTTTTTTCAATGTATTTGCCTGGGGATCATTGTGCCTTCTGTATCTGAATGTCTAACTCTCTTGCTAGTCCTGGAAATTTTTTGTTGATTATTTCCTTAAATAGGTTTTCTAAACTTTTCTATCTCCCCAATTGGGAATACCGATAGTTTGTAAGTTCAGTCACTTTATGTAGTCCCATACATCTTGAAGGCTTTGCTCTTTCTTTTTATTATTTTTTTTCTTTATTTTTGCCTGAGTTATTTCAAAAGGCCTGTCTTCAAGTTCTGATATTCTTTCTTCTGCATGTTGTAGTCTGTTTTTGAAACTTTCAAATGTGTTTTGTATTTCCTTCAATTAATTTTTCAGCTCCAGAATTTTTTTTAAAGATATCTAACTCCTTGGTAAATTTCTCACTCATATCCCAATTGAAATTCTGATTTCTTTGTAATGGTTTTCAGATTTCTCTTGCATCTTGTTGAGCTTCTTTAGAATCAATATTTGGAATTTTTTATCTGGCATTACAAGGAATTCTTTTTCACTGGGATCCATTGCTAGACAATTGTTGTGGTCCTTTGGTGGTGTCATATTTCCTTGCTTTTTCATATTTCCTGTATCCTTCCACTGATATCTGCACATCTGATGTGGTAATTGCTTTTTCCATTTTTTGAAATTGTTTTCAAAGGAGAAAATTTTTCCTAAGACTTATATATGTTGTTGGTTGAGTAGGGCACTGTGGCTTTGATTTTGGGGGTGCCTGCAGTAGCGTGATCTTTGTATGATTTCTTAGGCAGCATACAGGGTCAGTGGTATCTGTGATTTCCTTGGTGTCTTAGGAAACAGTTATTAGTTTAGGCTGTGTGAGTTTTGCTGGGGATTTGAATGCCAAACCAGTCTTAGGGCCCCAATTGTGGAAGCAGTGGGCTCAGTATGCCTGATTTTAGGCCCCAGAGCAGCTTATGCTGGCAGCAATGTTAGTATGTCCTGGGGGGTCAATTGTTAGGCCTTTGGGTGGCTTCCTCAGAAGCTAGTAGTTGGAGCAGAGGGCTGAGTATATGGGCAGGTTCTGTTCTCATGTCTCTGAGCAACTGGTGGGATGTAGGAGGTAGCAGTATTGGTGGTGGAGGCACCCACTAGGACCCATGTGGTCCAAGCTGGAGTTACTAGAAGCTTCAATGGATTGGGCAAGCTAGTCCCCAGTCCTACAGTTGCCTGTAACAGGGTGGTATTATCCTAAGTGTGTTTAGGAAAGCTTGGTCTTCCCTATCCCTTCCTGGCCAGATGATGGCTGCATCCATGTCACACTGAACTTGGCTTGCGGGTGGGATGCAGCCCTATGTAAAACTCTTAAAACAGCACTGGCTATGGGCTTGTTATCAAAGAGGGCATGGCCCCTTTCAGGCAAGCTGCATGGGCAAGAAACTGTTGGGGGCATAATCAGCTTGTGTCTCAGTCTTGTAGTAGAGCAGTGGGAATTCTAGATATGTCTAGGAGGGTGTGGGCTCCCGGTCCCTCCTCCGCTAGGTGGGGCTGCTGTGTCAGCCCAAACCCAGCCCAAGGACAGGGCACTGCTCATCTTTAAATTTCCAAACTGGTGCCTTGGGCCTGTGACCAGAGAGGTGGAGCCCCTTCCAGGGTAACAATATAGGAAAGATGCTGAGGGGAGTGCCATTCACCCTACAGCAAGGTGGTAGGAAATTTCCTAGGAGTACTTAGAGGAGCTTGGGTTCCCCTATCCCTCCTCAGCTGGGTTGGACTGCAGATTATGTCAGCCCGAACCCAGCCCAAGGGTCAGGTGCTGCCCATCTTTAAACTCCCAAACTGGCACCTTGGGCCTGTGACCAGAATGAGTGGGGCCCTTCTCAGGCAGGATGCACTGCCAGGAAACCACTGGGAGTGCAGTTCCCTTGAGACTGAGTCCCACAGCAGCCAGATGCAGGATCGTGGGCACCGTCCCATATGCGTACTGGAAAGTCTGTTTTCTCTACCCTTCCCCAGCCAGGTGGGGGCTGCAGCTGCATTAGCCCAAACTCAGCCCAGTGTCAAACTGCCCAAATGGTGCCTTGGCCCTGCAACTGGAAGGGCTAAAGCCCCACTCAGGCAAGCAGCATGGGTAAGAAACTGAGTTTCCCTTGATTGGCATCATCTGTACTCCCCAGGCACAGAAGAAAAGACTCAAACAATCAAAGACTTGCTTCTCTAGGGTCATTCTGGAAGCGGTAGTGAGCAAGTCCAGACTCAAAGGTCAGGGGATCATGTAATGCCAGCTTCATGGAAGAAATCAACCTAAATAATTATCCTTCTGCATGGAAGGTTGGGGAGAAGAACATTCATGGGACAAAAAAATTATGCACCAAAAGCATTATAAGGAGAGTAATTAGTTTCCCTAGTCTCAGAGTAATTATAAAGAAGCTGGAGTGGTTATCTTAATATAAAACAGAATATACTATAAGACAAGGGGTATTATTAGAGATAAATAAAGACATTTTATAATGATAAAAAGGATAAATATAACAGGAAGGCACATTCATAAATGTACACACTTAATAAGAGAGCTCCAAAATGCATGAAGTAAAATCTGACAGAACTGAAAGAAGATGTAGGTAAGTTAGCAATTTTAGTTGGAGATTTCAATACTCTTTTTTAAAAATAATTGATAAAACAATAATGCATAATTCTGCTCTGTTTTTCAACTGACAGCTTGTCAAGTCTTGAACACAGAATGTTTTTATTCCATGTCTTCTCTTTTTGTAGCCAAATATATCAATCAATCCTGTATCATTCTGTTCAATGAAGTTCTGTATATGACAGCAATGAGTTTTATTGCTTCCATGACTTATACAATTGGAAATAAGGAACTGGTTTCAGTTCCTCAGATTTTTCTCTCCAAAGAGTATATAAAAGATTTTAATCAGCACTTGGCACTTGAGTTATCAGTATGGTATCAGTTTTTTTACCCTGAGAAATACCTCAAAAGTAATCTCTTTTCTCCTCCCTATTAGCAAATGCTTCATTAATAATACAGATACAGAGTCTGAAGCTGGAAGTATAGACAGCAGACTCTAATGAAAAAACAAAAAAAACAAAAACAAAAACAAAAAGAAAATCACTTTCAGCTCTATTTACACAGCTTCTTATCAGTAATGCTAAATAGCAGAAGAAACATCTCCTATGAGGCTGGAGTACAACTGAAGACACTAAGAGATGGTAGAAAAACAAACAGACAAATAGTCTAACCTCTGAAAATGATAAACAATACCTTGGGAAATTAAAAAAAATTTTTTTTAATATCTTCCAGATTTGACTGTCTAGGATACTTTTTTTTTTTTAAAGGATGATACTATTCAGTGTGGTCAGCAAGGATATACTGCTTGGCAACACAAAGATTTTCAAGGGATAGGTTAGAAATTCAGGATACTATGTTACTTTTGCTCTTCACCTCTGTCCACATATCCCATGGATAAGAGAGGGAGAACATGTATAAAACACAAAAGAACTTTATTTTGAGGAATTCTGTTTAGTGTAGATTGTTTACAATTAAACAAGACAAAAATAACACATTTAATCAAAAAATTTGAATCACTGAGGAACTTCAAGTCATTTTATTATGCAGTAGTTGGAGATCTACAGCAGGAGCCTACATGGAAGGCAGCCTGTTTTATTCGCACAAGGGCCAAAGGAAGCTCAAAAAACAGGAAAAAAAAAATCACTAGATTTTTATAAGCTTGATAAGTAATCCTCATGACTAAGACCTCAATCAGAGGGAGCATGGGACAAAAGAATGGGGTATTAGGGTGAAAGTAGGGCAATGATTAAAGTGGAAAATGTAGCAAGAATGTGGGGCGGAGCAAGATGGCGGACGAGAAACACCGCCAGATAGAGCGTCTCTGC
>VBSM01000529.1:30727195-30749830 GCA_008086735.1 Cheirogaleus medius
GACTCAAGGTAAAGGGATGGAAAAAAATATTCCATGCAAATGGAAACCAAAAGCGAGCTGGTGCAGCCATTCTCATATCATAAAACATTGACTTTAAATCAGCAATGGTAAAAAAAGACAAAGACATCTGCACCTGAATGTTTATGGCAGCACAATTCACTATTGCAAGGAGGTGGAAACAATCCAAGTGCCCATCAATTCATGAGTGGATTATTAAAATTTGGTATATGTATACAATGGAATATTACTCAATTATAAGAAATGACGGTGATCTAGCACCTCTTTTATTTTCCTGGATAGAGCTTGAGCCCATCCTTCGAAGTGAGGTATCATAAGAACGGAAGAATAGGCTCCACATGTACTCGCCATCAAATTGGCACTAATTGATCAACACTATGGTGCTCATGTTGTAGTGATATTCTCCAGGAATTAGGGGGTTGGGGGGGAGTAAACTCACAACTAACGGACGTGGTGAGCATTGTAGAGGGGAAGGGCATGCCTCTAATACTCGCTTGGGTGAGGCAAAGTCATAAAATGTAACCAAAATGTTTGTACCCTCATAATATTCTGAAATAAAAATAAATTTTAAAAAACCAGTAAAAAAGACAAAGATGGTCATTATATAATGATAAAGGGGGCAACTCAGCAAGAAGACATAACAATCATAAATATATATGCACCCGACACAGGAGCTTCCAGATTCATAAAGCAAATTCTACTAGTGCTAAGCAAAGAAATTAACAGTAACATCATAATTGCCAGGGTCTTCAACGTCCCACTGACAGAGCTGACAGATCATCAAAGCATAGTAACAAAGAAATACTAGACTTAAATGGAATTCTAGAACAAATGGACTTAACAGACATTTATAGAACACTATACATGAAAGCTATAGAATATACACTCCTTTCATCAGCATGTGTGACACTTTCCAAGACTGATCATATCCTAGGCCACAAAGCAAGTCTCAGCAAATTCAGAAAAACTGAAATCATACCATGTATCTTCTGAGACCACAGTGGAATAAAACTAGAAGTCAATTCCAAGAGAAACTCTCAAATCCACACAAAGTCATGAAAATTAAACAACGTGCTGCTGAACGATCCTTGGGTCAATGATGAAATGAAGACAGAAATCAAAAGATTCTTTGAACTAAATGACAGACAGGACACAAACTTTCAAAATCTACCAGATACAGCAAAGGCAGTGCTAAGGGGAAAATTCATAGCCTTAAATGCTTACACCAAAAACACGGAAAGATCACAAATTATCAACCTGATGTCACACTTCAAAGAACTAGAAAAAGAAGAGCAAACAAACCCAAAGCCAATAGAAGAAAAGAAGTAACAGAGCTCAGAGCAAAACTACATGAAATAGAAACCAACAAAACAATATAAAGGATCGATGAAAGAATGTTGGTTCTTTGAAAAGACAAAATTGATATACCACTACCCAGATTAATCAGAAATAGAAGAGAAAGAATTTAAGTAACCTCAATCAGAAATAAAAAAGGAGACACTACAACTGATACCACAGAAATACAAAATATCATCCATGAGTACTACAAAATTCTCTACACACAAAAACTAGAAAACCTAGAGGATATGGATAAATTCCAGGAAACACATAACCTCCCAAGCCTGAAACAGAAAGAAATAGAAATCCTGAACAGAACAAAAACTAGCAGTGAGATTGAGGCAGTAATTAAAAAAAAAACTCCCAACAAAAAAAGCCCCAGATCAGACAGATTCACAGCCGAATTCTACCAGACCTACAAAGGAGAACTGGCACCTATTCAATAGAAATTATTCCATAACATTAAGAAAGAAGGAATCCTCCCTAACTCATTCAATGAAGCCAGTATTACCTTGACACCAGAGCCAGAAAAGGACACTACAAAAAAAGAAAACTACAGACCAATATCCCTATGAACATTGATACAAAAATCCTCAACAAGATACTAGCAAACTGAATTCAGCAGCACATCAAGAAGATAATTCACCATGATCAAGTGGGCTTCATCCCAGGGATGCAAAGATGGTTCAACATATGCAAATCAGTAAATGTGACTGACCACATAAACAGAAGCAAAAACAAAGACCACATGATCATCTCAATAGATGCAGAAAAAGTATTTGATAAAATCCAGCACCCTTTCATGATAAAAATCCTCAACAAACTAGGCAGAGACAGAACATACCTCAAAACTACAGAAGCCATATATGAAAAACCCACAACCAATATAATACTGAATGGGGAAGTGCTGAAAGCATTCCCCTTAAAAATTAGAATAAGACAAGGGTGCTCACTGTCATCATTTTATTTATTTATTTATTTTTTTATTATTATTTTTTTTGTATGACCATTTCTATTCAACATAGTACTGGAAGTCCTCATCAGAGCAGTCAGGAAAGAGAAAGAAATAAAAGGCATCAAAATTGAGAAAGAGAGGGTCAAACTATCTCTGTTTGCTGATGATATGATCTTATGTATCTAGAAATCCTAAAGTCTCCACCAAAAGACTTCTAGAATTGATAAATAAATTGAGCAAAGTCTCAGGTTACAAAATCAATGCACACAAATCAGTAGCATTTCTATATGCCAATAACAGTCAAGCTGAGAGTCAAATCAAAGATTCAATACCATTCATAATACCAAGAAAGCTACAAAGAAAATATAAGGTAATTAAAAATGAGATGTCCAATTTTGAATCAGAAGTGTAGTTTATTATATTTCAAACAAGAAGCAGTACAATTAATCAAAATACATGCCTAAACTGACAGTTGATAACACAGTTTTGTCATCTTAATGGTAGCTTGCTTATGCCAGCAGCAAAGAAGCCTGGAGAGCGAGTGACAATGAAATCGTGAAAGGTGTTTTCCATAGCTTGTTGAGAATTGAGTATTTTTCCCTGCACAAAGTGGTTGAAAGCCTGGAAGAAAGTCAGTGGTGCAAGGTCTGGTGAATACAGTGGATGACAGAGAGTTTCCAAGTCCAGCCTTCACAGTTTGAGCAGCACTATTTGTGCAACATGTGGTGGAGCATATTGACCAATCTTGGCTGCTTAATCACAAGCATCTTCATGCTGGTTGGTTGGTTGCAGTAGACATCTGCTGTAATGGATTGAAGAGGTTTCATGAAGCTGTTGTGGATAATACCAGTGCTGGACCACCCAAAAGACAGCATTACCTTTTTTTGATGAATATTTGGTTTTGGACTGTGTTTCGGCACTTCATCTTTATCCAACCATTGTGCCAAATGCTTGCCATGGTCATAAAGAATCCATTTTTCATCCCACATAAGAATACAGTGCAGAAATGGTTCGCCTTTATGTCATGACAGCAAAGAAAGGCAAGCTTTCAGACAATTTCTCTTCTGATGCTCATTTAATTCATTCTGTACCCATCTAAAAAAGTAGAGTGTAATAGTCAGGGATTGTTTCTTAAAAAGGGAGGAATTTTAGAGACTGAAATGATTTGGATAGAGAAGAAAGATGAGGGAATTTCTAGCAGGAATCTATGAGAGAATAAGGCAGGAATGACGACTGTGCATTTTCAGCAAAAAAGAGAGATCAAACTTTTGTAATTATTATAATAATTCTTTTCTGTTCTAACTCCAAAATATATCCCAAATCAAACTACTTCTTCTTGATCAGCACCACTATGATTTCAGCCCAAATCATGTTAATCAGATAACAGTCCCAGCTTAATAAGATCCTTACCACAGCCTGCACATGTTTCTATGATTACATGATATAATCTAGCCCCTGCCTCTAACCTCTTCTTTGATCACATCTCCTACCACCCTCCCCACTCTTGACCATTATGCTTTAGCCACACAGGCCTTCTTGCTGCCCACCAAACATTATCAAGATAATTCCAAAGAATATTCTTCCCTCCCATTTTTACATGGCTGGCTCCTTCTCATCATTTAGCACTCTGCCCAAATGTTACCTCTCCCCCAAAATGGTCCTTAGCCATCTCATTTAAAGTTCTTGTTATATTACTCTCTAGCCATTATCTACTTTTATTTTCCTTGTAGCTTATTTCTTATTGTAAATATCAAATTTGTGTTCCTGTTTATTTTCTAAATTCCCCTAACTTGAAATAAGATTAATAAAGGTAGGGACTTTGTCTGTCTTGTTCACTGCTATGCTCATTGCTGTATCCCCAGTGACTAGTATACGGTAGGCCTACAACAAGTATTTGCTTGATATGGAAATAGAGATGATTAAAAGTTTTGAGAACTTGATAATATACAAATGAACTGATTTCTTAGTAATGTATAAAATGGATAAGATTTTTTTAGCAATTCTAGAGTTTGAGAAATGAGCTTGAAATCTGGGGCAGGGAGCTTTATGAATTTAAAATGTTGAGAAAAACTAAAATAAGTTCAAAAGAATAGATTTGGGACAGAAATTCTGTCCAAATCCTGATTCCTTCATTTACTGTGTCACCTGCACATTCACTACCATGTGCCTTTGCTTTTATTTTTCCTGCCCAGGACTCTGTTCCTCCAATTTGAGAATTCATGTCTTCAGTTCTGGAAAATCCATACCCGTTATCTCCTCAAATCCTCTCTTTCCAAATTTTACAATAGTTTCTTGGCTCAGAGTTTCTGTAGCACAAGAGTAGTGTACATTTGGATCCCATGCTTGATGGTGTTTCTACCCATATGCTAGAGCAGGCAACATGTTCTCAGTATTATTCCTGGGGCTATGGTTAGACTATTTCCAACACCATTTCAGATAAAGTGGGAGCCTAGTTCCACCTCTTTACTCCAAGGTCTAATATTTTATGAAAATATTCTCCTGTTATTTTCTCGAAACTTTACTATTCCCACCTTTTATTTAGATCTACAATCTATCTTGATGTAATAATTATGTATAGGGTCAAGATTCACTTTTTTCCACAGGGATATTGGTTTGATATTTATCGAAAGGACTGTTTCCCCCCACTGCTCTGCAGTGACACAAGTGTTCATATATTTGTGGGTCCACTTTTGGACATTCTAATCTGTAACACTGGGTCTATTTGCCCTTGTGCCAATATTAAACTATTAAATACAGCAGATTTATGTTTTGATATCTAGTAGGTTAGGTTCTCAAACTTTGCTCTTCTTCAAGACTGTCCTAGATTGTAGATTTAGTTTGCCAATTTTTACCAACAAAAATTTTTTTTAACCCTGCTGGGATTTTGATTGGGATTGCATTGAATCTAGAGATCAATTTGGATAAAACTGATGTCTTAACAATACCAAGTCTTCTAATCTCTGAGCAGAGTGTAGAGTATATCCTTCAATTATTTGGGTCATCTTTAATTTCTGTTAGTAATTTTTTGTTATTTTATTTTATTCATTTTAGAGACAGGGTCTCACTCTGTTGCCCAGGCTGGAGTGCAGCAGCATGATCATAGCTCACTGTAACCTCAAACTCCTGGGCTCATGTGATACTCCTGCCTCAGCCTCTCAAGTAGCTTGGACTACAGGAAATTGCCACCACTTCTGGCTAATTTTTAAATTTTTTTTTGTAAAAACAGGGTCTCACTATGTTGCCCAGGCTAGTCTCAAACTCCTGGCCTCAAGCAATTCTCCTATCTATGCCTTCCAAAGCTCTGGGATTATAGACTGTTTTGTAATTTCCAAGTGTATATCTGGTAAGTCCAATATTTGGATCTCCTATAGAGTCTATTTCTCTTGTCTTTTTTTTCTCATGGTGTTTGGGCCAATTCTTGTCTATCTGCATAACTGTTTCTTTTTTTAACTGAGGTTTTAGTAATTGTATATGAAAAACTATAGAAATAATTTGAGACTCTGGAACATGTTATCTTCCTCCAGAGATTTACTTTTGCTTCTCTGGCAGACAGTTAAGCTAAGGGGAGATCTCTCTAATCAGGATTGAGATAATTAAAGATTGGGTTTCAGCCCTTTTGAATACTAGTCTATTTCTGCTTCACCCTTAGTCTTAGAGTATAGCTCTTTAGAGTTCCAATCAAAACCCTGGGGTGTTTACCAAAGACTCTCCTCCTTAGCAGCTCTCCAATTTTTGCCCCTCTAGCTCCATAAGACTGCTGAAGGCTCTATTCAGTTTCTCAGACTTTTAACCTTGCTGGTTTTGTAAACAGAAAATACCTTGAGTGGTCCCAAATGTTGAGCTCACCTCTCTTGGCTTCTCTCTTCTACCAGATCTTAGCCCCACAAATTCCCATTGCTTTTATACTTTCTGATACCTTCAAACAGATTATTTATTTATTTAAAAAAATTAGTTGTCCGGCTAATTTCTATTTTTTTTAGTAGAGACAGGGGTCTCGCTTTTGCTCAGACTGGTCTTGAACTCCTGAGCTCAAACGATCCACCCACCTCGGCCTCCCAGAGTGCTAGGATTACAGGTGTGAGCCACCGCACCCGGACCAAACAGATTTTTAAAAAATATTTTATCCAGCCCTTGTGGAGCTTCCATTCTAATAGGAGAAGAAAGACAGTAAACATAATAAATAAGTAAATTGCTGTATATGAGCAGATAAGTGCTATAGAAAAGAAAAAAGAAAAAGCAGATCAGGGATGGAGATAAAGAGCTGGAAGGTAATGCTGTACTTTTAAATATGATGAACAGTGTGGGTCTGCCTCATGAGAAGGTAACAACTAACCAAAGATCTGAAGGAGATGAAGGAAGTCCCCATATGTATATCTAAGTCAAAAACTTCCCAAGCTGAGGAAACAGACAATATAAAGATCCAAAGACAGGAACATGCTTGGCATGATCAAGGAATAGAAAGGAGGCCATTGTGATTAGAGCATAATGAGCTAGTATGACAGCAGTAAAAGAAGACAAAGGGGTAATGGAGGGAGAGGGTGACAGATTAGGCAGAGCCTTATAAACCATTGTATGGAATTTGACTTTTACTCTGAGTGAAATGAACCTTTGCAGGGTTTTAAGCAGAACACAGTCATTCTGGCTGCTGTGTCAAGAAGGCAAAGGTAGAAACAGGGAGGTCTGTTTTTACATGGCTACTGTAAATTACAGTAGCCTACATTCACATGGCTACTGTAAATATTTACTAATTCAGGTGAGAGATCATGCTGGCTTGAATTGGGGTGGTAAGAATGGAAAGAGTCAGAAGCAGTTGCTCCAACATTGGGGTTTACTTTCTTACTAATCTCATTCCTAGGAAACTACCTGAACATGTACTCCTGCAAATATGAAACATGTACAGTTGACCCTTGAACAATATGGGTTGAGCAGTGTGGGCCCACTTATATGAGGAGTTTTTTCAACAAAATATAGATCAAAATACAGTATTCACAAAACAAAAAGAAAAGAAGAAAATACAGTAATCTTAGGTTGCAAAACCCATGTATATGTAGGGCTAACCTTTCATATAAATGGGTTCTCCAGGGCCAACTGCAGGACTTGAGTACATGTGGATTTTGGAATAAGCAGGGGGTCCTGGAACCAATCTCCTCGACCTCTCCCATATACCCAGGGACAACTGTATAAGGTTATGAATTTGTAGCATTATTTGTAATAACAAAAGAATAGAGACATCCCTAATGTCCATCAATAGGTATAGTACATTTCCCCCAAATTCCTCCCATGCTTCTTTTCAATCTGACTGTGCCACACCTTCCATGAAGACAGTCTCCATTCCCTTCCTCTTTGGATCTGGGAAATCCTCATGATTTGCTTTAACCACTAAATGCAGCAGTTGGGCCAGTTTTAGAGCTGACCTTAGAGACATTACAGCTTAAGAGGTATTATAGCTCCTACCTGTGTTCTCTTGGAACATTCCCTGACACAGTCATGTAAGGATGCCAGTAAAGCCTACTGAAGGATGACAAGCTATATGCAGGAGAATCATGGCATGCCACACTCAGCCACCACCAATTATAAGACGCATAAGTAAGGCCATCTTGGACTTTCTAGGCCAGCACATCCTCTAGTCTAAATGAATTCAACTGCATGAGTGATCTCAGGTGAAACTAGCAGTGCAACCACTCAGTCAACTCACAGAATCCTAAGAAATAACAACCTTTGTTGTTTTAAGCCATTAACTTTTGAAGTGGTTTATTATGCAGCACAGGGCAAAAAACTATAGGAGACTGATAAGATCAACTATTTTTATATAGCCACAGAACGAAGTACAATGTAACCATAAAAAGAAAAAATGAGGACTATAATTATGTACGGACATGGAGTGACCTGCAGCTTTTATAAAATATTATAGGTAAGTTAAGAAAACATACACACACACACACGGAACATAATAATGTTTACAATGCCATTATACTTACATGCTACCCTATGTATAAGAGAGCTAAAAAACAAACAAACAAACACTGGACAAATAAACCAGAAATGAATAAAAATGGTTACCTAGAAGCATGTTAGTGTTGGGCTGGGAGGAATGGTGTGGGAGTGAAAGAGATGTGATTTAAATGTATGAGTATAGTTTAAAAAATATTTTACTTTTAAACCATATAAATGTTTTATATATTCAAAATTAAATTAAATTGAAAAGAAAAAGAACCTGAAAACTTGAAACAAACAAATACCTATCAAATATTTAACATAACAAGTGGCTTTTAAAAATGAACTCTTGTTTATCCTTAGTATTCATAGGATATAACCTAAAGAAAAAAGAATTGCATGCTAATCTTTACCTTGAATCACACAATAAGTTTTACTGTTAGAAGTAATATTGGTATTGAATATTGTTTTATGTATATTATAAATAAGATTTAAATTCCATTTTGTATATATTATAAATAAAATAAGCAATACTATTACATGTAGCAGTATTTAAGGAAGCTGAAAAGTCATCAGTAGCAGACAGATTGGGAAAAGAGGCCAGAATTTGAAGTACCACTGAACCAGCAGTGAGTTTATCCTTTTTTTTAACCCTCTAGTATACCCAGCCTGAATTAAACACATCAAAAAAGCCAGCAGTGAGTACTGGGGTGCATACAGAGAGAGCTCCAGGAAAAGCCTCTCAAGGAGTGAGGAAAGGAACTCCTAATGCTCAGAGAGAGTGTGAAAATCCCTCATTTTTTTTTTCCACTTTCTTTTCTCCATTCTCCTATACTCCAACCCCCAAGCAATCGTACAGTGAAGGCAGTGAAGGCAAAAGCAGCAACACCAGTGGCAATAGGAGTCATCCTCTCTGTTTAGTGAAGCTGTGGTTCTAAGAGGGTAAGGCCAATTCCCACTGTCTTTTCCCCTTTCTATTTTCCTGCTGCTTGGACCCAGATAAGGAAGTATACAGTCCAAAAAGGGGAAACTAGTTTCCTAAGTTTCTGGTGGGAGAACAGAAAAGGGAAGCTCCAGGGTACCAGAAAGTAATAGGGACATCACAGAGACGAAAGAACTCAGGAGAGGAACCCCATAAACTCATTTATGAACTCCTGGGCTCAGCCTAAGCTAAAAAACGTGTGAACCTGATCCCACTCAGCATACCAATGACTCTGAGAACTGAACTAAGAGACTGATACCCAAGTTCCAAGTTTGGCACTGAGTGACACACACACACTGGCTTAAAAAACAGAACTGACATTGGAATTATAGCCTCCAGCAGCCGCACTGAAACTTGGGGTCTGAACCTAATCAGGTAGACTGCCTCTTAAAACAAGGACTATCAATATGCTCGATAAGATTTACCAAGAACCAGCTGACTACAAAAAATTCACTTCAAATATAATAATATAGATAGATTAAAAGTAAAAGAATGGAATATATATATATACACATACACACACATAAACACTAATCAAAATAAAGCTGGAATGGCTATTGTAATATGAAACATAATAGACTTTGAACAACAAAAAAACACAGATAAAGAATATTATGTAATGATAAAAGGGTCAATTCCCAGCCGGGCGCAGTGGCTCACGCCTGTAATCCTAGCACTCTGGGAGGCTGAGTGAGATCCCGTCTCTACTAAAAATACAAAGAAATTAGCTGGACAACTAAAAAAATATATAGAAAAAATTAGCCGGATATAGTGGCACATGGCTGTAGTCCCAGCTACTTGGGAGGCTGAGGCAGGAGGATTGCTTGAGCCCAGGAGTTTGAGGTTGCTGTGAACTAGGCTGACGCCACTGCACTCTAGCCTGGGCAAGAGAGTGAGACTCTGTCTCAAAAAAAACAAAAAAAAAAGGGTCAATTCCCCTCACCAAAAAATCCTAAATGTATATTCACCTAACAACAGTGCCTCAAAATACATGAAGCAAAAAATGAGAAGAGCTAGACAAATTCACAATTATAATTGGAGATTTCAACACTCCTCTATCAGTGATAAACAGAACTAAATAAAGAGAAAATGGGTAAGGATATAGACAAATGAACAATGCATCAACCAACTGGATGTAATTAACATTTATTGACCACCACCCAACAACAGCAAAATATAAATTCTTACCAAGTGCACCTGGAATATTCACAAAGATAGTGCATATCCTAGGTTACAAAATAAAACCTTAACAATTTTTAAAGAACTGAGAAATCATACAAAGTATGTTTTCAGATCATAATGGGATTAAATTAGAAATCATATAATAGAAAAATAATAGGAAAATCTTCAAACTCCTGGAAATTAAACAACCTATTTCTAAACATTCCAAAGATTAAAGAAGAAATCTCAAGGGAAATTAGAAAACATTTTGAACTTAATGAAAATAAAAATGTAACATACCAAAACATACAGGATGCAGCTAAAGCACTGTTTAGAGAAAATGTATAGCATTAAATGCTTATATTATAATAGAAAAGAAGATCTCGATTCAATAATCTAAGATTCCATTTTAAGAAACTTGAAAAAGAAGAACTAAATAAATCCAAATCAAGCAGAAGAAAGGAAATAATAAAGATAAGACCAGAAATAAATGAGATTACAAACACAAAAACAGAGAAAAATCTATGAAGTCACAAGCCAGTTTTCTGGAAGATCAATAAAAATAAACATCTGACAAAGAAAAAAAGATAGAAGACACAAATTACCAATTTCAGCAATGAAAGAAGGGATAACACTACAGACCATGCAGACTTAGAAGGATAATAAAGATAACAAATACAAATTCAACAACTTCTACACATACAAATTCACATATAATTCTACACATATAAATTCAACAACTTTGATAAAATGAACTATTAATAATTTCTCAAAAACTCAAACTACCAAAACTTACCAAAGATTAAACTGATAATCTGAACAGTACAACATTTACTAAAGAAATTAAACTTTCTGAAAAATAAATCTCCAGTCACAGGGGATTTCATAGGCAAATTCTTCTAAATATTTAAAGAAGAAATAATGCCAATCTTATACAACTTCTTTCAGAAAAAAAAAAGAGGAGAAACACTTCCAAACTCATTTTATTAGCACAGCACTATTACCATCTATAAAACCAGACAAGGACAGTATTTAAAAAGAAAAGAAAGAAAACTACAGACCAATATCCTTCATGAACACAGACATAAAAATTCTCAGCAAAATATTAGCATATTGAATCCAGAAATGTATATGAATAATAATACACCACAACAAAGTGGGCTTTCTCATGTGAAAATAGGCTGGTTCAATATTTGAAAATCAATTTATGTAACCTACTGTCTAGAGAAGAAAAAACATATGATCATACCACTTAAAATACAACATCCATTCATGATTTCAAAACAAAAACAAAACTCTTAGCAAACTAGAACTAGAAGGAAATTTCCTCAACCTGATAAAAAGTATCTAAAAAATCCTCCATTTAGAGTATCATACTAAATGGTGAAAGACTCAGTGCCTTCTTCCTGAGACCTGTAACAAGGCAAGTGTACATTCTTACCACTCCTATTCAACATCATACTGAAAGTCTTAGCTGGTGCAATATGGGAAGAAAAAGTAATAAAAAAATACAGATTGGAAAGGAAGATATAAAATTATCCTTATGCAAAGATGACACGATTGTCTACATAGAAACTCCCAAAGCATTTACAAAAAGTACGCTTAGCAAGGACTCAGATACAAGATCATCATACAAAAACCAATCATATAATCCTAGCACTCTGGGAGGCTGAGACGGGTGGATCGCTCAAGGTCAGGAGTTCGAAACCAGCCTGAGCAAGAGCGAGACCCCGTTTCTATTAAAAATAGAAAGAAAATTAATTGGCCAACTAAAATATATAGAAAAAATTAGCTGGGCATGGTGGCACATGCCTGTAGTCCCAGCTACTCGGGAGGCTGAGACAGAAGGATTGCTTGAGCCCAGGAGTTTGAGGTTGCTGTGAGCTAGCCTGACACCACGGCACTCTAGCCCAGGCAACAGAGTAAGACTCTGTCTCAAAAAAAATACAAAAAACCAATCATATATCATTACACTAGCAATGTACAAATACAAACAGAAATTTTAAAAAAATAACCAATTATAATAACTTTTAAAAAGTAAAATATTTAGGTACAAGTCTAACAGAACACGTACAGGATCTGTTACACTGAAAACTACACAATAGTGATAAAAGAAATCCAGGAAGACCTAATAAATAGAGAAACCTACTGTGTTCACAGATTGAAGACTCAACATAGTAAAGATGTCAAATTTCCTAAAACTGATATACAGATTTAATGCAATATCAATAAAAATCTCTGCAGATTTTAATACATAAGCTAATTCTAAAATTATATGGAAAGGCAAAGGAACTAGAATAGCTAAAACAATTCTGAAAGGGAAGAATAAAGTTAGAGGAATCACACGGACTGACTTTAAGAATACTATAAAGCTACTGTTATCGAGACAGTGTAGTAATGGTGAAGGGATAAATACGTAAATCAACGAAACAGAACACAGTCTAGAAATATATCCACAAATATATGGCCAATAGATTTTTGACAAAGATACAAAATCAATTCAGTGGAGGACAGTCTTTTCAACATATAGGATTAGACACCATATGAACACTAAACACTGACATGCAAAAATATATAAACTTCAATCTAAATCTCACATTTTGTACCAAAATTAACTCAAACTGGATCACAGTCTAAATATAAAATGTAAAAGTATAAAATGTTTAGAATGCAATGTAGCAGAGTATCTTTGTGACCTGGGATTAGGCAAAGTTTTTACACGTCACCAAAAGCACAATCCATAAAAGAAGAAACTGATTAAGTTGGACTTCATTAATATTAAAAACTTTTGCTCTTACAGAGATACTGTTAAAAAATTGAAAAAACAATTAAGCCACAGACTGGGAGAAATATTTGCAAGACAAATATCCATCAAAGGACTTGTATTTAGGATATATAATGAACTCTCAAAACTCAAAATAAGAATACAAACAACCCAATTTAAAAATAGGCAGAATATTTGGATACTTCTTCAAAGAGAATATACAAATGGGCAAATAAGCACATAAAAAGATGTTCAACATCATTAGCCCTTAGGAAAATGTAAATTAAAACCACAATGAGATACTACTACATACCTATGAGAATGGATAAAATAAAAAATTGACAATACCAAGCGCTGGTGAGGATGCAGAACAACTGGGACTCTCATGCGTTGCTGGTGGGAATGCAAAATGGTACAGGCACTCTGGAAAAGCATTTGGCAGTTTCTTATAAAGTTAAATATACACTTACCATATTACCCAGCAATCCCACTCCTGGGATTTCTCCCTAGAGAAATGAAAATTTATGTTAACAAAAAATCCTGGGTATCAATGTTTATAGCAGCTCTATTTAATTGCCAACAGCCCAAATATCCTTTAACAGGATAAACAATTTGTGGTACATCCATATAATGAAATACTACTCAGCAATAAGGAAGGAATAAACTACAGATACATGCAACAACTTAAAGGAATACCAAAGGCTGAGTAAAAGAAGACATCTAGAAAGGTTACATACTATATAATTCCAATTATATAACATTCTCACAGAGATACAACTATAGCGATGGACAATAGATCAATGGCTGCCAGCTTTAAGCCTGTGACTATAATGGGATAGCCTAAGGGGTTTTGGGGAGTGATGGAACTGTTCTGTATTCTGATTATGATACAGATTACAAGAATTTTTTTTGTTTTTTAATTTAGTGACAGGTCCGACTGTTTGTTGCTCAGGCTGGAATGCAGTGAACCAATCGCAGCTCCTCAAACTCTTGGGCTGCAACCTCAAACTCCTGGGCTCAAGTGATCCTTCTCCCTTAGCCTCCCGAGTAGCTAGGACTACAGGTGCATGCAGCTAATTTTTAAATTTTATTTTTTGTAGATACAGAGTCTCACCATGTTGCCCAGGCTGGTCTCGAACTCCTAACTTTAAGCAATTCTCCTGCATCAGCCTCCCAAAGTGCTGGAATAACAGGTGTGAGCCACCACGCCCAGCCAGATTACAAGAATTATACACGTGTTAAAATTCATAGAACTATACATCCAAAGAAAAAAGTTAACTGTATTATGTGATATTTTAAAAAATATTATTTATTTTTAAATTTGAGGGGAAAAAAGAAAAGAGGAAGATGAGCAAAGGATACTAAGATGGAGTTACCAATGACGTAGGAGAAAAACTAAGAGAATGTGGTATCCTAGAAGCCTCATGAAGAAAATGAATCAAGGATGAGAGAGTAATCAACTGTATCAAACACTGCTGATAGTCAAGTGAGAAATGACAATTAGCAATGTATAGGTGACTCTGATGAGAACAGATCTGGAATAGCAAGGTAAACACTCATTGAAATGGGTATAAGACAAAATGGTAGGAGAGAAACTGGAGTTAACAAACATAGATAACTCTCGAAGTTCTGCTACAAAGGATAGTAAAGAAATAGGACAATAGCTGACAAAAGTAAAGATTTTTTTTTTAAGAAGCAAGAAATAAATACATTTCTATGCTAATGGGAATATCCAATAGAGAATGAAAAGTTGATGCAGTCCAAATTATTTTGCACATGGCCTTTTTGTTTTAGCATTTATAACTATTTGTTCACACATATACCTACCATATGGTAATCATAAAATCTGGAAACACAGGCAAATATACATGTCATCAAGGACTTCTTTGATCTATTAAAAATATATAAAATAGAAATATCTATGTTTCCAGACTATAGACACCACACGCACACACATACAAACAAAACTGCATATATACATACTCAAATTGACTATAAGCTCCTTGAGGACAGCTATCATGTCTTACTCATCTTTGTAGTCCTAGTACCTAAGAGAATGTGTGGAATACATTCAGTATTCCATTAAAAGTATTTGCTGAATGTCTAGAGTGCATAATAAGTCAGACTTTAAAAACAAAAAGACTCCTTAACTCCAATGGCTAGCTCTATGATAAATCAACTTCCTTTCCTTTGAATATCATTTATAGCACAAAGTAACTCCCTGATTTCCCTGCATACTCCTGACCCACCATATGACCATCCTTGGTCCAACACCATCCACATTTCTAGTATTAACTATGAACCTAGCTGAATTCTTCTCAGTTTTCACTACTGGGAAATACAGTCCTTTTATTATAAATGTTCTATGGTTTCCCCACATCCCAATGGGCACAAATGACATGTTCTGAATAACAAATGACAATATCTTTAATAAAAGAAAAAATGCACCTTATAAACTTTTAAAAGGACTAAATATTATGCCTAAAAACCCAAATTTTGAAAGTGGGAAATCCTAATTCAAAACATGGCTAAACTTCTATGTAGATATCAATTTAGATAAAATATCATATTAATTCAAGAAACAACTTTCCTATAAACCACCTCCAATTACTAAAAAGGAAGAGGAAAAAACTATATATATATATTATATGTATGTATGTATATATAGCAATTTGCCAGCTTTATTTGTAAATGTACAATTACCATCATAGGAAAGGTTTCTGCTTTGCAGAACTCAACTGTGCATTCAAAAACAGTTCTAAGAAAGGCCTGTAATCTGTTCCATTGTTAGTCAAGTGGTTTATACATGCAGAAAAAAAGAAACCAGTTAGACATATATAATATAGAAAGAAAAATATGGGGATAGGAGAAATCACCTCAACAACATCTACTTTTCTCCTTTCTAAAAAATCTCTTCTTACTTTATCCCTTTCTCATCTTCCCCCTTCCCCACCCTTAAAAAACCAGGATCACTGCCAAACCCCACAAAAACCTTTAGGCCCCTCTCAAGCATGCAAATGTAATTTTCTACCCAGATAACACACTCCCTTTTTAACAAACTCCAAAAACAATCTGTGAATGCCCACAGAAGAAAAAAGACGAAAATTGCAATGAAAAACAATACAAACAGAGAGATATGGGGGAGGATCATGATGGATATGGCAAGTCCAGAGTTTAAACAGACATAAAAGATAATGAAGGTGAAGGGATTGTAATCAAACAAAATGGTTTGTAGGCTGTCATTTCATACAAATTAAAGTCAGAGAAATATATGAATATTCACTTGAATAAAAATCATTCATTATAGGAGTGGTCCTTCAAGTGAAAGGATCCTTGTCAAGGCCCAATGTGGCTGCCATTCTTTGTTCCATTTTGTAATTAAAAAACAAAAAAAAATTGAGTATACATGGAAAAGAGAAAAAATAATGTTATATATGTATGAACCCCTAAAGCTGTCAAGAGCAGGAACAAGTTTATTCATGATATAACCAAATACTATGTCAAAATTAGACATTCAAAGAGTGTTAACAAATGACAAGAGACACTTCAATTAGGCACATGATTCAGGATCCCTCCAGATGCACATTATAATTCAGATTTGAACAGTAAACAGAGTAGGCCACAGGGTAGGGTGGGAGGACTTGAAGAAAAACACAATGCAAAAAGGTCATCAAAATGAAAACTGTCTGCTTGCCTCACAATTTGAAGAGAAGTTTTATTGAAAAAAAAAAAAGCAGTAAACCAATTTAGGCTGAAATAATTACAACATTTTACAACCTAACCTCTTAACGGTGAATAGAATTCTTCTCCCTGCTTAAGGATCAAATTGGTTGAGCTCTACACTTATCTGGCACCATGCTGTGGGCTATTTCCTTTAATATATAACCAATCAAAGACCTATTCACGCTTTTGTGAGATCCAAAGCTTTGCAACTGCATATTCTAGAGCATCATGAAGTTTCTCTAAAAGGAACAAAGCTATACACAGTGATAGCCTCCCTTGTATAGCTAATATTCAGTGGCCCCTCATTTCTCAAAGGTAGATGTTGAATCCTTTTATAATACATCAAATGCAGGCACTTTTTAAAATATATTTTTCCTATAATATTAATTTTTTTCTTTCTTCAATTTTTATCAACACATCACAAGATCAAAGCTGCTTAAGGGAAAGACAAAAGAAAACAAACTTGAAAATACATAATTGTTACAAACAGTAAAATAATCTATAAGTACTAACTGAAAATACTACTACTTTATCAGGCCTAATGATAAATGTCATTCAACTAAATACATACCTTAGCATAAATCTTTATGGAATGACTCTTCTCAAACAATACATACATAAATGCTATAACATTCTTGAAATTTATAACTGATAGGTGAAAGTAATTTTACATATTGGCATACATGTTACATTGTACTATCTATATATAAGAGACTGAACATACAGGCCAGCACAGTACTTCACGCCTGTATTCCTAGTACTCTGGGAGGTTGAGGCGGGCGGATTGCTTGAGCTCAGGAGTTTGAGACCAGCCTGAGCATGAGCAAGACCTCGTCTCTACTAAAAATAGAAAAAGCATTGTTATATACGCCTGTAATCTCAGCTACTTGGGAGGCTGAGGCAGGAGGATTGCTTGAGTCCAGGAGTTTGAGGTTGCAGTGAGCTATGATGATGCCACTATACTCTACCTGGGGCAACCGAGTAAGACTCTATCTCAAAAAAAAAAAAAAAAGAGAGAGAGAGAGAGAGAGGCTGAACATATAGCCTTTTAAAATCTTCCTAACAAAATACATTAAGGCAACCAAGCTAAATTAAGGATTTAAGGATGAAAGGACATACATAACAGTAGTATATAAGTTAAATCTTGCTTTCATTTATTTATAAAAGGCTCATCACCCACATGGGAGTACAGAACACAAACTGAGCTAAATATTTGTTTATATTGAAAAATATGTCTCTTTATAATAAATCTATTTCAATTTTATCACATTCTTTACAAATTAATGCTTTGTTCATTTTTCCCTATAAGTCATGTTAAAACACGGTCAGGCATGGTGGCTCACGCCTATAATCCCAGCACTTTGGGAGGCTCAGGTAGGAAGATTGCTTGAGGTCATGAGTTTGAGATCAGCCTGGGCAACACAGCAAGACCCCCATCTCTATAAAAATTTTAAAATTATCAGGACATGGTGGCATGCACCTGTAGCTCCTAGCTACTCAGGAGGCTAAGGCAGGAGAATAGCTTGAGCCCAGGAGTTTGAGGCTGCAGTGAGTTACGGATTGTGCCTCTATACTCCAGCCTGGGTGACAAAGTGAGATCTTGCCTCATAAAAAGAAGAATAAAGTGTTGATGCATGCTATAACTTGGATGAACCTCAAAAACATTAAGCTAAGAGGAAGAAGCCAGACATAAAAAGTCACATATTATATGATTACTTTTATCTGAAATATCCAGAATAAGCAAATCCATAGAGACAGAAAATAGATTAGAGGTTGCCAATAGATAGGTGGAGAGGGAAATGGGGAATGATTACTTAATGGATATGGGGTATTCTTCTGGGGTGATGAAAAAGTTTTGAAAGAGGTGGTGGCTGCATATACTCTGAATGCACTAAGTGCCACTGAACTTTATACTTTAAAATGGTTAATTGTGTTATATGGATTTTACCTCAATAAAAATCAAAGGAAAAGCTGCTGTATTTTTTTAAATTAGCACCTAAAGTAGTGTATAAATGTTATACGCTCTGGGAAGAACAGGGAGAGAAAAAGTGGAAAGTAAAAAACGATCATTGACCATACAAGGACATAGTGAGAAAGCACCATCTATGAACCAGAGAGAGAGCAGGTCCTCATCAACACTGACTCTGCCAGTGCCTTGATCTTGGACTTCCTAGCCTCCAGAAGTGTGAGAAATTTAAACAGTCAAGTAAAATCAAGCTGTATAACCATGCTAGAAGGTGGATTCAATTCCTGTGAATGTGTTTATTATCATGAGCATGTGATGAAAAAGCTGATCAATCTGCTGCAGCAGTCCCAGTCCTACTGCACAGACACAGAATGTATTCAGGAGTTACCAGAACCCTCTAGTGATAATGGCATCAGTGTTACTATGATCTTGATAGCCTGGATAGTTATTGCAGTTATCTTGTTTTTACTGAGATCTCCTAATCTAAGAGGATCCAGCCTACTTGAAAAGCCAACTAGTCCTCATAACAAACAAGATCCACCAGCTCCTCCTGTGAACTAACTTTATGATATGGGAAGTGCAAATAGTTAACAACTTGCATGACCAAATGAACAAAGGTGACCAAAGTACTCTTAACCCCACTGGAACTATTCTTTCTTTTGCATCTGCAATATGGGATGCTACTGTGTTCATGAGCTTCTAGAAATTTCACTTTTAAGCTTATTTTTGCTTTCTTTGCTATTATCATTTCTTTTTTTTTTTTTTTGAGACAGAGTCTCACTGTGTTGCCCGGTCTAGAGTGCCATGGTGTCAACCTAGCTCACAGCAACCTCAGACTCCTGGGCTCAAGTGATCCTCCTGCCTCAGCCTCACGAGTAGCTAGGACTACAGGCATGTGCCACCATGCCCGGCTAATTCTTTTTTCTATTTTTTTTAGTTGTTTTGGCCAATTTCTTTCTATTTATAGTAGAGATGGGATCTGGCTCTTGCTCAGGCTGGTCTGGAACTCCCGAGCTCAAGCAACCCTCCCACCTCGGCCTCCCAGAGTGCTAGGATTACAGGTGTGAGCCACCATGCCCAGCCTGTTATTACCATTTCTATTTACAGTATATTTGAGTAAATGATTATATTTTTCAAAGTTACATGGGGCTTTTTTTGGTTATCCTAAACTTAAATACTCATTCTGTTTGTAACTGTGATCATAATTTTTGTTATGATTTCTGGCCTAATTGAAGGAAATTTGAGAGCTCTGCATTTAAATATTTTAAATAGTTTTGATAGGTTTTTATTTTTTACATTTTTAAAAATAAATTAGGCTTCAGTGAGACTATGAGGTTTTTAAATTGCTTTTTAAAATAAAGTATTCATGAAATTATCTGGGGTTGTATGAGATTGTATGAAAGAAAATTATATGCACACTGTATTTGCATTTACCTTGGTAGTTTATTTGTGGGTATCTGTTTTCTCTAGCTCTTGGGAACTACTGAATATTTGGAATATTTTACAAATTACAGCTGAAATTTATATCTTCCATTACAAGTGGCTTATGTGTTTAGGATAGGAGGAGAGAAGAAATGATTGTTTACTAATTTTTTTAGTCCCATGAAAAATGTCTAATGTTAAAAAAAACTTTAAATAAACATGATTGACCAATATGGCACACGATTTACAGTCCTTTATATGACATTGGTAAGCCACTATACACTGGCCTTACAAAGTTCATAAAAGGAAGAAAAGAATAATTCTTTCTGCCTTTGCCTGGTTTAATCCATGCAGTAATAACTTAAGCTATAATTTATTTTTAAAATGAGTGCCTCTTGGGAAGCTTCTCTTCTGTTCTAACACTTCCCTGTTAAAATGAAACTATCTTAAAGCTGTATTAGGGCCTATTAGGTTATTGACATTTGAGTGCCTATATACTTATTCATTCTATTTTTTTATTTGAAGAAAAATTCTGAGCCTTTTATTATCCTTCTGACTTATAAAAAGTTTTGATTAATTCTTGGTTTATTCCAAAGGAAAATGAGAAACAATCAAGGATCTTTTTCTCACTGCTTAATTTCACTTCTGTCTGATAATGGGATGGATTGAGGTGGGAAGGAATATTAATATAAATGAAATTGTGAAATGTATAAAAAAAGTAAAAGGTTGCATTGTTTTGCCCAGTTTGAAAAAGAGTGAATACAAATAGCTTTTTAAAAAAGTCTGCATGACCTACATACATGGTTAAGGAATTTTTTCCTAGCAAGTGATTACAGATGATTTATGGGGGGTAGAAGATATTTGCTGTCAATGTAAGAATTTTTTTTTCCTTAGCTCAGTCTAGCTTTTCAATGTATAGATCTGAGAAATTACTTGTATGAATTGAATAAACTTCTCTGTATCATTGTACTATTTTAACAAAAGATCATTAATTATGGTAAAGGTAACAGTGAGACTCAAAGGTTACCATTTAAAACTGACAAACCACAGGGTAAAAGGTTCAGTTAAAAAAAGGCGATTGTGGGCACGATAAAAGGCACAAACAGAAGGCTAACTGCTAGAAAAAAAAGAAACCCAGGCCTTCCTACATACCAAAAGAAATTTTTAAAAAATAACAAAGGCATAGGACAAAAAAAACAAAACAAACAAACAAACAAAAAAACCACCAGGAAATATAACACAGACAGTAATTAAAACAAAACAAAATAAACACAGCATTTAGACCAAGCATGTTAGTCATATCAGTAAATGGAAATGGGCTTAATTCACTTATTGAAAGAGAAAGATTTTTAGTGGGCTCATAAACATCTAAACTCTATGCTGCATACAAGAGATACGCCTTAAAAAAAAAAGGGCAAATAGAAACAATAAGAAAGAAGTTCTGACATTACACAAAGTAGAATTAGGCCCAAATCATTGTATGAAACAAAGAAGGATAATTTATAATGCTAAAAGTCAAAATTAAAAGTGAAGATATAACAATTCTTCGTATCTATGCACCAAAAAAGACAAAAGCCACTCATATAAAGCAGAAACAATAGGAGATGAAATAAGAAATCAATAGAAACCACTAATAATTAGAAGCTTTAACACTACTATTAGTAAAAGATAGGTGAAGTGTCTAAAAAATAACAATAGAGAAAATTTAACAATATGATCAGTAAGATCTTATATATACATATATATCTATGTGTGTGTATATATATAAATGGACTCAACTTGGAAAATTTAGTATATGATAACGGCGGTACTTCAAATGATGAGGGCAAAGATTAATTAGACTTTTTAATAAATGTTGATGGGAAAATTGCATAAGCATTTAGAAAAAAGAGAAAATTAGATCCACTGTTCACACCATACATAAGATAAACTTCAAATGAATCAGAATCTAAATGTGAAAAAGTGAAACTATACAAGTTATAGAAGAAAACTCAGGTAGGTTTCTCTATAACCTGGATGTGGGGAGAAGCTTTAAGACTATGATTCAAAATCCAGATAAACTAAAGCAAAGATTATTAAATCTGACTATATAAAAACAAAAATAAAAAACTTTTGTATGGCCCCAAACACCATAAAGTCAAAAGACAACAAATTGCTACAGAACTTCTAAAATCAAGAGGGAAAACAACAAAAATCAAAGGTCCTTTAAAGAATTTAGAAAAAAACACAAAAATTCTTCTAAAATTTGAGGCAAAAACCCCTCACAAGTCCTTTTAAATACTGAGTGGAAAAAATAGGGAAAGGACATGAACAGATAATTTATAAAGAAAGGTATCAAAATGCATTCAATGTTTAAATGGTCCTTAAAAATG
>VBSM01000529.1:30752073-30768532 GCA_008086735.1 Cheirogaleus medius
AGGCTGGTTTCCAACTCCTAACCTTGAGCGATCCGCCCACCTCGGCCTCCCAGAGTGCTAGGATTATGGGCGTGAGCCACCGCGCCGGCCTTGTGTCTTAGTTTTTAACAAAAAGTGTTAAAAAGACTTAAAATTTTTTTAATAGAAATGAGCTTACAGAATAAAAATATGAAGAAAAAATATTTTTGTACAGCTGTAGGATGTATTCGTGCCTTAAGCTAAGTGTTATTACAAAAGAGTCAAAAAAGTTTTAAAAAATTAAAAAGTTTATAAAGTAAAAGAAGTTACAGTAAGCTAAGGTTAATTTATTATTGAAAAAAGAAAAATCTTTAATAAATTTGGTATAGCCTAAGGATACAGTGTTTATAAAATCTATAGTAGTATGCAGTAATGTCCTAGGCCTCCACATCCATTCACCATTTACTCACTGACTCACCCAGAACAACTTCCGGTCCTACAAGATCCATTCATGGTTAAGTGCTCTATATAGGTATACTTTTTTTTATCTTTTATATCATATGTTTACTGTAACTTTTCTATGTTTAGATATGTTTAGGTACAGAAATACTTACCATTGTGGTACGACTGCCTACAGTATTTAGTACAGTAACATGCTGTACAGGTTTGTAGCCTAGGAGCAATGGGTTATACCATATAGCCTAGGTGTGTAGTTGGCTATACTATCAAGGTTTGTGTAAGTATACTCCATGATGTTTGCACAAGGACAAAAATGCCTAACAATGCATTTCTCAGAATGTATCCCTGCTGTTAACTGATGCAAGACTTTAGTTAAAATAGCATTTATTTGTATTTACTTTGTGCAAGTCCCATCCTAACAAATATGAAATAAGTATTGCTGTTGGTCTCATTTTACAGTGACTTATGCAAGGTCACACAGATAACTGCTGGTATCCACTGATTGGTCTCGCCACTCCATCCATTGAAAATCTGATACTGACCCACAACCTTCCACTCTACTACAGGTCAATGGCCATTACACTTTCTGGTTCTCTGCAGCCATGTGAACAAAGTTTAAACCTGCCTCTAAATTTTTTAACTTTCTGTTTCCAGTGGTCTTATTCTATATTTCATTTCAGCTATATAGTTCCTTGGCCACACCTTAGATTTTAGCATCATCCCAAACTGCTTTCTCCACCTCTGAAATCACTAAGTCATATATCCCACTCTTCTCTACCCCTTTTCCTTCTTGAGTGCTCAGTTATCCCATTATAGCTGTTCTTCCACTTACTTCACTTGCACTTGGACTTCCAGTCCATTAACTAGTCAATTAATTTTCTCTATTTGTCACTCCTCTCCTGGGTCCCTAGCATAATAGTAATCACTTAATAATTGATAATAAATGAAATTACATTATCATCTAGCTTAGATTCTATGGTCCATTATTTTAATTACTCTCTCGTCAATGTCCTAAAACCTGTTACTCAACTATTTTCATTTGACAAAACCTTAATCCTAAAACTATCCACCTTCTCCATGTCTACATCCAGACTAACAGGCACTGTTGAATAAAAATCACAAAATTAGGCTGATCGATGCTACTGAAAATTCAGGTTCGCCAATTTTATTGGGGCCCACAATATTATCAGACATTCTTATTATGTTTTCTTCCTCAGCTTGGTCTCCATTCTCAACAATAGCTACATCAAAACTCTTCTTTCTTCAAAACTCCACTTGTTATCTATACCTGGATATTTCACAGATACTTCAAATTCAAGACTGAACCCAGCATCTTTCTCACCCAACACTACCCTCAACCATCCAAACACACTGGTTCCCTTTCTCTAGCTCCCTCATCTTGGTAAAGGGCACCACCATAAGGCCTGAAATCTGGCAATCATCCTTGTCACCAATTGCTGCCTCACCAGCTATCCTCCAAATCAATCACCAAAACATTTTGACTACTTCCTATATGTGCCTAGTATCAAATCACTTTTTTCATGGTGACTACTAGTCCAGATCAACATTACTTTCTAATAGCTATAGTTTTCAAAACCCAGTTTCCCTGCCTCCACTTTTACCCTGATTCTAATTCCTTCTCCAAGCCTTCTGATTGGCTTAAGATTCCTACTAGGCCCTCTTTGATAGGACCCTAGATAAACTCTCCAACTTTACTAGATTTCTTTCAGTCTCAAATGTGTCACTTTCTCATCCCTTGGACTTTGCGTACACTATTCTCTCTACCTGATAGACTTTCCCTGTACCTCCTAACTCTTACTCAAACCTCAGGTCTCATATTAAACATCACTTAATTTAAGGGTCTACCTTATTTCCCAGAATAAGTAACAGCCTGAACTTACAATCTCATGTAAACCAACAAGACATAAAGTGGTACTTAAAATATATAAGTAGTAGTATAAGAAAGGAATCTTTTTTTCTACCTGGGAGAGTCACAGAGTAGGTATCATCTGAACATAGTTTTAAAGGATGAACCGGGGTTTACCAGAAGGATGATGATACTATATATACCCCACCACACACATGCACAAAGGAAACCGAAGAAGTGACAGGATAGTGTCCAAACACATATACAAACATGTGCATATGCAAGGCATGAGGGGGAGTGAAGAAGGCGGGAGGTCCAAGGACAAGTAATTTTGTATTACAGTGGAATAAACCACAAGAGTATGAGAGATCCTATTCAGTATTTCCCAAATGTGATCTATAGACCATCTGCTTCAGAATCACCTGGCATTCGTGACGTTTGTTAAAATATGCTGATGTTTAGGCCTCATCCCAGATCTAATCAATCAGAATCTCTGGAGTTTAGGACCCCATATTTGTAATCTTATCAACAGTCCAAGAGATCTTATGCACATCAGTTTGAGAATATAGGTGAGAGAAACTGACCTTTGTTCTAGAAAGGATCACTTAAATAGATTTATTATTTATGTAAATATAAAGAAAGAGGTATGTTTCTGTTTAGTGACTAGGGTTTGGCAAAATTCTTTCAGACTCAAGTATAAATATCACACCCTAGATCCCTCTATCCCTGGTTACCAGGGAGAATTAATTGACTTAAGTAAACCAGGGCAAACCAGGGGAGGGACATAGTATGAGGTACTCTTTTGCATTTGGAAAAGAAAAACTATTTAATCTTTGGGAGATTCTCATAGAAAAACATTGATTGTGGGCTCTGCAATGACAGGATACACAAATTCAGACAGGCACAACCCCTCTGGCTTTATAAAAGAGTGGATCACATTGTGTGTGTGAAGGGATTGGGAACTGAACGTGTACAAAGAGGGACACCCTGGCTAACTGAAGCACTGAGAGAATAAACTTGTCCATGTAATCATCATCATTTGAAAAGAATTTACTGGCCTTTGCCGAAAGCTGGACCAGTGAAATTTTGCTGTGTGGGGACACCAGTAGCACCAGAGAGTGGAGGTAAGTGTTTGACATCTGTACCACCTGGCAACAAAGAACAGTAGTACCAGAATTTTTCCCTGCTCAGAAGTGGAAATCATATACATCTTCTGTTTGGAATGAACAAACTCTCTGAAGTTTTCACACAATGCAAGGGAAAGGGAAATGCCTGTGCTTCAGATAATACGTGGGAAAGATTGATATTGATATTGATCTCTTTGCTAAATACAGAATAGAGAGACTTGGGTTTTGGCTTAATTTAGAGAAATAAGGGATGGATTGCATTTTCACTCTGAGTATTATGGGGCAGATCATACCAACTGTATGATAATATATGTAAAACATCTAGCACAATGTCAATGCAATTAATCAATGAGTCACGGTCATTGTGGTTATTATTTTAGAAGAAGAGAAGTAAAGGTGGCTGCAAGGTTTACAGTATGCATATAGGGGTGAATAGTTACAAACAGGGAAATTAGGAGAAAGATCTGAGTATGTGGGAAATGTTTGGCTTTTGACATGCTGAGTTTGAGACAGAAGCAAGACATCCAAACAGAGATGTTCACTTGCATAGGATGCATTTACTACCATTTTTGCTTGTTGAAATCTTATCCTTCTTCTCTCCCACCTCCCAGCTCCCCTTTCTCTGTCCCTACATTCTTAACCTTTTGCAATTATACATGCCTTCTTTGATCTTTTAGCACATTCATATTTCCACTATTACTCTTATTATATTCTGTTTTATATCATAATTATTTTTCCACACATTTGTCTTATGAACTAGATAGTGAATTCCTTGAAAGTAAGAAGAGAACAAAGCCAGGTATGTTGTTTTTGTTTTTCCCACAGGATCTTACCCATGATCAGTAACTTAATAAATCTAACAGCAGCAATCAAGGGAAAGACCTAGAGCCCTATATGACCTAGATAAGCTCACCTGAACTTCACATCACCATTTGCAAGATGAACAGAAGGAACCCAGAATTCTGTGTAATCCTAGCAAGACTCCTGATCCTCCCCTTGCTTAACATTCATAGCTTCACTAATTGCCTTCAGGACTAATCACATAATGCCTTTTATGCCCTGTCACTCCAAGGAATCCACAGCTCCCGGGTCATCCCTCAATGCCCAGAATCTAATCCTCATATATCTCTATGGGTCATGGGACAAATTCTTCACATGCCTCAGCACTACTTATTGCCCTTCTCTGCTTTACTTTTTTCCATAGCATTTACCATCTGATTATTTAGTTGTCTGTGTCAACTTTTAAATATAAGTTCTGTGAGGGCAGAGATAAAAATCAGTTTTATTCACTGTTATAACTCCAGTACCTGGCTCATGGTATAGCACAATGGCTATTTGTAGAATAAATAAATGAACACATATTTCATTTGTTAATTCAGTCAACAAATATTGAGTGCCCATAATATATCCCCAGGATACATTAGCGAAAATAAAGGCATGGTTTCTATCTTCATAAAGTGTACAATCTAGGAGAAAAGATGACATTAAACAAATGTTACATAATTATGATAAAAGCTCTCAAGGAAAGTATAGGATATATAATAGGGAGACCTAACCTAGTGGGATAGGAATAGGGATTCCAAGCCAGACCTTGAGGAAATACATTTAAGCAAAGACTAAAGGATAAGTAGGAATTAGGTGAGCAAAGAAGGGTAAAAGAAGATTTCAGACAAAAAGAATGTGTCATGACCCTAAAAAGGAACATAGTTGCTTGTTTGTTTAGCAGCTTTATTGAAAAAAAATTGACATGCAATAAATTGTACCTATTTAAAGTATTCAATTTGTTAAGTTTTGACATGTATTAAGTTTGATGTACATTTGGATATATATAGATGGAAACCATCACCCCAATCAAGATAATGAATATATCCATCTCTACCTTGCACACAATTTTTATTTATTCAACTAATATTTATTGGTACCTGCCACATGTCAGGCCCTGAATATATATTGGTATATGGTCCCTGCCCTTTTACAGTTCAAGAGGTATCTAATTCAAAGAAGTAAAAGAAGGCCAGGATGACAATATCTAGGGACTATATCCTGCCTGGTTTGTGGACCATATTTTGATGTTTACACAGACCAATGGGAAGCAAGCAGGCCCAAGTCATGCTGAACTTGAACAGGAAGCCATTGGAAGGTTTTAAGCAGGGCAGTGACATGATCACATTTGTCTTTTCAGAAAGGTTTCACTGACAGAAAGGTGAAGAATAGATAAGTCAAGAATGGTTTCTAGGGGAACCAGTTAGGCAAGTGCATAATCCTGGCAAGAGTAGTTTGGCCAAGGGTGGTGGAGGCAGAGAGGATAAGTTTTAGACTGATTCAAGAGATAATTAGAACTACCTTCTTAGCACAGAAGGCAGCATGTCAGTCTCAAAATCTGAAGAGATAATTAGAAAGCAAACCATCAGGACTTAGTGATGGGTTAGATATGATGAATAAAGAAAATGGAGGAGTCAAAGATAATTCTCAGTTTTCTAGCTAAACAATTAATTGAAGGTGATGTCATTTCTAAGATAGGGGACTCTGGAGGAAGAGGACGTTGGTGGAAAAGATGAGTTCAATTTTGGACATATTGAGTTTGATGTGCTAAAAAGATAAGTGGCTATACCCAGAAAGCAGCTAATTATGCTAAGGTTGGGTAGAGTAGGAACACACTGCAAAGGTGATTAAGAAAGGGCAATTAGGCAAATAAAAGGCATCCAGATTTGAAAGGAAGAAGTAAAACTATTATCTCTATTCACAGATGACATGATCTTATACATAGAAAATTGTTAGGAATCTACACACAAGCTATTAGAGAAAATAAACAAGTTCAGCAAGGTTATAAGGTTCAAAACACAAAATCAGTTGTACTTACACATACTTCCAATGAACAATCCAAAAATGAAATTAAGAAAACAATCAAGATATAGAACCTTACCATTACCCCAGAAAGTTCCTTCATGCCCTTACCAGTCAATTCCCTCCAGAGGCAACCACTGTTCTGATTTTTTTTAACCATTGGTCAATTTTGCCTATTCTAGAACTTCATAAAACGAAATCATACAATATGTACTCTTTTGAGTAAGGCTTTTTTCACTCAGCATAATATTTCTGAGATACATTCGTGCTTGTATCGGTAGTTTGTTCCTTTTTATTGCTGAATAGTGTAGTCCATTGAATGAATATACCAATTTGTTTAGCCATTCTCCTGTTCATGTGCAATTAAGCTATTTCCAGCCTGTTTGAGGCTATTATGACCAAAACTTTATGAACATTCCTATACAAGGTTTTGTTGTTGACATTGTTGAAATGTCCTTTCATTTAGCTTGGGCAAATACTTAGGAATGAAATTTCTGGGTCACAGGATAAGTATATGTGTAGACTTTTTTCCAAAGTGGTTATACCATTTTATACTTCCAATAACAATGTATATTTGAGACATCTGATTGTTCCACATTCTTACCAACATTTGGCTTTCTAATTTTAGCTATTATGGTGGGTAGTATTATCTTATTGTGGTTTTAATTTACATTTCCCTGATGACTAATGATGTTGAGTGCTTTTTCATGTGTTCCTTAGCCATTTGTATATAATCTTTTGTGAAATGTCTGTTCACATCTTTTACCTATATTTTATAGGGTTGTTTCTTTATTATTGAGTTATAAGTATTCTTTAAATATCTTAAATATAAATCTTTTGCCCAGGCGCAGAGGTTCACGCCTATAATCTCAGCACTTTGGGAGGCCAAGTTGGGAGGATTGCTTGAAGCCAGGAGTTCGAGACCAGCCTGGGCAACATATCAAGATCTTATCCCTACATACACACACACAAAATTAACTGAGTATGGTAGCGCAGGCCTGTAGTCCTACCTACTCAGAGGCTGAGGAGGGAGGATTGCTTGAGCCCAGGAATTCAAGGTTACAGGGTTACAGTGAGCTATCACTGGGCCACTGCACTCCAGCCTGGGTGACAGTGGAGTGAGACCTCGTCTCTTAAAAAATAATCTCGAATATCATCTCAAAGGTGACAATATTTATTGACTGAACTACTTACAGATTTTAAGTAATGTTACAGAACTCCTCTCTTTGAAATCAGATAGACTTGATCTAAATCCTGGCTCTACATATAACTAGCTATGGGAATTTGAGCAAGGTATTTAACTTTTCTGGGCATTTTTTTGCATGTGTAAAATAGAGATAATATTTACTTTACATGGTTGTTGTGAATATTTAAATAATGGATTTTGACATGTCTGACACATAAAAGATCCTCAATAGATGTTAGTTCTGTTCTTTTCTGATTTAGTTCTATAATATGGCAGCTGCTGCCTTAAATAGCTGAACTGCAATTCTTAGCATACAAAACTATAAAAATTTGAATTTTCACAATAGTGAAATTTTCACAATCATTACAATAGAGAAGACCATAAAGGACTAGGGCTACTCTGCCTGAGAAGAGATTAATATGTCTTTCTTCTATTCTAGCTCAGTAACATATGCAAAAATAAAGCTAAATCTAAAAATGGTCAAATCAAATGAAATCCAACTGGAAGTGAAACTGGAAAGGAAAAGGTAAATAATTCACATTACGTTGTGCTAACAGACATCTCCTATAGCATGCGGAAAAGTTAAATGACATGCTAATGTAAATATAATTGTACTGAATCCTGTCTGTACCAGAATTAGTTATATTTTGTCTCTTAGAGAGACTCACATAAAAAATAAGTTTAACTCAATAGCATTTTTAGGGCAATAACTTCAGCATGTTAATAATACTTTAAGTAACTAAGTTATACTAATAACTTACTGTAAATTAGTGTAATAATAATCACTATAAGAGTTTTATTATACCAGCCTAGAAATTGCTTTATTGCCTTCTGTTTCTGTATTTATTTATTGCTATAAAAAAATTCAGGTTCTGGATTCAAATTCTGTTCCCTTAATTTAACTAGTCAAGTTAGTTAACTCTTCTACATGTCATTTCTTTCATTTGTAAAATGGTGATAATAATATGATCTATCTTATATCACTCCAGTGAGAGTTAATAAACTTATAAAGAACTTCTTGGCTGGGCGTGGTGGCTCACGACTGTAATCCTAGCACTCTGGGAGGCCAAGCCTTGAGCCCAGAAGTTCAAGACCAGCCTGAGCAAAAGCAAGACCCTGTCTCTACTAAAAATAGAAAAATTAGCTGGGTGTTGTGGCATGTGCCTGCAGTCCTAGCTACTTGGGAGGCTGAAGCAGAAGAATCACTTGAGCCCAGGAGTTTGAGGCTGCAGTGAGCTGTGATGATGCCACTGTACTCTACCCAGGGTGACTGCCTCCAAAAAAGAAAAAAAAAAGACCTTCCTTAACATAGAATACTTTTATGGGCCCAGCAAGCTTCCGCTGCGCAACTCTGCTCATAGAATACTTTTAGCATATAGTAAGTGCCCAGTAGATATTAGTTATTTATTATTGTTGTTGTTAAATTATGTTAGTCAACGTTTGTGACAAGTTGGGCTTCATATCTGTTAAGCTGACTGGAAATCACTGACAGAGATTATATACTTTACAACCTTCATATTTCAGTTTAAATATGAGATCTTCTCTCCAAAGTAGGTCCTTCATTTAAATTTTAATTTCTATTATAAATGTTGACAGATATGACTCAAATAAACAAATGTTCTTTGGGAGTCTCCTCAGTAATGTTTAACAGTGTAAAGGGGTCTTGAAACCAAAATGTTTAAGATTTATATGATGCATTGATTAGAAAATATGTATTCTCTTGATTCAAAGTATATTATGGTCTATCAAACTTCTCAGTGATTTATTTTCCCCTTTTTTGTCTGGACTTAACTTCAGTGGTAATTAAGAATTGTGCACATTTAAATTTTTCCTATTGTAGTTATACTTACAATAAGGTTGCAAAGGCTAACTACAACTTTAGGATTTTCTTTTTATTTCTTTTTGCTATGAACTAGAATTGCATCACATGAGGGTTGCACTAGTTACCTTTTGCCTATGGGAAATTATAACTGACAACTAAATTTTTATGGTAATATGATTTCTAATAAATACAGCTTACTTATAAGATATTTAATATAATCTTCCCAAACAGTAAATCCACACTGTTAGACAAAAGTGAAAAATTAGGAAGCACTGCACTGAAATTATCTCTTCACTCCATCTCCCACTCCCACTAATGCCACTGCCTTAGGTTAGCCCCTCCTCTTCTCTCACTCCTTCTATTACAACAGTCATCCTATGTTCATTCTTTATTTTCACCAATCAAATCTCCACACTGAGACCAGAATGATATATCTGAAAATCAAATCTGGCCATGTCACTACCCTTGTTATTAAAAAGATTGTGTGGCTTTCTATCTATGTATAGCAAAGGTCATAAACTGATAGCCTATGGATCACATAAAGAATAAAGATTGAAGTCAGACATGGTGGCACATACCCATAGTGCCAATTACTTGGGAGGCAGGGAGACTGCTTGAGTCAAGGCTGCAATCAGCTATGTTGGCATCACTGCACCTTAGCCTGGATTAAATTAAATTTTTTAAAGATTGAGTTATTCTCCCCACACAGGTGTTTTTAAATTTGTTAAGTTAGTTTTGAAAATAAGAAGATTTCACATTTAAAAATATAGACACCTGGCTTCACTTTTAAAAATTAGAAAATTTGGCCAGGCACAGGACTTACGCCTACAATCCTAGCACTTTGGGAGGCCAAGGCAGGAGGATCACTTGAGGTCAGGAGTTTGACACCAGCCTGAGCAAGAGTGAGACTCTGTCTCTACATAAAATAGAAAAATTAGCTGGGAGTGGTGGCACACACCTATAGTCCCAGCTACCTGGGACGTTGAGGCAGGAAGATTGCTTAAGCCCAAGAGTTTAAGGTTGCAGTGAACTATGATGATGCCACTGCACTCTAGCCCAGGAGACAGAGCAAGACCCTGTCTCAGAAAACAAAATAAAACAAAAAAAATTAGAAAATCTGACAACACTGGGTCCAATTTCCATACAGCAAAACTCTGCTGGAGCAGAGGAAAGGATATCTAGGGACAATGGCATATGTGATTTGCAATTTACAGTTTACTAGTCCTTACCTAGATATCTTCTCCTCTGCTCCTTACCTGCCTGGCTCTTGATAAACAACTGAATTTGTGCTATCTTCCTTATCAAATGAAGCCCAAACTCCATAGAAAAATATACAAAACTTGATAATCTGGTTCAAGCTAACTTTCCATTGTCAACACCCATCTCTTATGCTCTCCCTCACTTATATGCATATCATTCCTCAAACACATCATGTTTTTTTATGCATTCTTTCACACTTCCAATCTGTATGTAGTTCCTTCTGCTTGGAATGTCCTCCCCACATTTGTTTTCCCACCTATCCAAGCATCTGAAGAACTCTACACCTCCTTTAAAGCTCAGCCATACCAGAAGGTGGGAAAACATATAATCTCATATAAAGGAGATAATGCATGTGAACATTTAGCACAGAGCTTGGCATACAATAAGTTCTCATTAATGTCTTTGCAACAACTCTTAAGAGGTGAGAATCATTACCCCATAAAAGAGACAAAAATAGGCCGGGCGCGGTGGCTCACGCCTGTAATCCTAGCACTCTGGGAGGCCGAGGCAGGCAGATTGCTCAAGGTCAGGAGTTCGAAACCAGCCTGAGTAAGAGCGAGACCCCGTCTCTACTATAAATAGAAAGCAATTAATTGGCCAACTAAAAATATATAGAAAAAATTAGCCAGGCATGGTGGCGCATGCCTGTAGTCCCAGCTACTCAGGAGGCTGAGGCAGAAGGATCGCTTGAGCCCAGGAGTTTGAGGTTGCTGTGAGCTAGGCTGACGCCACGGCACTCTAGCTCGGGCAAAAGAGTGAGACTCTGTCTCAAAAAAAAAGAGACAAGAATATTGTTGCTTAAAGAAGATTGTGAGTTAATCAAGATCAAGTAGCAGGTAAGTGACACAGTTGGAATATGAACCATAATCTCTCTAATTCTCTCACATTATTATCACCAGGCTGTATTGAATCTTCCTATTCCAATTCAAATGACATACAACTACAAGATTAAATTTCCTAATATATTTTATCACGTCACTTTGTTATTCAGGGACACCTCCAACAGTTCCCTGCTGTCAACCAATCCAAACCACTCTACCTTTGTATTCCTAATTGTCTTTCATAGTTCAGCCCACAATACAATCTTAATATATAGTCTCAACTAATTCAACTCTTATTAAATGAACAAATAAATGAATGAGAAAACTTATATTATACTGATAATCTGTATTAGACAGTAGGCTCTGAACACTTTTGTTAGACAGTTGACTCTGAACACATTTCCCATATCACCTATCTTAATGCACAGTATGTACTGGAAAAAAAACCACTTATTAAAACCTATAATACCAGCCTGAACAAGAGTGAGACCCTATCTCTACCAAAAATAGAAAAAATTGGTCGGGTGGTGGCACACAACTGCAGTCCCAGCTACTGGAGAGGTGGAGGCAGGAGGATTGCTTGAGCCCAGGAGTTTAAGGTTGCAATGAGCTATGATCATGCCATTGCACTCTATCCAGGGTGACAGAGCGAGACTCTGCAAAAAAAATTTTTTTAAACCCTTTAATATACACATATGCACTATCAGTAATGAAACACCATCTTGCTTTTTTAAAAATCTCCCCACAGGTAACACTACACCTCTAAGCTGGTGAAATACTAAAACTTGGCAACAGTGTGTATGTGTGCATGTGTATGTGTAAGTGATTTATATAATATAGTATGTATATTTCTCTGTACCTATAGAATGAGAAAGATATCTGAAATCTGGAAGGATGTCCGGATGACTTTTATCTTTCTTCTTTGAACTTTTAGATATTGTTGTAATTTATAAATGAGTATGTAATTTTTGAAAAACAATAAAGCTATTTAAGCCATTTTAACAAATGATTCTTTTGGACCAGGTGTGGTGGCTCACACCTGTAATCATAGCATTTTTGGAGGCCAAGGCAGGAGAATCACTTGAGGCTAGGAGTTCAAGACCAGCCTGGGCAACATAGCGAGACCCCTGTCTCTACAAAAAAATCTTTAAAAATAAAAAATTAGCCTGGCCTAGGGGCATGCACATGTAGTCCTAGCTACATGCTAGGCTGAGACAGGAGAATCACTTGAGCCTGGGAGTTCAAGGTTACAGTGAGCTGTGATTATTGGACACCAGCCTATGCAACAGAGGGAGACCCTGTCTTTAAAAAAAAAAAAAAGATTAAAGTCTCTGTTGCAACTGCATCAGTTCAATCTTGTTCCCCTCACTCCTTTATAAGTGTTTATCATAAAAGCACTCCCCAATAAACCTTCTACAAGCAAATTTCTGTCTCAGAGTCTATTTCCCAAGAGAACACAATCTAAAAAACCCAATTCCATGGGAAGATTCAATAAAGTAGCTATGACCTACTCTGTTCGGTAGCCTCATAGGACATTACTTTATTTCAGCTAGTGAAAATCATTAAAATTCAGCTGTCTATGACATAATGTCAAGCCATCATTATGTTGAAACAAAAAAGCAACTTACATAGCAGCATTTGGATAAGTAGCAGAACAGGATGAATATATCAGAGATGCCAAAACCGAAATATTTAACAAGTAATTTAACAAGTAAGCAAATAGAACATAGAACTGTGTTAATCTTTTTTAAAAAACTAAAGTAACTATTCCATTCATAATCTGAAAATGGGTAGAATAAAAAAAGTTAATGAATCACATTCACCAATATTATATACATCAAGGCTCAAAGGCAATAGAAGAATTGTAGAATTTTAATCAAATAAAGGGGATTCTTCTATATAAATTAGTGCTTCCTGAACATATTTGGGACATGGACCCCTTTGAGCATCAAATAAAAGTATTAACTGTCTTCCCTGAAAAAAATGTCCATTTCCATTTGTAAAATCTGAAAATAATTTCAAGAGTTCATGGATCTTTTAAAGCTATCTATAGAAGTGAGGTTAATAATCCCTGACCTAAATCAGATTTATAGTTAAGATGATATCTCTATAACCCACATTAATTTAAAAGGCAAAAGATGCCTATCAAAAATACAGCTAAATAAACCATATCATCTTTAACTTCTTTTTATTATATTATTATACATGAATACAAGAAATACATGTATAGGTTCTCACCATAAAACATTTCAAACAATACATATTAAATGAAATTCCTCTTGACCACCACCCATTCCCATTTCTCTTCATAGAGATTATCAGTTTGATGTAATTCCTTTCAGATTTTGAAAATGCTTTTTCAAAAATATATGTAGCTATTAAAATGTACAGAATTAGGCCGAGTATGGTGGCTCACACCTATAATCCTAGCACTCTGGGAGGCCGAGGAGGGAGGATTGCTTGAGCTCAGGAGTTCGAGACCAGCCTGAGCAAGAGCGAGACCCCGTCTCTACTATAAATAGAAAGAAATTAGCCAAACAACTAAAAATAGAAAAAATCAGCCGGGCATGGTGGCGCATGCCTGTAGTCCCAGCTACCCGGGAGGCTGAGGCAGGAGGATCACCTGAGCCCAGGAGTTTGAGGTTGCTGTAAGCTAGGCTGATGCCACGGCACTCTAGCCCAGGCAAGAGAGTGAGACTCTCTAAATAAATAAATAAATTAATTAATTAATTAAATGTACAGAATTATTTTGAATAAACTGTGTTAAGGACTAACATTTAAAAATAACAAAGGAGGGCTGGCGACCTGGCTCAAGCCTATAATCCTAGCACTTTGGGAAGCCGAGGCAGGAGGATAACTTGAGCCCAGGAGTTTGAGATTGTAATGAGGTATGATGAGGCCACTGTACTCCAGCCTGGGTGACAGAGTGAGACTCCGTCTCAAAATACATAAATAAATAACAACAAAGGATAGATACTGGTGATTTTCACTACTATCAGTAAATTGTGTTGCTGAAGTTATTGACTTTGTCACATTAACTCTTTCCTGAATCCAGTCTATTCAATTAATTCAATTTGACCCACAAGTTCCTAATCTGGTTTGGAACAAGCCAGGGTATAAATCAATCAATACAACAACATCCAACATCTACTAACTAAGCTCATTATATGTAAGTCACTGTGCTAAGTGCTATGGAGCAGTGGTTTGCAAGCATTTAAACCTGGGGAGCTTGTCAAAAATACAGATTCCTAAGCCCCACTCCAATCTTAGTTAACTAGAATTTCCAAGGGTAGAGTCTCTGAATCTGTATTTTACCAAAAGTCCCCAGGTGACTATGTCAGGCAGCCAGGACTGGAAATCACTACTATGAAAGTCATACAAATGAATAAGATAATGGTCTAAATTCATTTCAACAAAGATCTTCTAAAAATCGATTAAGAAACCTACTAGGTATTATGCTGAATATTACATAATAGGATACAATCCTTGCCCTGGAAGACCTTGTAGACTGGAAGGGAGAATAAGACTTGTAACAAATTATAACACAAGCTAAAGATGGAAAGTGCTTCTGTCTATCACTTCACTAAAATGTATGGTCCACGAAAGCAGGAACTTTGTTTTGTTCATCTCTGTATCTCCAGTGGCTAGACCAGAGTCTGGCACATAAGTATTCAAAAAACAATTGTTGAATAATGCATCCAACTAAAGTGAAAGGAAATTTTAATTTTAGCTAAGTAGATAAGGAATAGACTTTTAAGAACAGATGTATAGAATTTTAAGAGGAAAGGAAGGTGAAAAGAAAGAGAACAAATATTCACAGTATCCCTACAAAGTGCAAGAAATTCTAAGCTGCGCTCACATACATTATCTCACTTAACTGTCATGTCAACATTTTGATATAGTGTTATGTCCCCATTTTATGGATGAGGAAACTAAGGCACAGAGAGGTTAAGTAACTTGTCCAAGGCTACACACACATCTAGAAAGTGGCAGAACTTGCGATTTGATCCCAGGTCTCCAAACATAATGCTTAGGAATTCAGACCCCATTCTCTATGAAACAGAATGTCTTTAAAAGTTTTCCTTTTCTGTTTTGGAATATTTGCTTTTCTAACAACTGCTTTATTGCAATATAATTCATATGTAATAGAACTCGTCCTTTCAAAGTATACAATTCTGTGGTATTTAGTATATTCACAGATTTGTGCAACTTTTGCCACTAATTTTAGAGCATTTTCATCACCCCAAAAGGAAATCCCATACCCATGAAAAATCACTTCCCCTACTCCAAGCACCTGGAAACCACTAATCTACTTTCTGTCTCTAGGATTTACCTATTCATGTAATATGTGGCCTTTTTATTTAACTTTTTTTATTGTGGTAAAATACACATAAGATTTACCATTTTTATGTGTACAGTTCTGTGGCATTAAGTATTAATATATTCACATTGTTGTGCAACTATTACCACTACCTATCTCTAGAACTTTTTCATCATCCCATATTAAAACTCTGGACCCATTAAACAATAACTGTCCATTCCTCTCTCCCCTCAACCCCTGATAACCTCTATTCTACTTCTGTCTCTATGAATTTGCCTATTCTAGATACCTTGTATAAATGGAATCATACAATATTTTTCCTTTGTGTCTGGCTGATTTCACTTAACATAACATCTTCAAGGTTCATCCATATTGTAGCATGTATCAAGATTTCATTCCTTTTTAAGGCAAAATAAAGTTCCATTGAATATATATACCGCAGGGTCTCACTCTGTCACCTAGGTTGTAGTGCAGTGCTGTGATCATAGCTCACTGCAGCCTCCAAATTCTAGGCTCAAGTGATCCTCCTGCCTCAGTCTCCTGAGTAGCTGGGACTACAGGTGGGCATCACCACATTCAGCTAATTTTTTCTTATTTTTTGTAGAGATGAGGGTCTTGCTATGTTGCCCATGTTAGTCTCAAACTCCTGGCCTCAAGTGATCCTCCTCTACCTTAGCCTTCCAAAATGCTGTGATTACAGGCATGAGCCATCACTTTTTTTTTTAATCCATTCATCTGTCAATAGATACCGTGTTTCCCCGAAAATAAGACCTACCCATAAAATAAGCCCTAGC
>VBSM01000529.1:30768632-30779390 GCA_008086735.1 Cheirogaleus medius
CTTAAAAAAAAATAACACATCCCCTGAAAATAAGCCCTAGGGTGTCTTCCTGAGTAAAAATAAATATAAGACCCTGTCTTATTTTCGGGGAAACACGGTACTTGGGTTGCTTACATATTTGGCTATTGTGAATAATACTGCTGTAAACATGTATAAATATCTGTTCAAGTCATTGCTTTCAATTCTTTTGGTTATATACCCAGCAGAATTGCTGGATCGTATGGTAATTCTATGTTTAGTTTTTTGGGTTTTTTTTATAAATTTATTTTAAAAAATAACAATTGCAATGACATCAATGATCAATCACCTGTATTCCCCCTACGGGTGGGGGGAAAGAAACCTATATAGTTGAGTCCCAAAGGAAAATCAAAACATTATTAATATCAGGTACCCTATAGCCAGAAAATGCTCTGTTGGTCCAGTGGTATAGACACTGACATGTTCAATGTACCAGTGCAATTAAAATATATACATTTACAATATGTTTAATTTTTTGAGGAATTGCCATGCTGTTTTCCACAGCAGCCATACCATTTTATACTCCTAAAGGATTCCAAGTACTCCACATCCTTGAAAAATTTTGTCATTTTCTGATTTTTTTTTAATATCCATCCTAATGAGTATAAAGTGGTATCTCATTGTTATTGTGATTCTCATTTCCCTAATGATTAGTGATGCTGAGCACCTTTTCTTGTGCTTATTGGCCACTTGTATATCTTTGGAGAAATGTTTATTCAAGTCCTTTGCCATTTTTGAACACGGTTGTTTTTGTTGTTGAGTTGTAGAAGTTCTTTATATATTCTAGATATTAATCCCTTATCAGACATGTTGGTTTTGGGTGGCTAGCAGGATGTCAATTTAGAAATATCAGGCAGCTAAACATACATGCTGAACTTGAATTTCAGAGAAAGAACAGACTTAGGAGATACAGACTTAACCATCATGTTATTTGCACAGTAACATGTATAAAGTACTTTCACATATATTACCTTAGTTAGAATCTCACAAAAATCCTGACGTTTTTACAGATGAAAAACCTGAGGTAGATCTCCTGACTCCAAATCCCAACATTAAGACTGTTTGGAAGTACTTCAGGGTTTTAAAGGAAAGAAGAAGCTGGTCAATCTGATGAAATTCTGGGCTCCATCCCAATCCCCAGAAGAGCTCAGATTTTATCTCCTGCAAAAACTGAAATTCCAACTAAGATTTCATTTGAAAATGAGAGTACAGCTGCTTTAAACAAATTTTAAACCACTATATTGTACCGTGCTATCTTATGTTCATAAAATTGTAATTGAAGCTATAGAAATAAGTTAGATTGCTACATTAGAAGACTTGAGGCAAGAAGGTACATCCTACTTTTGTCGGGCAAGAAGGTACATCCTACTTTTGTCGGGTAAGAGAATGAAGAGGGAAGGTAGACAGAAAATAGAATGGTGAAGTAAAACAAAAACGTAGGAAGGAGCGTTTCTAAGAGGAAGGTGCAGTAGACTGCAGAAAATTCTATACAGAGGTCATGAAGAATGAAGACTGGAAAAAAGATACCATGTTTGGCAGGCATGAGGTCACTAGAGATCCTTAAGAGGTCAATTTTAATTTAGCAAGTGAAAGCACAAGTCATACTACAAAGTCTTCAGAGGTGGGGGAAGGTAGAGGGAGGGAAGGTAACAAATACAGCATACTCTCAACAACTTTGAGAAAGGCTATTATAATAACAGTGAATGTGCTAGAACTCATTCTAACTGCTTTACATGTTAACTAATTTAATTCTCAAAACAACCTATGAAGTAGGTACCATCGTTCTGTTCCTTTACAGTTGAGGAACACATGGTAAGGAGACAGAATTGCATGATAGTGTGTATGTACATATAAATATACATACATGGTAGATATATACATATATATATATATATATGATAGTAAAGAGTTCAACAATATAAAATTGAGTGAGAGAAAAGATTAGCATGACTAAGATTTTTTTCATGATAGGGAGCCATAATGTGTTTACATTGCTAATAACATCAATGTAAGCTGGTGATGCTGGCCAGTCTTGTCAGTTTACCAGGTATTGGTAGACTTAAAACAAAATAAGAACAGGCTGGTTTTTCCTGAAACTATCAAAGCTATAGGCTCCCATTCAATAAAACCACGAATGAATAGGGAGGAAAATGTAATTATCTCCAAGGCTTTCAAAAAGACACAATACATTTTCCTGGTGCTTACAGACCACGAGATAATGAATGGATTGACAAAAAGCTATTTTGCTGATTAGCTCCATCATATATTTGTACCTAAAAGAAGCAACAATTTTTTAAAAAGGAAAAAGAAAGGATTATTCAAAGATAACTAAGCTATTCTACAGCCACAAATCTGTAAAGTTTATGCCGCGAAAAAAGTATTAGTATCTAGTAACATTTTGTCATCTTCCTGCCTTCCAGTATTACTTTTTTAAATCAACTGTGTACTAAAGTATATAGGGCATATGAAATGTTAATGTAGTAATGTAATACAGAAGGAATTTCATGAAAAGTTAGTCTAACTTGTAAGCAGTAAATAGAGTTTTCAATCTTTATTGCAATATTAGACATAATTGTAGTATTTCTTATAAGTGGAATTAAATTAAAATAGAGCAATATGTCCAGTTGTCCCCATTTCCCCAGTTAATCACTTCCCCAGTTAATCACTTCTTTGCCCCCATAGAAACTACCTCTATTATTCCAAAACATTATGTCAGATGCCATTTAATACGTGTATCCTATACTAAACTGTATACTACTTAAATATATAAATTATGTTCTATTTTATACAGAACATTAAACAATTAATTTTTATAAATGAATACATGAGTGGACAAACATGAAGAAAATTATAGCTTGGCATTACATTAAATACACATGGCTATTGATGATAGTGAGAATGACAATTTTTTTTTTTTTTTTTTTTGAGACAGAGTCTCACTCTGTTGCCCTGGCTAGAGTACAGTGGTGTCATCACAGCTCACTGCCACTTCAAATTCCTGGGCTCAAGCAAACCTCCTGCCTCAGCCTCTGGAGTAGATGGTAGTACAGGCATGTGCTACCATGCTTGGCTAATTTTTGCATGTTTTGTAGAGACAGGGTCTTGCTCTTGCTTAGGCTGGTCTCAAACTCCTGACCTCAAGCGATCCTCCCACGTCGGCCTTCCAGAGTGCTAGGATTACAAGTGTGAGCCACCTCACCCAGGTGACAATGACAATTTATATACTTTGGAATAAGACCTTTCCAAAGAGAGAAACATTCTTTAAGGGATCAGAGAATAACTCTCCTTGAGATCCATCAATAAACCTAAAGATAGGTGAAACAATAGATAGAAAAGAAAGTTGACATGGTCCATAGCATTTGTGGAGTAAAAATTACATAATATTTTGATTGCCAACAATAAGTTTAGAAACATTGATAACACTAATAAAGGTGATCATTTTTCTACAGCAGCATTTCTCAGTCTTGGCTGCACATAAAACTACCTGGGACCTTTTTTAGAATTTTGAAATTGGGTCCTCATTCGCAATATGGGGTGAGTCCTGGTACTGTCATTTTTTAAAATCTACCCATGAGACTTAAATGTGAAACCAAGACCAGGGCCTATAATTCTTTTTAAAATCAAAATTTTGAGGTATAATTTACATGCAATAAAAGTTTCCAATTTAAGCATGTAAGTTGATATGTTTTGACAAACAAATGATCAAGTAATCATCACAATCATGAATATTTCCATCACCCAAAAAACTTTTCTCACACCTGTGAACCTGAAAAAAAACAATCCCTCAAGATGAATCTTAAGAGGCTAACTGGGCCTAAATTTAAAATAGAGCCAAACATCCATTTGCTTACTGGAGGTCACACACTCTCAGTTCCTGGAAAACCCACACGGCTACTTAACTCTAGGACTTTCATAGCTGATTGTTCTGTCCATGTGCCTGAACCAACCAATAGGCCATGGCCTGTATTAACCAACCAGAACTAAGCAAGTTTGAATCCTTTGTTTACATAAATGGATCTGATTGGGAACCTGGGTGAGACCATTCCCTACAAAAGCCAACCCCTCCCTCTGTTCTCTGACATGCACCTTCCTTTTATGCCAAAGGCTTCGTCTTCCCAGTTTACAAACTTTTCCCTGGAATAAACTCTCTTTCCTCTAAATTCCATTTCAGAGAACTTTTGTTCACACACCCCATTCTCCTCTCCCCTAACAACCAGTGATCTACTTTCTATCATTATAGCTTTGGGCTTTCTAGAATTTCATATACATGAAATTGTATTGGATGCAGTCTTTTGTGTATGGCTTCTTTTATTTATGATAATGCTTTTGAGATTGATCTATGTTGCTAGGCTAGCAATAGTTTGTTCTTTTTATTGCTGAATAGAATTCCATTTGTATGGATATACAATAATTAATTTATCCTACCACCCATTTGGTAGGCATTTGGGTTGTTTGGGGCTACTATAAATAAAGCTGCTATGAATATTCAAGCATATGTCTTTATATGAACATAGAAGTCTCTTCAAAAAGTTCATGGAAAATACTTATTATGAAAAGATTATGCATGTATTTCAAATCTTGTGCACCAAAGTAAATTCATATTTACTTGCTATAACATGTCTGAACAGGATTCAGTTTGAGATACTAAGAAGAATCAGACAAGAGTTTGAAAAAAGCCCCTATCAGAGAAACACGAATTCCGCTAAAACTGAAGGAAGACAAACATCAAATTTACAGTAAAGTGTGGGTAGAAGAATAGTGAAATCATTGATGCTTTGCGAAAAGTTTCTGGGGCCAATGCCTCAAAGATATCAGCAATTTATAGCCAGGTGAGGAGGTGCACAGCTGTAGTCCCAGCTACTCAGGAGGCCGAGGCAGGAGAATCACTTGAGCCCAGGAGTTTGAGACCAGCCTGGGCAACATAGCGAGATCTCGTCTCTGAAAAAAAAAAAAGAAAGAAAGAAAGAAAGGGAAACCACCAGTTTACAAATCATTTTAAGAAGGGATGAGACAATGTTGAAGGTGAAGCCTGCAACAACAGACCATTCACATCAATTTGTGAGGGAAAAAAACCATTTTGTTCCTGCCCTAACTGAAGAGGACTAACAATTAACAGCAGAAACAATAACCAACATTGTAGACATTTTAATTCATTGAACTTACACAATTCTGACTGAAAAATTTAAGTTGGGCAAACTTTCCACTCAATGAGTGCCAAAATGATTGCACCCAGATCAGGGCACAGATAAGGGCAGGGCTTTCAGTGGAAATTTTAAACAAATGTGATCAAGATCCTGAAGCATGTTTTTGAAAAATTATATTGAAAAATTATGAAAACATAGATACCACTACAAGCCTGGAGACAAAGCACAATAAAGCAATGGCTATCAAAATGTAGAAGTGGTCCAGTCAAAAGATCACAGCAATAGTTTTTTGGGATGCTCAAGGTATTCTGTTTACTGATTTTCTAGAGGGCCAAAGAACAATAATATGTGCTTATTATGAGAGTGTTTTGAGACAGTTAGCCAAAGGTTTAGCAGAAAAATACCCATGAAATCTTCAACAGAGAGTCCTTCTTCACCACAACAATGCTCCTACTCATTCCTCTCATCAAACAAGTGCCATTTTGTGAGAGTTTTGATGGGAAATCATTAGACATTCACTTTAAAGTCCTGATTTGGGTCCTTCTGACTTCTTTTTGTTTCCTACTCTTAAAAATCTTTAAAGGTCATCCACTTTTTAATTAACAGTTAATAATGTAAAAAAGACTGTATTGACACCATTAAATTCCCAGGACCCACAGTTCTTTAGGAATGGACTAAATGGCAGAAGACAAGACATTTACAAGTGTCTTGAGAAAAAAAAAGTGTCTTGAACTTGATGAAGCTCATGTTGAGAAATAAAGTTTATATATTTTATTTTTATCTTTTTATTCCACCTTTTCACAAACTTTTTGAAGTCCTTTTATAGGTTTTCATTTCTCTTAGGTAAATATCTAGGAGTAGGATTGCTGAATTTTATGGTTAAGTGTATGACTAGCTGTATAAGGAACTATTTTCCAAAGCAGCTGTACCATTTTACATTCCCATCAGCAATGTATGAGAGTTCCAGTTGCTCCATATCCTTGCCAGCACTTAGTATTGTTGTTCTTTTTGGTTTTGGCCATTCTAGTGTGTTTGTAGTATAGGTATCTCCTTGGGTTTTAATTTGTAGTTATTTCTCTAAGGATTAAATTATAATAAGTATACAAACAACTGTTATTAAGGCAAGAAAACCACTAGGGAGAAGAGAACTTCACCCTTAGCTTCAATAGTCTATTTTTTAAGAATATAACAATGTTATACTGCCCTAAATACCACATTCATCGCTCCATGATAAAGAGAAACAAGCAAATGACCAAAAAACCTGTATACATAGAACTTTTCAAAAACAGGTTTCAGAGACTCTTAGAGTTATAAACCCACTCAGTTTATAATCTCCTGCCTACATAAGGATGGCAACAGAATGTAATCCTTAGAAGTTTAGGCTTTAGTGTCCAACCTGGGTTTGTACTCTAAAAAAATACAAAGTATTATAGAAAGACTTCCACCAAGAACAGATGTACAATTATTTACTGAGCCTTACACATATGTAACTAAATGTTAATTCAATGAATGAATCAAGAACTAGTTTGGCCAGGCATGGTGGCTCACTCCTCTAATCTTAGCACTCTGGGAGGCTGAGGCAGGAGGATTGCTTGAGGTTAGGAGTTCGAGACCAGCCTAGACTAAGAGTGAGATCCCATCTCTACTAAAAATAGAAAATAGGCCGGGCGCGGTGGCTCACGCCTGTAATCCTAGCACTCTGGGAGGCCGAGGTGGGCGGATCGTTTGAGCTCAGGAGTTCGAAACCAGCCTGAGCAAGAGCGAGACCCCATCTCTACTAAAAAATAGAAAGAAATTAATTGGCCAACTAAAATATAGAAAAAATTAGCCGGGCATGGTGGCGCATGCCTGTAGTCCCAGCTACTTGGGAGGCTGAGGCAGAAGGATTGCCTGAGCCCAGGAGTTTGAGGTTGCTGTGAGCGAGGCTGATGCCACGGCACTCTAGCCGGGGCAACAGAGTGAGACTCTGTCTCAAAAAAAAACAGAAAATGTTAGCCGGGCATGGTGGCATGTGCCTGTAGTCCCAGTTTCTTGGGAGGCTGAGGCAGGAGAATCACTTGAGCCATAGTATTCTAGCCCACACAACAGAGCGAGACTGTCTCAAAAAAAAAAGAAAAAAAGAACTAGTTAATTATAAGCTTCAAGGGTATTTTTTATCTATGTAATCTTTTAAAAATCAGAAACATCCAGAAATTAAGCCACAAAATGCTAGTAGTATCTTCTAGGCTCCAGTCACATATAAATCAATTAAAAGATATGTCGGACTACACAAATATAAAAAAGTTATATGACAATTTACTCATTCTTTCAATAAACATTTACTGAGCACCGACCTAGGGCAAATCATATTACATATTCTAACAGGGAGAACAGTTATACTGAAAACCAAAACTTAATCAGTTGACTATAGATGCTTATGGAAAGTATCACAATAATTTAGCATATGATCATAAAACATTAAAGCTAATATTAAAATGAGTATTGATTTCTTTAGTCTACCAGCTTAATGATAGGCTAAAAGTGTCCAGGAAGCATGCTGCCTACTTTAGGAAAGAAATGAGCCTATAAATAAACTACAAGGTAGAGAATTCAAAAGTAATCTGGAATAAATTATTATCTTTTTCAAACATCAAACACTAATTCTAAACTATATGAATTTAGGGTTTGAAAACAGAGGTTAAGCAATGTATGTAACCCTAACAATATTTGTACCCCCATTATATGATGAAATAAAAGGAAAAAAAAAAAGAAAACAGAGGTTAAGACACTGTTCATATGCCTTCAGTGTTATCCATTTCACAAGACAACTTATAAATAGTATGTGTGAAAAAGAATCTCATAGTAATCTGTTCATTCATACATGTATACCCTGAGTACTGTATTGCACAGTCATCATTTTTTATCAAGAATGATGACAAGTTTAACCTTTAAATAACCACTTGTTTGTCAAAATAGTTCTACACATATCAAAAATACTAAATAATCAGAGCTGGGACAGTGGCTCATGTCTGTAATCCCAGGAACCTGGGAGGCTGAGGCAAGAGGATTGCTTGAGCATAGGAGTTCAAGAGCAGTCTGGGCAACATAATGAGACCCAATCTCTAACAAAAAATAAGAAAAATTAGTGGGGAATTGTGGCATTCTCCTAGAGTCCCAGCTCTTCAGGAGGCTGAGGCAGAAGGATTGCTTGAGCCCTGGAGTTTGAGGCTGCAGTGAGCTATAATCACACCACTGCATTCCAACCTGGGCGACAGAGCAAGACACCGTTTCTAAAAAAAAAAAAAGAATATTAAATAATCAATCATACAAATTGAATCAAGCAAATTGAAATAATGCTTACCTAAGCTTACCTAATAAAATGAATATGATGATATCCAATTTAAGTCATATTCAATGTAATAAAGTTTAAAATTCACATGAAACTCTGTTAAGCAACAAGAAACAAATATGACAAGCTGTTAAATTGTTAAATGGGTTAAATTGTGTCACCCCAAAAAAAGATATGTTGAAATCCTAACCCCAATAACTCAAAATGTAACCCCAGTCCCTCATAATGTGACCTCAGAAAGAGGGTCACTGCAGATGTAATTAGTTAAAATGAGGTCATACTAGAGTAGAGTGAGACCCTAACCCGACATGACTGGTGTCCTTATAAGAAGGTGGCCATGTGAAGACAGAGACATACAAGGAGAACACCACATGACCATGAAGGCAGAGACTGGAAGTTTCACATCTATAAGCAAATGCCAAAGATAGCCAGCAAATCACCAGAAGCTAATAAGAGGCAACAAGGGATAACCTATAGGCTTCAGATGGAGCATGGCCCTGCCAACACCTTGATTCCAGACTTCTAGCCTCCGTAACTGTGAGACAATAAATTTCTATTGTTTTAAGCCAACCCAGTTTGTGGTAGTTTGTTACAGTATCCATAGGAAACTAATACAGCATTTTATAGTATTAATAATACATATATTTCTCTTATACATTAATTTGCTGACTTAATATTAATTCATTAATTTTCAAAAATGTATTTTCTAAAGTATCATACAATAAATGACTATTTTTGGTGTATAGTTTTACACATTTTAACACATATATACATTCATATAATCCTCACCATAATAGGAAACTGACAGTCAATGCCCTGATTATTGCTGAAACAAGAAAAATAAAATTATTTCACACAGGCATAAATAAATTTCTAGCCTTTTCACTTTAAAATTTAGAAGTTGTACTCATGCTTCAATAATATTATATTTTAAAAATTCCTGAAATAGAGATAATCTCTAAAATAAAATCCACCATGTTTAGTTTATCTATTATCTTTGAAATCTAAAACTCTACCTTAAGAAAGTCACCTTTTATAAGAATTCGTTAAAGCTTTCATTTGAAAAAACTGATAAATCACCATTCTTCGCACAAAACAGATGGTTAACATAGAAGATACACTTATGTAATAACCACTCCTCCTACTTAACGCTATCAGTTTATTATATGCACAAGTCTGGAGTTTTCCCCAAATCTACCAAAACCACACTCATACTAAAAATTATTCAGGCTTATTTCTCTCTTTCTCTCTCTCCCTCTCCCTTCTCTCTCTCTCTCTTTCTCCCCCTCCCTCCTTCCCTCCAGTTTTACAACACTGAGAAGTCCATTCTCAACATTCATTCATCTAACAAGCATTTATGGAACATTAAGATATATGCAAGTCTGATCTGTTGGGGTGGAGGGCAAAGGAGGGAATTCATTGCTCAAAAAGAAGGCAATGTGACTTAAAACTTGGTAAATTTCTACACTAAAAATGTTACTACTTATCCTTTAAAGGAATGCAATTGCCTTCTGTGACAGAATATATTAAATATAAATTAAGTCATTTTTCTCCACATGAAGTTTTATTATGCTTTTATCTATTCTATTACAACTTACACGTGATGGTATAAAGTTTTTTAGGTGTAGATATCTTTTGTTCCCCCAAACAATATAGATTAAAACAAATTGCATATAAAAACCAACAACTATAATACTTATTACTGATGCATTTCACAAAAGTTGTATTACAGAAAAATTTCACAGACATGTTTATTGATGATATACAAGTGCACATAATTATAATCTTACTACTTGATGTTTAAGTTGTGGACACTTCCTGAAATGGGCCTATTTTATTACTATTACTGACTTTGTAACTGTACCTCTTTCACATAAGGTAATACTTAGCATTGTGGCTCTAGTCTTGAAGACTATCCAAGGGCAAATTATGTGCTTATTAGAAAAACTATAGACTAAAAATATGGGCTTTTGTTGAAGTCACCTGTTAGAATCTACTAAAAATTTCTGGATGAATATTTATATAACTAAGATATACTAGGTACAGAAGGCCCCCTGCATGCCTTTACCCAATTTTTAAAAATCAAAATATTCAAATAAATATAGTATTTTTGTGTTTAAGAGAGAAAAACTGTTAATGCTTCCTTTCCTTCAATCAATTCAGATTTCCCTGAGAAGGCGCAAACCTTTAAGTTCTACCAAACACAAAGAAATTAATTTAGAAGATGGCGGACGAGAAACACCGCCAGTTAGAGCGTCTCTGCAGAAA
>VBSM01000529.1:30779490-30806900 GCA_008086735.1 Cheirogaleus medius
AAAAAAAAAAAAAAAAAAAAAGAAATTAATTTAAATATGGTAGATAGCAAAAGGGTCAAAATCTTTTAACACTACTTACAAATTATAGTTGTTCTATTCTTACAGTATCTGGCGGATTCCTAAATTAAGTATTTTCCCAAGGTTTATTACTAATATTTCCATGGGCTTGCAAAACAGGTTTAAATGCAGATGCTTAAAACATCTGAATATTATTTACCTTCATAATAATGAGATGTCAAACGGTAAGTCTATGGACACAGCTTCAGACTTACAGATATCCATGAAAAGAATAATTTGCAATTTTCCCCTTTTAAAAAGAATAATACTTCTGATTCAGTATTGTTATATAAAAGAAATGTTCTTTTGAGCATAAAAAATCTATAGTTCTCTCATTTGTTACATCAAGCTGGGAAAGTTTTATTTCTGATTCAAAATCTCATGTTTTCTACAGAGATTCTGATTTTTCACCAGAGTCTATGACTTCCCATTACCAGATTCCATGTGGAAAGTAATCACAAATTACAGAATTTACTCTACTTACTCCTTGTACAAATTTTTGTTTGTTTTCAATTTATTTTCCTTAAAAACTTTTTTGTGTTGTGTTTTTTCCATTTAAATTCCCTTATGTAGAACTTGGCATCCAATGGGTAAGAAAGAAAAAAAAAAAAAGATAGTATAAATTTAAAAAATTTTTTTAAAATTCCCTTATGAATCTTTTCTTTAAAAGGATGTTATTACAGAATTACCCCAACTTTCCTTCCTTCCTAAAGCACTGGCCTTCAGTAACCTCCCAATTCTGAGGTTCTATGGCTTGGAAACAGTAAGAAAATAGGTAGAATTCTTAATTAGCACAATTTAGAAATTAAATTGAGTTTGAAGTGAGTTTATAAATTTAAGAACACGATTACTATCTTGCTACATACAAATCAATTTCTCACTCATCTCTTGGCAATACTTTTATAAAACCTATCATCTAGATTAAGTCATACACTCATAATTTTAAATTCAAGAGATTAGGAATTACTCTCTAGTTTTAAATGTTACAAGGCGATTTGTGGCAAAATACAAAACTCAAAAAGATACAGAGGACTGTCCTTCTCTTCCATACTTATTAACAAAAATTAAGATCAGAAAAATAAAGATTACACAGCTCGTAGTTCTTAAATAGCATTATCTAAAAGTGATTCATTCACCTATATTCATCTTGAAGATCCAAAGTGAATCAGAAAATATGTTTATATGTGTCTTTTTTTTAAGGTCCCTGAAACTATCACATTAGAACTCATCACCTATAAGCACACCAACTATCATATTGTAAAGGAGAAATACCTAATTCAAACACAATCTAGATTACCCAAAAAATCTGATTTCATCTGGAACTTGACATTTTAGTCACTTTAAAAATAGATAACTGACATGAACAGAAGCTTTTCAAAAGAAGATAGACAAATGGTCAATAAACATATGAAAAAAATGTTCAACATCACTAATCATCAGGAAAATGCAAACCAAAACCACAATGAGATGTCACTTTACCCCTGTTAGAATGGCTTTTATTAAAAAGTTCAGGCCAGGCGCGGTGGCTCACGCCTGTAATCCTAGCACTCTGGGAGGCCGAGGCGGGCGGATCGTTGGAGCTCAGGAGTTCGAGACCAGCCTGAGCAAGAATGAGACCCGGTCTCTACTAAAAATAGAAATAAATTAATTGGCCAACTAAAAATATATAGAAAAAATTAGCCGGGCATGGTGGCGCATGCCTGCAGCCCCAGATACTCGGGAGGCTGAGGCAGGAGGACCGCCTGAACCCAGGAGTTTGAGGTTGCTGTGAGCTACGCTGACGCCACGGCACTCTCGCCCGGGCAGAGTGAGACTCTGTCTCTAAATAAATAAATAAATCAAATAAAAAGTTCAAAAACAATAGATGCTGGTGTGGATGCAGAGAGAAAGGAATGCTTATGCGCTGTTGGTAGGACTGCAAATTGATACAACCTCTATGGAAAACAGCATGGAGATTTCTCAAAGAACTAAAAGTAGACCTACCATTCGATCCAGGAATCCCACGTTCAAAGGAAAAGAAGTCATTTTATCAAAAAGATACCCACACTCAAATGTTTATTGCAGCATTATTCTCAATTGCAAAGATGTGGAATCAGCCCAGGTACTCATCAATTCATGAGTGAATTAACAAAATGTGGTATATGTATACCATGGAGTACTACTCAGCCATAAAAATGGATGAATTAATGCCTTTTGCAACAATTTGGATGGTACTTCAATTTCAATTTGGATAGGTACTTCACTTTTCCTAAGTGAAGTATGTAAAGAATGGAAAAACGAACACCTTATGTACTCACTATGAAATTGGAACTAACTGATGAGCACACATGTGCACAGAGGGAAATAAAACTCAGTGGAAATCAAGGGGGGGAGGGGAGGAGGGAAAATCTACCTAACAGGTACAGTGAACACTATTTGGGTGATGGGGACTCTTATAGCCATGACTCAAGCATTACAAAAGCAATCCATGTTACCAAAAACATTTGCACCCTGTTAATATTTTTAAATGTAAAAAATTATAAAAGAAAATAGATACCTTTATAAAACTCTTCCTCTCTGTCATTTGCCCCCTCAAGTTTGAAAATTCTTTCAAATCTATCTCTTACTATAAGATGAATAAAGGGCTAATAACCAGAATCTACAAAGAACTCAAGCAAATCAGCAAGAAGAAAATCAAACAACCCCATTAAAAAGTGGGCAAAAGACATGAACAGAAGCTTTTCAAAAGAAGATAGACTAATGGTCAATAAACATATGAAAAAATGCTCAATGCCTCTAATTATCAGGGAAATGCAAATCCAAACCACAATGGGATATCACTTAACTCTAGTGAAATTGGCTTTTATCAAAAAGTCTCCAAACAACAGATGCTGACATGGATGTGGAGAGAAAGGAACACTTACACACTCTTGGTGGGACTGCAAACTAGTACAACCTCTATGGAAAACAGTATGGAGATTCCTCAAAGAACTAAAAGTAGACCTACCGTTTGATCTAGCAATCCCACCACTAGGTATTTACCCAAAGGAAAAAAAGACATTTTATCAAAAAGACACCTGCACCTGAATGTTTATAGCAGCACAACTCACAATCGCAAAGATGTAGAATCAACCCAAGTGCCCATTAATTCATGAGTGGATTAATAAAATGCAGTATATATATATATCATGGAATAGTACTTAGCCATAAAAAATGAATTAATAATACCTTTTGTAACAACCTGGTTGGAACTGGAAACTATTCTCCTAAGTGAAGTATTACAAGAATGGAAAAACAAACACCACATTTAATATTCACTATTAAATTGGAACTAATCAATTAGCACTCATGTGCACATATGGAAGTAAAACTCAACGGAAATCAAGCAGATTGGGGATGGGAGGAGATGGGTAAAATCACACCTAACAGGTACAATACACCTTATCTGGGTGATGGGCACACTTACAACTATGACTTAGACTGTACAAAAGCAATTCATCTAACCAAAATATTTGTACCCCTGTAATACTCTGAAATAAAAAAATCTCAAAAGTTAACTAAACTCATAGAAAGACTAAAGTCTTTAAAGACTAAATTAAAGACTAAATAAATACCTATACTCATTTTCATGTTCTCAATATTTCAGTATTAAAGCTGTACACCTTAATTACCTGTTTATTTAAGTAATTCTTTCAAAAATATACACAAATACACAAAGGACTATTTGAAACCTCTTTCAAATAAACAAAACTGTCTCAATCCACTGCCATCATATTCTGGCATGGGATAAATTTACATTTCACATTTGCAAAACAAATTGTGGTACGCTGTTGTTTAAGAAACAGAAGAGTCAATAATTTTCAATAACCAGAAGCAGATTACTTTATATAAAAACACCATGAAGTACTACTCTTCAAAGCAAAAGATTTTCAAATATGTTAGTTTTACCTGGGGAGAAGAGAGCTAGATGTTTACAGTTTGTGTGTCCGTGTCTGCCTGTGCTTATTTAATCCTAAAACAACCTCCCTCCAACTCCTTTCAAAAATCAATGTTTTCTTCTATAAATATGAGCATATACTGTACAATAAAATGCATAAATATAATGTGTACGTTCAGAATGCTGTAATAATCCAAACAGACAAAAATTAGTGTTTCAATTTTCCACGAAGCAAGTCAATGTTAAACAATGTCATTCTTTTTCTCTTTCTTCCTAACCATTTCACAAATAGGAAGCACTGTATTTATATATTTAACATGAATAACAAACTGACTAGAAGCTCGGGAGGAGTAAAAGAAAAATACATCATTTTTCATTTTCTCACAAACAAAAAGATAAAACAAAAGCAAATACGATGACTTGTTAAATGAGAAGCATTTGAAAAATCCAACGTGACCAGCTTTTGATTTACCCCAGTCTGACAAGGAAGAGAGACCCCACCCCCATTCCAGATTGTGTGGCTTTTTTTTTCCCCCTTGGGTGGGGGCGTGGAGAAGAGAAGCTGTCACATTTCCATCTTCGGTTATTGTTAGTCTGCAGCCTAGATTCCCAAGCATCACTGGACCAGGGGGGAAAATACTAAAGCAGACAATTAAAATTGTCTGAAACGTGCAGTATTTTGTTGGGGTTTTTCCCCCCAATGTTAATTACACCCAGATTCAATCTGCTAGGACTAAAGATTGCCCGTGACAGGCTGTCCCTCAAACACTCCAATACCGCTTGCTCCAGATTCACTAACAATTCTTACCTCCCTAAACTTAAATTAGAAAAATGCATTTTCGAAATTATTACATCCACAAAAGGCATATCTCCCCATTCTCTTTGCCTTTGGTGTGATGAGTAGAGTGAAGAGTGAAAAAGACCTATTCGCTCTTCTAACAAAAAGGAATGGGAGTAGAGGGCCAGTGGATAAAAGAGCAGTAGTGGATCTGAATGAAACGTTGAGAAAAGTTTATCTGACTTGTTTGTCCTTCAGCAGGGGTACAGGAGTTGGGCAGAAGGCCAGGGTCTCGGCCCAGGGCTGGGGCAGAGAGAGGCACCTGCGAAGAGAAGGCCGGAGACCAGAGAGGAGCCGGGCGAGCACCTACCGACTTGCAGCACGTTCTCCACGGAGCCGCTGTCCAGCAGACGGATGCCCCGGCGGAACGGGAGTCCCTCGCCACCGCAGCCAACCGTGCCAGCCCCTGCGCCCAGCCCAGGGGACGCTCCTGCCGCCGCGGCCCCGGGGGCGGAGCCGGCCGGAGCGGCGGCCCCCGGGGGTGGCGGCGGCCCCTCCTCGGCCGGCGAAGCCCCCGCGGCGCCTCCAGCCGCGCCGGCGCCGGGGCCGCCCCGGTACTGGAAACTGGAGTACATGCAGATCTCCCGCTCATTCCGCGGGAAGGACCAGTAGACGATGCGACGCTGCACAGGCTCGGGGATCCGCTCGAAGCGCTCCTCCACCCGCTCGTACGCCCACTTTTCCGCCACCGTCTTGGCGGCGCAGTCCAGCAAAGACTCCGGCTGCAGGTGGGGGCGGGCCCCAAGGGCCAGGCTGCCGACGCCCCCAACTCCTCCACTGGCTGCCCCGGGCGAACCGCGAGGGTGGTGAGCCTGCGGGCTGGGCCACGAACACAGCCGCTTAGCTGGAGAGACCGGCGGTGGCGACAGCAGCTCCTCTTGCTCACCTCCTTCCGCCATTGCTGGGGACTGACTGACTGACTGAGGCGGCGGCGGCTTTGGCTGAGGCTGAGACCCCGGCCACGGCCACGCGCCCCGCGCAAGCGCCCAGCGGCGGAGCCCAGGGGGGTGTTAGGGGCGGGGCGAGCGAACCCGCGAGCCCGCCGGCCCGAGTGGGGAATCTGGGCCGGTCGGTCCCGTGCGCGCGCCGCGAGAGCCGACTGAGGCGGCCTGAGGACTAGCGGGAGGCGGCGCGCGCTGTCCGGGCCGCTGCGGGCGCGAGGAGGGACGGGAGCGAGCTCGGGCCCACAGCGCGCCCCAGGCGCAGACAGCCTGGAACGCGCGCCGAGCGCTCGCAATGGGCTGACGGCCGCCTAGGAGCTAGGGAGCGCCCCGCACCCGTGTCCGCTCGCGCGCCTCCAGACCACCTGCCGCCGGCCAGAAAGGAATGGACTGTGTGGCCATGTGAAATGGTGGGGTCATAAACCATCCGAGGAGCCGCCTTCGTGAAGTTATAGGCTTGCAGGGCACGAGAAGAGAAAAACTCAAAACCAGGCTCCAGAAGTACATTGACGTGACGGGAGACTGGCACAGCCGAGCGGAGGATCGAGCGTAAAGATGCTGGGAAGGAAGACACTAGAAAAAAAATCAGTAAGTTCGAGCGATGAAAGCTCCCCTCTTGCCACAACAATATATTAACGGGATAAAGTCTGTGGGCCCCAGCCCCCTCTCCCAACAAGGCAAAGTCGCACCAGCCCCTGATGGGACAATGGGGCGCCAAATCTCACCGCCAGGTGGGGTTTTTTGAAAGGTTTAGCACCTTGCATCTTAGCATACTAAACACTTTTTGTGTGGTTTTTGGTAGAATTCTCTGATCCCCTACCTCCAGTCTAAATGAGGTCTTTCATGTTTTCCTCACTTGGCTCAGTCTTCTACACCTTTATACAGTATTGCTTATAAAAGTTATACACATATTTTTATGTATTAGTATTTGTCTAATGTCTGACTGTCGAACTGACTGTAAACTCGGTGAGAGTGAGAATCATGTCTATTTTCCTCACTATAATTTATCCTCTCCCTGGCACATAGTGGGTGCTCAAACACAGAGGTGTGACTTGCCTCTTGCTCAGTCAAGAAAGCTCAGATTATTTCAGAATTTGCTGATAACCTCTATAATTTAAAAGTTTCCAGGAACTATATTGAAAGAGTTCCTGTAGTTGAGTTTGCCCTTCAAAATGAACGAGTTCTGGAGTGTAGGGTAAAGACAGAAGAAGAAAAGAGTAATTTGAGACACACTGGGATTTTGCTGTAGTTCGGTTTTGCTGTAATCTCAGAATTAAAGAGCACAGGTTATAGAGTCAGAATTGGGTGTGAATCACACTTGCTGTGTGTAATGCTAATCTTGACTTAATCAGTTAAATCATTTGTAAAAGGTAGTTAATAATATTGCTTCTACGTATAACTGTTACAAGAATTAGAAATAATCCAAACAGTGCTTATTCAGTGTAGTAGGTACTCAGTAAATATCTGTTTATATCTGTAAATGGATTACTGTGAATTATCATAGTCCCTACTCCCCCTTGAATCTGGTATCACATTTATAGGCTTTCATGACACAGTCTTTTCCTTCCTACAACTTATCAGGGTTTATTTTGGGAATGATTATTTCTTAAATGCCTGTCTCCCTGACTAGACAATGAGCTATGTAAGGCCAGGAGACCATTTCCATGTAAGGGCCTATACCTAACACTTGCCATAATGCCCACATATGGAAGATGTTTGAAAAATATTTGCATTTTGAGTCAATGAATATGTCACTCTGAGTTAATCAGTTGTTAATAAAGATTGGGACATAAGAAGAAAAGTTACTTAAACATATCAAGTTAAGCTTGATTCTTATAAGTTTAACTTAACTAGGTATTGTTTCTTTTTTTTTTGTTTTTTGAGACAGAGCCTCACTTTGTTGCCTGGGCTAGAGTGCCATGGCGTCAGCCTGGCTCATAGCAACCTCAAACTGCTGGACTCAAGCAATCCTCCTGCCTCAGCCTCCGGAGTAGCTGGGACTACAGGCATGTGCCACCATGCCCGGCTAATTTTTTCAATATATTTTCTTAGTTGTCCAGCTAATTTTTTTCTATTTTTTTAGTAGAGACGGGGTCTTGCTCTTGCTCAGGCTGGTCTCCAACTCCTGAGCTCCAACGATCCTCACGCCTTGGCCTCCCAAAGTGCTAGGATTATAGGTGTGAGCCACCGCACCCGGGCGGTATTTTTTCTTTATTTTGAGGACATTAAACAATACAGAATAGCACAAAGAATAGGGTATACCCATATTCTTACCACTCATAATTAATCATTATTTAATATATCTAAAGTCTACTTTAACCACCTCCACACAGCATCCCCAGGAGCAACTATAACCTGATTTGGAGTCTATTTTAAATTGTGTGTATGTGTGTAAGTATGTAACACTATTTTGTGTATATTTCATTTAACTAAATGGTATCACACTGCCTGCAATTATACCGGTTCCTTGCTGTTTCTATGGGTACACAAAGATCTTGCTCATTCCTTTTAAGTGCCACAGTATAGTCCATCTTAAGAACATATCACAGTTTATTTCAAAGCCTGATTCCACTACTTGTTAGCCATATATATATATATATATATACACACACACACATTATATATAAATACACACACACACACACCTTAGAGAAGTGTTGTAAGCCGTCTATATTTCAGCTTTCTGGTTTGTAAAATGGGGATATAAGAGTACATACCTAATAAGATTGTTTTGTAATTAATATATGTGAATTGCATAGACTGTACTTAGCACATGGTAGATAATAAATGTTAGCTATTATTTATGTATTTATTTATTTCACTAATGATGGACATTTAAGTTTGTTTGTTTTTTCTTTCCTTATTACAAACAGTACTTCAATAAACATTGAATGCTACAATGAACACATTTGTCTGGGTCTCCTTATGCATATATTCTAGAATTACTCCTGGATATACAGCTAGAATGGAATTGCTGATTATAGGATATTAACACTTTCTGTTTTACTAAATGCTGCCAATTTGTGTTCCAATGTAGCTGTACCAATGTATTAGTTGTCTAGTGCTAAGTAACAAATTACTCCAAAACTTAGAGGTTTCAAACAATAGTAATTTATTATTGCTCATGGTTTCTATGAGTTGGGAATTTGGGAACAGCTTGGCTGCATGGTTCTGGGGTTCTACCTCAGGATCTCTCATGAAGTTGGCAATAGATGTTGGCTGAGGCTACAATCAAAGTCTTGACTGGGACTGGAGGATCTTCCAAGTGGCTCACTCACCTGTCTGGTACATTGGTGCTGGCTTTTGGCAGAAAGCCTCAGTTCCTTTCCATGTGGGCCTCTCCAATGGGATGCTTGAATGTCCTCACAACATGGCTGGTTTCCCAAAAAAAGAATCAAGAGAGTAAGGTAGAAGCTGCCATGCCTTTTATCACCTAGCCTCTGAAGTCACACACCATCATTTGTACTATATTCTATCCTATCAGGCCAGCCCTGATAAAATTCACTGTTGGAGAAGATTATACAGAAGCATAAACACCAAGAGGAGGCAAAGATTATTGGAAGCATGTTGGATATTGTCTACCATGATCAACTCCCACCAGCACTGAATAAAAGTACTAGTTTCCCTATATCCTCACTAATGTGCAATGTTATCGGAACTAATAATTTTTGACAGACTAAAAACAAGAAATGTTTTCTCTTTATTTTTCTTTGGTTACTGGTAAGGTTGAGCATCATTTTATACATTTTTTGGCTATCATATGTCCTCTTCTGTTAATTTTTTTTCTACTGGATTGTATAACGTTTTCTTGATTTGTAGTACTTTATTTGTTCTAGATAGTACTTTGTTATATGTGTTGCAAATATCTTCTTCCAGTATGTCTCTTGACTATTAACTTTGTCATTATATCTTTTGCTATATTTTGCTATACTGAAGTTTTAAATTTTGATGACATCATACCTAACTTTTATGTTTTGCATGTTATTTTATTTAAGGAAGCTTTTCATATTTTATATTTTCTTCTAATAGTTTTGGAGTTTTTCACTTTTAGATCTTTTTTTCTCATCTGGAAATTTTTTTCTTTCTATAGATTTAATTTTAATCTTTTCTATAAGAAGAGCTGTTAATTGCTCTAAAATCATTTGTTGAATAGTTCAGACTTTCTCCCATTTATCTATGATATCTCTTTCTTATATGCATTGGCTTTTTCTGGGACTTTTTTCTGTTTCACTGTTTATCTATTCTTCTGCTAATACGTTGTTTGAACTAATAATTAAATTTTGTAACATGTAATTAAATTTGGAAATGTGTAAATGACTGGTAAGCTCTTCATTGTCCTCGTTTTTCAAAATTTTCTTAGCTATCACTGTACTTTTTTAATGCTTCCATGTAAGTCTTATAATCAATTTACTACATTTCCCAAAGAATCCTGCAGGGATTTTTCTTGGAATTACATAGAATTTATCGATTAATGAATATCTTTATAGCTGAGTCTTCATATATATTGCATATCTCTGCATTATTTTATTTCAGAATATTACAGGGGTACAAACGTTTTGGTTACATGAATTGCTTTTGTACAGATTGAGTCAAAGTCATAAGTGTGCCCATCACCCAGATAGTGTGTATTGTACCTGTTAGATGTGAATTGACCCATCCCTCCCCCAGCTTGATTTCCATTGAATTTACTACCATATGTGCACAAGTGTTGATCTATTAGTTCCAATTTAGTACTGAATTCATGAGGTTTTTGTTTTTCCATTTTTGCAATACTTCACTTAAAATGATGGTCTCGGGGTGGTAGGGGCAATGTATGTAACCCTAACAATATTTGTACCCCCATTATATGATGAAATAAAAGGAAAAATAAATAAATAAATAAAATAAAATGATGGTCTCCAGTTCCATCCAGGTCACTACAAAAAGCATTAGTTCACCATATTTTTATTAATCTACTCATGTATCATTGGGCACTTGGGTTGCTTCCTCATCTTTGCAATTGTAAATTGCGCTGCTATAAACATTCTAGTGCAAGTGTCCTTTTAATAAAATGTCTTTTTTTTCCTTTGGGTAAATAGCCAGTGGTGGGACTGCTGGATCATATGGTAGGTCTACTTTTAGTTCTCTGAGGAATCTCCATACTATTTTCCATAGAGGTTATACTAGTTTGCAGTCCCACCAAGAGTGTATAAGTGTTTCTTTCTCTCCATATACACGCCAGCATCTGTTATTTGGGCAATTTTTGATAAAAACCATTCTCGCTGGAGTTGCATGATATCTCATTGTGGTTTTGATTTGCATTTCCCTGATAATTAGAGATGTTGAGCATTTTTTCATGTTTATTGGCCATTAGTCTATCTTCTTTTGAAAAGCTTCTGTTCATGTCTTTTGTCCACTTTTTAATGGGGTTGTTGGATTTTTTCTTGCTGATTTGCTTGAGTTCTTTGTAGATTCTGGTTATTAGTCCTTTATCAGATGCATAATATGCAAATATTTTCTCCCATTCTGTAGGTTGTCTATTTGCTCTATTGATTGTCTCATTGGCTGTGCAGAAGCTTTTTAATTTAATCAGGTTCCATTTATTTATTTTTGTTGGTGCTGTGATTGCCTTTAGGTTCTTCTTCATAAATTCTTTGCCTAGGCCAGAATCTATAAGTGTTTTTCCAACCTCTTCTTCTAGAATTCTTATAGTTTCATGCCTTACATTTAAGTCTGTTATCTATCATGAATTAATTTTTGTGAGTGGTGAGAGGTGCAGATCCTGTTTCAGTCTTCCACATGTGGCTATCCAGTTTTCACAGCACCATTTATTGAATAGGGGTTCTTTTCCCCAGTGTATGTTTTTGTCTGCTTTGTCAGAGACCAAATGGCAATATGATGATTTTTTAGATGATTTTTTAGGTTTTAGATGGGTTATCTGCTCTGATCTATTGGTCTGTCTCTGTTCTTGTGCCAGAAACATGCTGTTTTGGTTACTATAGCCTTATATTAATAGTATAGCTTGAAGTCTGATAGAGTGATGCCTCCCAATTTGTTCTTTTTGCTTAAGGTTGTTTTGGCTATTCAGGGTCTTTTCTGGTTCCATACAAAGCATAGAATTATTTTTTCTAGATCTACAAAAAATGATGTTTATACTTTATTGTGGATTCCACTGAATCTATAAATCACTTTGAGTGGTATAGACATTTTAATAATGTCAATTCTCCTGATCCATGAACATATGTTTTTCCATTTGTTTACATCCTCTGTGATTTCCTTCCTCACTATTTCATAGTTCTCCTCACAGAGATCTTCAATCTCCTTGGTTAAATATATTCCTAGGTATTTTATTTTCTTTATTGCTATTGTGAAAGGTATTGAGACTTTGATTTGATTTTCAGCTTGACTGTTGTTGGTGTATAGGAATGCTACTGCTTTGTGTACATTGATTTTGTAGCCTAAGACTTCACTGAATTTATTTATCAATTCCAGGAGTCTCTTGGCAGAGTCTTTGGAGTTTTCTAGAGATGAGATCATATCATCAGCAAAGAGCAATAGTTTGATCTCTTCTTTTCCCATTTGGATACGTTTGATTTCCTTTGCTTGCCTGATTGCTCTGGCTAAGACTTCCAGCACTATGTTGAACAGAAGTGGTAACAGTGGACAACCTTCTCTGGTTCCAGTTGTAAGTGGGAATGCTTTCAATTTTTCCCCATTCAGTATGCTATTGGCTGTGGGTTTGTCATATATGGCTTTTATAATATTGAAGTATGTTCCATCTATGCCTATTTTCTTAAGAGTTCTTATCATAAAAGGGTGCTGAATTTTGACAAATACTTTTTCTGCATCTAGTAAGAGGATCGTATCGTTATTGTTTTGTTTCTATTTATGTGGTGAATCACATTTGAACTATCCTTGCATCTCTGGGATGAAACCCACTTGATCATGGCGATTATTTTTTTGATGTGCACCTAAATTTAGTTTGCTAGGATTTTACTGAGAATTTTTGCATCTATATTCATAAGGGATATTAGTCTGTAGTTTTCATTTTTTTGTTGTGTCCTTTCCTGGGTTTTGTATCAGAGTGATATGGGGAGGATTCCTTCCTTCTCTATTTTTTTTTTTTATTTTTTTTTATTTTTTTTTTAGAGACGGGGTCTCGCTCTTGGTCAGGCTGGTTTCGAACTCCTGACCTTGAGCTATCCACCCGCCTCGGCCTCCCAGAGTGCTAGGATTACAGGCGTGAGCCACCGCGCCCGGCCCCCTTCCTTCTCTATTTTATGAAATAATTTCTGCAGTACAGGTACCATTTCTTTATAGGTCTGGTAAAATTCAGCTATGAAACCATCTGGTCCAGGACTTATTTTTTTGGGAGGTTTTTCTATTGCTGCTTTAATTTCATTACTTGATATTGTTCTGTTCAGGGGTTTTATTTCTTCCTGAGTGAGCCTAGGAAGGTTGTGTGTTTCCAAGAATTTGCCCATTTCCTCAACATTTTCAAGTTTATGTGCATAAAGATTTTTATAGTACTCAGAGGTGGTATTTTGTACTTCTGTGGTATCAGTTGCCATATTGCTTTTTTCATTTATGATGGAGCTTATTAGGGTCCTTTCTTTTCTGTTTCTGGTTAATCTAACAAGAGGCCTGTCAATTTCATTCATCTTTTCAAAGAACAAACTTTTTGTTTCATTAATCTTCTGTATAATTCTTTTGTTATTGATTTTATTGAGTTCTGCTCTGACCTTAGTTATTTCTTTTATTCTGCTGAGTTTGGAATTGGTTTGCTCCTCCTTTTATAGTTCCTTCAGATGATTCATTCAATGTTGATTTATGATCTTTCTGTCTCTTGGATGTATGCATTTATGACTATGATTTTCCTCTTATGATGGCTTTTGCTGAATCCCACAGATTTTGATAACTTGTGTCCCCTTTTTCATTTAGTTTAAAGAATGTTTTGATTTCCATCTTAATTTCCTCCTTGACCCAATAACTATTCAGCAGATTGTTTCATTTCTATGACTTTGTGAAGAGTTGAGTGTTTTGTTGGAATTGGTTTCTAATTTTATTCCACTGTGGTCTGAGAAGATACATGGCATAATTTCTATTTTTTAAAATTTGTTGAGGCATGTTTTGTGGCCTGGGATATGATCAATCTTAAAGATTGTTCCATGAGCTGATGAGAAGAATGTATATTCAGTGGTTTTGGGGTAGTATGTTCTGTAAATGTCTGTTAGGCTCATTTGTTATAGAGTTACATTTAAGTCCATTGCTAACTATTTTTAACACTCTTTGCTTATTTTCTGCTTGGAGTATCTGTCCCATTCTGTCACTGGGGTGTTGAAGTCCCCGGCTATTATGATGCTGCTGTTTATCATTTTATTTAAATCAAGTAGGGTTTGCTTTATGAACCTGGGCTCACCTGCATTGGGTGCATAAATATTTAGGATTGTTATGTCTTCCTGTTGAATTGTTCCCTTCACCATTATATAATGACCACCTCGGTCGAAAGAAAATGAAATTTACTTTTGCTGATTTAAAGACTGTGTTATCTGATATAAGAATGGCTACACTAGATTTCTTTTGGGTTTTGCATGGAATATTGTTTTCCATCCCTTCACCTTGAATCTGAATGAGACCTTGTGGGTTAGGTGTGTTTCCTGGAGACAGTAGATACTTGGTTTGTATTTTTTAATCCATTGTTCATTTTTTAAATCCATTTTAGCCTAAGTCTCTTGAGTGGAGAGTTCAGGACATTCATATTTATTAAAAGAATTGATAAGTGGGGTGGATTTCTGTTCATCCTGTTGAGTAGAACTTTATTGCTTTTTTTACCTCCTGAGCCATTGTGTTATCTGGGCTCTGAACTTTAGCTTTTTGGTGGTTTTACACTGGTGGGTATCTATTGTGCTGATCCATGTATAACACAGTTCTGAGTACTTACTACAGGGCAGGTCTTATCTTGATAAATTTCCTCAGTGTTTGCTTATTTGAGAAGGTCTTTATTTCTCCCTCATATAAGAAGCTTAATTTTTCAGGATATAAAATTCTAGGCTGGGCATTATTCTTTTTGAGAAGACTGAGAATGGGGCCCTAATCTCTTCTGACATGTAAGGTCTCGGTTGAGAAGTCTGCAGTTAGTCTGAAGGGGTTTCCTTTGTAAGTTGCCTGCTGCTTTTGCCTTCCGGCTCATAGGAGTGCCTCTTTCAAGTTTACTTTGGCCAGTCTAATGACTATGTGTCATGGTTATTGCCTCTCTGCAATGAATCTCCCAGGGGTCCTTTGAGCTTCTTGGATATCTAGATATCCAGGTTATTTGGATATCTAGATTTCTAGAAAGGCCAAGGAAATTTTCCTCAATTATTCCCTCAAATAGGTTTTCCAACCCTTGTGTATTTTCTTCTTTGCCCTCATGGATGCTTATGATTTTTATGTTAGGCCTTTTTACATAGTCCTATATTTCCTGTAGGCTTTGTTTCTCAGTTCTTCTCTTTGACTGTCTTGTTTAACTTGAAGGTGTTATCTTCAAGCTCTGAGATTCTTCTGCCTGATCTAGCCTATTCTTAAGGCTTTTTACTATGTTTTGTATTTCCTTGAATGAATTTTTATTTTCAGAAGTTCTGTTTGATTTTTTTTAAATAATTCAATTTCCTTAGTAAAATTTTCATTCATTTCTGGCATTGTTTTCATGGCTTCTTTGTGTTGTGTTTCTATTTTCTTTTATATTTCATTGAGTTTCCTTATAATCCATATTCAAAATTCTTCATCTGACATTTCAATCTTTTCATTTTGGTGCACATCCATTGTTTTCTTTGGGGGGGTGTTCTTTCACTCCGATTTTTCATGTTTCTGGAGTTCTTTTGCTGGTTCCTTCTCATCTGGCCTCTTGGTCAAGACCTGAGAGCGCTAGGCCTGATTTATGGGCCTGTCTTTCAGGTCCCCAAGGACTGATCCCTGAGCATGCCATGGAGGGGAGTGCTGATCCTAATTTGCCTATGAAGTGTTCTAGCAGGTTTTGTCTACCTCTTGGGTTACTCTGACCTGCTGTCTTCCCCTGTTTCCAACAGTGTGTATTGAGTTAGATTCCCCAGCTTACTCTTGGTGATGGTGGGTGGTACTTATGAGTGTGAATCAGCCACACCCTGTTTGCTTGAGTTGGAAGATTCTATGATGGGCTATATCATTGTTCTCCCTCTCATTGGTTGATATTTGTGTGACAGAGACAGCTGCCAAGGTGTTCTTTTGTGTCTTTGGTAGACTGTGGTCCCCTAGGTGGAGTACTTGAGTGCCCCAAGCTTTAGGAGGGACCCTGTAGCTCCCGGGGGGGTTCTTGATCTCCACCACTCCCAAGGTAGGGGGAGGAGCAAGGCAGTTTCTGACTAGGCTGTGTGATGCTGAAAGGCTTTACCAAGCCTCAGTGGGGCTCAGATGTTGCTTTTTCAATCTCTTCATTTATATGGGTCTTCTTTAACACTCTTTCTTAAAGAACCAGATATTTTATTATTACTTTTATATTTATTCTGTGGCCTCAGTAATTGCTAGTGATTTTCCAAGATATCATTAAAAAAGAAACAATCTTAACTCTGGTAGTTTACCATCTAGTTAGTGAGATAAGATGAAACATATGAAAGGTTAAATAACAGTAAAAGCCTGGGCTGGGCACAGTGGCTCACACCTGTAATCCTAGCACTCTGGGAGGATTGCTTGCTCTCAGGGGTTCGAGACCAGTCTGAGTAAGAGCAAGACCCCATCTCTACTAAAAACAGAAAAACTAGCCAAGCGTCATGGTGTGCATCTATAATCCCAGTACTTGGGAGGCTGAGGCAGGAGGATCACTTGAGCCCAGGAGTTTGAGGTTGCTGTAAGCTAGGCTAACGCCACAGCACTGTACTTAGGGCAATGGAGTGAGACTCTGCTCAAAACAAAACAAAACAAAAAAACAGTAAAAGGTAAAAGCCGGGAATAATACAAAATGTAGTAGATATAATAAACCTCAGACCATTTTCAAAAACTTGAAAAACTAATAATTCTTTTGGGAATCAAATGAAAGATCACTTTCAGTAGAAATCGTGAGAGGAATCTCTACTAGATTTATTTCATCTAGATCTTGGAGAATGAGTAGGACTCAGAGAGGCCCAAAGTCTTAGGGAGAGAATTTCAATTCAGTTGAACAACTTCAGCAAAAAAACAAAAGCTGGAAAATACAAAACATTTTTATGAAAAATAGTTTGGCTATAAAAGTAGAAAATAAGGATTAGAAAGGTCTCTTAAAGAGAAATTATGGTTAATCTTAAATGCCAAACTAAGGAATTTGAAATTGAGCATACGATATAGGCAATGGCGAACCAAGACAGTAAAGGTTATTAGACATCCATATAGCATTATAACACTGAATATAATCTATTTTTCACACCTTTTCCCCATTAGTCTGTGCTTTGTACTTAGCACATAATAGATCCTCAATAAATGTTTTCTGAATGAATGAATTATTTGGAGAATCCATTTGAAGAGGAGAAATGGGAGACATAGAAACCGCTTAGGAACCTATTCCAATAATCTGGTCATGAGTTATTAGTGGCCTCAATTTAGATAATGACAGTATTAAAAGAAAAAATTTCCCTGAATATAGTACGTCTGTTCTGTTGTTCCTAAACACTGACACAATAAATATTTATTGGTTGGTCTGAGTGCAGTGGTGTTTACAACTAATTTTTGTGTAAACACACAACATACAACCAGTGTTTACAACCAGTTACAGATTCCTTTGTTCCTTCTCCACTCTCACTGCTTTACTTGACCAGCCTTAAATAAATATTTATTTATTTATTACCATCAACGCTGTCCCTTAGAGTAACAAGATGATTTTTAATAGGCTATAAAGCTACATTTTATGTTTCCTAATATATTTTCCATTTTAAAACATTTCCATTTTAAAACAATTACAAATAAATAAACTACTAGTTATGAGACACTGTAAGTTAATATACTAAAGGTTACCAAGTTATTAAGACCATTTGGGCATTAAGAATGGAAAAAAACATATATGGGGCTGTTCTAGGACTGAAGTTTCAGGAAAAGTTTTCAGAAGAAGTTTCAGGAAAATAAGGAGGCAAGGATATCTAATATTAATGATATTTAAAATTGATAAAGTATAGTTTTCAGCTCAGAAATAAAGCATTGCTGAAGAAAATCTGTTGATTTATGCCAGCCAAGTGTACTACCATTCTAATTTCAACTGGGTCCTAAATTCTGCCTACTAACCCTGTTATTCATTCCTAATTGATTAGTACCTTTATCCTTATTTTATATATGAAGGAATACTCAGAAAATTTATGTCTTAAGGCCACTAGCAAATGAGAGGCAGAAGCAGGACTCAAACCCAGTTTGTTGACTTCTGAGTCCAGTGAATTCTAATTTCTACAACCAGGAGCCAAAGGATTTTGTAAGGGTATCATCAAAGTAACCATATATTATATCTTCTGAACAGGGACTCAAATTTGGCCAGAAAGGGCTATCAGACTGATTAACCTAGAAGGGGATAAGCAATTAGATTTCTCAGTGAAGTATGAGAACCTTTCCATTGTCTATAGTCAAATAGTAAAACTGGAAGGAAAGAAGGCAAGAACAAGAGGAAGGAGATGAAGAAAAAGAAGGAAGAGAAGAAAAGCTGAAGCAGCAGCGACTATGGTAAGAGACCATAATACATTGGAAATATCAGCAGGTGGGATAACAATAAGATCCAAAGCAAGGACGTGTTGATATGTGGCTTGTATGCAGTAAATATGGAAGTCAGTAATGTTGTTGAGAGCTATGTGAGGCTATTGTTGACATCTGCCAGCTCTTTGCAAGATTAGCCTAAACATTGGCTCAGATTAAAATAATACCAGTTTGTTGATGCTAGCGTTATTGTTCTAATACTTTAAATACAAAGGTCAACATACAGACAACGTGGAGCTTATAGTCTAGTTTAGGAAACAGACATTAAGCAAATAAACACATAAATATATAAATATAGATGGTAATAACATGGCATATAAAACATTTTGGAATATGCAATAAGTGGTTGGGAATAGCAAGTATGTTAAATTGATTGGAACTTAAGTTTGTGGTAAGAAGTTTTTCTTAGGTTGGCAGAAGGAAACTGATAAAGGTGTTTTGAGCAGGAGAGTAACAAGATAAAGGGCAGTGTTTTAGGGAGATCAATCGTTCAGAAGTATATAGGATGAATCAGGAGGAGGATAGAGCCCAGAGGCAGAGGATGGGTTAGGAGCTATACCAACAGTGTGAAAAGAAGATAATAAAGGCCTGTAGAGGGCATAGGACACATATACATCTAGACACAGGGCAAATAGGGGCTGAAATCCAGCCTGGACTCCATTTGCCCATCCCTGCACTAGCCGGGTTGCACCTGGGTTCATTTTACTAATTCTCACCAAGTGACCATATGGGCTAGCAAAGGCTCTGGGCCTGTGTTACTTCTGTTTGACCCCTCTCCTCTGGTGAGAGAATTGATCCATTTCAAAGAGATTGTGGGAGTCTGAAGATATTAATACTTCTTTTATAGCACTGCAATGTCAAAGGTGAAAACACAAATATCAAAATTAATGACCAGGAAGAATACATGACATGCTAATACAGCTCTTTTGATGTCAGGAAAATTTTGAGCCAACCTCAGAAACAAATTTTTTAAATTGCATTTGTGAAACAACCTCAACCACTCAGCGTGGAATGAAAATCAGTGATAAGATGTGGGTAAGCGATACAGTAAGGCTCAGAGATGAGGACTTAGGTATCATCTGTCAAGCAAACTATGCAACCCAGAGTCACTTATTTAATAGTGAAATTTATCCTGGTTTCCATTTCAAAATGTGAAAGATAGACACTTGTGCTTCCTGATAACGCTGACTTTGACTGGGGATATATTAAACACTGGATGAAGTGGGGATGGGGAAAGATATTTGGGAAATGGAAAAGAAGACTATGACTTGAATGATTTGAATTGATTGGACTTGTTACCCAACTGCCATTTTTCTTGTAGTAGACTTTGTGGTTGTCTTCTTTAAATCCATTATACTCCTCTCCATTTGTGTAGCAGCCATAAAATTAGAGGACTTTAGTTCCAAGGGTAAGCCCCTATTTGTCTAATCATTTGTGTAATCCCATATTCCATTCCAAAGTAATTTATTCAGGGTTAGATATAAGTCAATAAGTGTATGGTATTTCCCCAGTCATAGGGATTGGTTCAGGAATGAGCATAACCCATTGAGCCTATGAGATATGTGGTTTGCTAGCAACTTTCAGGAAAAAAGAAATGTTCTCACTCTCTTAAGAGAGCTTGCAACAGTGATTCTCTTAGTGCCCTGACATAGAAAAGGAGGCTGTTGGTAGCATGTTGTGAATACAAAGGTAAGCCAGGCTTGGGTTGAAGCTGACACACCAGAAGGCTTATGGGAAAGATGGAAAATAACCAGATTTCTGATGGCATTGTTGAATAGCTGAATCAAACCTACTTGAAGCCCTCAACTGACATCTACTTACATGAACCAATAAATCCCCTTTATTATTTTTTCAGTACTTTATTGAGGTTTAATTTATGTGCATCTAGCAAAAACCGAAATTGTACAGCTTGATGACTTTTTACATATGTATACACTCATGAGGCCTTTATATACATCAAAGGGTCCCTCATGTCTCTCCCTAGTCAATAAGCCCCCTCCCAATATACCTATTATTCATTTAAATGAAATAATATGGTATGAATTCTTTTATGTCTGGTTTTATTCACTAAGTATAATGTTTTTGAGAGTCATCTATATTATTTTCATGATAGTTTGTTCTGTTTTTATGTAAGAAGTATTCCATTATATAAATGTACCACATGTTGTTTGTCCATTCTCCCTCTGATGGACATTTAGGGTATGTGTTAGTCAAGATGGGATTATAGGTTGGGTACAGTGGCTCACGCCTGTAATCCTAGCATTCTGGGAGGCCAAGGCAGGAGGATCACTTGAAGCCAGGAGTTCGAGACCAGCCCAAGCAAGAGCAAGACCCCCATCTCTACAGAAAAAATAGAAAAATTAGCTGGGCGTGACAGCGCACACCTGTAGTCCCAGCTATTTGGGATACTGAAGCAGGAGGATCACTTGAGCCTGGGAGTTTGAGGTTGCAGTGAGCTATGATGATGCCACTGCACTCTAGCCCAAGTGATAGAGTGAGACTCTGTCTCAAAAAACAAAACAAAAAAAACCCACCCCAAGATGGGATTATATGTGCAAGAGATTTATTAGAGGTTATGCTTAACAGGGAACACAGGGAGGAAGCTAAGAGCTAGGGAAGATTGTGAGAGCCATCAGATATCAATGCAGATGAAGCAGAAAAGAAAGAAAGGAAGATTGAGTGGGAGGGCCTTAGACTGCAGAGCAGTTCTAAGAAAGTTTTTTGTACCCAGTCATTGGGTAAGAACAGCTTGTGGAAAGCACAGCCTGTGGGTAAATGCAGGGATGGATTTTAGAGCACAGCAGCTAAGGCAGCAGTAAAGTATTCTCCCTACAGCCAGAGATCTGAGAAGAGCATTTTCATGCTGGTACAGTTCATTTCTTACACCTAACAGATCTATTTCTCCAGGCAAGATCAGAGAGCAAATCCTTCTTGGTTCTCTTCCTGAGGGGAAACCAGAAGAGGAAGGTTAGTGAGATGAACTGCATTCCCCATTGCTACAATTGGTCTTGGAGCCACAGTTAGTACTTATCTTCCTCTTCCTGCATTCTCTATTCTGAATTCCCTCCACCCTCAGTTATCACCTAAGCAGATCTTGGAGCTTGCTTAGTGGTATGACCCAAAACCATAGGGTTCTGAGTCCTTGGCAATCATTCCTTTCTAGGCTAAGATCATCTCATGTACTCACAGTTATAGTGGGGCAGGGAGGAACCCAGGTAGACTCCTTCAGTTCTACATGTATTCTTCCCTGTAAAAGGAGCACTACCTCCTCTGCTTATAGGTCAGCAACTCCTGCCAGTATGCTAACTCCTCGTCTTACCTGCTAGTCCCTAGGCACAAGGAGTCTCTGGTGATCTGGCAGCAGCTGTAATTTAGGGTGCAATGGATTCAGACCTTTAATCCTGCAGAACCTAAAGTTGTGGGGACAGGAAGCACAGAATCTCCCAGAAGGTCATTGAGAATGATAAGTAGGCCACTCCTGTTTCTACTCCTTGGTTTCTGGACCTACATCTCTTTTCTGTTGGATACTGTATAGAGATCCCTGATTTAATGCATAATCATCAATTGAAGAATGGCACCCCATCCCTTCAAAACACTGTCTCTGAGCTAAGCACTTCAAATGTCCCTGTAGAAGGACATTTCAGCATTTCATGAGGCTGGCTGGATAATGTGTTATGTGATATGACCAAGGCATTTCCTTCTACCTGCATACCATCCCAGCTCACTACTGGGGAAAGTTTTAACAATGGGACTGGGCCGGGCGTGGTGGCTCACGCCTGTAATCCTAGCACTCTGGGAGGCCGAGGCAGGTGGATCGCTCAAGGTTAGGAGTTCAAAACCAGCCTGAGCAAGAGTGAGACCCCCGTCTCTACTAAAAATAGAAAGAAATTATTTGGCCAACTAAAAATATATAGAAAAAATTAGCCGGGCATGGTGGCACATGCCTGTAGTCCCAGCTACTAGGGAGGCTGAGGCAGGAGGATTGCTTGAGCCCAAAAGTTTGAGGTTGCTGTGAGCTAGGCTGAAGCCACAGCACTCACTCTAGCCTGGGCAACAGAGTGAGACTCTGTCTCAAAAAAAAAAAAAAAAAACAATGGGACTGACACTTTGTTGCGCCAGGGGATGTTTGTGCATCATTTAACACCAAGGATGGGGTCCTCATTACCAAGAGGGTGGTGAGTCCTCATTACCAGTCTCCATCTTATTTCCTGTTTTCTTGGACCTCTTCTGGTACAAACTGTCACAGATTGGTTCTCCAGGAAGCAGAATTCAAGACAGGTTTGGGAATTCAAAAAGTCTGTTGGTGAGTAACACCTGTGAAAAGAAAGAGGAGGAAGGCAGGCAGAAGGGTCAGACCATGATGCCAACCTGACATGTTCTCTGCCAGCCCAACAGAAAGCTCCAGGGCAAAGATTGCTCATTAAAGGAGTCCTCACAAGCTGAGGCAGACCCTGATGAAGCTAATAGCTATTAATAGAAACTTAGCTAAACACATTCCTTACAGCTAAGCAGAAAGTTCTCCTGAAAGGGCCATATGAGTGGCACAGTTGTGGGTCTGCCACCTTTTCCTCTCTTCCATGCACCCACCCTGGTGCCTCCAAGTCCTGAGCTTTCCTAAAGTTTGCAATATAAATAAACATTCTTCTTTGTGGATTCCTCCATACCCCCATAAAGACTCCTGGGTTTCTTCTTTCTCCATTCTGCAAAGACAGTTTGTGCAACTCAACCACACTGTGACTTAAAAATCTGCTGCAATTTGATTACTGGTGGATCTGTGACCCTGTTGTTTAGAAGCCAATCCAAGAGGCCTCTAGGGTAAGAATCAACACTATTAAAGAAGTACTATGCCAGAAGTAGAGAGTAGAATTGTAGTTTCCAGAGGCTGGGTGGTTAGGAGGGAGGGGGAGATGGGAAGATGTTGGTCAAAGGATACATATTTATAGTTAGATAGGAGGAATAATTTTAAGAGGTCTATTGTACAGCATGGTGATCACAGTTAATGACAATATATTGCATTCTTGAAAAATGCTAAGAGAGAGGATGCTAAGAGTTCTTATCCCCCAAATAATAATTATGTGAGGTAATGCATTTGTTAATTAGCTAGATTTAACCATTCCATAAGGTATATACACTTCAAAGTGTCATGTTGTACATGATAAATGCATTCTATTTTATGTCAATTTAAAAAATAAAAAATTGGCCAGGCGCGGTGGCTTACGCCTATAATCCTAGCACTCTGGGAGGCTGAGGCGGGAGGATTGCTTAAGCTCAGGAGTTCAAGACCAGCCTGAGCAAGAGTGAGACCCCATCTCTACTATAAATAGAAAGAAATTAGCCAAACAACTAAAAATAGAAAAAATTAGCTGGGCACGGTGGTGCATGCCTGTAGTCCCAGCTACCCGGGAGGCTGAGGCAGGAGGATCACTTGAGCCCAAGAGTTTGAGGTTGCTGTGAGCTAGGCTGATGCTACAGCACTTTAGCCCAGGCAAGAGAGTGAGACTCTGTCTCAAAAGAAAAAATAAAAAAAATAAAAAATAAAAGAAGTACTATGCCAAGTTTTCACTCATCAACTACAAGCTCAGTTACACAAGCCAGCAATGACATTCCTTCCTCAGAAATCCCCACAGTTTGGGTTGTAGTGAGGGCTGTTTGCTGAGAGGGCACCTGAGAACCCAGCAGGTGGGAACAGAGGGAAGGTGGGAGAGAGAGCCCAGGAATGACAGAGAAAGGGAGAAGAGATCATATCAAAGGCAAAGACCCCAAAGATAGTCATTGGTCCAGGAAAAACCAAGGATGTTGGCTAATTTTTGGTGTTTCTTGCCTCTTCCCTGCATAGTGTAATTAATTGTTAATCAAAGAATTTAGGTTTCACATTTCTTCACTCTTCCTTCAGATCATTCAGCCAATAGCTCCTATAGATAGAGACTATAGCTATAGTTACTGCACTGGACTGCCAGGATAACTGTTATTCCCAATCATTTTGCCTTTAATTTGGTTAATCCTCAAATAGGATCTTACTCACAGGAAGAAAACAGGAAGAACTGTCACTATAATTACCACAGTCTTCTTGAAAGATGGCAATTGCAACAAAATCTTTGGAATTTGTGGCATTTCTTTTAATGTTCCATATGTCAAAGAATTCTGCACAGATATATAAGCAGAACCTTTTAACCCTAATTTCTGCATAAAATATTTTTAAAGTTGGTTGATTCCCTGATCTATTTTCCACGGTGGCTATTCCAAATCTTCTTCATGGAGACACTACTTAAAGCTCTGAACCCATCGTTCTCCTTCAGACTCCCACATCCATCTGTAAGTAAATTATGAACCAGTTTTGCTTCTTAAGTTCAAACCATAAGTTTCTCATTTTAACCCACGCAGGTGTCCTTTCAACATGTTACTCATATGCTGAGTGGAGTTCTGACCATAAGGACATCAGGACTCCTAACTAGAAAATATCTAGTCAGCTAATTACTTTGTATTTATATCAAATGCAGTTGCTTTTAATGCCACAGGTTCTACAGGACTCAACATTTTAAACTATAGGAAATTTATTGGTTGAAGACATATTCAGATGTAAAAAGAAAAATCACTATCTCTTTCTCCCCAGGAACAAAATCTAAGAGCAGGTAAGAATTCAGAAAGTTACTCATCAATGCAGAAGTATAGGCTTAGAGTCTTTCCTTTGCTGCCAGGGTAGTGCTGAGTTCAGCATAAAGGCATCCTTCAGTTGAAAGGCCTTGCCACTCATCAGCGATGCTCCCTTTGGTTAATTAGAAATACTAAAATAACATGGGAATAATTTTGCTAGCCTAAAAGAGCATGAATAAATTATATAAAAGCCATGAGTAAACAGAACATTCCCATTAGCTTTTCATAATGGTTCCCATCTCAACTTCACAGACTTGAAAAGGCTCCAAAATTCAGTGTGATGAAAAGTCACATTTAACTGGCCCTAGCCACACTTCAGATGTATAAGTAGTTCTTATGCAAAAGACAGCATGTGTAGGGGTAAGGAATCTGTTTTCCTGAAATGTATTTTGGCCATGTTATCAGGTGTACTTAAATAGAAATAAGGAGTGATTTTTTTGGCCAAGGATGCAGTGTGACCTTGTAATAAATTATTTCTTATGATGACCCACTTCAGAGGCTTTGGTTGGGTGGGGGTGACAATAGTGAACTACCCTTCTCTCAAGTCCCAGAAGGATACAGAGAGTAGTGGTTCTCACCAAAATGAATGTTCTCACAAAGCAGGGGACAGAACTCTCATGATACGCTGTGTCCTTCCTCCCCTAAGGGGGACAACCACACACCTCATCAGGGCTGCTCCTAGAAGGTGCAGGGTACTAGAAAAAATTATTTTACAGGGCCCCTGTCTATACAAATAATTTAATTCACTCCAAATCACCATTCTGGTAGCCTAATTTCATGCAATTCTATTTAAGAAATGCCTTGTTGGCTAGGGAGTATCTAATCTCCAGGCCACCTTTTCAGGACTGAGACCCAGCCATGGAACCCTGGAAAGACTCCATAGCATGAGTCACACAGTTCCTCAGAATACCTGATCAACTCGATACATGAAGTAACAATAATTAGAAAATGATATTTTAAATAATTCAGTTTTCAATAGTAACAAAAACAATGAAATGGGTATAAAATGAACAAAGCATGTGAAAAACCTGTACACAGAAAACTCCAAAACATTTGTAAGTGATATTTAAAAAGATATAAATAAATGGAGAAATATATCATGTTCCTGGATCTGAAGATTCAATATGGGTGTCAATTCTCCCCAAATCGATTTATAGATTTAATCAATTTAAGCAGGGTATTTTTGGGTAGAAATTAAAGAGCAGTTTCTTAGATGTATATGGAAATGCAAAAGACCTAGAATGGATCAAACAATCCTAGAAAGAGAATAAAGGAGAGGACTTACACTACTTTACTTCAAGACCTATTATAAAACTATCGTATTAAGACTGTGATATTGGCATAAGGATAGACACATGGGTCACTGGAGCTGAACAGAGAACCCATAAACAGACTCACAGGTACATGGTGAGTCAAAGGCACCAAAGTGACCTAAGGAAAATGGAATCCTTTCAACAATAGTGCGAAAATAGATGAATATCCATAAAAATAAAATGAACCTCAATCCCTATCTCACACCAGCTAAAAAAAAATTAATTCATGACAGACCTAAACCAAAAACCTAAAACCGGACTTCCAGTGGCATAATTGGTTAGCGTAGTACTTATACAAAAAACCTAAAACTAAAACTTTTAGAAAAAGGGAGACCTGTGAGTAGACAAACTTTCTTTAACATAATGTAGAAAGCAATAATCATGAAAGATAAAAGTGATAAATTAGATTTCATCAAAATTAAAACTTATATTCATCAAAAAATGTCATTAAGAAAATTATAGACAAAACCACAAACTAGAAGAATATGTTCACAAAACACACATCTGACAAAGGACTTGTATTCAAGATGTACAAAGAATTATTAAAATTAATGTTAATAAACAGCCAAATTATTTGAACGGACACTTAAAAAGGAAGATATACAAAAGGCCAATATGTACACAAAAAAGTGCTCAACATCCCTACTCACCAGGAAAATGCAAATTTAAACCACTATGTGATACTGCTAAATACCCACTAGAATGGCTGAAAGTTTTAAAAACTGGTATCATCAAATGTTGGAAAGGAGAACTCTCATACATTGCTAGTTGGAATGTAAAATGGAACAACCACTTTGGGAAAATGTTTGGTAATTTTTTATAAAGTCAAACATAAACCTACGCTTTGGCCGGTAATTTCACTCCTAGGTATTTAGCCAAGGGAAATATTAATAAAAAAACATATCCACAAAAAGATTTCTATGAGCAAATAACCCAAAAACTGGGTTGTCACGGGAGCAAGATGGCGGACGAGAAACACCGCCAGTTAGAGCGTCTCTGCA
>VBSM01000529.1:30807000-30820319 GCA_008086735.1 Cheirogaleus medius
AAAAAAAAAAACAAATAACCCAAACATTCTTCAGCAGTTGAATGGGTAAACAATTTCTTACAAGTTCATGTTACTAAGAAATAAAAAGAAACTACTGATACATGTACCAATGATGGAAAAATCTCACAAACAATGCTAAGCAAAGAAGCTATGCACAAAAGAGTACATACTGTATGATTCCATTTATATGAAGTTCTAAAATAGGCACAACTAGTCTAAAGTAAAAAATAATCAGAACAGTGGTTGTCTCTGGGGGTTAGAGGGAGGGATTGATGGAGAAAGAACACAATAGAGCTTTCTATATCATGAAGGTGTGGGTTATAGAGGTCTATCCATTTGTCAAAATTATATAATTAACTTTTCTTGTATTTCAGTATATATAAATTTTACCTTTAAAATAACTGCAAAAACAAAATAATAGTACTAACAATTGGAAGTGAGTGGGTAGATGAAACAAAAATGGCAGAATGTTGGTAATTACTGAAGGTGGGTGATAGGTACATTGAGTTCATTATACTACTCTGTTTACTTTGTATATGCTTGCAATTTTTCATAATAAAAGGTTTTTAAAATCAGCTGGGCCTGCTACCCATCAAACAGCTCATCTTTCCAGCACCTAAAGACTACTTAAAATCTCCTCTTCCACTCCACTCAAACCTTCCATCTCCTCTCCCATTCTCAGTAGATGACCTTGTCTCATATGTCACAAAGAAAATAGAGCCATCTGACAGAAACACTTTTGACCTCTTACCACTAAACCTACAGCTCCAGCAGCATCTGTACCTGTACCTGTCTCCTTCCCTCCTGTTCCAAAGAAAAGGGTAGCATTTCTTCTGCCCAACATCAGTCCCTCCACCTGGGCCCTAGAGCTTCCCCCAATCCCTCACTTTCTGAGAGACTTTGTGCTTTTGATTATTACTCTCTCCTGTATCTTCTCCCCAGCTCCTTCCCATCAACATTCAACCACAATCAAGTCTCTCTCATCCTCAAAACAAAACAAAATGAAACATAAAACTTTGACTCCACATTTTCCCCTACTACTATTTTATTGTCCCCCTATCTCTTCCACAACCAAATTTCTTGAAGCATTGTGACACGTATTGCCTCAACTTCTTCTGATTTTACTCACTCTTTGGCCACGTCAGTCTGGTTTCCACTTCTACCACTTCATTGAAATGGCTTTTACTGAGATCACCAATGAGCTCCATGTCACTAAAGCAGAAGAACATTTTTTAGTCCTGCAGCCTCATTTCGCTACTTTCTCCCTCAGTCTCTATATTCTAGCTATCCTAGGACAAGTGTGGCAGTTGAGTCCTCCAGGAAGATGCTGAGATGGAGTTAGGAAGGCAAAAGGTTTACTAGGGAGCAGTAGCACTTGTGAAAGGAAAAGGGAGGAGGCAGGATTGGGGCAGATGGAGCTATGATGCCATGCAGATCTGTCAAAGTCCATGCCAGTCCAGTGGGAGCTTTGGAGCAAAGACTGCAGGAGTCCCACATTGGGCAGAAAAGGCTGGGACCCTGTCCAAGAGTCTTAGTCACTGGCTGGGCCATCTGAGAAGAAGCTGAGGTGGGACTGAAGGAGTTAACAGCTAGAAACTATCAGTTGACCTTACTCCTCGTGGTCTTTTCTTTTTCTATTTTAATTTTAATTTTTGTAGAGACAGGGTCTCACGATGTTGCCCAGGCTCGTCCCAAACTCCTGGGCTCAAGTGATCCTCCCATCTCAGACTCCCAAAGTGCTGGGATTACAGGCATGAGCCACCCTGCCTAGCCTCATGGTCCTTTCTTGAAGGGAAGCAGCCACTTCAGTGTCTGTCACAAGGGGCCACAGAACAAAGGCTTCTATTAAAGCCTAGGGCAGGCGTCCTCAAACTATGCCACCCGCCTAGGACATTTATCCGGCCCACTGGGTGTTTTTGCCGCCACTGCCTGTCCTGCTTAGCAGCCAATTAGTCCCGGGCCCACAGTGTGCACTCTCCAACGGTCTGAGGGACAGTGAACTGGCTCCCTGTTTAAAAAGTTTGAGGACCCCTGGCCTAGGAGATTAGGGAACATTTCCTAAGGAAGTGACATTTAAACTGAGGCCTATTGGATAGATGACAGTTGCCCAGGACAGTGAGAATATTCCACACCAGGGAACAGTATGTGTGAAGCCTCTAAATGGCAAAGGTGTTAGATCCTTGAAGGAACTGAAAAAAGACCCATATGATTGAACACAATGTATTTAGCATATACAGTGCACACTCAAGACATGAGTCTTTTTCAAACTGAGTGTGTATAAGACTTTCTTGAGGATGTCTAGTAAAAACTGCAGATCCCTGAGCCCCACCCAGAGGTTCTAGTTCAGTAGGTCTAGTACACAGCCCAGTCCCTGTATTTCAATAATTATTTTCCTCAGAGATTCCAGCCTACGCATTCATAAAACACACTTGGAAGATTGTGATAAACAGCAGCTGTTATTATTATCTCTTTACTTGTCTATCTCCCATAGACTGTGGGTTCCTCTCAGAGAGTGTTCTAGTGTAACTGGTTCCATGAACAAATTTCAATGACCTCTATATGTTTTTTTAATAATCCTCTCTCTTAATTATTAATAACTACTTGACCTTTTGTGTTGTTTCCCAGAAATGATGGATTTTCTGCAAGACAAAGGAGTTGAGATTCTGAAGGCCCCAAGGCAGACTTCCTTTTAATTTTCTTTTTTTTTTTTATTTCAGCATATTATGGGGGTACAAATTTTAAGGTTTCAAATAATGCCCTTCCCCCCCCACAAGTCTGAGCTTCAAATGTGATTATCCCCCAGACGGTGCACATCTCACTCATTATGTATGTATATACCCGCCTCCCCAAGGCAGACTTCCTGATGTCAGGACTCATCATCCCCCTTGACCTGCCCCAAGGCACGTGCCCCCTCCTTAAAAAGTCCCATATCTCCATTAGTCAGAGAGATGGATTTGAGGCAGCTTCTCCCTTTCTCCTGACAAGATGTCTGCCATATTAAGAAATTCCTTTCCTGCTTGGCAATACTAGTTGTATCAATAATTGGATCTTTGTGCAGTGAGTAACTTGACCTAGACTGACACCCCCTTGCAATTTTGACAATACTAGCTAGCACTGTGTATAAAATATGCACTCCATAAATATTTGAAGAATGAGTAAATGACAAAAAATGGAGGCAGGGCTATGCAATAAAAACACAAAATCTAAAAGCACTTTGTAAACTATATGTAACATGTTCTATGCCATAAAGTAGTGACTTTCAAACTTTTTGACCATGTCCCACAGTAAGATATACATTTTACACTGTGACCCCCACACACACTAAAAAGTTTCACATACCAATACATACCCTTACTGCATGTGAAGTATTTTGATATTTTCTATTCTATTCTATTATCATTTTCCAAAAATTATATTGTTTTTATGTCCCATTAATGGGTCTTATGCAGTTTAAAAAACAATGGGCAAAGTGCTTTCTTTGCCACTACCCCCTCACCCACCCTGTCCCCAATCCCCCAGCTATGTTTGGCCTTGCTAAATTAGCAACAAGTACCTAGGAGTACTCCGCACACTTCCTTCTCAAGTCTTGAACGTGCTGCTTCCTCTGACTAAAAAGCCCTTCTCACATTCCTTACTTGAATAATTTCAATTTATTCTTCCTGTCGGTAGCCTGAGGTGCTTTCCCTTCCATGGGCTAAGGATGGCATAGTGTTGTTATCTCTGTCCAACCACTTATCACTCTGTATGGCAATTGTCTGTTTACCTGTCCCTATCCCGCAGCATGCTGTGAGTACTTGGAAGTCAAGAATTGAACAAAACAAGCACTCAAAAAATGCTTGCTGAATACCTGATTAAAATGCAGTGTTGTTATGTGCTGTTTTGAGAGGGGAAATCTGGGTGCTATGGGAAGAAGGGAGCATGAGTTGAACGATGCAATTATGTTGTTAAAAATCATGAAACTTCTGTAAACAGACCAGGAGAAACTTCATTCTTCCAGATCCCTCAAGTTTCTATGACTCACTAAAACTATTCACTATCTTAGTCAGGTTTTAGTTCAAATAGAGTGTAGATTTTTTTTTTTTTTTTTTGAGACAGAGTCTCATTTTGTTGCCTAGGCTAGAGTGAGTGCCGTGGCATCAGCCTAGCTCACAGCAACCTCAAACTCCTGGGCTCAAGCACTCCTTCTGCCTCAGCCTCCCAAGTAGCTGGGACTACAGGCATGTGCCACCATGCCCGGCTAATTTTTTCTATATATTTTTAGCTGGCCAATTTATTTCTCTCTATTTTGAGTAGAGATGGGGTCTCGCTCTTGCTGAGGCTGGTTTCAAACTCCTGACCTTGAGCGATCCTCCCACTTCGGCCTCCCAGAGTGCTAGGATTACAGGTGTGAGCCACCGCGCACGGCCTAGAGTGTAGATTTTTGCTGTGTGGTTTTCTTACAGAGCCTGAATATCTAAGAATTCGAAACATAAATATCAATAGAAATATTGATTCGCGGAGACATGATAAAAGCTTTGGTGCTGAAATCAAATCAGACTGGGTTAAGTTCAAGACTGTGACCTGAAAGTGCTCAGCATGTGGCCATGAAATCAGTTGGACACATAGCCCTTAGAGAAAGAGAGGAATTGAAATTACAAGGTCTTGGCCAGGCGTTGTGGCTCACGCCTGTAATCCTTGCACTTTGGAAGGCCAAGGCAGGAAGATTGCTTGAGGCCAGGAGTTTAAGACAAGAGTGAGCAAAAATGGGACCCCATCTCTACCAAAATTAGAAAAAATTAGCCAGGCATGGTGGTGCATGCCTGTAGTCCCAGCTACTTGGAAGACTAAGACATGAGGATCACTTGAACCCAGGAATTTGAGGTAGCAGTGAGTTATGATGATGACACTACACTCTAGCCTGCATGACAGAGTGAGACCCTGTCTCAATAAAAAACAAAATTAATTAAAATATTAATTAGAAATAAAACAATTTGCAGCTCATCTACTGCCAGACACTGACCCCCAGCCCCTGTTCCACAAGCCATAACTATAGCTTTTACTGAATAAGAGACTGATCCCAGTAACTTTACCCTGATAAGAAGACCACCAACCATAGACTGGTTCTGGCTGGTTTACTGAGGCTGCACACTTGAGTGACTTTGTGTCCTGAAAAGACCTTTTGATGTATAGGGCTTAATTGTAATACATTTAAATGTTAAGTCTACACCCCAAATTAAACATGGTTCATATGTAACATGCATGTTTATTCAATGTGCATGTATTAGGACCACCTTCCTGAATATTCACAGCTCCTCCTGTTACATGTTGAATTTGTATACTTGATAATACTTAAGCTTAAATTTCTGTCTTACCCCTCCCTCTCTTCAAGCGCCTATTTCCAGACTTTGGCCAGAGGCTATGCTGCTCAGCCAGTCAGAATGGCCACCTTGCAGGCTATAACCCTTTACTAGAAACAAGGCTTTCCTTTCTAAATTATAAATTGTATGATTTTTAAGTTAACAAGGCTAAAGGAAAAAACAGACTGGCTTGGGTTTTCCACTCTACTCTCACATCCAACACAATGAACTTCTGTGACCACAGGGGGTTTTTTCCTACACACACCAAACAATTCTCCAGCAGACACTAACAAGGTATCCTCTAAGTCAAGTCAATTCTGACGCTATTTACCTAGGATAGTGTCAGATCCCACAGGTGAGGGCCCAGTTCTGCAAGACTGCCCCCACTTCTGACACCAATTGCAAGTAGTAGGTTGTTCTACTTCTGACCCACTGGCTACAAACCAGGGTTCCCATAACCCCCTCCTTGGCTAGGATGGCTCACAGAACTCAGGAAAATATTTTACTTACACTTACCAGTTTATTATAAAGGATATTACAAAGGATATAGATGAACAGCCAGATGAAGAGATGGACAGGGTGAGGTATGGTGGTAGTGGGGGCAGAGCTTCCATGCCCTCCCTGGGTACTACCTTCCCAGCACCTCCAAGTGTTCAGTGACTCAGAAGCTCATCAACTCATTTTCTTGTTTTTTTCATTTTCGTTTTTTGTTTTTTGAGACAGGGTCTTTCTCTGTTGCCTGAGCTAGAGTGCAAAGGCATCATCATAGGTCACTGCAACCTCAAACTCCTGGGCTCAAGCAATGCTTCTGCTTTAGCCTCCTAAGTACGTGAAACTATAGGCATGCACCACCACGCCTGGCTAATTTATTTTTTGTTTTTTTATAGAGATGGGTTCTCTGTTGCTCAGGCTGGTCTTGAACTCTTGGCTTTAAGTTATCCTCCTGCCTCGGCCTCCCCAAATGCTAGGATTACAGGAGTGAGCCACTGCACCCTACTGATATTCTGCTTTTTTAAACACAATATTCTACAGAATTATATTTCAATGTGTTAGACTGATAGCATGCTTACTTTCAGTGCTGTTAAATTTATGTCATTTTTAGTGATTCTGTCATCCTCTAAACCTGAATGTGAAATATTGTTGACATTAATGAAAAATCTAGTGACAAGTTGTTCAGATTATATGAACAAGTAAAATAAATCACCCATGGAAGCTGATATATCATTACAACGATCATAACACTCTTTGGTGTGGTCAAGAGTTTAGGGCCAAGAATTTCAGTCAATACACTGATTTATTTGTTTATTACACAGACTTTCAATGAGTACTTGTGTGTGCCAGCGTGTGGTAGCAGTGGGGAGTACAAAGATGAATCAAAGCTGGTCCCTGACCTCAAGAAATGCACTGGATCTGTCAGCATTTTCCCAAAACCTCATTCTGAGTTTGTAACCTTGTTTCCTCCATGTTTTGCTTTGATGTAGCAAAATTCAGTAGCAACTGCAAGCTTTATATCTCTGATAAGTGTCTTCCATGGGGCAGGCTGGACATTATTTCAATCTTCCACAGACTGACTATTAAGGCACAGGACTGTGGTGTCTGACTGAAAACAGATCCTTGCATATCTGTTTATGTGCTTCTAGAATTTTGTTTTAAGCACATAACAATTCTTAGAAATATAAAGGAAGATTGTATAAATGGACACAGAGATCATACTCCTGGATGTCAGTCCTTTCCAAGTTAATATATTGTTAAGTGTGATCCTAATCAGTCATCAGATTAATTTTTTAAATATTAACATGGCTTAAAGATAATTCAAATATCTTCTGAAAGAATATAAAAGTCAACATTTTTAAAAATAAGTGAAGATTAGCCCTTCACAGAAACTTTAAATACGTTACAAAACTATAATTAAAACAGTGGTAAATTAGTCTTAGCCAGAGCAATCAGAGAACAGAAAGAAATAAAAAGCAACCAAATTAGAAAAGAGGAAGTCAAATTGTCCCTCTTTGCAGACAACATGATCTTATATTTAGAAAAACCTAAAGAATCCATCAAAAAACTCTTAAAACTGATAAATTCAGTAATGTTGCAAGATACAATATCAATATACAAAAAGCAGTGGCACTTCTACACACCAATAATAAACTAACTGAAAAAAGAATCAAGAAGGCAATCCCGTTTACAATAGCTACAAAAATAAATAAAATATCTAAGAATAAATTTAACCAAAAAGGGGAAACAGGCCAGGCACAATGGCTTGTGCCTACAATACTACCACTTTGGGAGGCCAAGGCAGAAGGATTTTTTGAGGCCATGAGCTTGAGACCAGCCTGAGTAAGAAAGAGACCTGTTGCTATAAAAAAATAAAAAAATTAGCTGGGCATAGTGGCATGTGTCTATAGTCCCAGCTGTATGGCAGGCTGAGCCAGGAGGATCACTTGAGCCTGGGCATTTGAGGTTGTAGTGAGCTATGATGACACCACTGCACTCTAGCCAGGGTGACAGAATGAGGCTCTGTCTCGGAAAAAAAAAAAAATTGTTATAATGACCATGCTACCCAAAGCAATCTACAGATTCAATGCAATCCCTATCAAAATACCAATGACATTTTTCACAGAAATAGAAAAATCTTAAAATTCATATACAACCAAAAAAAAGTCTAAATAGCCAAAGCACTCCTGAGCCAAAAGAACAAAGGTGGAAGCATCCCACTACCTGACTTCAAAATATATTATCCATATTAGGCTATAGTAACCAAAACAGCATGATATTGGTATAAAAACAGACACTTAGACCAATGAAAATAAATACAGAACCCAGAAATAAATCCTTATATTTACAGCCAACTGATTTTTGACAAAGGCACCAAGAACATACATTGGGGAAAGGACACCCTCTTCAATAAATGGTGCTGGGAAAACTGGATATCCATACACAGAAGAGTGAAACTCAACCCCTATCTCTTGCCATATACAAAAATCAACTCAAGATGGATTAAATACTTAAACATTAGACCTGAAACTATAAAACAACTGGAAGAAAATATAGAAGAAATACTTCAGGACATTAGTCTAGGCAAAGATTTTATGGTTAAGCCTCAAAAACATGGGCAACAAAAACAAAAACAGACAAATGGGACTATATGAAACTAAAAAGCTTCTGCATAGTGAAGAATACAATCAACAGAGTGAAGAGACAACCTGTTCAATTCAAGAAAATATTTGCCAACCATTCATCTGACAAGGGACTAATATCCAGAATATACAAGGAATTCAAACAACTCAACAGTAACAAAATAAACAATCGCATTAAAAAGTAGGCAAAGGATGTGAATAGACTGTATTTCTCAAAAGAAAACATACAAATGGCCAGCAAGCATATGAAAAAATGTTCAACATAACTAATCATCAGGGAAATGCAAATCAAAACCACAATGAGATATCATCTTACCCCTAGTTAGAATGGCCATTATAAAAAAGACAAAATATAACAGATGTCAGAAAGGATGGAGAGAAAAGGGAACTCTTATACACTGTTGGTGGGAATGTAGATTATTATGGCTATCATGGAAAACAGTGTGAAGATTTCTCACAACACTAAAAATAGAACTCCCATACAATCCAGCAATCCCACTACTGGGTATTTATCCAAAGGAAAGGAAATCAGTATATCAACTGGATACCTGCACCCCTATGTTTACTGCAGCACTATATATAATAGCAAAGATATAGAATCAACCTAAGTGTCCATCAGTGGATAAATGGATAAAGAAAATGTGATATTGAGATATATATATATATATATATATATATACAGTGCAACACTATTTGGCCATAAAAAAGAATGAGATCCTGTCATTTGCAGCAACATAGATGCAAGTGGAGGTCATTATGTTAAGTGAAATAAGCCAGGACCGAAAGATAAACACTGCATGTTCTCACTCATATGTGGGATCCAAAAAGTTGAAATCATGAAGGTAGAGAGTAGAATGATAGTTACCATAGGCTGGGAAGGGTGTGTGGGGGGGAGGATGCAGAGAGGTAGGTTTATGGGCACAAACATACAGTTAGATAGAAAGAATAAGTTCTAATGTTCAATAGTACAGTAGAGTGACTATAGTTAACAATGTATTGTATATTTCAAAATAGCTAGAAGAGAGGATTTGAAATGTTCCCAACACATAGAAGTGATAAACATTCGAGGTGATAGATACCCCAAATACCCTGACTTGATCATTACACATTCTATGCGTATAACAAAATATCACATGTATCTTATAAATATATACAAATATTATGTATCAATTAAAAAAACACAGGACACTAAAAAAAAGGGTGAATCTTCTCTTAGAAGAATTCCAAATAATACATGTAGATGCTCCCTCCTTGAGGAGGTGGAGCTTAATTTCTGCCCTCTCCCCTTTTAGGAGGAGCTAGACATAGTTACTCTCTATGAAAGGATAAAGCAGAAAAAGGGGGAAATAGTAACTTTATAGTGTAGAAATCTGGCAAACACCACCTTAACCAAGTGATAAAAGTTAACATTATTAATGACGTCCTGTGGGTATCATTTATTGTTGATGGGATATGATGAGAAGGGCATTTCACCTCTGTGATATACTTTCCAAAAGTCCATAGGTCCAGTCTAATCATGAAAAACATCAGACAAACCCAGATTGGGGAACATTCTACAAAATAGCTAGCCAGTATTCCTCAAGACTGTTAAGGTCAGGAAAAACAAGGGAAGACTGAGAAACTGTCACAGACCAGAGAGACAGAGAAGACATGGCAACTAAATACTAACATGTAGAATATGGATAGAGACAAATTGATGTACTGGAGAGGTATTTAGAGACAGAACCAATAGAATTTGGAGTTGGAATTGATGTGGGAGTAAATAAATTTGAGAACTCATGCATAATCTCTAGCAGTTTGGCTAAGCAACTACTGAGTGGTGGAACCATTTGGTAAGATGGAGAACAATGGAAAAGAAGGTGGGAGCAGGCAGAGAGGATGTCAGTTTTATATGTATACAGTTGAAGAGAAAATTCTGGCCTGGAGATAAAGTTGAGCAAAATTGGCATGTAGATGGTAACTGAAATAATGACGGTGAGTGAGATAATCTAAGGAGAGAGATTAGTGTGGCAAGAAAGATAAGAGCTAAATAAATAGTACTAAAATATGCTAATGTTAGAGGATGAAAAGTGGAAGAAGAGCCAGGCAGGAGACGAGGAAGAAGCAAAGATACATAATAAACCTCAAAAGAGAATGGCAACATGGAAGCCAAGAATAGAAACTGTTAAATGCTGCCAATGGTTGACGTATCCCTTGGATTTAGCAACATGACGTTATTGACCATCTCAATAAGAACATTGGAATGATAGGAATGAAAGCCAGAGTAAGTGGTTTGAAAAGGGCGAGGGATAGGACTTCTGGTTTTATTTTATTTTATTTTATTTTCACTCCCTCCCCTCCCCCATGCCAGGACTTCTGATTTTAAGATGGCAGAATGATTACTTACAGTGGTCTCCTGAAGATATAGGTCATGCCTTTAACCTAGGCTTTAAGAAATGCATTGGTGGAAGGGGCACCAGCATCCCTGAATGGTTCTATATTGGCCATTCTTCACAAGTCAGGAATGATAGTGGGTGATGCTACCATTGAAATGAGCTCCCTGAATTCAATGTGTTTGATAAGATCCCAGGGTGGCAGACATCAAGCAGAGCACTTAGGTGTCACAGATAAAGTGGCCATCTCTTGCGCGCTCTCTCTCTCTCTCTCTTTAGTGTGTATGTGTGTTATAAAGACAATCCGAAGAAGGGTGCTTTGGTAGAGACAGACAGAAGTATACTTTCACTATCTGGCCTTGAATCTGTGTCGACTCTACAACTCTCTGTCATAATCTAGTTTGAGGAGACTTTATCATATCACCTTTCCATGTCACCTAACCAACTTACATAAGTAGTTGACATTTTGCTGACTGTACCTAATGAACAGGAAGTCACATAACAAATACCCTAGATGCTTCTGTAAGACACATGCATACCAGAGGGTGGGAAATAAATATCATAAAAATTAAGGAAACTGCTATGTTCTTAATGGTTGTGCCCCTATCCCCAACCAAACTCATATGTTGAAACCTAATCACCAAGGTAATGGTATTAAGAAGTGGGGCCTTTGGGAATGGAATTAATGGCTTTATAAAAGAGGCCCCAAAGAGCGAGCTAGCTAGCTCTTTCTATCCTATGAAGACAGAGCCAGAAGGTGACAATTATGAATGAGGAAACAGGCCCTTATTCCCATGTAGATGCTCCTCACCAAACACCAAATCTGACAATGTCTTGATCTTGGAGTTTTTAGCCTCTAGAACTGTGAGAAATAAATTTCTATTGTTTATAAGCTACCCAGTCTATGATATTTTGTCATAGTAGCTGAACAGATTAAGACAGAGACTATTATACTGAGGAAGTTTCTAGTGGTCTGAGGCATGTCAGGATATGTTCTGCAAAGTGAAGGACAAGTTGCATTTTGCACTACCCACCACTAAGGAAAGGGTACTTACTGTGCCTAGTGAATCTCTTTAGATTCTGGAAGCACATAAACCACATTTGGTTCTGTTGCTCTGACCAAGTAACCCACAAGGTTGCCAGGTTTTGGGGGGTTTTGGTTTTTTTTTTAGAAACAGGGTCTCATTATGTTGTCTAGGCTGGAGTGCAGTGGCTATTCACAGGTACAATCATAGCATCTTAGAGCCTCAAACTCTTGGCCTCAAGGGATCCTCCCACCTCATCCGAGTAGCTGGGACTACAGGCACACACTACCACACCTGGCTTAGGTTGCCAGTTTTGAATGGGGCCCAGATCAAGGAAAGGAAGCAGATCTAGAGTTCCATGCAAGCTGGTCTGCTCCTAGGGCCATATGACCAACAGATCCAATGGTGCTCAAAGTGTCTGTGGCAGACAGAGATAAAACAAAACCTCTACCATGTCACAATAGGATAATCATAGCTTAAACCCTCAGTATTTTGGGTCAAAGTTATGCTTTCTTCTGCAGATGAGCATTCTTTTTATGAAAAACAGCTCCCATAGACACTGAATAATGTGACCATTGCACATCAAATGTTATCACATGACCTGAGCTGCCTGTCATGAGCTAGATATTCTATGACTCTCCAACCCATAAATTTGACAGGTGCAGTAGCATTCTGTCATCAAGTGGAAGTGAGAGATAAAGAAATGTATATACATATCTATATCTCATATAGTATATATATGACATTGGCCTTGAGCTGGTCCTGAAGATACAAGTGAGATGCATGAACAAGTGACTCAGACTCCTATGGCACCTATTCCTGCTGCATTAACTCCTGTCCTTCAACTCACTTTTGTAGCCTATGACCAGTCAAATGAGGAAGAAAAAACCCAGGCCTGGTTTTCTGATGAGTCTGTCTGTACAGTGTGGGGTGGGTACCATCTGAAAGTAATGGCCATAGCACCACGGCCCCACTCAGGGTTGGCTCTAAATGAATGGGAAATCTTCTCAATGTACAAAACTTTAAGCAATGCACTTGGTTGTTCACTTTGCCTGGAAGGAGAGAGAGCCAGAGGTGTGTATTTACACTACTTCAAGGACAGTGGTTAATGAATAGTGACTTAAAAGAAATAAGATCGGAAAGAAAACTGAGTAAGAGGTATGTGGATAGACCTCGCACAATGAACACAGAATATGAGAATACTGCATCCCATGTGAATGCCAACCAAATGGCAACCACTTCAGAGAAGGCTTTTAATAATCAAGTGGACGGGCTAGGCATAGTGGCTCAAGCCTGTAACCCTAGCACTCTGGGAGGTAGAGGCAGGAGGATTGCTTGAGCTCAAGAGTTTGAGGATCCAGTGAGCTATGATGATACCATTGCACTCTACCCAAGGCAACACAGTGAGACTCTGTCTCAAAAAAAAAAAAAATCAAGTGGACAATGTTATAT
>VBSM01000529.1:30833184-30844954 GCA_008086735.1 Cheirogaleus medius
AAAAAAAAAAAAAAGAGAGAGAGAGAGAAACATGAGAGTACATGAGAAACTCTTCAAAATGGTTAGTTACCACTGCAGGATGGTCAGGGTAAGGAGAACTTTACTTTTCATTTTATGTTTTTTGGTACATTTCGATTTTTATTTTGAGCATGTACAATGAAGTTTATATAATGTGTATATCTTTAAAAACTAATTTTTAGAAGTTTGGCTACAAAGGGGAGGAGAAAGATAACAGTTGTAGAGATAAGCAGAATAGAGGGAGAGATTTCTCTTTCTCTCTTTTTTTCTTTTTTGTTGTCCTTTTTTCAGGTGAGAGAGACCTGAGGATCTCTCTTAAAAGGAAGAGAATAAAGATACAGAAGAAAGAGGAAAATCAGTTCAGCAGGCTCATGGATGATGTGAGCTTAGGTGACACCTTGGTGTAGTCTTAGCCAGGTAGGATTCTTCCTTCATCATGGCAGAAGAGGAGAGAGTGTTTTTAGCAGGTCTCTAGATTTGGTGGCAGTAAGTTGAAGTAAATACCAACAGATAGTCCCCACTTCCCTTGTATATCTAGCTAGGGCCCCCAGAGACCTGGAGAAGACCCCGCTCTGTGGCTATTGAGTTGAAAACCCACCTCTTCCCCAAGAATCTCCCAGTCTAGGGAAGGATTTGGTGACTGACGATTGCCAATGAAGCCTCCAGGCTTTCTCATAAGCTGTGCCTTTCATCTGGAACACTTCGCTCTATGCCTACGTTCCAGGCATAAACACACCCTTGTCAATTCCTACTGGACCTTCTGGTCTCAGTTGAAAAGTCCCTTCCCCTGAGAAGCCTTCCCTAGTCCTCCAGACAATATTCCAAGCAACAGCCTCCTCACTGACCTCCCTAATCTGCCCTTGCTCCTCTTCAACCTATTATCAACACAGCAGCCAGAGAGATTCAGTAGAAATGTGGAGGCCAAGCTTGTCACCTCTCTGCTCAAAACCCTCCCCATGGCTTCCTATCTCAGTCACAGTAAAAGCAAAAGTCCTAAAGTGTTGCAAGATTTAGCTTATGGCTACTACTCTCCCCACTCCCTATCTTTCTCCAGCTGCACTGACCTTTTGATCTAACACACCAGCCCCATTTCTGTCTCAGGGCTTTTACACTTGCTCTCTACTGGAAAAGAACCCTCTTCGTCAGAGAGCCATCTGGCTGCTCCCTCACCTCCCGACACAAGCTACCACAACCTTGAGGGCAGTACGCTAAGTGAAGTAAGCCAGTCATAAAAAAGACGAATACTGTATGATTCCACTTACATAAGGTTCCTAAAGTAGTCAAAATCATAGAGACAGAAAATAGACTGGTAGCTGGCTGGGGCCAGGGAAAAATGGAAAAGTATTGTTTAATGGGTACAGAGTTTTACTATAGTTGGGGAAAATGAAGAGTTTTGTAGATGGACGTTGGTAATGGTTGCACAGCAATATGAATGTCCTTAATACCACTGAACCCTACACTTAAAAACAGTTAATATGGCAAGTATTATGTGTATTGTGCCATAATGAGAATGTTGGGGTTCTTTATTTCAAAATATTAAGGGGGTACAAATGTTTTCGGTTACATGGATCGCTTTTGTCACGCCTGAGACACAGCAATAAGTGTGCCCACCACCCAAATAATGTTCATTGTGCCCCATAAAAAATGTTTTTGATGTCACCTTTTCTGTGAGGTTTTTCTGGGCCACCCGTTATCAAACGTCACTCTCTCCACAAGCCGAGCAAGGGACGGAGACGCTAGCGGGCGAAGCAGCCGCGTGTCCGGGGAGGCGCGAGCTTCCGGGGCCGCCTCCGCCGGAAGGGGGCGGGGAGGAGGCTCGGGAAAGGCGGGGCCGAGGCTGGGAGAGGCGAGAGAGCGGAGGGGACAGGGTCAGGGTTTCGGAGTAAGGGGAGTGTTCCTCCGTCGCCCGCCGAGCCTAGGGAGAGAGCTGCTGCGGGCGCGCGGACCCACGACTTCGGCTCCCGGGCCCTCCACCGGCCGCCGCCACCTCTGCTGACCCGGCCGCTGTAGAGGCGGGAGCGGCGGGAAGCCTCCCGCGGAACCACCACCCTGCCCCTTGGCCCCGCGCGCCCTCCCGTGGCGTCCTCCGGTTCCCTTCCGTCTGGACCTGCGCGCCTGCCCTCAGCACCCGTAGCCCCTCAGGGCAGTCGCGGCCAGGCTTGGAGAACCCATTTTGCGAAAATTCTGCAGGGTCCTGACTGTAAGGGAACCGTGGGTCACGGCCCGGACGCCAGCAGAGCTGCTGGAAGTGGAATCTAGCCGCGACAGAGACCAAGATCCTTGAGCACTTCTACCCCTAGCCCGCCTCTTCAGAGACCAGACTGTGCCCTGGGTCAAAGTCAAACACACCATGCCCAGCCAAAATCGCCCGTTTCTATCAGACAGCCCCCATTTGGCCTCCAGAAACCTTGCCCTCTCCCTTGGGAGTAGGTGGGAAGTAAAGGGCCAGGGGTCCTGTTTTCTAAGCCCTGTCCTCCACGGCATCCTTCTTTTTGCCAACAGATCAGGCTTCCTGACAAAGGAATCTCTTGCCATGCCTTGGAGCATGACATTCATCCCACATGCCTCCCCAACAGTATGCTCCATTGAAGCTCTGAGAGTTTCGCTCACATTCTCACTGAATTTTTGCTTCTGTCTTTTGCCCTTCTTGGATGCCCTTCCCTAAACCTTCAAGCGCTACCCAGCTGAAGTCCCAGAAGACTCCTAATTTCCTCGATTTAGTCATCTCACACAATTCTGGATCCCAGGGCTGGAAACACCCCTAGAAAACTCCTCTGGTTCTTCAAGTCAGGAAGCTGCAAAGAGCAAGGAGGGCCTTAGGTCTAGTCCTAATAGGGTGGGGAGGAGGAAGGAAGGCACCTGTGCAATGGTTCCTTTCAGGTCTTGAACCATCAGATGTTTTCTCCAAATCTTGCCTAGGACAAGAGGGTAAAAAATGTTGAAAAGCCGAGTGTGGTGGCACCTGCCTGTAGTCCCAACTACTTGGGAGGCTGAGGCAGGAGATCTCTTGAGCTCAGGAGTTTGAGACCAACCTGGGCAATATAGCAAGACCGCATCTCCTAAATAATAATAATAATAATGATAAGAAAAAGATGCTGAGAGAAGTAGTATTGAAGAAAGACATAGGGCTGAGAGATTTGCCAGAATGAAGGGAGAAACATCTAAGAGCTATATAGATGGCCCATTTTCCTATAACATCAATTTTTCTGGATCATTTTGGGGAGGGAGTGGAAAATCTGTAACTTAAAACATTTTATTTTACTTTATTTTATTTTATTGAGATAGAGTCTTGCTAGAGTACAGTGGTATCATCATAGCTCACTACAACCTCAAAATCCTGGGCTCAAGCGACGTTTTAATATATTTTTTAAAAACTTTGAAAAGAGCATTAAGATTTTCAGGCAAACTCCAGAATTGTAAAGAAAAAAATTGAAACTGCTAAGAAATTCCGTGCTTTTGGAGGGAGAATTCGGACGCCTCCCCCAAATGAGTGAGAGCCCAGAGCCTGGCACCGAGTGAAGGCAGCTATTGTGGTCTCCTGGTCCGGGGAAGGGAGGCTCAGTGCCCAAGGTTGTGACCCGGCCTGAGGCCCTGAGAAGGAGCAGCCCGGCGTCCCCGCTGTACCCTCTGCGACTGGGCCTGGCGAGAGGGTGGGGAGTGTCAAAGGCGGAGTCGGAGGCTCCGCCCCTTTCCTCCGGCTCAGCCTGAGCTCCGGCTCCGCGTGGTTCTCACAACTCGCCGCTCAGCCCCAGTATCGTCAGGCAGCTCCAACTGGGGTGGCGCTGCAGGAAGAACCGCGAGCCTCAAGGGGTCGACCGGCGACTTCTCCCTGGAAAAGAGCGAGAAACGCGCTCTGCGGGAAGAACTGGACTCCACCGGCCTCCGATGACCAGCCTGGGACTGAGCACCAAAGTCCCGACCCACAAGTGAGCGTCCCCAGGAGGACAGGTCGAGGTCGCCATCCCATGCGCCATGGCCGCGCCCGCCCGCCGCCTGTGCCACATCGCCTTCCACGTGCCCACCGGGCAGCCCCTTGCCCGGGACCTGCAGCGTCTCTTCGGCTTCCAGCCCTTGGCTGCGCGGGAGGCGGACGGCTGGCGGCAGTTGGCCCTGCGCAGTGGCGACGCTGTTTTTTTGGTAAACGAGGGCGCGGGACCCGGGGAGCCGCTGTACTGCCTGGACCCGCGGCACGCGGTGCCGAGCGCCACGAACCTGTGCTTCGACGTGGCGGACGCTGGTGCTGCCGCCCGGGCGCTGGCTGCGCGGGGCTGCCGCGTTCCGGTGCCCCCTGTTAGTGTGCAGGACGCGCAGGGCGCCGCCACCTATGCCGTGGTCAGCTCGCCCGCCGGCAACCTGAGCCTGACCTTGCTGGAGCGCGCCGGCTACCGCGGGACCTTCCTCCCCGGCTTTGAGCCAGTACCCTCCGCGCCGGGCCCCGGCTGGGTCAGCCACGTGGACCATCTGACCTTGGCCTGCACCCCCGGCAGCTCCCCCACACTTTCGCGCTGGTTCCACGACTGCCTGGGCTTTTGCCACTTGCCCCTGAGCCCAGGTGAGGATCCGGAGCTGGGTCTCGAGGTGGCAGCAGAGTCTGGGCGCGGGGGGCTGCGGCTTACCGCCCTGCAGACCCCACCAGGCAGCATGGTTCCCACCCTCGTGCTGGCTGAGTCCCTGCCGGGGGCCGCCAGAGGACAGGACCAGGTAGAGCAGTTCCTGGCTCGGCACAGGGGTCCAGGCCTGCAGCACGTGGGACTATATACGCCCAACATCGTGGAGGCCACCGAGGGGGTGGCAGGGGCTGGGGGCCAGCTGCTGACTCCCCCTGAGGCATACTACCAGCAGCCAGGCAAAGAGAGACAGATCCTAGCGGCAGGGCGGGAGCCTAGCCTTCTGGCCCGACAAGGAATCCTGCTAGATGGTGATAAAGGCAAGTTTCTGCTTCAGGTCTTCACCAAGTCCCTTTTTGCTGAGGACACTTTCTTCCTGGAGCTGATTCAGAGGCAGGGGGCCACAGGCTTTGGCCAGGGCAACGTCAGGGCCCTGTGGCAGTCCGTGCAGGAGCAAGCTGCCAGGAGCCAGGAAGCTTGAGGAGTGCCACAGCCACCAGTCCTGAAGCTCTGGGCCAGTACAGGGCCTGCTGAAGCCGAGAACACCTGCAGGAGGCGGAGCTAGTGGAAGGCTTTCCCCGGGACTAGGTGTGACCTCCTTCCCTTCAGTAACTGCCAGAATTGAGTCTCTCACTGGACCCCAAAGGGGTAATTTTTAAAACACTAGACCATTTCTTATACAACTTATATCTAATACATATACACAATATAAGGAATAAAAGAATTTCACAATCAGGGAATAGAATGTAACCAATACTTTTGAGGCCTCCTTGGATCCCATTTCCTTCCCACTCACCCCCCCCCCAAAATTCTGAGATCATGAACCCTTTTTCTGCATTGTTTCACTACATATGTATCCCTTAAAAAATGATTTCATATTCGAAGCAGGAATTTGAGAAAGTACAAATCCTCCCCTAGGGAGCAACCACTGCAGATGGGGAGAAGGTGAGTCAGGACTGAGCTTCCAACCACCTGCTCTAGGGTGACGCCACTGTTCCAATCAGAGCTGGCCTGAAACCTAGACAGAGAGTGTTGGGTGTCAGCCACTGGCAGGTGCTCCTGCCTTTACCCTCTTTCCTGGGGGTGGGGGAAGAGATCACTCTGGACAGAACATTCCCCCTCTGTCTGCCCAGGGCTGGTTGGGAGCTCAGCTGGTGGAAGTCAGGACCAAGCGGGACTTCACCACTTTCTGGGTCGCTCAGAGGTGAGGAGTGAGGGAACTAGGGAGAGGGTAGAAAGCTCTCCAAAATGACTATAAAAATAAGCACTTTATTTAAACAGCAGGATTCTCAGGTGGTGGGGTCTTCCAGAGGTGTCACTCAGCTACACTGTTGGGATGGGTGCATCAGTGGAGACGAGGGGCTGAAAGAAGCTATCCAGGACTTGCTGGCCCCGGCTGGTCTTTTTCCGACTAGATGGAATGGACACCTGGGACCTTTTGGAACCCTGTGGAGAACAGAGGAGGGGGCACAGGGAATCCTCTCCTTCCCCCACTTCCCCTACTCTGCTTATCTAGCTCAGGTTCTATCTTGGAATGTTGTTGAGCTTTCAATCTGCCACCAGTATCTGCCCCTTCAATCAACTCTCCAAAAGGCTGCCCCAGGGAATCTTCCTAAAATGCAAATCTGACTCGTTGGTCTGGTGTTTAAGCCCTGACTTGAGCTGGGCAGGCCCTTCTGACCTCCCCAGATAAACCAACTGCTCACAGCTCCTTGAGTACTGCAGACTGTATTGTGCCCCACCTTTGCTTATACCACTCTTAGGCCTGGCAAGAACATCCTTACTGCTGATTCCTCTCTTAAACCTGGAGAAAACAAGTCATTTCTGGGACCCAGATTACCAGCTGCTTCCTCCAAACAGCCCTTCCTGATCCTTGCCTCTCAGATAGAACTGATGGCTCCACACCTCATATCCCACAAAACCTAGTACACACATTTCATACACCTGTGACACTGGACTGTCGCTCATCAATTTGCTCCTGTCCCCTTTACTCTGCATCCCACACTGCAAGGTCCCCAGGTCAAGAACTATTCCTCTACCCCTCGTGAAGCCTGAAGTGAAGAATATTCACCCAAACGTGCATCAGTTAACTGATTGAAAACTGGATTCAGGCCTGGGGAGGGATGGTTGGGTGAGGGCAGACTCACCTTGCATGGCCCTGGCTGTTGGCCCTCATACACACGAAACACCTAGCCAAGAAGAGGGGGAGAGGACAGGGCTGGCACCTTGTCTGAAAGAGCCAGACCCCTGTGTTCTGCCCTCAACTTCATGCCCCAGGACTTCTGTTTAAAATATGCTTTTTTTTGTCCTGTTTACACAGTAATAGGCTCGTGTAGAACATGTAGGAAACACAAAAAAGCACAAAGACAACAAAGGTAGTGCCTTTTTCATGGCAGTGGAGACGGCTGCAGTGTGAAATTCCTCCCGCGTCAGCCAGCGCGCGCCAGGTGGTGTGGTGGTCACTGGGCTCTGCCCCTCCAGGGTCAGACCGTATACTTGATATGTCAGCTTGATGTGAGAGAAGATGTGGACCACCTGGAGGGAGGGGCCAAGAGGCTTAAACAGCCTGTGGATATGGCCTCAAAAGCTGTCATTCCTGTCCCCTCCACTGCTCACCTCCCCGAGGTGCCGGAGGTGGATGGCCGGGAGGGGCCCAGCCCAACTCTGCAATTCCTGCAGCAGGGCCTCGTACTGATGCTTCTCTGAGGGCTCCAAGGTCACAGATGGGAACTCCCACAGTCCTGCCAGCAGACCTGAGAGGGAGGGCAACAAGGCAGTGCTGAGGGGCTGCTTACTCCTTCAATCCTCCCTTGCTGCACGTGCCTCTGCCCTCCAGGTACCTGACTTGGGCCTCTGTACCAGCAGAATTCGGGCACCCCCAAGGGCCCTGGGCTGCTCCAGAACACAGGTAGCCGAGCATTCCTCCCTGGGGGGCCTGCGGCTGGCCTTTCGGGGAAAGTTGGCCACTCCGAGAGTCCGGTCCCAAGGCTCTGTGGTAGGCAGGCACAGCTGGCACTGTCCAGTGGTGGAAGCTGGGAACAGAGATCCCCAAGCTCCATTCAGGCCAAGAAGGCTTAGGTGCCAAGCCCAGAGAGCAGGCCTTAGCCCAGCTCTGCAGAACCTTACTTGGGTTATAGGAAGAACTGAGACAAGGTTTCCACAGGCAGCTCCTCGACAGGGCCAGGAAGGGCTAGGGCAGGGGCTAGGGCTGGTGCTCACCGCACTCCTCTACATCAGGACTGCCCAGCAGGCTCCGTGAGGCTGAGAGCTGCTCCCGCTCCACCTGAAAGGCATAAGGTGGGTGTCATGGGGCAAGGGTCACTCCCTAGGACCCCTCACTGCTCCTTCCCTAGTGGGCTCACTCTCTGGTGTGCCCGGCACAGGCTCTGCACAGGACACTGGCTGCAATGTGGGCGCTGCGGGGTACACACTGTGGCCCCCAGCTCCATGGCTGCTTGGTTGAAGTCCCCTGGCCGAGCTGGGTCCACCAACTGCTGGGCTAAACTCCTATAAAAAGGGATCATCATGTGAGCCAAAGCCCCTTGGGAGACACCTCTTCTAACCTCCCCTGTTACACAAGATCCTACCAGAGCTGCTGGGAGATAATGGTGTTGCTCGGATCAGCACCAATGGCTCGAACACGGCACAGCACCCGTACCACATTCCCATCCACCACACCGGTTGCCTGGCACAGAGGAGCCTGGGTGTCACCCTGGGCTGACAGGAAGGAGGCTGAGCATACACAAAGTGGAGGCAGGCTATGGACTCACCTGGCCAAAGGCAATGGAAGCAATGGCCCCAGCTGTGTACCGTCCCACGCCAGGCAGGAGCCGCTGCAGAGTCTCTGCTGTACGTGGCATGTGACCCCCTAGCTCCTCTACCACCTAGTTAGGGTGGGAAGACTCAAGTTTATGAGACACCAAGGTCCCTAGACTCCTACCCTCCTGCCACCCCCTTACCTTCCGAGCTCCCTCCTGCAGTCGCCGGCCTCGAGAATAGTAGCCCAGGCCGGCCCAGAGCTGGTTCACCTCCTGTGGATGATGTCAGGGGTCAAAGAGATCCCTGGTCAGTCCCTTGGTTGTCCCCATTCCTCCACCTTAGTGCGGTTCTCACCTCCAGGGAAGCACTGGCCAGGTCCTGCAGTGTAGGCCACTTCTACAGCCCCAAGGCAGGCAAAAAGAGATAAGGTCAAAGGTGAGAGTGGTGGAAGAAGCCTCTCCACTCACCCCAAAGTACAGGTTCTCATCTGGGTCTGACCCATGACCCTCCCCTTCCACCCTCGGAGTCACCTGCATCCATCGGGTATAGTAGTTGATCACCGTGGCAACCTGGGTCTGCTGCAGCATGACCTCTGAGACCCACACTGGGGGAGAGGGGTTGGCATGAGGGCACTGCTGATCTGCCTTGCTCCTATCCCGCAGCCCCCAGACCTGAGGGCTTCAAAGCAAAGTGGCCCTGCTCTCAGGAGAAGTACTGACCAGCGTATGCCCGCCTGTCCAGGTCCGCCTCATCCTCCGCCTGTTAATGCAACCCCAGATGGGGAGTTAGTGTGGAGGGGGCTGGGTACCAGCCTCCCCCACCACTGTCCCTCGCCTGCCTACCCGTCTTCTCCAGGGTAGGTCCCGCTTCTCTCGGTCGTACCAACTCAGCAGTTTCCCGCGGAAGGCTGTGACTTCAGCTGTGTCTCTGAATAGATGGTACGGGGAGATGGAGGCCTGCAATACCACCTCTTCAGGCTGCCTGGCCAGACCTGCTGAGACCTCAGGACACTCAGGAATCGTCCCTGCACAGCCTGTACACCAGGGGCCCAGCACACAGCAGCTTGTGGCAGTGTGTTCCTGCTTAGGGCTTCCCCCACCCCCACCCCTTGCTTAAGCTCCAGAGCTGCAGTCAGACCAGAGTTGTGTGTAGCCATGGCCAAGTTTCTGGCCTTAATTTTCTCAGGGTGGTACTATTGGCTCTTTTGTCTCTGGGCCATAGTGAAAACCTAATAGTTTCAGCCAGGCACAATGTATACTTGTGTAGGGCCTTCCTATTTCCAAAACACTTTCAGGCTCATAAACTCATTTGATCCCACAAAAACCACATGAGGGAAGAAATGCAGAGACTACTGCTCCATTTTACTGGTAAGAAAACAGTGATGTAGAGCAATCATCCCAAAGTCACACAGCAACATAGTCAGAATTAGACCCTTAATTAATCTCTTAATGTCTTCATACATACCATGCTCCCTTCCCAGCCTAAATCCACCCCCTTCTGTGGCCAATGAAACCAGCCCCCAGGGCCTTGGGCCAGGATTGAGCTCCTCACCATCAGGGCCAGAAGGCTTGGCCGGGCTGCTGCTGAGGACATGTTTCTTCTTTCCCTCCTGGCTGGCTGCTTGCTTCCTGTGACCACTTCCCACGGCTGCTCGTGGCTTCCTCATGGCCTGGAACAGAGAGAACCAGCTAAAATAGTCACAATGAGGCTGAATGTTGAGGCCCTGCAGAGGTGGTAGCCACCTCCCTCCCTATACCGTTCATATGGTGTCTAGCTTTTCTCAAGCACTCTCTAGGTGCTCATGGGTTTCCTCTTGCTGTGACACTGAGGTACGACCAGTATGGCTGAGCAAGTGGCCTTAGGGGGACCCCAGCATAAGTATAGCCCTGGAGACATGCAAAGAACAAAAGGCCAGGGCTGGGCCAGAGCCTCCTATTTGGGAGCACTTGTGTGTCCAGGATGCGTATTGTGACTATGCTTATGGATAGGGGTTGTGTAGGTATATCTGGGACCATGGGGCAGGGAATAGGTGTCTCTGATTAGAGATATTAGCATGGGCCGGGCGTGGTGGCTCACGCCTGTAATCCTAGCACTCTGGGAGGCTGAGGTGGGAGGATTGCTCAAGGTCAGGAGTTCGAAACCAGCCTGAACAAGAGCGAGATCCTGTCTCTACTAAAAATAGAAAGAAATTAATTGGCTAACTAAAAATATATAAAAAAAATTAGCCGGGCATGGTGGCACATGCCTGTAGTCCCAGCTACTTGGGAGGCTGAGGCAGAAGGATTGCTTGAGCCCAGGAGTTTGAGGTTGCTGTGAGCTAGGCTGACACGATAGCACTCTAGCCTGGGCAATAGAGACTCTGTCTCAAAAAAAAAGAAAAAGAGATATTAGCAGGGTTATACTGAAACAGCCTTTAGCAGTCATCTAGTCCAAAACCTTCATTTTGTAGAATGGAAAAAAATCAAGGATCAGAGAGGGGAAAAGATCTGCCTGAGAACAGATGGTCAATCAATGTAGGAATAGAGATGAGCTATTTTTATTCCTAATCTTGTCCTGATCTAATAACTCATAGCTGGCTAACTATTAGTAATGAGAAAATGCAACTGGTTGATTTTTACTTCTCCCTGACTGTTCTTCTGGCTATGCTTTCTCTAGTAGCTAACAGCACTTAGTGAACACTCCCTCTGTACCAGACCCCACGAAGTGCTTACTGGAGCTCTCACCAAGGTACACACTAGAATTACCTCCACTTTAGTTATGAGGAAACTAAAGCTTGTAGAGGTTAAGTAACCTGTTCTTTCAAATCCAGTGCCTGCACACTTACACTCTGCTATACTGCAGTCTCTACTAAGCCTCTGTTTCAAACTTGGAAACTTTGACTTCACTGCCTCATTATCATCAAAAGAGCTTGCTTCCTCCTTGAGAGAAAAAAAAATGATACAAAGCACACTCAGCAAAGAAAAAAAAAAATCTGAATGTACAAACCTACCTTCATTTGCACTGTCCTAACCTCCTCCTCCTCCTCAAGGTCTTGCTCCTCCAATCCCTTCTAACCAACACCACCCCCTCCATAGCCAAACTCAGTCACTTCCATATTTTATTCTACAATCCACTCTCCAAAGAGCAAAGCAACCTTCTAGACATAATCATGTCACTTCCCTCCTTAAAACCTTCAATGGATTCCCATTGAATCCTTGAACAAATATTTATGGAGTGCCTACTATGTGCCAACCAGTTTTAGGTAATTAGAACGCTTCAGTAAATAAAACATTAAGGCCGGGCTCGGTGGCTCACGCCTGTAGTCCTAGCACACTGGGAGGCCGAGGTGGGCCAATCGCTCAAGGTCAGGAGTTTGAAACCAGCCTGAGCAAGAGCGAGACCCCATC
>VBSM01000529.1:30845054-30862162 GCA_008086735.1 Cheirogaleus medius
TGAGTCCAGGAGTTTGAGGTTGCTGTGAGCTAGGCTGATGCCACAGCACTCTACAGAGTAAGACTCTGTCTCAGAAAATAAATAAATAAATAAAAATAAAGTATATGGATACCTACGGAAAAGGCATTCTAAGAAGAAATGAGTGCAAAGGCCCTAAAGAGGGTGCCTGGTATGTTATATATAATAAATGACAATAAAGAGGCCAACGTGGTTAGAATGGAATGAGGTGGGGGCAAGTAGTAGGATGGTGTGAGAGGTAATCTCTCTTCCATAGAGATGGAGGTAGGGTCACAAAGTATCTTATAAGCCACTGGAGGGCTTTGGCTGTCACACCCTTGCTCTTAGAATAGGAGCCAATCCTCTTACTACAGCCTTGTGTATCCAAGGTCAGGGCCCCACCCACCTCATCCCTTTTCACTATGCTCTAGAGTCATGGTCACCTTGATTTAATTGCTTCAGTTGCCCAAGTGTCTGTCTATCCAACTTGGGGCTTCATGAAATCCATTTCCTTTGCTTGGACATCTCTTCTATGCTTGACCTAATATCTAACCATTTTTCAGGTCTTTCCTTAAAAGTCCAAATCAGGTCCTCCAGTCTTACCCTCTCATGTACTTCACCAGTGTAGTTCTTATTCCAATTGTAATTTCACATGTATTTGTGATTCTTTTGGTCAGTGTCCGCTTCCCCCACTCGACTGTAAAAAACTACATGAGTGCAAGGACTGAGTCTCTTCTGTTGACTGTTGTCCCCAGAGCCAGTGCCAGGTAAACTATACATAATAAATACTTGTTAAATGAATTAAAGGTAATGGAACGGCAGATAGTCAAAGGAGATTTTCTCTCTTTTAGGATGGGAGAAACGCAAGCAGTTCTGGATAATAATAAAAAGGACTCAGCAAAAAAGAGAAAAGTTGAAGATGAGCTAAAAACAGTGAATAACCAAGGAGAAAGCGTTAGTGGGCCAAGAGGGGATGGGAACCAGAATGCTTGGGAGGGACTGGTCTCCAGTAGGAACAACGCTCTTGAGTCACGTTCAATCACCCTCTATGTCAATTATACCACCTAACTGCTTTACAATTTGTCCCTTCCTCGCCATCCCTACTGCCAGAGTTTCAATTCAAGTCCACATTATCACTTGCTTGGATTATTTCAAAAGCTTCCCTGACAGTCAGTAGCTCTACCTTCTCTGCAGCTTTGTCCTGTGCCCTGAGCTCCGCCTTTCACTGAGCTCTCCATCCTCTCTCGGGATTTGCCCATGCCCAGAACATCCTTCTTCCCCCCACACGCCCCTCTCCTCGCCTAACTCCTAGGCGTGCTTTAAGGTCAAGTTCAGGCAGTGCCACCTAACCCACCCGACCCCCAGGCCGCGTGGATGAAGACAGCATGACACCAAAGCCCCACGTTCCCGCCCAGAGGTCCTGGAAGAAGACATTACCTCCCGCGCCGGCGCTCCTACGCAGTCCAAGGGGCGTGGCTCCGGGCGGAGAGCTGGGCGCACCAGCCAATAGGCTCTTAGCGCGCGCTGGGAGGACTCCCCCGCGCCAGCCAGCGGAGGGCGAGACCCCGCCCCATCCCCTACTGCCGGAGCCGCGCCAGGAGACGAAGCGGAAGTCCTGCGTACCCACAGGCGACTCAGGCTGGAGACGCGCAGCGTCATGGCCGCCGACAGTGACGACGGCGCAGCTTCAGCTCCAGCGGCTTCCGACGGTGAGCGCCTTCCCAGGGGTCGCCTTAAACGCCGATGCGCTCCAGGGGACGGGGAGGCCTCGGGTTCATAGTTCTAGAGACAGACTTCGAGTTCAGAGGACTAGCTCCTTCCGTCTGAAGCAGCCACGAGCCGACTACAAGTCGCGGTGTGCACTACAGCGCGGGCGGCGAAATCCTCAAGTGTTGGGAACATAGTCAGGGCTGGTGGCATGTCGGGAGATGTAGTCTGGAGCTCATAACTGTTAGATGTGATTCAGTTCAGTCGAGCAGGTCCACGGGAAGTATGACGTATTGGGAGGTCTGGTGTGGGGCATTATTTATCTGGCTCTGGGGAATACTGAGAACAGTCACTTGTGGCTGCTGGGAACAGAAGTATGGATCTTTGTGGTATATTAAGGGAGCTGAAATTCTCAAGCCCTGCAAAATATTTTCTTGCAACACGTGGGAAAAAGGAACCTCAAAGGTCATCTAGTCCAACTTTCTCCCCTTTACAGATTGTGACACTAAGGGGGAAGTAATTTTCCCAGGCTCACATAGGCCACTGGAAGAACCAGGCTTCCTCTCCCCAAATTCGGGGTACTGTCCTCCCGAGAACACATGGAATACAAAAGCTACCAATGGAAACTGCCCCCACCCCACAATGGCCTACTTGGTGTCTGTTTCTGCCGCCTGGGTCCTTGGGTGAGCATGAACATCCATCACCTTCCTTACTGTCAGGTGGTATCAGCAAAAGCACAAAAGCTGTGGAAGAGCTAGTCCAGGTTCCTGTGGTGGATGTGCAAAGCAACAACTTCAAGGAGATGTGGCCATCCCTCCTGCTGGCCATAAAGACAGCTAACTTCGTGGCTGTGGACACGGTGAGGGTTGGGAAACAGGGAGGGCAGGAGGTTATGGAGGGGCTGGTGCTGGAGGCCTATCACCACTTCCCGTTACCCACCTATAGGAGCTGAGTGGGCTTGGGGACAGGAAGAGTTTGCTGAACCAGTAAGTATAAGCCCTGTTCTCCTTAGTCTCAGACTTCAACTCTGGAGGGGGTGGAGGGTCACAATCCTGGGTGGTTTGGGTCGTTCACCAGGCTAACTCCCAGCCACAGCCACCGCCAAACCCAACCCCAAGGTGCATCGAGGAACGTTACAAGGCTGTGTGTCATGCTGCCAGGACCCGTTCTGTCCTCTCCCTGGGCCTTGCTTGCTTCAAGCAGCAGCTAGACAAGGTATGGGCTGATCTCACCCCCATCCCAGGTCTTTAGCTGGTGGGAGGAGGGTTGAGATCCTGGGGAACATCAGGTATGGGGTTTTTTCTCCCAAATCTTGATATAACAGATCCTCTTTTTCTCCCAGGGCGAACATTCCTACCTGGCTCAAGTGTTTAATCTCACCCTGCTGTGCATGGAGGAGTATGTCATAGAACCAAAGTCTGTGCAGTTCCTGGTACAGCACGGCTTCGACTTCAACCAGCAGTATGCCCAGGGCATCCCCTACCATAAAGGCAATGACAAGGTAGGCTTCCAGCCTTGAGTGTGCCCCTTTTGTGACTTCATTTCTTCCCATACTAGGCTGGATGCCTGGGGAGAATCCGTTGCTTAGGGAGTATGAGGAATCACTAGTGACAGGGCTGAAGAAACAAGACTGATAGGAGGGTGGGTAGCATTGGGTTAGGTAGAGAGAACTTTCCAGGTGGGGGGAGCCTGGGATAAGTGTCCTACAGAAGAGGCTTCCTGGGGAACTCTGTCCTTCCCAGTAACCCCTTTACTTCCACCTAGGGTGATGAGAGCCAGAGCCTATCAGTACGGACACTGTTCCTGGAGCTGATCCGGGCCCGCCGGCCCCTAGTGCTACACAATGGCCTTATAGACTTGGTGTTCCTGTACCAGAACTTCTATGCACACCTCCCAGATAATCTGGGAACCTTCACCGCTGACCTGTGTGAGATGTTCCCAGCAGGCATTTATGACACCAAATATGCTGCTGAGTTTCATGCCCGCTTCGTAGCCTCCTACTTAGAATATGCCTTCCGGAAATGGTGAGGAAATGCCTGAGGGAAAAGGGTGGGGCCTGATATGTGCCTATTTCATTCACTTAAGATATTTATTGAGCTCCTACCATGTGCCAGGCACTGTTTTAGGTGCTGAGGATTCAGCAGTGAACAAAACAGACAAAAATCCCTGCTCTCATGGAGCTTACATGCTAGTGGATCAATACCCTTTGCGCTGTTGCAGTGAACGGGAAAATGGCAAGCAGCGGGCAGCTGGCAGTCCACACCTTACCCTGGAGTTCTGCAGCTATCCTTCTAGCATGAGGGCCCATATTGACTACCGCTGCTGTATGCCCCCTGCAACCCACCGCCCTCATTCCACCAGTGTCTGTGACAATTTCTCGGTGAGAACACCTGCCTATTTTCTGGGGGAGGGGAGGTTCTAATGCCTGGAACCGCTTTCTAAGCCTTTTTCCCCACCTCTAGGCCTATGGCTGGTGTCCTCTGGGACCACAGTGTCCTCAGTCCCATGATATTGACCTTATCATTGACACTGATGAGGCTGTGCTGGAGGACAAGCGGCGACGGCGACGGCGTAGGGAAAAACGGAGGAGGGCTTTGTTGAACCTGCCTGGGACACAGATCTCTGGGGGAGCTAAGGATGGTCCTCCCAAGAAGCAGGTCTGTGGGGATAGCCTCAAGGTTGAGGAAAAAGAGCAAAAGGTGGCTGATGATGAAACTAAGAACCTGTCTTGCTCTGAGCAAGGTCACAAAAGTGATACAGAGCTGGGGCTTAAGGCAGCAAGTCCTGAAAAAGCTGACACGGCTACCTCAGAAGTGCCGGGGAGTCAAGCCAGTCCTAATCCAGTGCCTGGGGATGGATTGCATCGGGCTGGTTTTGATGCCTTTATGACAGGTTATGTGATGGCCTATGTGGGAGTGAACCAGGGACCTCAGCCCTGCAGCTCTGGACCCTGGCTCCCTGAATGCCACAACAAGGTGTATCTGAGTGGCAAAGCTGTACCCCTCACAGTGGCCAAGAGCCAGTTCTCCCGTTCCTCCAAAGCCCACAACCAGAAGATGAAGCTGGCTTGGAGAGAAGCTGACACAACTTCTACCTAGCACTTGAGGCCCAGGAAGAGCAGCTGAGGGTAGAACAGAAGTATTTGGGTCCCTGTAGCCTGTAAATGTCATACTCAACTACTACTGAGTTTGAGAGATGGGGAGTGGTCCTGGCAAAGATACCGCTGCATTGACCTGGACGTTCACCTTTACCCCAGAGGCTGAGGTACAAGGGCACAAGAAGGTTGACCAGCACCTGTAATACCAACTTTATTTATTTTTAAATCTGAAAGTGTCTTGGGAAATTTTACAAAAAAAAATCAACAGAAACAAGTTATGAAAATATTTGACCAGCTTCATCTTTGGTTATTTCTTATTGCGGCTCTATAAGGACAGACTGTTCCCAAAGCTCCAGACATAGCAGGAAGGGAAGAAAATCAGTCCATACATAAACCATGTAACCAATTGAGTGTATCACATGTTGACAAATACATAGAGCAGACCCTAGGGCCTACAAAACCAGCCCCACTCCCAACCACAAGGTTGAAAGTTTTATGGGGCAGAACATTAAGACTCCTTTATAAATATGAAAATAGATTAATCAACTGGAAAACATTTTTGAACAGGTTAGCTAAGAGCCATGACCACCATGCTGCCTTGCCCTCCCCCCCTTGCATAGAAATGTAGTGACGTGGTCTGACCACGCAATAAGTGCAAACAGCAGTTATTCAAGTGTCTTAGACATACTGGCAAGAAGCAACCCAGTCTTCAAGTCTGGGAAACCGTCATGCCCTTTATGGCCTTCTGGTCAGCTCTACGTTCCATCCAGTAGCCTTATATGCCCCAAGAACGGGCAAGAAACAGACTTGGGGTGGGGAAAAAAAACGAGTCATAGCTGCCTGCCAGCTCAGCCTAGAACTAGGGGTCCTCTGGTCCTATATGAGGAAGTGGACTGGGGGGGTCTGGTGGGAGCCAGAGCTCCTTGCTGGATTTTAGAGGCTTGGTATCAGATGTTGGCCCTAGCTAGGAAAGCCTCTCACTGCTGTCTCCCCTCTCATACACAGCCAATGGGCACTGGGAGCCCAGAAGTTGAGCCTGGCTTGGTCTAGCCTGCTTGCTTTTGTGGGCTCCAGGGAAGAGTCAAGGCTGTGTACCAAGGGGGCCCTGTGGCTTCAGCTGAAGGTCCATCCCAAGGTGAGGCAGGGACTAACTCCCCTCACCCATCCTGCTCTCCCTGGGTTTGCTGGCCTATGTCTGAGATGGAGAAGGAAGCTGGAGACAAGCCTCTTGGCCTTTCTTCTTCTACCTCCATCTCCTCAGAGGCACCTGCAGGGCATGTACTGGTCCCCTGGGGCCTGGGCCCAAAACCATTTTCTTCCTGGAGACTAGAGCAGTCCATGGCCTCATGGGTCGGAGCAGCTGGTAGGACAGATGCCCGGAATGGTGGGATCTCCTTTACTCTGTACTTGAGACTACTGAGGCGTGGTGGGGGCCCATCAGATAGTGATTCTTCCTGGCCCACAAATGGACAGGCTTCTTGACGCAAGAATTCAGGCGAGCCAGGCAAGGAACGCCACCGGCGAGCAGGTGGTGGGGCCAGGGGCTCCTGCCAATCAGCCAAAGGCATAGTTCCAGGCCCTGGTGCATCCAGGTCAAATACAAGGGAGATGACAGACTTGCTGGGCAGGTCAAAGAACTTGATCTTGCCTCCCTTGAGGTCCTGGCGAGCACTGAAAGGGTTGACTTTGGGGGTATGGGCAGCACCATCTCGTGGCCTGTAGTAGGGATCCAAGACACTCACTGTACGTGGGGGTTTACGCGAGAAGATGTCTGACTGGCTTCGAGACAGCCAGATGGTACGTCTTGGGCGTGGTGACTTGGGGGGGATCTTGTCATCCAGTGAGCTCAGTCGCTTCACCCCAGGTACTTTCTCCAACAGTCCTGAAGAATAGTGAGTCAAGTCTGGATTACTCTCATTAGTCATAACAAATAGAAGCAGTACTTTACCACAAAGTGTTTTCATTCATGAAAGCAAAGTAGGTACTGTTTCATTTCATCAATAAACAGACTCAGGGGAGGGAAAAGTCACAACTTTTACAGAGTCCCATACTTTTTCCATCATCATTCCCTCCCCTTTTGCTTCTGGACCTGGCATCTTGCAATCACAGCCCTAGCGGGCAAGGCCCCATACCCTAATTTCCTCCCTTGGGGTCAGGTTGGGATCTCTAGTCTAATCTCTTACCCTTGGCTGTGGGCTGTAGCTTCCTATCTCTCTCCTTCTCTTCTTCCTGTAAGCGGCTCAGAATTTCCTCCAGGGTCTTCCCAATCTCCACAAAGGATGGGCGCAGTTTGGGGTCCATCTGTAGGCATCCACACCAGCCATTAGCCTTATCCTCCATCTCCCACCCCAAGGATGGCATTTGAGTCTGTTTCTGGCATCTTTTAAGATTCAGATGTATAGCTATGAGATCTTTTCTGAAGGCCCCAGGTAATGAGGGTAATTCCCAGGGCTAAGGTCTAGGAAAATGCTATTGCCTACCATCCTCACCTGTCAGTCTCCTTTATGTATGTTTCTTATGTGCCTTATTTGGCACAAAACCCTCCAAAAGTATGTTCGCGTTGGTTTATTATGTTCTTGATTCTGTTGCTAATGTGTTTCTGGAAGGTACCTGATCAAAGTCCCATCACTTGGTCATAATAGGTAGGTCCAGCTCCCCAGAGCTGTATACCTGAAGGCTAACAAGAGCCTTTCTCATGTGCCTCAGGACCAGCTGGATCCACTATCCAACAATAAACCCTGACCAGAGTCCCATCAACACCCAAGGCAAGGGGTGGTGGGTCTGTCCTGCAGACTGAGGACCAGATAATACAGAGCAAATTTTTCTTTCCTCGGTCCAGGGCACTTGGGCGTGGTGACTTGGGGGGGATCTTGTCATCCAGTGAGCTCAGACTCAGACTAGGCCCAGAGGGAGGGGAAGGTATGGTTGCTGTCACTCTTTCAATGAAAATGAGGCCTCCAGAGGTTAACTAGCAGACTCTACAGTCCTAACCAGGTGAAAAGGGTTCATTCAGCCAGCCCCTGACCAAAGCCAAGGGGAGAAAGTCACTCACATTACAGCAGTTGAAGGTGAGCTGCAGAAAGTCTGGGGGACAGTCTCCCACCATGTGCTGGAAAGCGTCATAGTCCAGCCCGAAATTCTGTGGATGGGTATGGTGGGGAGGGTATAGGGGACATGGGTAGACAGGTCATTAATCCCCCTAGCCATCCTGGCCTGCTCAGAAGAAGAAGATGGGAGCTGCCCCTGAAAAGTAGCCACACACTGAGTTCCAGCAACTCCACCCCAAGGGCAAAGCAGTTGCACAGCCTCAAACCAGCCCCATCCCAGTGGTACTGATCCCCATGCCTGCAGCTCACCTCTGTGCGGGGAAGATAGTCCGGATCAGCTTGGATGCGGGCGATGATCTCGCAGAGGATGATACCATAAGAGAACACATCTGCCTGGTGGGTAGTCAGACCTCGGTTTCCCTCTCAAAAGGCTGAGGGGTGGGGTGTCTGCCCCCCATGTCTAACAGCCCAGGCCTGGGCTCTACTGCCCATATTTCATCCAAGCCATTCACTGGGCAGCTGCCAGTACCAGACCTACTCTTAGCAAGAACACCCTGAATGTAAAGGGTGATCCTGGACACTTTCTGCTAAGAGTAGATTCTAAGGAGAACCAGGCCTTGAGATCCCCCAGACTTACCTTCTCATTATAGGGCTCATCTCGGAGAACCTCAGGTGCCATCCAGAAGGGTGAGCCCACAACAGCCAACTTCTCACACCCCATGCTGTGGAGTAAGATTATACAGAAAATGAGCTTGCCACTTCTGGCACAATGGGATCTTCCTCTCCTGCAAGGACTAGGACTGACCAAATTTAAGGGAGCTGAGGTTGAACTGTAATCAAGTGCTGGAATTTTCCTTTAGCTTCAGCCCTGTCTCTTCAGACCCCAGCATTCATCAGGGCTACTCACCTGACATCAGGGATCTTCTCAGCCAGGCCAAAGTCAGCAACCACTGCAGAATAACCATTCTCATCCCTCTTTATCAGGCAGTTCTAGGGTTCCCAAAGAAGAGAATATGATGTGGCTCAGACGTAGGGATCATCCAGCCATAGTTATCACCCAACCCTCCCTTCCTATCACAGGGCACCTTGTCTTCTGTTCCTTGGTGAACCACACTGTTAGGCTGACCCCAGTGGTCAAATCTGGGGGCTCTAAGCCATGTGAAATGAGTTAGTCCTGGATCTTGGGTGGCTGCCCTAAGATTCACTTCATACTCCAAACACAATTATTTGTTTTTGCTTTCTAAGTGCTAGGTACACTTTTAGAGATACCTCAATGAACAAAACAAAAACTCTTGTCCTCTTGGAGTTTACAATCTAGTGGAGGAAGACAGACTGTCAAGCCCCTGCTTCCACCTTCTTCAGGATGTGGAGACCCCAAACCCCAGGCCTGACCTTGCCAAGTTAATAAAGCATAAGACAAGTGCCTACATTAACTTTCACTGCCCACAGGATGACAACTAACTTGTATGGCATTAAAAGTCTATGATCTGGCTCCATCCAACTGGCTTACTCCCCACACCCCTACTCCTGGTGCCCCTATGCACTTGTCCTCCTCCAGATTTGTCACAGACAAGCTTGACTTACCTAGCCTAAGCAGGCCTTTCAGGCCTTTGCCTTTGCTTATACTGTTCCTTTCCACTTGGAATATGCTACACCTTTACCTCTTCCTCTCATCTTTAACTCCTCCTCTGTGCCACTTCCTCTTACAGTCTAGCAGAAAGGCTGTGAGCTCCTCAGGAGCAGGTTCTGGTTTGGGCCTTCCTTCCTTACAGTATTTAATTCATGGGAGAAGCTGAAGACATGTTCGCTGAACAAATGCTGCTGTCTTCAGAGAAAGGGTGAACCCAAATGACCTATAAATAAACAAAGCAGCAACTAGCTCTCCCCAAATAGCTACATTCAAAATAGCCCTACACCACTCTGGCTCAGGCACCTCACTCCACAACCAGAGGCAGCAGAGCAGGGATCCTTGGCTCACACAAACATTTCTGGGGCCAGCAAGACCCTATCTGACCCAAACCCTCCCTCCCTCCTCCTTACCAGCATTGGCATCTAGTTGCTAAGACATTGCCAAATCACATCCCTGCTTGCTCCACATCAGGTACAAATTAATCCCTTACTCTGGCCTTGAAGTGATTACGCTATTCCCCTTCCCCAAGCTGGAAGGAGCCTGATTTGTCACATCTCCTACCCTGGATCCCAGGTACAAATGCATCACCTCTGGCTTCCAAGTAGGACAGTCTCTGTGCTTGTCCTGGCATTGGCCCTGCTGGCTCAGCACCCTAGTCCCCTGACTTTGACTGTCTGTGGGAAGATGGCCCTAAGCCAGCCTGCCTATTAGGCAGCCAAAGCCCCAGCTATAGGGCACCAGCCTCAGAGGCAGTGGCAGCTCAGATCTGTCACCTATTTCTCTCCCATCTTAGAAGACAACTTGCCTGGAGTAAGCACTAAGAGAGACCCAGTCAGACTTCCCTGAGGCAAGAGGTAAACTTTTCAGGTTCGAAAAGCAGCCCAGGCTGCTGCTACCTGACTCCAGTTCCTCTTTGTCCTCACCCCATTATAGTACATCACACTGTAGCAGCATGACTTACATGTTTGCCTCTTTAAGGGCAGGGAAAGATCCCATTCATCTCTGTATCTCTAACCTAGCACCAGTACATAGGAGCTTGGCAAAAGTTTATTAAATGAAAGTTTGATCTGATGACTGAAGCAACTGAGCTTCTTTTAAAAGCATGTGTCGAATGCAAACACTAATCATATATTTGACTCCATAGTAAGGACTGAGCTGACAGAGGCCTCAAAAGGGTGGCCATGGATGATGCATCTCCTGGAAACCTACACAAATTCTTCAGAACTAGGCTAGAGTAGACACCTGAGAGAAGTTCCTGAGGTGTCTTCGAACAGCTGAACAGTCAGTACTGACATTGAATAAAACCATCTGAGCAGAGAAATGTCAAGTCCATTTGTTATTGTTTGCTCTAAGCTAAAACTGTTTCTATAACAACAATAAAAAGGCTTTCAATGTGCCATCACCTCTTCCCCTCACCCCCAACTAACCCCATAAACCCAATTAGCATCAGGTAGCAAAAGACTGGTTCTACATCTCAAGAAAGGTTAACATGTTCTTTCACAGCACAGGGAGGTCAGTGACTGACCTGCCTCCTAAATGCCTCAGGGATTGTTATAGTCAAAGTCTCTTAGAAGATTATCTGTTTTCTTTTGATGTGTCCCATCCCTTGCCCTCAACCCCACCATGTGATCCCATACCTTTACTTACCATAGCTCTTGTGTAATCACCTCCTCACTTATCTGTCTCTATAACTAGACTAAAAGCCCATGGAGGGTATGTACATATTGGATTCCAGTCATTTCTATGTTCCCAATACTGTGTCCTCTAATAGCATAGTAAAATGGTTCTCAGAAGCTGTTGACGGTTCTCATTATAAAAAATAACTCCAGGGTACCCTAATAGCCACTCTCTACATCCTTCCATCATTCAACTTTGTTCCTAATTCATGTTCTCTCCACTCTCTGAAAATTGGCATTTCTGTTCCTAATTGTGTGGCACAGCCCAAGACCATAGCCAGAGAAGTTTTTCTGGTGACTTCACCAGAGTGGCTTCTATAGAGTCAACATGGTACTACAATAAAGAACAAGCAAGAACTAAAGGTACAATTCATAATTCATACACATACTCCCTACAGTAACCATAGTGGTGCTTTCCTGATGCTAGGCAGTAATGATATTAAGCAAAAACAAACTGCTCTCTTAGCTACTTCAAAAGCCAAGGCTCATGTATACTTGTACTAGTTACTTCTAGAGCTACTGGTAAAAGTTTGTGTGTGGTTATTGCCAGTTCTTTACAGAGCTCATGAGCTGAATATTTTTAAAGCCACACTGCCTCCCACTCCCTTCTAAGTAAGCTCTTAGCATTGCCCCTGCACAAATCCATTTCAGGCTGCTGCTTACAAAATTAGACCAAACAGCTGTATCTGACAGACTTTTCACTCTTAAAGCAGTACTGCATTAGCACTCTGGGAGGCTGAGGCTGGCAGATCACTCAAGGTCAGGAGTTCGAAACCAGCCTGAGCAAGAGCGAGACCCCATCTCTACTAAAAATAGAAAGAAATTAATTGGCCAACTAAAAATATATAGAAAAAATTAGCCAGGCATTGTGGCGCATGCCTGTCATCCCAGCTACTTGGGAGGCTGAGGCAGGAGGATTGCTTGAGCCCAGGAGTTTGAGGTTGCCGTGAGCTAGGCTGATGGCACGACACTCATTCTAGCCCAGGCAATAGAGTAAGACTCTGTCTCAAAAAAAATTAAAAAATAAAAAATAAATAAAGCAGTACTGCAGTAGCTGCTGACATGTAAATCCTACAAAGGCAATACTACTTGCAGGAGGTATGCTGATAGGAAACTAGGGATCCTTTTGCCGCTGCCACAGGCTCAGAACCATTTGGAAAAGGCATCTACTTCTCTCTGTCCTGGTTTACCAACTTGGAACATGTTCCTACTTTAAATCCCTCCTGTTAGCTCTGGTCTGAGAAGCATGGACTAATCACTCCTATAAGGTCAAGGACAGAATCTCTTTTACAGACTGGGAACACTGAGGTACCAAGGGCACTGAAGTAATTTGGAAAGGTGGGACAAAATTGGGCCTGGAACCCAAAATCTCATCTCTGCAGATGTTTTGGCCTCTTGCTATCAAGCCCGTTCCCTGAAACAGGGCTAGGAAGCCCCCACTCTCACAGGCTCTGTGCTGGGTGCTATGAATACAAAGGTAAATAAGAGGAACACCTGAGAAACTAATGCGCTGGTGGGAGACATAAAACAGAATAATCAAATAATATGAAGTGTACACTTCTAAAATATAGGTAACACTGATCTTAAAGAAATCAAACATGGACCCAAGGTTGACAATGAAGACATAGTCTGGAAACCTCAGAGCCCTCTGTTGTCCCATCAGCCTTATTTCTCCTTGGGGCTTCTCAATCTTAGGGTCACTGCTGCCACCACACAAGTGTCCTGAGTGGGGCTGCTCTGGCCTGGGTGTGGACATACAATTTTCTCCCTAATTCCTGCAAGATTTACAACAAGGCTGGAACATTCAGATAAAACTTTACCACAAAAAGCTCAGAGATGATAAAAGGGTAATGAACACAAAAAGAATCTCAAATTAGATAGTTTATAAGGTTTATAAGACTCACTTGTTGTCTTCAGCTTGAGATCCCCTACCATGCCTTCCTCTAGAGCTTGTAAAAGTCATTTGTTCTTTATCTTTAACACCTTAAAGTCCAGGCCCAAGAAAGCACAGCCCAGAAACTGAGAGAGTTCTTTCTCCTAAGTTCCTAGTTTCTTGTGTCAAGCCAACTGACACTGGGAGTACCCACTCCCTATAAGAAAAACCAAAGGACAGTGGTCTTACCCTATAGTCCAAAAAGGTTAGTCATTTTTTACAATATGACACAACAAGCCCAGACAGAACCACACTTGAACACTAGTGGAGTGGGACAAAGTCCTTCCGGGGCATAGAAGGAAATATGATGAACTCTCATCCTCCACGAAGCCTAGCTACCTTAGCCTAGAATGATCTTCCCTGCTCTGAAAACCTGTAGTCTATGTAGCTGAACACTCACTATTAAAGTTCTGTCCACTGTCTTTTAATTATTTCCCAACAAGACTGTAAGTATCTCCACTGTCTTTTAATTATTTCCCAACAAGACTGTAAGTATCTCCAGATCAGAAATTCTCCCTTTCTAATATTCCTTTACCCATGGAGCCAGGCAGAGGAGATACTCAGGTAGGTGTGGGGGAAATATCTGTATAACTGATGGATAATTTGTCACAAACTCCCTCCACCTTAGAAGAAATAGTGCTGAGTAGGAAGCCAAGATTTGCTTTTGACTAGATGTCTGAGGCAAGAGTATCACCTTAAGGAATTATCTAAGTTGATACAACCCCACCCATTTGCCTAAAACAAGTACAGTTTTCTTACTCTTGATTTTCTAAAACATTCTCAAAGAGAAAAAATGGCTAATGAAGAAATATAATATCACCTTCCAGGTCCCAACTATCCAGTTCTTTTTTTTTTTTGAGACAGAGTGTCACTCTGTTGCCCTGGCTGGAGTGCCATGGCGTCAGCCTAGCTCACAGCAACCTCAAATTCCCGGGCTCAAGCAATCCTTCTGCCTCAGCCTCCCAAGTAGCTGGGACTACAGGCATGCGCCACCATGCCCGGATAATTTTTTTTCTATATATTTTTAGTTGACCAATTAATTTCTTTCTATTTTTTGGTAGAAATGGGGTCTTGCTCTTGCTCAGGCTGGTTTCGAACTCCTGACCTTGAGCGATCCTCCCACCTCGGCCTCCCAGAGTGCTAGGATTACAGGCGTGAGCCACCGCGCCCGGCCTATCCAGTTCTTGAGGTACTAACATAGGTAAAGGGCTCCTTACAGCTTGGCCTCAGCTAGTTCCCAGTTCACGTGCCAGTCTTATGCTCCTATAGTGCAGCCGACTATAAATGACTCTGCCACACCCAGTGGCCCTACAATCACCTCCCCAAAGGTATTTTCTGTACAGTAGTTTATAAACCAATGGCCAGGGTCTGTCAGGCACAGTACTGCTGTTTGAAACACCAGAACCATTCCAGTGGTATGGTAGCCAGGCACTTACTGCTTTATTAGCTCAGAGTACAGCTGTTTTGGTTCTCTTTGCAAACTTCTTCCTATAACAGGCTCCTCTCCCGTCTCGTCTGTGACAGAAGTGATATAGGAATATGTGTAGGCATGTTTGCATGTGTGCATGTGTATGTGTAGAGAATGGGGAATGAAATGACAGCTATTCTTAGGCAGGTACAAAACTGCTATACATCTCCCTAGAAGACTTCAATTCAGTTCTTGGGCAGAAGTCATATTAGATATGTTAGATGGCCTTATAGTTCCTCCATTAATCATTAAACAGTACTATTTATAAAAGCCTTGTCACAGTGGTGTCCTAGGCCATTTGGCTTTAGGGTGCCAGCTTTGTAGCATGGCCAGCTTCCTCTGAAAGCAACTCTTTTCTAACCTGGTCACATAGCAATTTGGACAACAAGAGAATACTACAGGGACCAGCTGACACCAAAGAGGAACTGGCAGGGTGGCAGAAACTCAATCACACAGACAGAAAATGGGTCAGTACATTATGGCCCTCAAAACCTGTACTCAAGTGATTAAAAATCATTGAACTCCTGCTCTTAGCTAAGAGCTATGTCCTGGGGGCTATGGGAGAGAAAACTGACAGGCCCCTACACTACCTTGACTGCTGTCACTCACACAAGGCAAGAATCTCTTAACCCTCCCCATGTCATCTGTTCCTACAACACACATTCAGGAGAACTGAAGTCAAATATGAAGGCTCTCGAGATGAATGTGTTGCCTGGCTCAACACTGAAAGGTACCTGCTCTGAGCTGACATAGGTTTTCTAAGGACTAGCTAGCTATAAAGAGTAATGAGTTATGTCCTCTGTGATTAAATGTTAAATCTATAAGAAATCTACATATTCCTAAACTCATTAGTGACTGATTTCTTAACACAGTTTTCTTGATAAAAGAAAAGGATAGTATCTCTCAAAGAGTGGTCAAAGTAAAGCCTTCATACCTTAGATGTGAGGTCCCGATGAAAAATGCCTTTGAAGTGAAGGTAGCTGAGGCCCACTGCTATGTCATAGGCCAGTTTTACCCTCACAGTCCAGGGCAAATGCAGGTTACTGTCTAGCAACTGTTCCAGGTTCCCGGAGTTGATATACTGAAAAACAGAAGGAAAACCCAGCTACCATTTATCAGAAGTGTTTAGGCTGATGGTTTACAGAGTAAACACCTAGAAGACAGAGACCATATGTTTTGTTTTGTTTTGTTTTAAGTTACTAAGGGCTTATTCTGCATCCAAGCACTATGGTGGGTGCTGCACACAAAGGTACCTTCCCTTTGAGGAGATCACAACTTATTAAGGGACACAAACAATATCATATGGTAAATATTAAAATACAGTTATATGCAAACATACGCCACTCAGGATAAAGTTACTAACTCTGTCTGGGCACAACAGAGGAAGCTGCACAAGGAAATAAGGAGTCAGAAAGGATGACATGGTGTAGCAGGAAAGATGGACAGTCCACACAGAGAGAACAGCATATGCAAAGCCATAGGTTAAGTGCATTCAGGAAACTAACTTACTCAATATGGCCAGAGTGCATGTGTAACAGAATCAGGAAGTGAGGCTGATATATTTTGCTAAGATATATGGACTTTATCCTGTCTGTAGGGAACAAAAGAAGCCTTTTAAACGGGAGCAACATGGTCATATTTAATTTTTAAAGAAAAGATTATTTTAGCAATGGTATGATAGATGGATTAGAGTGGAGAATATAAGAAAGGAGAAACAGGTTAGGCAATCATCCTGGTGAGAGAAGGGCATCTAAGTCAAGGCGAAAGTAGAGTCATTGGGACAAGGCAAGATTCAAAATGTAGGTAGATGGCAGAGTAAAAAAAAAAAAACTTGATGATTGCCTGGATCAGAGAATGAGGACAATAAAAAGTTCTAGGATGATCACAGGCTATTGGCCTCTGAATGTCATTATTAATTATCCAGAATATAGGGGGACAAGTAGATTTTTAGAAGAGACAATATTAACACCTTTCATACTGCATAGAAATCTCTAAGACATACGCCAGGGACCACATGTTTTTGGGCAAACTGCATGTTATTTAAATCATCTTAACTACAGTGAAAAATGAGAGAATTCATGAGTGGTCCTTAACAGATGATGCACGAAACAGGAGAAAACTTGTGAGCGGTCCTTAAGGTGTTAAGAGATAGTGAGTTCAGCTGGGACAAGTTGAATTTAAGGTGGAGATGTCATATAAAGAATTAAAGTTTAAGAATAAAGTCTGGGCAAGAGACTACATTTAGGAGGCAACAACACTGAGCTGAAGCAGTTACGGAGTCCAGGGAATGTATGAAACTGTTCAGGGGTTAAAATGGGAAATTAATAGAATCCCAAGGGATGGTAAAATTTAAAGGAACAAGTAGAAGAAGAGGAACGAAGCAAGAATGTCATCATAGATGTTAAAGAAGGAGAACATTCTAAAAAGAAAATGACCAACAATACCAAATGCTACAAATCAAGTAAGATGAGCTTGAAAAGTGTCCACTAGAAAGTGACTGACAGGCCGGGCATGGTGGCTCATGCCTGTAATCCTAGCACTCTGGGAGGCCGA
>VBSM01000529.1:30875681-30896960 GCA_008086735.1 Cheirogaleus medius
TATCGTGCGGACTATGAGTGCCGGCTGTGGGCAAGGTTTCACGGCTGGTGAGCAAGGTACCGAAGTGGTTAATAAAAGATAGGTATGTCAATGCTGCCAAAGTTAAGCCAAGGCAGGGTACCAGGCAACTTTGCACCCAGCTCAAAGCAAATAAAGCCAGGAGAATACTCTATACTGGGCCACACAAAAACAAGAAAAGAAGCAGGCAAAACCAAAAGCAATATCACAGCACACCAAGAAACGGGAATCGGGGTCTGGCTTGCTCATTTTTATAAATAATGCATGAGTTTGGTCACTGAACCCATGGAGTTTCCTTTCATTATAAGCTGTCTGATTATATAAGGCTTCTTATAAGTATGACATAACCAACTCAGAAGCAACACGTATCAACCCATATAAACAAGAAATTTCCAAAATAACTAATAAAAAGAGAAGGTGTATGGTGGGGTGGAAATGAGGAATGAGAGGAGGATGAGGGCTATGTGAATTAAAAAAACTCTCTGCAACAGCCTGCAGGGCTAATTCATTCCATTCCCTCATGAGCTAAAAGTATTTATTTCAGTACTAAATGTCTATCTGACTGAGGTGGCTTTGCTATATAAAGACAGAATCGCCTCACCAAGCCAAGGAATATTCTGCAATTGCAGAATTAGCTGAGTGGTTCTCATTGCCATAGTAGACAAAAAAGAATAGTTTCTCCATGACAGAAAAGGCAAGAGACACCTAGCCACCAAGCAATTCAACTGTTATCCCCTTTGACAGAGAGTATTGTCTGGCACTTGATACCCCTACCTCACAGTAATATACCCTACCCAATTCCTCAATGCCCAATCTTCTAGCCACTGAGAGGTTCTGCATTAAGAAGTTACCATACTGCTTGATTGTGAGGATATATCCTTCTTTGTGCTTTTCTTAACAATATTAAAAGGAAAACATAATCTGTCCAGAGGCATCTGTTTCTCTTCTCTCTCTCTCTCTCCACCCCACCCACTACCCATCTTGGATATGGAAAATAAAATATATACTATTAATATATAAGTTAGTGGCAGCTACTTTTTGATTATGAATGATAGACAACTTTTTGATGAAGTTGACAATAAGAAAGAACAGGGTCTCTGAATAGCATCTATTTAACTGCTGAATTAAACCAATATTTAACCTAATAAACTGCTAGAATTCCAGTTATATGATCCTTTTGTTGTTCAAGGTCATTTAACTATTTTCTGTTACTTGCACCCAAACACATTCTTATTTTTATTTTTTATTTTTTAAGACATAGTCTCATTCTGTTGCCCGGGCTAGAGTGCCATGGCGTCAGCCTAGCTCACAGCAACCTCAAACTCCTGGGCTCAAGCAATCCTCCTGCCTCAGCCTCCTGAGTAGCTGGGACTACAGGCATGCTCCACCAAGCCCGGCTAATTTTTTATATATATATATTTTTTAGTTGTTCAGCTAATTTCTTTTTTTTTTTTAGTAGAGACAAGGTCTCACTCTTGCTCAGGCTGGTCTCGAACTCCTGAGCTCAAATAATACACCCACCTTGGCCTCCCAGAGTGCTAGGATTACAGGCGTGAGCCACCATGCCTGGCCCCAAACACATTCTATACCAATAATCAAGAAACATCTTTTACAAATAATCCAGAATACATAAAAAGTGAGTCAAAACTGAATACTACAACTATTACACATGCTACACAAGACCCTCTGCTTAGCACTATGGGGGATATAAAAGTGAATTAAAGACAGCATGCTGTAATAGAAACAGCCTTTAAAGTCAGATAAACCTGGTTCCAATCCAACTTTGGGAAAGTCACTTAATTTCCTTAAGCCTTAGTTTTCTCATCTATAAAAATGGAAGAAATAAGACTATAGAATTGTGAGAATTATATCTAATATAAAGCACCAAGCATAGTGCTCAGCCCATAGTGGGTATTTAATAATTAATAGTTGTTATGGTTTAAAAATGGGAAAAAGCTGGGTGAGGTGGGTCACACCTGTAATCCTAGCAACTCAGGAGGCTGAGGCAGGGGGACTACTTAAGGCCAGGAGTTGACCAGCCTGGCCTACATAGTGAGACCATGTCTCTAAAAAAAACAAAATGAAAAACAATTAACCAAGCATAGTAGTGTACCTATAGTCCCAGCTACTAAGGAGGCTGAGGTGGGAGGATTGCTTGAGCCCAGGAGTTGGAGGCTGCAGTGAGCTATGATAGCACCATTGCAGTCTAGCCTGGGTGACAGAACAAGACCCTGTCTCTTAAAAAAAAAAAAGGAGAGCGAGAGAGAAAATCTTTACCCTCAAGTAGCATAGAAAAACAAATAATTATAATCTGCTGATTGGAATATTTCTAGGGTATGGGAGATTGTCAACAAGAGTTTCAATTCTTCACCCCCTACTGAATCCATGCCCTTTGACATATAACTTTGCAGTAAAATCCTGATGTAGACAGAGCATAATTTCCACCCATGACTCAGGCATGTGATTTGCCTTGCCCAATGGGATGTTAGCCAAGTAAACTTGAAGATAAGCAGAGTCATGAAAAGCAGCTGTGCAAATGGGCTGGCATACTCTTGCTATGCTGGTATTATCTTTAAAAAAATGACATGTCTAGGATAGCCCACTGGCCCCAGAAAGAGAAGGAGCTAAAGCAAAGCAGCCTCAGCAAATCTCAGCCTAGAGCAGACCACCAGTGGACCTGACCTGCAGATGCATGAGTGGGCCTAAGCAAGACCAGCAAACTGCCCAATCTAGCCCAGCTCAGTTCAGCTGACCCTGGCGATGTATGAGAAAGAAATGTTTATTGTATGCTTTTGAGGTTTTGTGGTTGGATAGTACATGGCAATAGCTAACTAATACACAGGGTTATATGTTCTGTCTTTAAAAAACTGAAGATTTATACTTCTCTGATACTTGTGACTAAGTGAAAGTTGAGGTCAGGTCTTCTGAGTAGAAGATATACTTATGGAACATTCCTACTCCATACAATATAGATTGTTAATTCAACTCATTACACTTAAAAGGTTTAAAAGGTTTCATGTGATCTTTTACCAAATTGCTTTCACTTTAACAAATATTAGTTTTCTCAAAAATTTAGAATCTATCCTTACTACAGGTAGTTTAAAACTAAAAACAGGCCGGGTACGGTGGCTCACGCCTGTAATCCTAGCACTCTGGGAGGCCGAGGCGGGCGGATCGTTTGAGCTCAGGAGTTCGAGACCAGCCTGAGCAAGAGCGAGACCCCATCTCTACTAAAAATAGAAAGAAATTAATTGGACAACTAAACATATATAGAAAAAATTAGCCAGGCATGGTGGCACATGCCTGTAGTCCCAGCTACTCGGGAGGCTGAGGCAGAAGGATCACTTGAGCCCAGGAGTTTGAGGTTGCTGTGAGCTAGGCTGATGCCTCGGCACACTAGCCCAGGCAACAGAGTGAGACTCTGTCTCAAAATAAATAAATAAATAAAAACAAAAACAAAACAAAAATCGAAGTGTCTTGTTCCAAGTTCAAGTATGTTTATAATTATAATGAAGACTTGTGGAAATGGTTCAAACCCAGAAAGTCAAGATCACTACTGTATGAGAAATATTCTTCCCAATGTCAATACTTTATTTATTTATTATTTTGTTTATTTATATTTTGAATTGTAATATTCACTCTGCTGAACAGAGTAGACTTTGTATTGCTCCTAGTTCCTTTTTCCCCCATTTAGAGAAACAACATTTTTAAACTCACAAAAATAGAATAGTGTAACCCCCCTCATGTATCTGTTACTCGGCTTTAATAATTATCAACATTTTTCTATCTTTTGTCATTTCTTCTTTCTGCCCTTTTTCTTTCTTTTTGCTGGAGTTCCAATGTCAATACTTTAAAGGCATTAACAAGAGCTGTGCCTGTCTACTATAATTATTAACAAATAAAGTAAAGATAAATGACTAATGGTGGCCGGGCAAGGCAGCTCACGCCTATAATCCTAGCACTTTGGGAGGCCAAGGCAGAAGGATTGCAGGAGGTCAGGAGTTTGAGACTCAACTGAGCAAAAGCAAGACCCCTATCTCTATTAAAAAATGAGTCAGGCAACTAAAAATAGAAACAAAAATTAGCTGGGCTTGGTGGTGAGCGCCTGTAGTCCCAACCACTTGGGAGGCTGAGGCAGGAAGATCACTTGAGCCCAGGAGTGCGAGGTTGCTGTGAGCTAGGCTGATGCCACGGCACTCTAACCTGGGCAACAGAGCAAGAATCTGTCTCCAAAAACAAGACTAATGGTGCTCAAGGGCTGTGCTAGATATTAATAATTTATTTTTATGATCCTTAATGAAAGTCAAATTATAAGGCAAATAAACTTGAAAGTCTCCAGAGACTTGTGCCATCATGGCCTTTGCCAATCCCCTTTTGAAAATAACCAAGAACATTTGGATATTTGGGTTTTACCACCATCAGCCTATTAACATCATAATAAAATATTAAATATCATGACACAGGGAGATCTCCATGTGAAGATGAAGGCGGAGATCAGGGCAATGCTTCTATATGCCAAGGAACAAGAGTGCCAGCAAACCACCAGAAGCCAGGAGACAGGCGTGGGACAGATTCCCCCTCCCATTCCTAAGAAGGAACCACCCCTGCTGACACCTTGATCTCAGACTGCTAATCTCCAGAATCACCAGACAATAAATTTCTGTTGTTTAAAGTCGAAAAAAGATATTAATATCATAAGCTATGTCAGTATCTCATTAATGATACTGGAAAGACTGGCAATAAATACTCTTCCATAAAGTACATATTGTATGCTGTATATGGCTATAAACAAGCTAACAAGCAGCAGATTAAGTAAAACATGGCCAAGAGAATGTTGCATTATGATCATTCATTTCTGCCATTTCCACTACACCCTGCTTTTAAATATGTCACATGATCACAGATTTTAAAGGATGTTCTTCTGTCAGCAAAACCAGCACACAAGCCTTTCCAATGAACTCACATTTCAGAGAACAATCATATACACAGAAAATGCAAAAATATTTTTACATTTAATAGTGTCAGAACTCTTGTAGATATAAGGCTTGAGAGAAGGAGAGAGTTTTGTCTTTGAAGAATTTATAACTTCTAAGTATAGAAATATACAGAAAATGTTTCTTGATCTGGACTGCTGGTTATGGATGTGTTCATTTGTAAAAATTTAGTGAACTGTACCTTTCATATGTGTGCTCCTTCTGTTTGTTATGTCAGACTTTGGTAAAGTCTTAAAAAATTTAATGATACTAACAGCAGTATAGGACTAAGTATAGAATGAAAAACATTAACAATTCAGAGTTCAAAGGAGGGATTAGTCACTGTTAATAATACAAGTTCTAACAGTTAACATGTATTAAGCAATTTCTATATGCCAGCACTGTGCCAAATAAGCATTTTATATTTCATCCTCACAACATCCCTGCAAGGTCAACATTCCATCAGCAGCATTTGCCACAATTAATTACTTCCTCCCTTCAAACTTTCCTTTCTATTCCAGGCCAATATGCTCTCTTGGTTTTCTTCCTACCTCATTAGCTGCTCCTTCTCAGTCCACCCTTCTCCCCAGACTTAAAACTGAAATAATACTCTAGGGCTCACCTCCTGGTCCTCTTCTCTACCTATACTCCCTGGGCCAGGTACTACTATTATTATTCCCATAATACAGATGAAAACATTGAGGCACAGACAGATTCAAACCTAGGTTATCAAGACTTCACAGACCATGCTCTTAACCTCCTCACCATTCTGCCTTCTTTGGCCTTTCATTTAAGTGGCTGGACACAGTTATACACATTCCATTCTAGTGCCTTCAGTAACTGAGAAAAGAGTGAGGCACATGGGACCCTGCTTCATAAGATATTAAGGACTAATACCAGGCACCAAGCCAGCAGGAAACCAATACTCTTGCAAATTCTATTAAACAACTTTCCTTCCTAAGTTTCTTCACTTTGTACTTTGGTAATTACTGCTCAATGAAGAATGTGAAAACATTCTAGAACATAGATTCTCAAATGTAGATGCTCATGAAATAATCTGGGGAACTTTTAAAAATACAGATGTGCTCTATGCAGACCTATTAAACCTAGAAGATTCCAGGAATCTGTGTTTTGAAGGAGCACCCAAACAAATTCTGAAGCTGATAACTTGGTAGCTGAATTTGTTCTAGAGAGAGTTTTCTGGGGCTTCAGTGGATAAGTAATGACTATCACATATTTATCTTCCAGCAGAGCCTGGAAATGAAATGAGAATGGAGATGTAAATCGATTCCAACAGGTAGTGAGACGAATCAGGAAACCAGAGCAGCAACTGTGGAATTCTAGATCAGGACATCAAACATTTCCAGGTGGTCTGGGAATCTGTTGCCACAAGAGTGTGTGCAGTCAAGTGATACCATCCCTTGGCTTAGGAGGAAGTCATCCAGGCAACAAGAACCAATTTTACACTTGAGCACTCATATTCTAAGAGTACTCACCAAGTATTATGAAGGAATATAAGGAAATGAAGAGATATGGCCATTGTTCCCAGGCAACAGAAGAAATCACTGTTAACACTGCCATTTTCACATAAACATATATGCACATACATTTTGTTTACATATGCAAGCAACACTATGGAACCATAAGTTCTGAAACTAAGGCAAAGAAGCCATTTCAACACACTTTTTGAAGTCTTACCTCTGTAAGTGCATGCAATTGTCCTTGATGAACACACACACCCATGAACCTAAAAAACAAAACAGATTTTTATTTAACAAATGAAATGAACACAAACATAAATATCCTGTGGAGAAACTAGTTTAGTTAAGTATGCATTAGAAACAATCCAATACCTGTGAAGCCCCCTGGATTCCTGTACAACCCTGTAGCCTCTAAATCATAACTGAAATGCCAACCTGATAAATTTCTAAATTTGCCACGAAATATCTGGTTGTAGCAAGACCTAGTGGTAAAAAGAAGTGGAGGAAAAGGAAGAGTAGTAAGCCTTAAGAATAGCATGATATAATGGAAAAAGCACCAAATAGAAATAAGAAAATTTGATGCTGGTTTCAGCTATGCCAATACCTGACTACATGCTCACCACCCACCCACCCACCCCCCAAAAAAGGAAAAAGAAAAAAATCACTAACTCTGTTTGCAACTCAGTTTCCCCATCTATAAAGTAAGTAATTTGGACTACCCAATTTGAAGGTCTATAATTTACAAACAACAAACTGGAAAAAAAACCATACATTTGCTGGGTGACAAAGGACTAACTTCTTTAACATACAAGGAATACATTTAAATATATAATTAAAAAGATAACCCAATAGAAAAATAAGTAAAGGTATGTACATAGTTTATAAAAATAAGTATAAATGGCTAATAAAATATACCAAAATATGCTCAAAATCACTCATATTTAAAGAAATGCACATTAAAACAAGGAGATACCACTTTTTAAATCTATCAAATGAACAAAAAGATTAAGATTGATAATGCTCAGAAGAAACTTACATACATCATTGAGTTCTTGGCACAAATTTTTCAAAGGGAAATTGATTATATGTAGAATAGATTATATGTAGAATTATATGTAGAATTTTTAACTGCTCCAACTATTCCACTTCTAGGAATTTATCTTACAAATATACTCAATACAGGTGAGCAAAAATACCTGTAAAAGGATGCTATGGTCTAAACCAGGGGTCCTCAAACTTTTTAAGCAGGGGGCCAGTTCACTGTCCCTCAGACCGTTGGAGAGTGTGCACTGTGGGCCCAGGTCGAGTTGGCTGCTAAGCGGGACAGGCAGCAGCAGCAAAAACACCCAGCGGGCCGGATAAATGTCCTAGGCGGGCGGCATGTGGCCCACGGGCCATAGTTTGAGGACGCCTGGTCTAAACGATTGTGTCCCTCCACCCCCAAATTCATGTATTGAAAGTAAATCCCCAGTGTGATAGTAGTAAGAGGTGGGGCCTTTGGGAGATGATTAGGTCATGAGGGCTCTGTCTCCATGTATGCGATTAAGGTCATTATAAAAAAGATGCCCAAGGGAGCTTGTTTGCTCCTTCTGCCATATGAGGATACAACAGTGAGGCACCATCAATGAAGCAGACAGCCCTACCAGACACTGAATATGTTGGCACCTTGATCTTGGACTTTCTAGCCTCCAGAACTGTGAGCAATACATTTCTATTGTTTATAAATTACTCAGTCTAAGGTACTGTGCTATAGCAGCCTGAACAAACTAAGACAAAGGGCAGCTACTTTAACAGTGTATATGAATCTAAATATCCATCAAAAAAAGACTGCTTAGTGGAGACTAGAGTCACATCTCGACACAGCTCTTGTCCTGGTGTGCTAGAGTTCTTGAAGAGAATCTGCTGGTCTAGATTCACTGGCAAGGCTGTCAGTGCCCCCGTTAGTGCCCAGGTCAGTAACATGCCCTACCTGAGTTTTACAAAGTGGGTTGACAGGCATCTTTCCTCATACCATTAGGGAGTTGGTACCTGCTGTGGTATACTATAAATTCGTTTCAATAAAAAAAAAAAGACTGCTTAAATATTTATGATATATTCACAGATTGAAATGCTATATGGCCATTACAAAGAATAAAGTAGATATTTATGCACTGATATGGGAAGGTGTCCAAAATATATAGTTAAATGAAAACATCAAGCTACAAAACAATATAGCATGATTCCATTAGTGTAAAAAACATGTTTATATATATTAATAGAAAATGTCTAGAAGCATTAATAGGTGGTACTGTACAGAGGAGGTAAAAGATAATTTGTATTTTTTATTTTACATACTTCTATTATATTTGAAGTTTTTTTTCAACCAACAGGTTATATTTATACATAAAAATAATTTTAAAATAAAACCCATAAATCAATGATTATGACTGATGACCATAAAGTAGGAGAAGACAAATGTCATAAAGCTAGTAACAATAGGGGTTTGGGTTATTGAGAAGGAAGTCTCATTAATAATACCAAAGTCTCGAGTAAGTTCTATTATAGTTTATTTTTTTAATTTATTTTTATTTTTAAAATTTTTTTCAGAACAAGGCTCAGGTAGTTCTATTATAGTTTAGAAGGGCAAAGAAAAGGGAAGAGACTGACTATAGCAGGAGTGCAAGGCACATCAGTGACTGTGTTGGAAAGGACCATAAAGTTCCATGAAGACAGACATCATGTCATATTCTTCTGTGTGTTCACAGCACCTAGCAAATATTAATAGTATGCACACTGCCCAGGTTCAAAAAAATAGTATGCAAACTCAGTAAATGATTGCCAAGTGAAATGGAACTGAGTAAGGAGAGTGCCTGGTTGGCTCTAATATCACAGTGGAGTTTTTGAGACATGCTGCTTCCACATTTCTAATCTGGAACTATCAGTTTCTCCAGTGGGTGGTTTCTGGACTGCTAGTTTTCTGTAAGTTCATCTAGAGACATGATGGGAACTTGAGAAAGGAAAGATCTAGTTAGTATTGAAAACAGGATGCAGGCTCCAAAAACTAGTTGAAACTTACCTCTGGCTTAAAAGAGATGGGAAGTGAAATACCAGAGTAATTAAAAGGGCTCTGAAATTAGAGGATGTGGGTTCAAATTCCACCTCCACTTCTTTTACTAGCAAGCATTAGTTTCCCCTCTGTGAAAAATGGGGATAATAGTGTCCATTACACAAGGTTAGAAAGATTGAAATAATAAAGGTAAAGTATATAGCACCATGACTAGTACATAGTAAGAGTTCAAAAGAAGGTAAGCAATTATCATAATTGTAACTCAGAAGTGGACCAGGTAAAATTCAAATTTAGTCAGAAATCAAATTTGCCAGATGGTTGGCAAGATGCTGGTTTCTATATATTTACTCTCCTTTCCATTCTCCAACTGTTGTCCTTAACCCTACTTCCCACTTTGTAAAAGTGGAACATTTGACCTCATTCACCTGTCATTTTCTTCACTAAGAAACCCACCACCTAATATGGAAGAGAGCGAGCCGGGAGAATGTGGAGCAGGTAAAAGTCTAACAAACAATGAATACAAGCAACACAGAGTGCTGAAGGACTAAATCTGGGAAGCTGAAGCTGTTTTTGGCCAGCATGGTAGTGTCTCTGAGATGTACACATAGAGCATCTGAGAGTTTCTGTCAACATCAATAATTTTAGTTGGGTAAGAAGAGAGCAAGTTACACTGAAGTAGAAGAAATTTGGACAAGATGAATAAGAAGACAGCTGATCTGAGAGAGCACTATTTGTACTGATGTCTTTAAAATAGGTTGCTGGGTACAGTGATGTGAGCCTGTAGTCCCAGCTACTTGGGAGGCTGAGGCAGGAGGATTGCTTGAGCCCAGCCTCAGTAACATAGTAAGACCTCATCTAAGAAAGATAAGAAAATAAATAAAATAGGTCATTCTTCTTAAAATGTTGTATGAACAATTCCCCAAACACTGGAATTATGAGAGTAAATATGCCATTTATTTATTAAACAGGCTGGGTACAGTGGCTCATGCCTATAATCTCAGCACTTTGGGAGGCCAAGGTGGGAAGATCGCTTGAGCCCAGGAAATTGAAGTTGTCGTAAGCTATGATGGTGCTACTACAATCTAACCTGAGTGACCAAGACAGACCTTGCCTCTTAAAAAAAAAATTATTAAACAATTAGTTATTAAGTGGCTACTATGTACAAGGCATTAAGGACAGGACACTGAATAAAACAAAGTCTCTGCTCCCTGCTTTCAAAGAACTTTCATTCTAGGGTCATTCTGTAGGAAAGCAATTATAATAAAAAGATAACTGGGTATTATACAGAATGTGGTTAGATTGTATGCATAAATTGCTATTTCTAGTCAACCTCTTACAGAAAGAATGCTTCTCTGAGATTAAATGACATCCCTGCCTTGTCTTACCATAGCAAAAAGTATTAAATTAAAATATGATAAGCTACATTTCCTACTTCATTAAGGCTTTCCAAACTATGATGGGTACTAGCAGGAGTTGGCTAACTATGGTGCCTACCTGTTTTTATAAACTAAGTTTTATTGGAACATAGCCATGGTATTGTATTGTCTATGGCTGCTTTGGTGTTAATGACAGCAGGGTTGAATAGTTGTGATAGAGACTGTATGCTTACAAAGACTAAAATATTTACTATCTAGCCCTTTATAGGAAAAGTCTGCTGACTACTTTGGTTTGAATGCCCCTTCCAAAACTCATATTGAAACTTAATTCTCAATGTGGCAGTATTAATAGGTGGGGCCTTTAAGAGGTGATTGGGTCAAGAGGGCTCTGCCCTCATGAATGGATTAATCCGTGAATGGGCTCAAGTGATTCTCCCACCTCAGCCTTCTGAGTAGCTAGTGGCTGGGACTACAGGAGTGAGCCACCATGCCCAGCTGGTGGCTTTATAAGAAAAAGAAGAGAGACATGAGCAAGCACGCTCAGCCTCCTTGCCATGCGATGCCCTGAGCTACCTTGCAACTCTGAAGAGAGTCTCCACCAGCAAGGACCTTACCAGATGCAGCCCCTTGACCTTGGACTTCTTAGCCTTCATAATCATAAGAAATAAAATTACTTTATAAATTACTCAGTTCCAGGTATTCTAAACAACAGAAAACGGACTTAGACGCGAACCCAGAGCATAGGAATCTATCCATTTCCACTTAGGAGACATTAAACAAGTTAATCTTCATAAACCTTAATTTCCTCATCTGCAAAAACAAACATGAAAATAACCTTAAAAGGCTGTTTTGAGTATTGAATGTAAAATTTCAAGTACAGTGTTCAGCAGTATCTAGTACATGCTCAAATAAAGATCAGTAGTGTTTACCACTATTAATCCTAAATTCTGCCATTCTTTACATGGCTACCAGTTACCTTTTCAAAATACAAAATATGTCATTCCCTTCCTCATAACCCTTCAATGGCTCCTTTCTGCCTAATGTCAAAACTCCTTACCACAGCATTTAAAATTCGCCATGATCCACTCCAACTAATCTTTGGAAGTTCACATTTTTCCATGAGCCTTATTCCTTACCCATCTCTCCCTCTCCTCTGGCTCTATCAGTCTGATCTACATATATATACTTAAATTTCCCCCATCTTAAAAAAATCATTCCCTTGCTCCCGCCCTAAAATATGAATCTAATTCATACTTTTCATTTGTTACCAAACTTTAAGAGTAGGTTACATCGTTTATCTATATTTCTTTAATTTTTACTCATTCCTAAATTCATTATAATCTGCCTTCTGCTCACAGAACTCTTTTTTTTTTTTTTTTGAGACAGAGTCTCACTCTGTTGCCTGGGCTAGAGTGCCGTGGCGTCAGCCTAGTTCACAGCAACCTCAAACTCCTGGGCTCAAGTGATCCTCCTGCCTCAGCCTCCCAAGTAGCTGGGACTACAGGCATGCACCACCATGTCCGGCTAATTTTTTCTATATATTTTTAGTTGGCCAATTAATTTCTTTCTATTTTTTTTTAGTAGAGACGGGGTCTTGCTCTTGCTCAAACTGGTTTTGAACTCCTGACCTTGAGCGATCCTCCTGCTTCGGCCTCCCAGAGTGTTAGGATTATAGGCGTGAGCCACCGTGCCCAGCCTACATAACTCTTTTGTGAGTTTTTTCACTGTGGAAGATTCAGAGCTTTATTTATCTCTGCATTTCTAGTACCTATTATCTGGCACACAGTAAACAAACTCTCAATAAAGATTTTTTTGAACAATATGAATGATTCTTATGACCTGGAAATTTGGTTGAAGCTCCTCTCTTGAACTGAAATATTATATTTACTGGAAATCATTCTTCCAAGATTAGCTAAAAATTCACCTTCTCTATAAGAGATATCCTGGATGCCCTCAGTTAGCATTAATCCCTCCTCTCCCTCCCTCCCACAGTACTGCTAGCACTTTTCACTCTCCTTTGAATGATTGCTAATTAGCATTATGTGAAGTGGTCTGGGTCTGGAGTCAGACTGCTTAGATCTGAATCCTGGCTCTGTCATTTACTGGTGACCTCTCTGCATTTCAGTTTCTCCACATGCAAAATGGGATATTAACATTGCCTAATCGTCTGGTCATTGTAAAGATGAAATGAGACGACCTCGGTTCCTGGAACAAAACATAATATGCACTAGAAAATGTTAGCTCTTCTTGTAACATTTCTTCTGACTCCTTTCTCAGACTGGAATATAAGTAAGGTTTTCTGTTGTTTTTTTTTTTTTAAGAGGTGAGGTCTTGCTCTGTCGCCTCGGTTGGAGTGCAATGGCACGATCATAGCTGACTGTAACCTCAAACTCCTAGTCTCAAGCAATCCTCCCACTTCAGCCTCCTGAATAGCTAGAACTATAGGCATGTGCCACCATGCCCAGCTAATTTTTTATATTTTTTTGTAGAAACCATCTCGCTATGTTACCTAGGCTGGTCTCAAACTCCTGGCCTCAAGTGATCCTCCCGCCTCAGCCTCCCAAAGTGTCGGACTTACAGGAATGAGCCACCACACCCAGCCCTAAGTAAAGTTTTTAAGAGTACAGATATTGTCTCATTTGTTTCTATATACTGTGTCTGACACACGTTTTGTATATAAGATGCTAAACAAGCATTTATTGAATAAAGAAGCAATAATCACCAAATTAGCTTCACAATATAAATTCATTTTACAAGAAAGAACATCTAGAGGCAGGTGCAAGGCTAGAAAGCCAAGAGGGATTAGATTTGATTTGATTTGATTCAATCAAATATTTAAAAAGCAGCCAGGCAATAGGATTCTACTAAGAAAATAATGGCTGCAATATAAAATCATGAATCTTCTAGAAGCTGAAAAGACCTGGTTTAGGTATGATAAACCCTTGCTTCCCTTGCTCCCAGGCCCACCATCTCTACATCCACACCATCCACATAGGTGTCACACACAGCACATTCAGGCAGGCACTGGCTTCATATGACACTTTTCTGCCTTCTATCCATCCCCTAACTCACATCACTATATCACAGTTGTATCACACAACTCTACTTCTGTGTGCAACTTTTCTGCCTAACCTCTCCCACCTCATTCCTTATACAGAAAACCACCACCACCACGTCCAAAATGGTGTCACAGAGCTGGCAAGCTGGGACAAGCAGTAGCTTTATATTGGAAGAAGAGCTTGAGTAGAGTTAGTCAATCCAGTTGCTATAATCAAAATATACTTTAAAGGGGAAATATTACTCATCCTTGACAGGGAAGTGATATGTGCCTAGGAAAGCATGTAGTATCAATAATAAGTTTCTACTGAGACTTTTATTATTAATTAAGTAGTGGATGAAGCCTAAAATCTTTTTTGGTACAAGACAGGAACCAAAATAAATAACATTCTGAATGATTTTTATCCCTTCCCCTACAAAATCATGCCAACTAGAATTACTTAGCTCAGGAAAGGAGTGCTTTCTTAATGTACGTGCTTAAGAGTGAGTGATTACTCAACTTGTTATTTTTAGTTTCATATTATACACACATTCATAGTGAGAAGAAAGAAGGGTTGCTTTTGTATTTTAGACCAGTGCTCCCCAAATTTTAATGTGGAAACTAATCAATGAGAAATCTTATTAAATTGCAGACTCAGATTCTGTATGCCAGGGGTGGGGCCTAAGAGTTTGAATGTCTAAATTCCCAGGTGATGCTGATGCTGCTTGATCCATGGACCATACACCAAGTAGCAAGACTCTGTCTAGACAAAACAGTTTATTACTTATCTAAAGTTAGTAAAATCAACAGGAAACTCTCAACTCTAATACTATTGGTAAACTGAACTTTGATCAGAGACTTAATTTGCCTAAGTCTTTCCAATAGCATGACTTACTATTCCCCATAACATGTCATTACCATGTTTTTCCACACCTTTGTCTTTTCTCAGGCTGGTCCTACTGCCTAGAATGCCATTCCCCTCATTTCCACATACAGTCATGCTTAATGATGGGAATATGTTCTGAGAAATGTGTCATTAGGTAACTTTGTCACTGTGTGAACCTGGATGGTATAGCCAACTACACACCTAGGTTATGTGGTGCATCCTATTGCTCCTAGGCTACAAATCTATAGAGCATGTTACTGTACTTAATATAGTAGGCAATTGTAACACAACGGTAAGTACTTGTATATCCAAACATAAATAAAGGTACAGTAAAAATACAGTATTATAATCTTATGGGACACCACTGTCATATATACAATCTGTCATTGACTGAAACGTCATTATGCAGCACATGATTATAGTTAGATTCTACCCATCCTCAAAGCCCAGTTTTGTTTTGTTTTTTTTTTTTTTTTATGAAGGGGGGTAGTGAGGTTCAGTTTTTTTGGTTTTGTTTTTATGAGACAGAGTCTCCCTCTATCACCCTGGGTAGAGTGCACTGGTGTCATCGTAGCTCACAGCAACCTCAAACTCATGGGCTCAAGCAATCCTCCTGCCTCAGGCTCCCGAGTAGCTGGCACTGCAGGCGCACGCCATGACACCTGACTAGTTTTTCTATTTTTTGTAGAGAGAGGGTCTCACTCTGGCTCAGGCTGGTCTCGAACTTCTGAGGTCAAGCAATTCTTCTGCCTCAGCCTCCCAAGTGCTAAGATTATAGGCAAGAGCTACCATGCTCAGTGAAAGCCCAGTTTAAATACTTCCTTCCCATGCTTCTGAAGTACCAAAGCACACCATCTATACTACTTTCCTATAGCATCATTTCCTGCTTTTACCTATGTTTTATCACATGCCTTATATATTCCCCACTAGACCATAAGATTCTTAACAGCAAGATCTCATTCTCTTGCCTGGCATATACACTTGCTGGGTAAATTTAAAACACAACTCTAATCATTCCAAATTTTCTGAGTGCCTACTATGTGCCAGGCACTGGTAATAATGATAACAATGATAGTAATAGCTAACTCTTACTATGCAGGCATTGTTCTAAGTGCTTTACATTATATTAAGTCATTTAATCCTCACAATAATCCAATGAAGTAATACTTTTAATATCCCAATCATACCAGTAAAGAAACTGAGGCACAGAGAGATTAAATAACTTGCCCCAAGTCATAGAGCTAATAAGTGGCAGAGCCAGGAGACAAACCTAAACAATGGGTTGCAGAGTCTGTGCTTTTAATCACAATGTTGTATTACCTCTCCATACAGTTATAAAAAGGATATAAAGATGAACAAAATATAATCTCCTCCCTTAAGAAGCTATATGATACTCAAAAAACTTTTGTAGCAGCTCGCAGCTTCTGATTAAAGTCTAAATTCCTTAGCATGCTATCAAAGGTCTGAATTATCTGACTCAAATCTCTCTTGCCTTATCTCCTATTACATTCACCTGTGTTCTCTATGTTTTAGTTATATAACCTGCCACTCCTAAATATGTTCCAAATTCTCCCACTTCTATATTGTTGCTAGAATGAGGCTATCTGTAATCCATTTCTTAAAGCTCTGCCAATTCTTAAAAACTCAGCTCAAAAACATCCCCAAATAATGGCGGCAACAACAACAACAGCACCAAACATTTATATAGCATTTAGTGTGCCAGGCACAGCCACATATTAAGTCATTTATTCTTAAAATAGCTCTTTGGAGCTAGCTATAATAATCTCTCATTCAGAGATGTAATTTCAAATATTACTCTGATCTTTCCAACCCAAATTAACCTTTCTCTTCCTTATACACTCATATCAGTCTGTTTAAACCTCTATTGTAGTACTTATCATGCCCTCCTTTCTATATCAAGATTTATCTACGTCTACCTCTTCCGCTAAACTAGAAGGTTCTTGAGGGTAGAGATCCTGTGTGTCAAAGAGAATGGCTACTTGTTCATCAAATTCCTTCCCTTTTCCTCCTGAAGCAGACTACCTTTGCCAGTGTTCATTACAGTTGGTTAAGACCATAAACTAAGTTCTGGCCAGTGGTTTATGGGCGGAAGTGACTAAGCCATTTCTAGGCCTGTCCCATAAAACCTCAACACTATCCTCCATTCTTCCTACCTTCCTGCCAGCAGATGCAGAAGATGCAGTGGAGGAATCGAAGGCCCTGTCCTAAGTGAAAAAGAGTTCTTCTTCCACCACCATCTAAGATGCATTGGACTGGGACATGAATAAGAAACAAGCTTTACAGCCAATGAGATTTTAAGTTGTTTGCTACAGTAGTTAGCCCACCTGGACTAAATACACCATATAGTTTTATGTCTCTCTATATACTTAAAACATTGCCTTATCCATAGTTAGTGCTCAGTAAATACCGAATTTAAAAGTTAAAATTGTTATTCCAAGGCATGATCTTTCCTAGGCCCTACTATTAGCCAGCTGTCTCCAAAATGGGGAATGAGCAAGAGTATCCCTTGGAGGATGGGAAGAAAATTAGAACTTATTTTTCATATAAAAAAATAAATTGAGTTTTATTAATATTTAATTATGGGTTAATAGTAGCACATGGGGATGTGCTAAAAAATGTTTTCCTAACCAGATACTCTGATAGGCAGACTAATCTACTCACCCCCAGATGTCCATGCCCTAATCCCCAGAACCTGTTTATATGTTATGTTATATGGCAAGGGGAATAAATCAAAGTCGCTAGTCAATTAACTTTAAGAGAGGCTGAACATGATTGCTCACGCCTTATAATTTTAGCACTTTCAGAGGCCAAGTTGAGAGGATTACTTGAGTCCAGGAGTTCAAGACCAGCCTGAGCAAAATAGTGAGACCTCGTCTCTACAAAAAATAGAAAAAAATAAAATAAAAAATTAGCCAGGTATGGTGACATGAACCTGTAATCCCAGCTACTTGGGAGCCTGAGGCAGGAGGATCACTTGAGCCCAGGAGTTTGAGGCTGCAGTGAACTATGATGACACCACCACTGCATCCTAGCCTGGGCAACAGGGCAAGACTCTATCTCAAAAAAAAGGGGGGTTAGGGGAGATTATCCTAGATTACAAGGTGGGTCCAGTGTAATCACAAGGGCCTCATAGGTGCATAGGAAGCAGAAAAGTCAGTATCAGAATGATGCAATGTGAGAAAGATTTAGTCATCATTGCTGGTTTTGAAGATGGAAGGGGGCTAATGAGCCAAGGAATGGGAGCAACCACTAGCAGCTAAAAAAAAGTAAGGAAATAGATTCTTCCCTACAGCCTTACAAAGACAAATACAGCCCTGCTGACAGCCTGATTTTAACCGAGTGAGGCCCATGCCAGATTTCTGACCAATATAATTGTAAGATAATAAATTTGTGTTGTCTTAAGCCACTAGGTTTGTAGTCATTTGTTATGGCAGCCACAGAAAACTAATTATAGGTCCATAATCAAAAAAATTTTATGGGTCACTATTCTGTGTTATAATGTTCACAGATCTAAGACAGATTTTAGGCTTTGATTCTTTTAAATCAGCATAAGGAAAATAACATTAACATGTTCCTTGGCGGCATTCACATTCAGTCAGTCAAATATTTATCAAACTCACAGTTCCATATAAAACTAAGAGGAAAACACTAAAGGTTAAATGTTGTCCCTCCTCAAAAGTTAACTAAACAGAGAAGTGAAGAGAGAGATTTGATAGCAGTCTAAAACATATTTTATAAGCCAGGTGCCATGGCAAGTGCTTGTAATCTCAGCTACTTGGAAGTCTGAGGCAGGAGGATCACCTGAGTCCAGGAGTTCAAGACCAGCCTAGGCAACACAGAAAATAATCCCAAAAAATAATAATAAAATAAAACACATCTAGCTGTCCTTATTCTGATAAAAACACAAAACAACAACAACAAAAGAAACACTGACACGACCAGGAGAGGTGGCTCACACCTGTAATCCTAGCACTCTGGGAGGCCAAGGTGGGAGAATCGCTTGAGCTCAGGAGTTCAAGACCAGACTGAGCAACAGCAAGACCCTGTCTCTACTAAAAATAGAAAAAATTCATGGGGCATGGTGGTATGCGCCAGTAGTCCCAGCTACTTGAGAGGCTGAGGCAGGAGGATTGCTTGAGCCCAGGAGTTTGAGGTTGCTGTGAGCTAGGCTGACGCCATGGCACTATAGCCTGAGCAACAGAGTGAGACTCTGTCTCAAACAAACAAAAAACCACTGACACTACTGTTAGACATGGAGCTCCCCAAAACTGCATAACAGCATCTAGTAGGAAGAGTTCTGTGGCCACTGTGTCAAACCTGTCAAGACAATTATTACTTATTGCTCACCTACAATATCTCTGGAAATTGTGCTAGGTGCTTTATATATATTACCCGAGATGAATTTACCTTCATTTTATCATCTAGGAAAATGAGGTTCAGAGCCTTTAAGTGACTTGACAAAGGTTGGAGAGAGTACTGGAATCTGGATATCTGTCTCCAAAGCCTATGTTTTGCCCTGTGACAATGGGTAGGAAGAAAAAAAGCCAATATTTCCATAATAACTTAATTTCTGATTAATAAAAATGAACTGCCTATCTATGAACCAATGAAAATCTAGCTGGTTTGCTTTACAAGTTTTTCTGCTGCCAACTTTGAGCAATAAAGTAGTGTCCAAATCATAGGAGTTCTTCTGACCCATATGTTCTTTCCAGAAAATTATCTGACTCTAAAGGTTATGGAAATACCAATTAAGAGGCTTAACACAGTATTAAAATGTGGGCATAATTTTGATACTAATACACTTTCTAAAAGGGCCCCTACACTGGGCCTTGTGTGGTAACTCACAACTGTAGTCCCAGCTACTCAAGAAGCCAAGGAAGGATTGCTTGAGCCCAGGAGTTCAAGGCTGCAGTGAGCTATGATTGCACCACTGTACTTCACCCTGGGCAACAGAATGAGACCCTGTCTCTAAAAATAAAATTAAAATTAAAAGGCCTACATCTAAAACACTGAAACCCCTCTAAGAAAATAACCAGACGTGCATATAAAGATTTTCAAAAAATTCTCTTTGTTGCATTATTTACCGCTGTGATAATTTAGAAACAACTTTTATGTCCAACTGTAATGGAATATCTAAATAAAATTTTGATATATTTGTTAAAAACACTGGAACTTAGATTGGTTTACTATTCTTTTAAAACAGTAAGTTTTTCCATAAGTTTTTATATGTTTTTATCTGATTTCCTCCCATAATTTAAAACACTGAAACTGACTTAGATTGGTTTACTATTCTTTTTTTAAAAAGTAAGTTTTTCCACAAGTTTTGATGTTTTTATCTGATTTCCTCTCATAATTTTGGAAGAAAGAGACCTGTAACATACTATACCAGACTCCACTAAGTTTTAACATGTGGCATAAAATGAACTGCTTTGCATTTTATTCCCAAATAAAGCAAAGATACCATCACTCTCTCGAACTATAAAAAATTACCAAAAACAACAACAACAAGATGACAAAGAAGAAGAAGAGAAGGCAATGGCTCAGCTCTCAAGTCCCAAAAGAACTATGAATCTAGACCCATAAAAAGGCAGTAATATCCTCAGTAAGGCTTGCTGCAGTTCAAACATGTTTTAGGGGTATTACATCACGGAAAACAGGTTGTGCTAGGTCCTAGATATGAGAACCCATAAGGAAAACTCAGCTGAACAGACATTAACCACCAGAGCCTCACATCAGGTGACACTAAACAGAACTGGCTCAGTCTGGCTTTCTCTTTTCTGTCTACAGTTTTTACAGTCCAATTTTAAGATAGCCAAAGGCCAAATAAACATTGCTCAGCAATCAGATCATGTCGATATCACTACACATAATAAGAGGACCAACCAAGTTCACGGTCTAATTTTACTTTTTTTTTTAGTAAAGCAATACAAGTATCTAAAAATATAAAAATTAGATCTGCTTGCTTATAAATAGTAAAGCAGTTTAATAAATATAAAAACACTCTAGATTTATGGGAGGAAAACAAGTATCCTCTATCTTGAATAACAACTGAAATTAATCTGAGACTAAGGGCCGGGCACTGTGGTTCATACCTGTAAACCTAGTACTCTGGGAGGCTGAGGTAGGAGGATCACTTGAGGTCAGGAGTTTGAGACCAGCCTCACCAAGAGCGAGACCCCATCTCTACTAAAAATGGGAAAAAATTAGCCAGGTGTGGCGTGGTGGTGCATGCCTGTAGTCCCAGCTACTAGGGAGGCTGAGGCAGGAGGATAGCTTGAGCCCAAGAGTTTGAGGTTGCTATGAGCTAGGCTGATGGCACAGCACTTTAACCTAGGCAAGAGAGAGAGACTATCTCAAAAAAGAAATAAATAAAATAAATTTTTTTTGTTAAATACTTATAGATTGAATTCTTTCTTAGTCTCAGATTTTTTTTTTTTTTTT
>VBSM01000529.1:30897060-30916217 GCA_008086735.1 Cheirogaleus medius
GCTCAGGCTGGTTTCGAACTCCTGAGCTCAAAGGATCCTCCTGCCTCGGCCTCCTAGAGTGCTAGGAAGGGCATAACTATTAATACATATACATGCAGTGACTTCACATATTGCCAAAATGCTTTTTTTTTTAATTCACGAAGTTCAAAAGAGAACTAATGTCCCTAAACCCAAGCCTGAAAAAGCTTATTCTTCCTTCCCAAATTTATCCTTTATTCTAACATTACTTATAAACGCACATCGAAATAGCAAAATATAAATATAGACTTCAATTTATGTGAGCATACTTCTGAAACAATACTCTCATAATGATTTATTTCTTCTCCCTCTCCCAAAATGAATGAAATGTAAGAGGAAAGAAAACTTCAATCTAACAAGCATGTATCTATCAATTGCTATGTGCAAGGTTTGTGCTCTCTATAGATAAATAGAAGACTTAAACAATTTTTTACTGCCTATCACATATACATTAAGCACAGTGCCAGGCAAGTAGGGGTTATAGAAATAAACATGATGGTCCCTTCTTCAAGGAGTTCACAGACAGACAATGATGGTCATGTACATTTGTTCAGCACTTAAGGATGTGTCAGACACTGTTCTAAATACCTAATTTAATCCTTATAAAAAAATACATGATATTATGTTTTAAAGATTCCTTCAGGGGGGGAAATATATATATATATGTGATAGGTACATCTCCATTTTACAGATAAGAAAACTAAAGAGATTAAGTGGCTTGTCCAAGGGCACACAACTGGCAGAGTTGGGACTGGATTCTTAACTCTCAAACATTAAGCTATAAAGCCTCAAAATATGATGCTTCAGATTATTGTAACAGTAATTACAATAAAAATGATAATAGTTAAGATTTAATGCCTTTGTACTATGATAAATTATTTATGTATATTATCTCATTTAATCCTCCCATCAACCTGATACATAACTCCCTACTTCACAGATGAGAAAACTGAGATTACAGATATTACACAATTTGCTAAAGGTCCCCTAATTACTATGAGACACAACCATCCTGAATCTCTCCTCTGAATTCCAGACTTCTTGGTCCAACTGCCAACTTGCTATCTCCTGATCTCCCATTCCCAAAACCTGTTCCCCACGAGGTCTTCCCCAGTGCAGTTGTGGCTATTCAATTCTTCCAGTTGTTCAAGTCAAAACCTAAGTAAGAGTCATCCTTGACGCCTTCCTTCCTGTGCTAATATCCCACATCCAATTGATAAGGAAATCGTCGGCCTCCTTCTAAAATATTCAGAATTCAACTATTCCTCTCCACCTCCACTGCTACCACATGGTCCCAGCCACCATTGGTTCTATATGGATTATTGCAATAGCCTCCTAATTTGATTTTCATAGCTTCAAATAGGTATATAATGAAAAATAACAGTCCCCCACCCTGCCCATACCACACTGAATCTACTCCCCAGAGGGAACCACTTTCAACTCTTTTAGCTTTTCTTCCATTTTCCTTCATACACCTAGCTACCATACTTCCAGTGTTATTTCTGTCCTTATCTGCTGACTTTCCAGTGTAGAGGCTGACAATCCAGCACTCTTAAACTACTTCCCTTCCAATACTGTTATAACACAATTTTGGGTAAAATCAATAGGAGAGAAAAATCCAGACTCAGCATTTACATTATTTTCACTGATTATAATTACTACTAGGCCAAGTACTATATTATGATTACATTTTTTATTTTTTGTGTTTTGTCTCTTTTTCATTTGCTTAGTTATTATATGCCTACCACTAACTTATTCCAGAGCCTCCAACAGAATTGTAAAGTTCTTCTGAATATGGATATCCACCCTGCGAAACATGTCAAGAAATGTATAAATTCTTTCCTCATAGCCCCTCCCCAGCATCTCTGCTGCACATCGTAACCCTTCTGCACCAATTTGAACTGCTTATTCTGTAGACTGTTGCACAGTGGTCATCCTGGGACTTCCTGTCATTTTTCTACTCCCCTTCTTTCTAGATCTTATGGCTTCCATTTTATTTTTATTTTGTTGTTTTGTTTACCCCCTTGTTTTGATGGGACACATCCTCCAGTACCTTCAGAAAAAGGGCACATGACAGGCAAATTTTTTGAGAATTTGCCTGTCTGAAAATGTCTTTCTTCTCTCATGCTTGACTGGTACCGTGTTTCCAAAAATAAGACCTACCCATAACATAAGCCCTAGCAGGATTTCTAAGCATTTGCGCAATATAAGTCCTACCCGAAAATAAGACCTAGTGATGGGCGTGGCTACACAGTGTTTCTGCACAACCCATGCATTTCATCGCAGAGCGGTAAAGAAGACGAGCAGCCCTTCTCATCTGCCCCATAAAAGCTTTATTGCTTGACATGAGAGATTGGGGCCAATGGTTCTAGAGGAAATAGAGTCGCAAGAAATTCAGGATGGAATTCGGGGTTTGGAGAGTTATGATAATGTCCCAGAAGAAGACGACTTAACTATATTTGAATAAATGTAGATTGTTGTACCATACTTAAAAAAAATAACACATCCCCTGAAAATAAGTCCTAGGGTGTCTTCTTGAGGAAAAATAAATATAAGACCCTGTCTTATTTTCAGGGAAACTCGGCAGTTTGGCTTGAGACAGAATTCTAAGTAGAAAATCATTTTCTCTCAGAAAGCACTGTTCCATCGCTCTAGATTCCAGAGCTGATGCTGAGGCATAATACCATTCTGATTTTCAACTCTTTGTATGGAATCTGGAGTTTTTTCCTATAAGTGCTTAGAATCTTCTTTTTATTACCCATATTCTAAAACTGCATAATGATTCACTCTAAAGTAGGTGTTTTTCTTTCACTGTCCCGAGCACCTAGTGGATCTTTTCTTTTCTTTTAGACAGGGTCTTGCTCTGTCACTCAGGCTGGAATGCATTGGCGTTATCATAGTTCATGGCAGACTCAAATTCTGGGCTAATTTAAAAAAAATTTTTTTAGAGACAGAGTCACCTCTTAGTTGCAAGAAATGGGGGTGGTGACTTCCAGGCCCAGTCACCCCTTAAAAGACTTTCAATAGTCCTCCTATTTTTAGCCCAAGCCTGATACCCACCTTCAGTTCCTGAGCTTTTTAAAGTTTCTGTGATGCAAACTGACTGTGTCTAATTGGTACCAGCTTCCAGAGATACGGCTATAGGCACTGCAAATACAATGGTGAACAAGATAAAGTTCTGCCTGCCTGGAGCTCACCCAATACTGGAAGCTTTAAGCAATAAGTAAAAAAATAAATGGATAAGATAATTTCAGAAGTGATAAGACTATAAAGATAAAGCAGGATAAGGGAATCAGTGATATGAATGGCTATTTTAGAGAGACTAGTCAAAAAGGTTTCTTTGAGGAGGGGCTATCTCAGAAGCATGTCATGTAAACACAATCTAGGAAAGGCCAAAAGTAAGTACAAGACCTTGAAGGGAGGGACGGGGAAGCTTGGTGTGTTTGAGAAACAAGAAGATACTCAGCATGGTTAGAATGGTGATCTAGGCTCTTTTGTTACAACAGAGGGGTCTGTTCACCGTTCTGTGGAAACGATAAAAAAAAAACAAAAACAAAAATAGAATGGTGATCTATCAGAAATAAGGTCAGAGCAGGTAGGCCAAATCGTTTAAGGCCTGGTAGGTTAAAGCACAGAGTTTGGATTTTATGTGAAGGGTGACAAAAAGCCATAGTAGGAAACTCAGCAGAGAGATAACATGATCTGCTTTACCTTTTAAAAATTCATTCTGGGCCGGGTGAGGTGGCTCAGGCCTGTAGTCCTAGCACTCTGGGACGCAGAGGAAGGAGGATCACTTGAGCTCAGGAGTTTGAGACCAGCCCGAGCAAGAGTGAGACCCTATCTCTACCAAAAATAGAAAAAATTAGCCAGGTGTGGTGGCGCGCGCCTATAGTCCCAGCTACTCAGGAGGCTGAGGCAGAGGATCACTTGGGCCCAGGAGTTTGAGGTTGTAGAGAGCTACGATGACGCCACTGCTGTCTACCCAGGGCAACAGAGTAAGACTCTGTCTCCAAAAATAAATAAATAAATAAAAGAGTGAAAAAGAGAGTGAAGATGTAGGAGAAATAATTTACTTCAGGTAAAAATTAAGAGGGCTGAATTACAGCAGATATATAAGGGAAGGAATAGATATAAGTCTTTATTTAGAATCAAGGCTTAGCTTCCAATTAAAAGTAAGGAACAAACAGAATAACTAAAGATAACTGTGGGATTTATCAGAATGGGTAACTGGAAAAATGGCTATCTCATCTTAATAAATGAGACTGGGCAAATATCCTGCCATGTCCTCATAGCATTAGCTGATGTTAGTCTGTTTCCTACATGTATAATTTGCTTCCTAAGGAGACCATCTGGGAGACAACCTGCCTCTATTTCTCTTGTATTCATCATGTTATTACCTAGCACAGGGATGGACTGAGTAGTTCCAAGTAAATATTAGGTGAATTGAAGGCATATTCTTCATTTTAACATAATGACAACCATATTGTTGCAAATGAATTTTGAAGGGAAGCTAAAACAGTTTTGAATGAAAATTAGTAGATCATAATGTGGCCCAAAAAGAAGTAAGCATGAGAATGTGAATGAGGAGTCTAAAAGAAATATTAAATTTCTCATGCATGAAGAACAACAAAGAAATATGAGAACAAACCCTAGTATAAGTCCTCAGAAAGGCCACTGGGGAGTGGAAGTGAGCAGGGCATAGAATTGGGTTACAGATCTTGACACAAGACTTCCTGGCATAAACAACCTTATTCACAAAAGATCCAAACAATCAGTCCCTACATTCAACAAAGTACTTCACTGTTTCTCTTTTTAACTGATAACTTAGAGCAACTGACGATAAAATAATCAATCTTAACTGTACCCATGTATAAAAAAATACATACACAGGAACAAAATTTACACACCTACAGCCTCTATGACTTACCAGGCTCACTCTTTTCCTTCCAAATAGAAATCATAGGAGGGAGGGAGACAAAAAGAAAAAGGGAAGCACAGAGTTGGGGTCAAGAAAAAAAGAGAAAACTACAACAAAAGTTCAGCTCACTCACTCCTGCTGGGCACACAATAGCTCTGGCAGCAGAGGACCAAGTCATGCCTAGAGGATTAGATGCCTACCATCTGGCAGATCATGCAGATAGTCTTCCTTCCCAAATAGACTTTCCAAATCACGAACACAGTAATTTTCAACTTTTCTTTTCGTTTTTTGTTTTTTTTTAAAAGCAGGAGGCCCTTCTTCATACTCTTAAACATAAGTTCAATATGAAACAGATAAAAAGTAGGGCTGCACTGGCTAGATGAAGCTGAGAGGGGAATGGAAGCACCAGCTACTCAGGGGGCTGAGGCAGGCGGATCACTTAAGCCCAAGAGTTTGAGGTTGCAGTGAGCTATAATGATGCCAATGTACTCTAGCCCAGGCAACAGAGCAAGACCCTTTCTCAAAAGAAAAAAAAAAAGAGCGTATAGTATTTATAGCTTGAAAACAGACTAAGAGCCATACTAACAGTAACCAAAAAATTTAAATCGTAAAGTGTTAAAAGTAAATTGCTAACACAACTAAGAAGCATTTGGAAAATACAAATTCTAAGAACTTTAAGAATAAAACATACTCATGCTTAGTTTGATATTTAAGGAGTCCTAGGGAAGTATAATAAATGTTTCTAGTGCTTTAGTACTGCCTCTGGGTAACAAAAACAAAGAGGACTTAGCTTGCTCTAGGCCACTGATTAGGATAATTTCCTTTTATTATATTCAAAATATACAATGAAAAGTGAAAACACAAAAACATGAAAGATAAAAACTTAGAAGCTTCTTTTAAAAATTAATTCACTTCCAGGCTTTTAAACTACAGTATATTGTAGACAGATGGCTTATGCAGAACAAAAACAGTTACTATCATAGTGCAAACCCACTGTGGTTAACAATAATTATAATTGTTGTATTATACTTAGAGTGTGACAGTTTCTGTGACAGAAGTTTTATATACATTATCTCATTTGTCCACTTATTATGAAGATCAAGATAGACTTAATATTACCTTTCATTCTTTTTTATTTCTTTTGGGACAGGGTCTCATTCTGTCTCCCAGACTGGAGTGCAGTGGTGTGATCACAGCTCATGGCAACCTCCAACTTCTAGGCTCAAGTGATCCTCCTGCCTCAACCTCCAAAGTAGCCGGGACTACAGGCACATGCAACCAGGCTTAGCTAATTTTTAAATTTTTTATAGAGATGGAGTCTTGCTGTGTTGCCCAGGCTGGTCTTGAACAGAGCTCCTGGCCTCAAGTGATCCCCCCAATCTTGGCCTCCCAAAGTCCTGAGATAACAGGCATGAGTCACTGCACACCTGGCCGAATGCTACCTTTCATACATTAGAAAACTTAGCTGAAAGCAAAGAATATTACATCTTGTAAGCTGCGGGGAAGGGAATTACTCCTAAGCAATGGGAACAAAAGGAGATAAGCTAGGAAAGCCTATCAGGGAGACATGGAACAGGAACGATAACAAGGGTCTCATCACAACACTACATGTTTCTAGCCTGGAACACACGTATGTCTAGTGAAACAAGGGCAAAGATATAGATGGACTCTAGCCCAGCATTGTCCAATACAATGGACACTAGTTTCATGTGGCAATTTAAACTTAAACCAAATCAAATAAAAAAATAATTTCTTGTTTGCATTGGCTAATTTCTTTTCTTTTCTTTTGTTTTTGAGACAGAGTCGTACTCTGTTGCCCAGGCTAGAGTGCCGTGGCACAAGCCTAGCTCACAGCAACCTCAAACTCCTGGGCTCAAGCAATCCTTCTGCCTCAGCCTCCCAAGTAACTGGGACTACAGGCATGCACCACTATACCCCGCTAATTTTTTCTATATATTTTTAGTTGGCCAATTAATTTCTTTCTATTTTTGGTAGAGACAGGGTCTTGCTCTTCCTCAGGCTGGTCTCAAACTCCTGACCTCGAGCAATCCTCCTCCTTGGCCTCCCAGAATGCTAGGATTACAGGCGTACACCACCTCGCCCAGCCTGAATTTCCTTCTTTGTAGAGGCCATAAGTATTCTATTGTGTATATATACCACATTTTCTTTATTAATTCATCAGCTGATGGGCACTTAGATTGATTTCAAATCTTAGCTATTGTGAGTACTGCTGCAGTGAACATGGGAGTGCAGATATCACTTTGACATATTGATTTCAATTCCTTTGGATACATCCCCAGAAGTGGGATTGCTAGATCATGCAGTAGTTCTATTTTTAGTTTTCTGAGGAATTTCTATAATGGCTGTACTAATTTACATTCCCACCAACAGTGTACAAAGGTTTTCTTGCCATCACTTGTCATCTGTCATCATTTTGCTAATAGTCATTCTAACAGGTATTAAGTAATATCTCATTGCAGTTTTATTTGTTTGTTTGTTTGTTTGTTTGTTTGAAATAGGCAGGGTCTCAGTTTGTTGTCCAGGCTGGAGTATTGGCACGATCATAGCTCACTGCAGACTTGAATTCCTGGGCCCAAGCAATCCTCCCACTTCAGCCTCCCCAGTAGCTAGGACCACTGGCACTTCCCACCATGCCTGGCACTTTTTTTTTTTTTTTCATTTTATATTTTTGTGGAGACAGGGTCTCGCTATGTTGCCCAGGCAACATAGTACCTGGCTTGTTGTAGGAGCTCAGTAAATGTTACCTATTATTTTCCTCTGGCCTGTTCTTTCAATGGCCTGCAGCAGCTTGTCTGTCTTTTTTCATGTGTGCCCTTTTTTTTTTTTAAAGACACGAGGTCTTGCTCTGTCACCCAGACTGGAGTGCAGAGACACAATCATAAACTCAGCCTCAATTCTGGCCTCAAGTGATCCTCAAGTACAATTCCTGGCCTCAAGTGATCCTCCCGCCTCAGCCTCAGCCTCTCAAAGTGTTTAGATTACAGGCATGAGCCACCATGCTCAGCCTCATTGTGGTTTTAATTTGCATTTCCGTAATGATTAGTGTGATGCTGAGCATTTTTTCATGAATCTGTTGGCTATCTGTATGTCCTCTTTTGAGAAATGTCTATTCAGATTCTTTGCCCATTTTTAAACTGGGTTATTTTTCTTGCTACTGAGTTGTTTGAGTTATTTACATATTTTGGATACTAACCCCTTATCAGATATATGGTTTGCAAATATTTTCTTCCTTTTTTCCAGTATTTTCTCTTCACTCTGTTATTTCCTTTGCTGTGCAGAAGCTTTTAGTGTGACGCAATTCCATTTGTCTATTTTGTTTTTGTTGCCTTGCTTTAGGGATCATATCCAAAATATCAGTCTCTAGACCAATGTTGTGGAGATTTTCCCCTATGTTTTCTTCTAGTAGTTTTACAGTTTCAGGTTATACTGTGCCACTTCTATTACATAACAACTATATTTTAAAATTTTGCTATAATGGAATAAATTTTTTTTTTTTTTTGAGATAGGGTCTCGCTCTGCTGTCGCCTGAGCTAGAATGCAGTGGCATCATCATAGCTCATGGCAGCCTCCAACTCCTGGGCTCAAGTGATCCTCCTGCCTCAGACTCCCAAGTAGCTGGAACTATAGGTACCCACCACCATGTCGGCTAATTTTTTTTATTTTTTGTAGAGATGGGGTCTCACTATTGCCCAAACTGGTCTCAAACTCCTGACCTCAAGCGATCCTGCCTCAGCCTCCCAAAGTGCTAGGATTATAGGCATGAGCCACTGTAATCTAAAAATTTACTTAAAGTCACTCTTTCATGCATTTGTCCATCCAGTTCACGGTGAGGAGAGTAAGAAAAGAAATGAGGAAACAGGCCGGGCGCGGTGGCTCACGCCTGTAATCCTAGCTCTCTGGGAGGCCGAGGCGGGCGGATCGCTCGAGCTCAGGAGTTCGAAACCAGCCTGAGCAAGAGCGAGACCCGTCTCTACTATAAATAGAAAGCAATTAATTGGCTAACTAAAAATATATAGAAAAAATGAGCCGGGCATGGTGGCGCATGCCTGTAGTCCCAGCTACTCGGGAGGCTGAGGCAGGAGGATTGCTCGAGCCCAGGAGTTTGAGGTTGCTGTGAGCGAGGCTGAAGCCACGGCACTCACTCTAGCCTGGGCAACAGAGTGAGAATCTGTCTCAAAAAAAAAAAAAAATAAGCAAAAGGAATGAGGAAACAGAAAAAGGTTGGCAGGAAATATGCCAAAATGCTAACTAACATTCATCTTATCCCTAGGTGCTGAGATTAAGGGCAATTTTTATTTTCTTGTTTTTACTAACTCTATTTTCTAAATGTTTCCATAGCAATTCTGTATCACTTCTGTAATAATAAGGAAACAATAAAAATATGATTTGAGCAAAATGAAAATATGATCATCTTAAAACTTCCTAAGTAGAATATCAAATCAAGCCTCACTCATTTCACTCTCAAACATGGTGGAAGCTCAAATCAATTTCTTGGCACCAGTCTTCCTAAAGCTAAACCATACTCTGTCTTGCCATCAGTTACCCTGCCATGCGATTCCCTTCTCAGAATCCAATATACAGAGCATAAAATACAAACTTTTTGGCTTTATGCAAAGCATTTTTGAATAATTTGGCTCGATTTTACCTTTCTACCTTTATCTACCAATACTATCAGTCCTCAGTTTTTCTAGGAGGAAGCTGGTACAAAGAACTCAGGCCTCAGAGTCAAAGACCCTGACCAATACATCATCTCTTGGCCTCAGTTCCTTCAATGGAGAACAGCTGTGAAGATTAAATTTTTAAGTAAGTAATGCACTGAGCATTCAACAAGCCTTCAATAAACGGTGGTTCTCATTATTGTCATTATTAGCCAAATGCATCTTTATTCATTGACTTCTCAAAAAGCCTTGCACGTTTATATATGTGTTTTATGTATCACTGTTTTGCTCCTTTCTGAGTTCCTTCCCTATCTTCTAAAATCCTATTAAAATTCAAGGTCCAGTTCAAGTCCCCTCTTCCAAGAAGGCTTTCCTGACTCTGCCAAGTTAATATGATCTCTCACTCCTTTGAACTTCTACAGCACTTAAAGTTTATTCTATCCAAATGGTGGTGTCTTAGTTCATTTATTAAATATTAGTTCTTTTTCCATCAATGTAAGTCCCCAGAGTGTAATTCCTTGCTAGCAGACACTCTATCTTATATACACCTATCTTATATACACCTTTGTGATGTCTCACGCATAACCAGGCATATACTAGATGCTCAAAAAAATGTGTTAATCTGATTGATGGATTTGAAAGAAAGTCTGTATAATAAAAATACTGGCTAAATATTTTTGTGGTGGATTATAAAGTCTACATAAAGATAGAAAATTTCAAGTAAGCAGTATAATTTAATTTCATGATTTAGTACCATTGACCAAATAAATAAGCTATACTTAAGCCATATGATTTCTCTCTAGTCCAAAATAAGTATATAAAATATTAGCAATAAAGGCTGGGCGCGGTGGCTCACGCCTGTAATCCTAGCACTCTGGGAGGCCGAGGCGGGTGGATCGCTCAAGGTCAGGAGTTCGAAACCAGCCTGAGCAAGAGCGAGACCCCGTCTCTACTAAAAATAGAAAGAAATTAATTGGACAACTAAAAATATATAGAAAAAATTAGCCGGGCATGGTGGTGCATGCCTGTAGTCCCAGCTACTTGGGAGGCTGAGGCAGGAGGATTGCTTGAGCCCAGGAGTTTGAGGTTGCTGTGAGCTAGGCTGACGCCATGGCACTCTAGCCCAGGCAACAGAGTGAGACTCTGTCTCAAAAAAATAAAATAAAATAAAATGTTAGCAATAAAATGACCCTATGTGGACAACACTTTAAATTTTTCAAAGTGTCTTACACATAAGCCCTAATTAAATTTATATTGAATTAAATTGTCTTATTAGGTCTCATTTGAAAATATATTGCCTCACTAACATATCAAAACAATGAAGGTGAGAAAGATTCAGATACTGATTACAAGAAAGTGATGATTATAAACTTCCTATATAAAAAAAATAATTCTCAGAGTGAGTGCTAAAATTTAAGGGTAGTTTGAGGGCATAATTTCACTTTCATTTTCACTCACTGATTTAATTATGATTCCTCATAAAGCAATTAGGAAAGTTAAAAGCCACATGAAGACCAGTCTTTTCTCTATGATAAATTACTAATCAGCAATAGGAAACAACTGTTCTAATGAGTTGCTACTAATGTTCTAATGAGAGTAAAGCAACTTGAGAGACAGAGGAAGTTGCTTTATAAAATGCAGTTAATTACCAGGAAATTAAGTCTTAGTGGGTAGAAAAAGACCTAGAGTATTAATAAACCCTAGCAAGATACATTCAGCATGATAAATCTTGAATCCGTCTCTTTAGCTGTCAGTGCTATTCTAGCAAGCCTTCAATGTTTTAGCTTTCTCACTGGTCTCCAGAAGGAAGGAAAAGCCATTACCTAAGGATGTTGGGATGGGAGAGTCGATTCATGAGCTGCACTTCTTTTAACATGTTTGCCCGGTTGCTACTCAACGTGTTCATTTTAAGAGCCATCACCTGACCAGAAGCTCGGTGGCACACCTAGCAAATAAAACAGACCAAGAAAAGAGGGTCAAAGGGCAGCAGTTATACATGAGGTCAAAGTCTCCAAATGTAGAACATGCCAAGATATGTTAGTGCCAGTTTAGATAAAATAGACATCCAATTACATTAAAGTCTCACTCCCATTAATGAAGATGAATTTATTCCATCCAAGACCAAAATTGTTTCACATTGTGTTGGCCAGAAAAACATTGTTAATAACAGCTCAAGAAATCATATCTTTTCTTTAAAACTATAGGAAAATATGCAGGAAATTTTTTAGGCTGCTTCCTTATAACTGACATCAGTGAGTCTTACCTGTGAAATTTTAAGTGTGCACAAAAAAGATATATGCATAAGCCTTATATAACACTTAATGCACTATAAAACTGTCTCTATAAGACACTAAACCTACATACTCAAAGTCTCCCCCAAACCCCATAAAAATATATCTATAAGAAAGAAAGCACTGCATGTTAAATATAAAAAAAAGTCAGTGAAACTTTTATAGCTAATATTGTAGTAACTCTACACAAATAACCTTATAATTACTTAAAGACACTCAAGTTAAATACAACAAACATGGGCTACATCACCAGCACCATCATAACACACTGCAGCCTCCAACACCTGGGCTCAAGACATCCTCTTGCCTCAGTCTGCAGCATGCCCTACCATGCCCGCCAGCTACAAAAGCCTACTTCTAAAAGCATTCATCCTCTATAGAATTCAATCTATTTTACATGTGTAAATATTATTTTATCATTTCAATGCACATTTCACAGGTTTAAAAAACATAATACTTAACTTGTAAAAAAATAACTATGTTTTCATCCTCTAAATGTGATCGTAGTAGTAGCAAAATGAGACTACCAGGGAATATATTTTGTCTTACTCAAAAGAAGTTCAATTATTCACTGAGATGTGTGTGTTTCCTGCTGAGGAATTATGAATGAGGCAGTACAAAAATCATGAAGTTACAAAGATCTCACTACTTTCTGATTTAAAAAAAAATTCACTTCAGAACTTACACAACAAGGAGGATTTGATATACAAAAATGTCAACATCCTATGGACTTTAGGAATATTATTTCAATATGTTATACTTGACCATGTGTGAATTCCAATAGAAAATGTGACAACCTATTTCACTCTTTAACATCCAGAAACTCCTTGTATTGACAATAGCCCCAGAAGTTTAATATAGCTGTTAATACAGGACAGACATCACAGCTTATCTTATAATTCAAAGAAATAATGTTTCAGAGTGGCCAGAAAGAAGAGGGGAAGTGGGGCACGGGGCAAAACACTCAGAGCCACAGGAACCCTGATCAGAAAAACTGAGGCAGAGCACTGGCTGCCTCTCTCCTCTTCTAGATCACTGAGTAAGATTTGGAACCCAACTCTCTTCTCAGTGCATCAATGATTCTGTTGTCATGCACCTCGTGATTGATGAAAGAGAAGTAGCTTTCCTTTTCAGATCCTGCATGGATAAGTTAAAAGAAACATTTATATACAAAGAGCTCACTGACAGTATTTTTCCAACTCTATTTACAGAAGACATCTGTGTTTTAATAAGGGCTCTCCATCTTTTTTTTTTTTTCCATTATCAGAAAACTATCATGCTGAGCTTTTATCAAAATGTCTGCTTTTAAGAAAGTTTGATATTAAAATAATGTGGGAAATTCAGAGATAGCTGCATTTCAGATTAATCAGAAAAAAACTCACTTCCTTGAATTAAGCAAGTGGACAAGATGTTGAGCATGTACATAACTCATTGTATTTTATCTTTCACCTGTATAAAATAATCTTTCTCTTCTTGCCTCTTATCCCCCTGCTCCAATTCTACTTATCTTTCAAGACCACAAATATCTACTCCTTTGTGAAACCTTCTTTAACTCTCTCTAGGAACTATTTGTGGTTTCTTTCTTTATACCACCTCAGAACTACAACACCAGTATAATACTCATCACATAGTTGTGTACATAAATATCTTCTTACTAGGCTATAAAGCACCTTGAGATCAATATCTATACTGTGTTCATCTTTGTCTTACAGTGCATTGAAGGCTTGGCACATCATCAATGGCACAGTGAAAACAGTGGCAACAACAAATGATACTTCTAGTATATTAACACTTTCTTACTGGCCAGTGTATCATTCATTTATCCAGGTATTTGGGTGGGGGGGCTGCCTTCCTTTCTTGCTTCCTTCCCTCCCTTCCTTCTTTTTTGGTAGCAGGATTGGGGGAAGGATGTAAACAAAAAAGTATAAGATTTGGTCACACCTTTCTGGAGTTTATTGTCTGTAAAGGGGCAAACAGTAAACTATATGACTATTCAGATAAGAAAGAGAATGAAGGGTCCAAACACAGCATAAGAGATGTTTATATAAATGTTGATGGGATGAGCATGTAGAGAAAAACTTCAAGGGACTTCAGTTAAACCTCAAGAGATTAATAGATTTAGATCATTTTTTTTTCTTTTAAAGTACAAAACAGACTAGAGGTGATAAGGGAAGAAAAAAGTACCATTAAAAACAGGGGTCCACAAAATATGGGGAATCTGCCTAAATACAGGAGGATCTTCATTCTAAGTTATCAAACATAATAACCAGAGGCAAAATCACAAAAATTAATTAGCTTCAAATCTACTTAGATTTTTAAAGAGGTTTTTCCTTTATATGTAGATACTTGTTATTACTAATAAAAGGATTTCCAACAGATTTATATTTTTAAACATCTTTAAAAATAATGTCCTCAAAAATTAAAAATATAATTACTATATGACAAAGCAACTCCGTTAATACTTCTGGGTATATAACCCAAAATAACTGAAAGCAGTATCTAGAAGAGAAATTTGTACACCCACATTCATAACAGCATTATTCACAAAGGCCGAAAGGTAGAAGCAACCCAAGTATCCATCTACGGATGAATGGAAAAACAAAATACGGGAGGATGAGAAGGGGGAAAAAAATATGGTACAATGGAATATTAGCCTTAAAAAGGAAATTCTGACACATGCTACAATATGGATGAACCTTGAGGACATTATTCTAAATAAAAGGAACCAGTCACAAAAAGACAAATACTATATGATGATTCTATTTCTATGAAGTAGTTGGAGTGGTCAAAATCATAGAGACAGAAAGTAGAATCATGGTGAGCAGAGGATGGAAAAGGAGAGGAATGGAGAGTTGCTTATGGGTAATAGAGTTTCAGTTTTGCAAGATAAAAACAGCTCTGGAGATGCTTGTACAACAATGTGAATGTACTTAACACTACTGAACTATACACTCAAAAATAGTTAAGATGGTAAATTTTATGTTTTATGTATTTTAGCACAATTAAAAATAAATAATTAAGTGGTAAGAAAACCACCAACGTAAGAAAATTACTACCTCTCCTTGACCTTTAAAAATTTTTTTTAAATTTTTAATTATTATGAGTACATGATAGTTGTACACACCTTTATAGGGTACATGTGATGTTTTGATATAAGCATACAATATGAATTAATCAAATCAGGATAATTTAATTGGGATATCCATCACCTCAGGCATTTATCACTTTTTTGTGTTAGGAACATTCCAATTCTATTCTTTTAGTTATTTTAAAATATACCCTAACTTATTGCTGATTACTCTCCTTGGCTTTTAAACTCTGATACTATCGTGTTTCCCCGAAAATAAGACCTACCCATAAAATAAGCCCTAGCAGGATTTCTAAGCATTTGCGCAATAAAAGCCCTACCCCGAAAATAAGACCAAGTGATGGCTTGGTCTACACAGTGGCTACACAGTGTACCTGCACAACCCATGCATTTCATCGCAGAGCGGTAAAGAAGACAAGCAGCCCTTCTCATCTGCCCCATGAGAGCTCTATTGCTTGACATGAGAGATTGGGGTCAATGGTTCTAAAGGAAATAGAGTTGCAAGAAATTCAGGATGGAATTCAGGGTTTGGAGAGTTATGATGATGTTCCAGAAGAAGACGACTTAACTATATTTGAATAAATGTAGATTGTTGTACTGTACTTTAAAAAAATAACACATCCCCTGATAATAAGCCCTAGGGTGTCTTCTTGAGGAAAAATAAATATAAGACCCTGTCTTATTTTCAGGGAAACACGGTACCACAGCATCTCTAAATGCAGTTTCTAAAGAAGAATATAGCAAAGTGGTGAAGTGTTCCAGGTTTGGAGCTGAGTAGACTGAATCCAAGCTTTAAAACTTAAATAATGAGAGTGAGTTCTCTCTGAAGTCTTCTGTAATAAAATGAAGTGAATTATAGTCTCTATCTCACTGAACTGTTATGAGGATAAAATTAGATAAATCAGATAATCTCTAAACACATTGCCTGGTATATAAAAGCATTCAATAAATATGTATTGTTTTTAATAAAAAGAAGAAACCATATGTTCATAAAAATTTAGCATATCAGATGAGTTTAAGATGACATAGAAAATGCATATTGTAATTGTACGTGAAAGTAGCAACATTCAAATTTGTATATGGTTGCAAGATTACTTATTTATTATAAGGGGAAAATATACCTTTCAAATAGAGAGATCTGGTGGTTAGCACCTTAACCAAGAGGTTGTATTTAGCATTACCAAAAGTTAGACACCCAACATTATCAGTCTTCTAATGTGATACACCTGCCAAAATGTTTAACTCAAATCTAATCATAATAAAAAATTTGATACATCCAGAATATCTAAAAGACAACTAGATAGTACTCTTCAAACACATTTATATCACAGAAAACAGACAAAATATGGGGGAATATTCTAGATTAAAAGAGATTAACCGATATAATCATGAAAATGAAATGCATGAAACCTTGATTGGATTTGGGGTCAAAAAAGATATAAAAGACTTTTGAGGCCAGACACAGTGGCTCATACCTGTAATTTTAGCACTTTGGGAGGCCAAGGTGGGAGGATCACTTGAGGCTAAGAGTTCAAGACCAGTCTGGGCAGCATAGCAAGACTCTGTCTCTTAAAAAAAAATTATTTTTTTAAATCAGCCAGGCATGGTGGCATGTGTCTGTAGTCCCAATAGGAGGCTGAGGCGGGAGGCTCACTTAAGCCCAGGAGTTTGAGGCTGCAGTGTGCTATAATCAGCCACTGCACTCTAGCCCAGGCAATAGAGCAAGACCCTGTCTTTAAAAAAAAAAAGACTTTTGAGCCAGGTATAGTGAGTCCTGAGTAACTGGGACTACAGGCATATGCTACTATACCCAGCTAAATTTTTTAATTTCTTTTGTAGAGATGGGGTCTTGAGGTTTTGAGGTCAGGCTCCTGTCCTCAAGCAATTCTATAGCCTCAGCCTCTCAAAGTGCTGGGATTACAGGTGTGAGCCACCAACCTTACAGGCACGAGCATCCAACTTAAAGGCAAAAGTTCTATAGACCAGAAGTTTTTATTTCACATGCTCAGAAGTCCAAGTACCCTGAAGGTTCTAAGGAAGTTTCAGCAGTAAACCAAAACAAACAAAAAGCCACAAATATCATCAAATAACAATACTAAGTCACTAAAAAAGTCTGGGCAAACAAGAGTTTCCCTACCAGCATGGTGGTAACCTAATGAATATATTCTATCACCCCACTAATTCCTCTGGATAAAGTATAAACAAACGGAAGATAAAGATAAAAGACCTGCTGGGCAAGGTGGCTCACGCCTGCGATCCTAGCACTCTGGGAGGCCGAGGTGGGAGGATCACTCAAAGTCAGCAGTTCGAAACCAGCCTGAGCAAGAGTGAGACCCCGTCTCTACTAAAAATAGAAAGAAATTAATTGGCCAACTAAAAATATATAGAAAAAAAAATTAGCTGGGCATGGTGGCGCGTGCCTGTAGTCCCAGCTACTCGGGAGGCTGAGACAGAAGGATCACCTGAGACCAGGAGTTTGAGGTTGCTGTGAGCTAGGCTGACACCATGGCACTCTGGCTGGGGCAACAGAGTGAGACTCTGTCTCAAAAAAAAATAATAATAAAATAAATAAAAGGCCAACCAGAAGGCAGAAAACTATATAAAGGATGATCAGAAGAATCTCGAATCACTTCTTAAAGTTAGTGATCATAGACAACAAGAAAACATAAAATGGCATTAGATAAGCAACAATCAGGAACAGAGTTTTTCCCCTTGATCAAAGACTCTGAACAGAACAAAAAACTAAAACCACAGCTGAAGATAACTTTAAGATCTGCAAACAGCTACAACCACACACTAAAGGCCAAGTCAAGTATGTGCATGCAGTTTGGAAGTGAGAGATAATCTTTCATTCTTCTTTTCAGCTACATTCAAATAGTATCAAATATTATCAACTTCTATGTACAAGGCACTGTGCTGGATCCAACATGAGACATCAGCTTATTAGATTTGTGTCTCCCAAATTGCAAAGTTATCTTGTTGCTTTCCATCTTAAAATTCTCCAATGGCTCACAACTATCTATGGAATAAAGTCCAAACTCCTTAGCAAAACTAAATCTATCAACTGTTCCCTGTTTATCCTCATCCACCTCTCCCCTTACCTTTAGCTATTACATGCTATTTGCAATTCTTTCCATACACACCATACTCTCTCATACTTCCTAGCCTTGACACATGCTATTCTTGCCTTCCCAATCTCCCTACCAAATTCCTTTTGATTATTCAAGATACAGGAAATACCACTTCCCTTAGGAAAATCTCACTTTACTTCAAGAAAAGTTGGATGGCTCCACTGTTTTCTTAGTACTCTGTCCTTATTATCTCTATTACAGCACTTGCATATTATATGCTGTTGGTCTACTTGTCTGTCTATCCCCCTGTGTGCCTTATTCATTTCTTTATCCCCCAGAATAGTAATTCTGCATGCTACTCCATAATGCCCCTCCGCCCCTACCTTCTGACATGCAGGACTTATTCTCATGTAGAAAAATCTAGATTTTTATCAAAATCTAAAAAGGTATGCAGGAAAGAAAAGCAAAGCAATAATTATATAACTACCAACAGACATCAGCAGATGGCTCACTATAGACTCTGGAATAGAAAAAACAGATCACAGGGATTATGTATACATAATCCCATGTCCATTAACTATTATTCTACCCCATTTTTATGCTATTCAAGTAAGCAAATTAACATGTAAATGAAAGTGACAGTTAATACAGGAGTAAATTTAATTAAGCTCTAATTTATATTTTTAAAAATTAAATTATTTGCATATGTTGGTACTTTAGCCATTTTTAATAACAAATCACATACAATATACCTCAACCTTTAGCAGTGTGATATGAAACTAAGTTGAGAACATCTTCTCTGGCAGAGTTCCTAGCATTTAGCATTTATTTGCTCAAAAAATGTTTATTAAATTTAAATGGTTAACTTGACTTAAGAAGTTTGTTTTCTAGAGGGAGAGAAAAGCTTAAACCCCTGACCACCTAATAAAAATAGTAAGGACATAATTAATTAGCAATATGGATAACAACATAAGAACTGTTACAAAACAATTAATCATAAAGTTAACTAACTTTTTAATTTATTTTTTATTTTATTTTTTAAGAGATGGAGTCTTACACTGTTACCCAGGCTAGTCTTTTTTTTTTTTTTTT
>VBSM01000529.1:30942720-30953233 GCA_008086735.1 Cheirogaleus medius
CAACTGTCAAACTTAGCACTTAAGGAAATTGGACATTTCATACTTAATAACCTATGTTGTAGCGATGGGAGTCTGTGGAAGTTCTCTTCTGCTTGCTTCAATTTTCTCAGTGAATTAGGAAGCAATTCACTAATTACTGACAATGAGGACTAGAGAGGAAATACTAGGATTTGATGAGAGAAAAAGGTACAAAATAATCTTCTGGGAGAGTGAATGAACTTGGGAAATATGATTGCTTGGGAGCATTAATGGCTCAATTTTTTTTTGAGACAGGGTCTTGCTATGTTGCCCAGGCTGCTATCAAACTCCTGGCCTCAAGCAAGCCTCCTCAGTAGCTGGGACGACAAGCACACGCCACCATGCCCGGCTATCAATTTTATTAAAGATAAGCAAACAAAAAACTGTATGTGTGGGTGCATGTATACATGTATACATATACATATATGGGTGTGTATATATATAATTTTTATATATGCATGTAAGATGTGTACATAATATATATGTAAGTACAGAAAGGGTCCAGAAGTATACACACCAAATTAATAGTGGTTATCATTGGGGAATATATATATACACATATACACATACACACGTGAGTGGGGGCAGAGGTGGTATGAAAGAGGTTCCTATATTATTTTGAATTTTTGATCAGTATGTATTATTTTTAGGATTAAAACAAAATATCTTACAAGTTAATAAATAGCTTGAGAAAAGAATTTACAACAGTGTTCAAGATCCACAGCACCGTGACTAGGCAAAGCCTATGTCCTAACTAAACACAACTATCAACTCTTTGCAGTAAATCTGATCATCAGCAAGACAATATGAGAAAAGCTCAGGCATCACTCACCTTGAACACTTCAGAAAAGAAGCCAGACCCTATTTTTTCACAGGTGAAATCATCCAAACGCGTCAGTCTGGAAAAGGCACTTATAAGAGCTCGATATGAAGATGGCCAAACTCTTCCCACCTGCGTCATGTTCCCATCCCCTCCACCACCTCCTTCAAATTCTTCAAGACGCTCTACACGTGGAGGAAATCCTGCAATTGAATTCCGTTTGCTCCGATCCATAGTCTCAATAAACACTTTTTTCTTCTTTTAAGAAAGAACTCCGCACATAAATTTTTGTTGAATTTTACTTCTCTTCCGGTTTGACACTAAACAAGAAATAAAAAAAATATATTTCTTGAAACCATTAATGAATAAATACATGCAAAGCAATGAATGCTCAATGCAAAAATATTTCCTTTCACATTCTAACTCCAGGTTTTCAGATCTAAAAAATACTTTATGCCTTTATCCTCAAACAACACTGATATATTTAAAGCCCAGGATGTAGTCAGTGTTTAACATGAGTAGAATATAATGAAGATCATCAACTATATTCTAAGTAACAAAATAACAATGATAATTAATATCTATCATTGATTGAGCACCTATTTCCAGGAAATATAGTATAAGAGCTGACATGTGTCATTTGATTTTCATATAATCCATGATATAAGGATTATTATGTTCATTGCACAGAGAGATAAAAAAAATCAGTCACTAAATGGCAGAGATAAAATTAAACTACAAAGCCTATCTGATTCAAAAGCCTGTGTTCCTACCAATGCCCTTTATATCCTCATATAATTTTCCCTTTATTTGAAAAATTAAGTCCAAATATGCAAAGCAAAGATGACAAGGAGACTTCAAAATTATCATATAATTTTTCAGGTTTGTGTTTTTCTTTTTCTGAGACAGGGTTTCGCTCTGTTGCTCAGGCTAGAGTGCAATGATGTCATCACAGCTCACTGCAACCTCAAACTCCTAGGCTCAAGTGATCCTCCTACCTCAGCCTCAGGAGTAGCTGGGACTACAGGCATGTGCCACAACACCCAGCTAATTTTTCTATTTTGAGTAGAGATGGGGGTCTAGCCATGTTGCTCAGGCTGATCCTGAACTCCCAGCCTCAAACAATCCCCCGGCCTCAGCCTCTCAAAAGTGCTAGAATGATAGGCATGAGCCACCATGCCCAGCCTATATTATATAATTTTAAAAGAAGAAAACTATATTCAAAAGCAATCTAAAAATTCATTGTTGAGTAAATGGCACAGTCCAGTAGAAGTAACTATAGAAGGCTCTATCCCATCTGGTACATAACTAAGAATAAAAGCACAAACCCACTTTTTCTTTTAGCCTGTCTCTCCCTACTTCTACTTTTTTTCCCACGAGACTCGATTGTGAGGGTTTTATGCAAAATATAACATGACTCTTTAATCAGTGATGCTTTCATAAACGTGGTAAATACCTACCCAGCCTACTTCCACCACATCAACCAAGCCCTGACATTCCAAGAGTAGTGGCAGGGCCCCCTGGGCCATCCTTAGAACATAACCCTGCCTCTCTAGCCATAGCCAGAAGTCGGCACTATACTTAATATGGACCGATCACAGTTCCTTTCCTGGCAATTTGGAATTGTAATTAAGATATTCCAGCCTTAATATGGCTACTTTCTAAAATGGAGACCAGGTAAACTCAGGAGCTGTTGACCATCGACGTTTTCCACCACACAGCCTGGAAGGCAGAAGTCGAGACACTGAGACCAATTTGCAAAGAAAAAAGAAAGAGACAAAGACAGAGAGAAATTTTTTATTTCCCTATTGTGCTCTGAGGTCTAACTGCATCCTGGCTTAAGGCTCCATGAGATATCCCTGCATCTTTAAAATAAATTATTTTTGCTTAAGCTAGTTCCACCACAGTCTTCAAAGAAGGAAGAATAATCCAAGTTCCCAAAGAATAAAACATTAAGTACCTCTTCTGAACATATACCAAAAAGTGGCATCAGCACCACCAGGCCAAATATTTACAGTCACAAGAACAAAAATTTAGGGTTATAAGACCAAAAATGGTAGAGACCATCAAGTTCAGTCATTCATCTTATATTTGAAGAAACATAAGGCCCAGAAAGTAGAAATACTATAAGAAAATGCTATAAGCTGTTTACTAGCAAAGCCAGACTTGGAACCAAGGAACCAAGGGTAGTGCATTTCTTAAAGTGTGTCTGTTGATCATCTGCTTCAAATTACCTGAGGAGATTGTTTAAAACCCAGAGTCCTGGGTCTCACCCTTGATCGACCTACTAAGTCAAAATATCTTGGAATGAGGCCTGGAAATTTAACTAAGGTCCTCAGTGATTCCTATGTACACTAAGAGTTGATGATCCTCCATCTACAGCAGAGAAGGGGAATATTAATAGCTTTCTTTTTTAAACACCAGGAATTTTACAAGCATTTTCTCATTTAAACCTTAAAATACTCCACCAAAGTAGGTGTAATTTGCATCTTACAGAAAAAGAAATGAAGGCTCAGGAGTAATTTGCCTAAGGATACATAGCTGGTAAAACCAGAACTGGAACCAAGCTCCATCCACCACCAAAGCTCAAACTTTTTCCATTTCATTATTACTTAGTTCAGTGTTTTTCCACTATGAGAGTTACAAGGAGTTAAGCTAGTCATTTGGGTAGAAAAGAAGACAGAGACTTAAATGCAGAGGAATGCTAAGCTGACTATAATTTGGACAGAGACAGAAGAAAAAAGAAACTTAACTTCAGAAAAACAAAAGATATTCAAGCAATATATAAAACATATGTAAAATATATAAAACATAGTTGAATATATAAAATATAATTGCCTGCTAAATTAAGTGAACAATTTGATAGATTTGCCATCTACTGACTTTTTCATTTTTAAGATATATTTCATTTTTATCAAAATACATTATTAACCTCTTCAGTGCCTTCAGGGTTCTCCAGGGGTGGGGAGATCCTAGTTTTCTGCACTAAAGCACAAAAGACAGAATTGCTCATTGCAGTTCAACAGGTCTGATTTTACATTCTCAGCTAGGTAGGAGGAGGTAAGGAATTGCTAATTGCAACTGAGCTGGTTTGGTAGGAGTCCTGTTACAAGTTTTACAATAGCACAATAGACTGACAATTTTGATATTTTTGTTTTGAAAAATAAATAATGTATGTTGGCTCACAGCCCTTTTCAAGAGCAGGAAAAGTACTTTTAAAGTTATATGCTTAAAGAAACTCTTGCACATAAGCACAGGAGACCTGAACAAAGATACTCATTTCATTTTATCACTGTGTGTAATAGGGGGGGAGGGGAAGGAGGCAACCTGAAGTTCATCTGTAGAAGCAATAGATAAATTGTAGCATATTTCTCCATGAAATATAAAGCACTTACATGAATGAATGAATCATATCTAGAAATGTGGATGTATTTCAAAACCAATGTTGAGTGGAAGAAAAAAGCAAGTTGAAGTGCTAAAATTTAATTCAAAAAAAATTTTTAAGTTATCAAAAAAATTACATGACCACCCCCTACAGTATACTTGTCATAAAAAATGTGTTTTTCAAAACACACAAAATAATATATTTAATATTATGTATTATAGAGAAACAGAATGGCATAGTGATGAACAGTATGACATCTACAAACAATCTGGGTTCAAATCTTTACTCCATAACTTGTAGTTATATGAACCTGGACATGTTACTCAACCTCTCTAAATCTGTTATAGTTCCTCATCTGTAAAGTGGAAATAAAAATAGTACCTATGTTATAATATTTTATATCTATTAACTCATTTAATCCTTACAGTAACTAAAAAGTTATTGATTAAATGAACAGTACCTGACAAACAGTAAGCATTCAACTCCTTAGTTATTATAATTATTAAATATATTACATATGGCCAGGCATGGTGGCTCATACCTGTATTCCCAGTGTTTGGGGAGGCTGAGGAGGGAGGATTGCTTGAGACCAGAAGTTCAAGACCAGCCTAGGCAACACAGCAAGACATCATTTCTCAAAACAAAAAAAATTTTTTTTAATTAGCCAGCTGTGATGCCATGCTCCTATAGTCCTAGCTACTCAGGGGCTGAGGCAGGAGGATCACTTGAGCCCAGGAGTTTGAGGTTAAAGTGATCCATGATTATGCCACTATACTCCAGCCTAGGTGACAAAGTAAGACCCTGTCTCTAAAAAAAAAAAAAAAAGGAGGAGAGGGGAATGAGACAAGAAAGGCAAACAAAAGAAAATATTATTTGAATAGTGGATATTTGTTTTCCTGACATGATGAGGTGGCCAAGTGGTTAAGGCAATGGACTGCCAGTAATATTTTGCTTTGTTTTATTAAAAAATTCCAGCCTATAATCCTAGCCCTTTGGGAGGTGTCAGCAGGAGGATGGCTTGAGGCCAGGAGTTCAAGACCCTGGATAACATAGCGAAACCCCGTCTCTACAAAACACAGAAAAATTAGCCAAGCATGGTGGTGCACAGCTATAGTCCCAGCTACTTGGGAGGCTCATGAGGCCTTTAGATCACCTAAGCCCAAGAGATTGAAGTTACTATGAGCTATCATGATGCCACTGAGCTCTGGTCCAGGCAACAGAGAGAGACCCTGTCTCCAAAAGAAAAAAGAAAAAAATCTATAGCAAACAACACAAATGGTATATTTGCTAATTTTGCTATTTTTTGTTTATTAATATTTGTCAATTCTGGGTGGTATTTATATATTGTAGTCTTTTCTGTTTTTAAATTTTTTTGAAATTAAAAAAAGTAAAACTCAATGGAATCCAAGCAGGTAGGAGAGGGGTGGGGGTATGGGTCAATACATACCTACCAGGTACAACGCATGCTACCTTGGTGATGGGCACACTTATAACCTTGACTCTAACTGTACAAAAGTAAATCATGTAACCAAAAAGTTTGTACTCTCCTAATATTCTGAAATGTTTTTAAAAAATTTAATGAGTTTTTTTTAAGTCTATTGCTAATACAACAGCTGTGCAATATGTTTAGGCCAAAAAAATTAAAAATAATTTGGCAAATAAATAGCATCCCAGTGTGCAAGTCAATCCTCTAGATTCTCAAACTTTTATTCTGTAAAAGTTCCACTATATTTTGTGGTCCAAGGAGTATTTATATCTAAGACTAAAACTTCAAAAGCATTGGGTAAATTTTTGGATAGCCTAACTTAATCAAGTCCACAAACTTAAAATATAAAAGGGCTCATAACAAACACTAATATTTAGTGTCCCTATCACATGCTAAAGTAATACTAATTATTAGATAGCTGAGATGAGTGGTAAGAAGTAAAGTCCCCTTCATAGGAGTAAGAACTGTATGAATCCATTTTGGAGAAGTACTGAGCACGGGAAAACTTACTTCCAAACCATGCCTTCTGCTCCCTTGGCCAGCATACTAAATGACCACATTTTAAATGAAATCCATCAAGCAATAAATGGCTGTCAATTTAGTCTAAAAATTTTTAATAACTAATAAAAGGCAGGAAAGGTGTATATGACCAGATTCTAAAACTATGCTCAATTTTTTAAAATCTGAAAATTATTAATTTTAAAATAAGAAAACATATTATTTGAAATATGACATTTTATGATGGTTTCTGCCTCTGGATTCTCTCTCTTGGTCTTATTTATGGAATATTATCTTTTGATATTAATAGTATCCCCACAAAGTATATTTTTTTTTAATAGAGATAACTACAGTTACCCTCACATTTACTAAAACAATATAAGGAGTTATTGTTACAATGGCGGAGGTGTGGGATGGGCACTACTGGCATTTTAGTGGGCAAGGGCTAGGGAAGCTAAATGTCCTACAATGCACAAAACAGTGCTGCACAACAAAGAATTGTCCTTCCCTAAATGTCAATGGTGCCCTGGTTGAAAAACACTGTTAGAAAAGCATAATCACTTTTGTTCTTAAACTAGGAAACAGCCTTTAGCAGTCTTTCAAAAATGCCAAAATTATGTGATTTACAAGGATACAAGTTTTTAGCAACTGTATTCTCAACTTCAATATTATAAACTTGGAATTTTAAAGCTTTTTCTTTCTTTTCTACAAGGTAGGTTTGTCTTTTCAAAGATTAATTTCATTTGTATTGAGGTTGATTTGTTTTTCACAAAGAAAGCAAAATTAAAAGCTTTGATTGGTATTAAGTATTAATAATTTAAAAAGCTCCCAATAAAAAAATTAGTAAACTAAATATCCTGTACTCAATATCATATATTTTATTTTTCTAAAGTAGGAATTCCACAAATCATTTTCCAGAGAACCAAGGAAACTTAAGGACTCCCCATTAGACCACACTCCTATTTAAAATGCTTTCAGGAATAATAACTGAAGATACCACTTACTATGGCCCTGCATTCTACCAAGTGTTTAGTATGTGATTGTTAATCTTTGTGACAACTCTGCAAAGTATATATTATAATATCACCTCCAATTTAAAGAGGAAGAAATTAAGACCTTGAGAGATTATTACTTCTCCAAACACAAAAAATTAATAACATACTTAGGATTCAAATCCAGTAGTTTCAAATCTAAACACTTCCCATTAAGACATGTTTCCATCAGAAACAGGTAAATTTCTGTGAAAAATGATTTGAGGGTTAGCTATCAAAAGGTACTACTATTCCCCTCCCTCCCTCACGAGGGAGACTAAAAAATGTACAGATCATAGCTGTACAGCCTGTGAGGCAAAAGCCTTCATTCAATCACATTCTACAGACCAAAAAAATCAGCATTGATTTAAACAGACTTTCTAAAGAATGGATGCCAAACTGACAGGAAAAGTATGCCAAATCCCAATCATTCCTTCTTTTCCATTCTAAGGTATAGTATCTGTTGTTTCTTACCCCTTCATATCACAGGAACAAAGTAGTAAAGCTTCACAATAGTGTAGACAAAAAAATCCTGCAATGTACTGAAAAGTCATTTAACCAATAGGTAGCAAAATATGGCAAAGTGCTACCCAGCAAACAAAAATCTTCAATGTCCATCCAAATATGAAATCATGTGTGTACAAAGCTGGCAATGAAATCCCACAAAGTGAGTAAAAAGGATTTCTGAGAATTCAGTGCACTTTTACAGCCTAGGTATAAAGAGTAGAAAAAGAATGTAAACATAATGTGCTAATATCCTAATCATATTTTGTCTTCTTTCTAGGAATCATAAAAAGTCCCTAACTAATACAAAATAAAATTAGGATTCATTATGAGTGACATGTAGCCCAGAAAACTGGCCATTTTCCAGAATACGAATACTGACACGGACAATACTGGCAAATCTACATGACAGATCTGCTCAGCTGTTATCCTTTCTATGGACCAACACAGCAAATACAGACACATTTCAGGATGACTGCCTAATTAAAAATAAAAGCAATACTGCTGAGCTTGCCATCCTGCTGTGAAATAATGAGTTGCGGTTTCCATTCAAACCAAAGGCAATCTAGCATAAAAAGTGGCATCCCCGATTTAATTACCCATGAATATACACAATAGCATATATTAGTGCCAGACAGATCAAAATCAGTTCTTTTTTTTTTTTTTTTTTGAGACAGAGTCTTGCTATGTCACTTGGGCTAGAGTGCAATAGCATCATAATAGCTCACTGCAACCTCAAACTCCTGGGCTCAAGAGATCTTCCTGCCTCAGCCTCCCCAGTAGCTGGGACTACAGGTGCATGCCAAAATGCCCAGCTAATTTTTCTATTTTTAGTAGAGACGGAGTCTCGCTCTTGCTCAGGCTGATCTCAAACTCCTAAGGTCAAGCAATCCTCCTGCTTCGGCCTCCCAGAATGCTAAGATTACAAGCATGAGCCACTGTTCCCGGCCAAAAGCCAGTTCTCAAACGTGTATTAGTTCTTCTGGATAAGTATCATATTTGCTGTGTAACTAGAATCCACCAGACCCTAAAAACAGAAACTTAGGTTTAAAGTTATAACAGCATTTAGAGGATAACTAGTTTAATCTTTTGTCCAATTTAGGAATCCCCTCTATTAACTGACTCAAATGTTAATTGGGTCCCCACTAGGTATAAGGCATTATGAAAGGTGCTATAATATTTACTGAGCATTTACTATAATCTAGATACTTTTTCAAGTGCTTTTCATTTAATGTTCATAACAGTCTTATAAATTAGATACTACTATTATCCCCATTTTACAAATGGTAAACAAAGACATGAAGGAATTACTTAATTTGCCCAATCTCATAACCAAGAAGTAGTAGAGCCAAAATTCAAACCCAGAGCCCATACTCTTAATCACTATATTAATACTGCCTCTCCAGCAGAAGGATATATAAAATGGAATAAAACATTGTTCCAAGAGCTCAGTCTCCCAGAAAGATTCATGTAAATCAATAAATATAATACAGTACAATAAGATAATTGCTAATGACAGATTAAAAGGAGGACTTAGTTAAGGTACTGGCAGTGAGGACAAACAAGTGGGAAAGGCTATAAATGGATCTCATTACGTTGCCCAGCCTAGACTGCAGTGGCTATTCACAGGCATGATCATAGCACAACACAGCCCTAAACTCCTAAGCCCAAGAATCCTCCTGCCTCAGCCTCCTGAGTAGCTGGGACTACAGGACTGCACCAGCATGCTCAGCAGAGATAGGTGACTTTAAAAAGGTGATCAAGTAGATGTAGGAGGTACAAGAGGTACCTAGGATGACTCCAAGTTTAACTAGAATCCCTCTCATGTTTTTCTAGTTTGGGTGATTGGGAAAATGACTAGGCATTCACCTAAAGGGAATGATTTGTAAGGTGATGTGAATTCTTCTCTGATCTTACTGAGTTTGAGGTGCCTGAAGGAACACCAGTAAAATGTCCAGAAGGCAGTAGGAGACACTGCGCTGGAGCTCAGGAGAGAGCACCAGACTGGAGATGTTTGTTTGAGAGTCACTAGCACTTACTAAAGAGCTTCCCATAGTAGAGAATATGACTAATAGGTAATACTGAGTTCCTACTGTGTATCAAAGCCCAGGCTCCTTCTTCATGTCCTTAGGTGAAAGCAGGTAAGAGGCCAAGGAAATAGCAACATATACAGGACCAAAGAAGGAAGAATATAAAAATGAGACTAAAAAGGAATATAATGCAAGAATAAAACCAAGAAAAAGTATGTCATATAAACCAAAGGTGAAAAGAGCAAACATCAAATACCACAAAGTATGTTAGTATCCTGTACAGGACTGAACACTACAGAGGCCAGAGTCAGCTCAGCCTACTGAACCACCACCAGTAACAAAGAGCTCACTACCATCAGCCTGGTCTATTATTGGAAAGTTCTGATTGTTACAAAGTTTGTTTCTTTCCAATGAAAGATAAGCAAAGGCTTTGGAGTACATAGTACTGTGTTCTAATTCTGACTCTTCAGAAGACTTAAAACAACTAAATGCAATGATGATACTTGGCTGGATCCGGATTTGAACAAGCCAGCTATAAAAGACAATTGGGGTAATTTTAATAGGCACTACTACTAGACAACAGTAGAAAATTATTATTAATTTTGTTAGGTATAATAATGATATTAAGATTATATAAGATTTCTTTTTGGAGATACACACAGAAATAAAGATAAATATCATGTCTGCATTTATATTAAAACATACCAGCAAAAAAAAAAAAAAATAGATGTGGCAGATTTT
>VBSM01000529.1:30958706-30977029 GCA_008086735.1 Cheirogaleus medius
AAAAAAAAAAAAGAATCTGAAGGAGACAAACATACAACTTTTATTATAAAAGATATTTTTGTACAATGCCTATTTTCACATCATATATATTATATTATATGTATTTAATAATTATATTATTATATATGTATATAAATACATATATTTCTTTTCAAATAGTCATTTTTCAGTCTAAAATTTCACTCCTTTTAAGATACAATTTTCTTTAGTAATATTTCTACTATTTCATAGGCATGAAAGATTTCAACAGCATTTCAGACTTGCCAGAAGGAAGCAAATTGCAACCTGTAACAGTTCACATAACACACATGACAATATCTGTTGCTTATAAAATTCCTTAGCCTGGCATTCAAAGAATTTGCTCTACTAAAATTAGCCTAATCATTATCCCCCAGACTTAACCCACCTTTCTAGTGCAGTGTTCCCTTCCTACCTCAGCTTAAATGTTTACCTCATTCTAGCTCTGTAGAGTCTTGCTATACAAGACTCGACTCTATAGAGGCTTGCTCTGTCACCTGTGCTAGAGTGCTGTGGCATCAGCCTAGCTCACAGCAACCTCAAATTCCTGGGCTCAAGCGATCCTCCTGCCTCAGCCTCCTGAGTAGCTGGGACTACAGTCATGTGCTACCACACCCAGCTAATTTTTTCTATTTTTAGTAGAGATGGGGTCTTACTCTTGCTCAGACTGGTCTCAAACTCCTGAGCTCAAGCAATCTTACCTCCCCAGCCTCCCAGAGTGCTAGGATTACAGGCATGAGCCACTGTGCCCAGCCTCTAGTAGTACTTTCTAACTATACTACTTACTTGGCACCCCGTGTCTCTTAGTCTTCCTAGCTAAGGAAGACTAAATTCTTGCAATCTATTCTCCAGACTGAGTAAACTTTTGAGAACCTTTCATGTGTTATACAAAGACTCTGCCTCAATTGGTCCCTACCTACATCTCTAGCCCCATCTATCTCTATTCCTCCATCCACAGAAATGATCTACTCTAAACATAGAGAACTACTATATTTGTAGGGCCCTGCTCACACTTCAATGCCCATACATGTAATATTCTTTCTCCCTGGTGTGTTCTTCCCCGTCTCTTCCACATGGATCTCTCAGTAATCATCTCATGTGGAAAGTGTCCTCTGACCCCTCGATCTTCTTTTTCTGTGCTTTGATAATGCCCTGCACAAATCTCTGTTATTACAGTTATCATATAGTATTTTAATTGTTGCTTATCAGTCTCTTTCGCTGGACTATGAGCTCCATGAGGGCTTGAACTCAAACTTAGTTACTTTCAAATGAGCTATGTATGGCATACAAATTTTAATACAATATGAGCCAAAATTTACAGTGGAGAAAAAAATAAATAGGACATTGAGGTTCCATACTTTCTATGTAAAAAACATATTCAGTCTTCCATTCACTCAGTCAACAAATATTTATTTAGCACCTCCTAGGGGCCAGGCACTATGCCAAATCCTGGAGAGCTGGCGATGACAATATATACATACACAGAGAAAGATTCTGAGAGGATACATCCTAAAATGTTAACATTGGATATTAATTCTTTGAATCGTTGGCAGACTAAGAATAATTTATATCTTCTCCTTTAAAATCTTCCTTAATTTTATAATAACCAAAAAAATTTTTGGTGTCCTCCCAAATTACAAATTCCTACTAATCAGTAGGAATACAAAACCCAAAGTAAACGGTATGTGATGTGAGAGTGAAACAAATTTTGAGAACTTTTAATCAGATTCTAATTATACCTAGTACAAGGAACAACAAGACTAAAGTACGAAAAAATATTTCAGGATTTCTACAGTGAAGTCATTGTGGAAATCATTTTGAAAAAGATCCCATGCAAATCATTCAAGGAAAACACTGACCACATGATCAATACCACCCTAGTTTTCCACATTGCAGAAAGAAAATTATATCATTCTATGCTGTTTAATGCAGGGGAAAAGATGACAGCCTCCATCCAACCTGATCAGAGGACAAATTAATAAATAACACCATATTTCATCTGTATAATGATTTACAGTTTACAGTTCACAAAGCACTTTGACCTTCACAATAATTCTGTTTTCTTGTTCCCGTTGGATAGATTAAAAAACTGAGGGTTGAAATGCAGAATGTCTTTCTAATTTTTGACTCAAAATCCAAAAGCCATGAAAGAAAAGACTGAGAAGCTGTCTACATAAAAATCTAAAATTTGGGAATAAAAGAAGTCAGAAGATAAATATAAAAATAAGAAAAACATATACAATACACAACACGGAAAATGTCTATCTTTTTATACATAGAGAGTCCTAGAAATCAATAGGAAAGTGACCTTGACTCAACAGAAAAATAGGTAAAGGATTTAAACAGGCAGTTCACAGAAAAGGAAATATGAGTAACTCAAACATATAAAAAGATGCTTAATGTTAGTATAATTAAAAAAAAAGTTAAAACTACTCTGAGGTATCATTTTTTTCTATCAGATTGGCAAAACTCCAAGTCTGATAACAGCAAGGCATAATACTAATAACAGTGATCCTGGAGCCAGAGTGGTTACTTTGAATTTCTGCCACTTGGAGGCTGTGTGATTTGAGCAAATCACACTTAAATTCTCTATTCCTCAACATATTCATCAGAAAAAAGGAGATAATAATTGTACCTACACCTCAAAGAAATGTTATTAGATTAAATGAAGTAATGTATAAAAGCACATAGAACAGTACCTGGCACCTAATAAGGCACCTAGTAAGGCACTATGTAACTATTAGCCATGACACAGCCAGTATTAGTGAATATACAGGCAATGTATACTGGAACAACACCTACGGAAGGCAATTTAGCAATATATTTCATAGTGATAAATGCACATATCCTTTAACTTAGAGATCTCACTTCTGTGAATTTATCCCAGAAGTATGCTTGCACACATACAAAATTACATGTTCGGCCAGGAGCGGTGGCTCATGCCTGTAATCCTAGCACTCTGGGAGGTTCAAAGAGGGTAGATCGTTTGAACTCAGGAGTTCGAGACCAGCCTGAGCAAGAGTGAGACCCTGCCTCTACTAAAAATAGAAACAAATTAATTGGCCAACTAAAAATATATAGAAAAACTTAGCCGGGCATGGTGGCACATGCTTGTAGTCCCAGCTACTTGGGAAGCTGAGGCAGAAGGATTGCTTGAGCCCAGGAGTTTGAGGTTGCTGTGAGCTAGGCTGACACCATGGCACTCTAGCCCGGGCAACACAGCGAGACTCTGTCTCAAATAAATAAATAAATAAATAAAATGACATGTTCAAGTGTCTTCTTTACAGCATTGCTTATAATACTGAAACAGTGGAAATAACACAAATGTCCATTATAAGAAATTAGTTAAAATAAATCATGATATATCTATCCAGTGGAATACTATGAAATACTATGCAAGTATTTAAAAAAAAGAGTAATTAAAAAAATAAGAAAATTTAGAACATATATGTGAAACAAACAAACAAAAGAATGAAGAAACTTTGTATGTACTGATCTGGAAAGGCCTCCAAAATATATTAAGTGAAAAAGCGGGTTTGGGGTATGGGGAGTGCAGAACAGGAGGGAACCATGAGCTAAATTTTACATGAAAAATGGTAAAAATAAAATTATGCAGTTGATCCTTGAACAACACAGGTTTGTGGGTCCACTTATACACAGGGGTTTTTTTTGAGACACTATGTTGCCCAGGCCGGAGTGTAGCAGCTATTTACAGGTGTGATTATAGTGCACTGCAACCTTGAACACCTGGCCTCAGCCTCCCAAGTAGCTGGGACTACAGGCAAGCCTGGCTTACACAAAGATTTTTTTCAATAAATATACTGAAAATATTTTTAGAGATTTGCAACAATTTGAAAAAACTCACAGATGAACCACATAGCCTAAAATATCAAAATAATTACAGAAAAGTTAGGTATGCCATGAATGCATAAAATATACATAGATACTAGTCTCGTATCATTTACTACCATAAGATATACACAAATCTATAAAAGTTAAAATTTACCAAAACTTACACACACACAGACCATACATGGCAACACTATCAGTATAAAACAAACATAATGATGCAGTATTAACAGCATGAAATTAACTGTAGTATACAGCACATACTTGTGTAATTTTAGAGCCACCTCCTGATGCTGTTGCAGTGAGCTCAAGTGATGCAAGTATCCCTTCAAATGCTGTGTGACACTAATCATCTCCATGTGAGCAGTTCCTCTCTCTAGTAAATTGCATGTTGCAGTAAAAAGTGATCTCTCGTGGTTCTTGTGTATTTTTTATTATGTTTAGTGCAATATGGTAAACCTTGAATAATACCATGACATCCATTAGAAACTGTCACCAGTACTACTGGAAGTGCTCTCAAGAAGCAGAGAAAAGTCATGACATTACAAGAAAAAGTTGAATTGCTTGATGTGTACCACAGATTGAGGTCTGCAGCTGCAGTAGTCAGCCATTTCAAGATAAATGAATCCAAGCCAGGCGCAGTGCCTCACACCTGTAATTCTAGCACTCTGGGAGGCCAAGTCGGGAGGACAGCTCAATGTCAGGAGTTCAAAACCAGCCTGAGCAAGAGTGAGACCCCTTCTCTACTAAAAAGAGAAAGATATTAATTGGCTAACTAAAAATATATGGAAAAAATTAGCCGGGTATGGTGGCGTATGCCTGTAGTCCCAGCTACTCAGGAGGCTGAGGAAGTAGGATTGCTTGAGCCCAGGAGTCTGAGGTTGCCCTGAGCTAGGCTGACGTCACAGCACTCTAGCCCGGGGAACAGAGTGAGACTCTGTCTCAAAAAAAAAGATAAATGAATCCGGCATAAGGACCATTGTAAAAAAAGAAAACCAAACTCATGACACCAGGCAGCAACTACACCAGCAATAGTATTAGTTAAATTTTGGAGGAGTCAAAAGTTATACCTGGATTTTTGACTGCATGGGAGTCAGTACCCCAATATCTGTGTTGTTCAAGGGTCAACTGTATATTGATATTTGTATGCATTTGCCTAAAGAAAAGCTAAAAGAATATAAAGAGACTATTAAAAGTGTTTGAGAAACCGGGCATGGTGGCTCACACCTGTAATCCCAGCACTCTGGGAGGCTGCGGTGGGCAGATCGCTCAAGGTCAGGAATTTGAAACCAGCCTGAGCAAGAGTGAGACCCCGCCTCTACTAAAAATAGAAACAAATTAATTGGCCAACTAAAAATATATAGAAAAACTTAGCCGGGCATGGTGGTACATGCCTGTAGTCCCAGCTACTTGGGAGGCTGAGGCAGGAGGATCGCCTGAGCCCAGGAGTTTGAGGTTGCTGTGAGCTAGGCTGATGCCACAGCGCTCTAGCCTGGGCAACAGAGTGAGACTCTGTCTCCAAAAAAAAAAACTGTTTGAGAAAGGGCATGGAACTGGGTGGATGGGGGACAGGCATGGGAGTAAGACTTTTCACTGTTTATATAAATTTATATATTAATATATTTTTATAGGTAACCACTTGAACGTATTATCTACTCAAAGATTTTTTTTAAAAAAACCAACTACAGCTCACAGAGAATAAGTAATTTGCCTACCATCATACAGTTAATAGTAACAGAGTTGATTATAATTAGGACTTTCCTAATTTTTTTTTATCATACTGCCTTTCTGAAATTTTCAGGAATGGAAGATTTAAAATTTATCACAAGTAGCCTTTTCTCTGAAACACATACTCCTTCTGCGTGTTCAGCAAAAATAACACTAGTGAGACCACACTGAAGTCACCATATGATGACTTGGAAAAAAGTATAATACCCATTGTTGGGCCAAACATTCACCATCACCTACACAATACAATGTAATGATTAGGCTTCATCCACGAGGAGACAAATTTCCCATAAATGTCCTTATCATAGGTTTCAAATTCCAACACAACATTCATTTTGCAAAACAAAATGAAGCATATGACACTAAGAATATATCTATAAACATTTTCACTTGCTACTCTAAATAAGCCAGAGACTGAGCACATGTAAATGCATACTTTTCTTTTTATAATTAACTCAAACCTTAAGTACAAAATGTTATTGGGGATCCTGGGGTGGAGAGTCCCTAGCCTCCCAGCATAAATATTTTTAAACAGAATTAAGGCCCATCATATGCCAAAGTACAAAGGATTTGTGTTTGAGAGTCCATCCCAAACATACATCTGGTAAGAATAACACATTATATATATCCAGGGCATCACATATCTGATGATATCACCATTAATTAACACACAAACATCCGTACCATCTAGTACTACTTTCTAACAAGTGCTAAGGAACCTCCAATCCAATTCTGGGTCCCTCCTTGATGAGTGGCCCCACCTATAGGACCTAATATACCCTCTGCTCCATCTCCTGCTATCATACTTGGAAACCATGATATTCATATTGATGACATATTCAACAGAGCCCCCTAACCTCTCACTACATCAATAATTTACACCTCCATTCCCCTTCAATAGCACTGAGACAGTTACACCAGTTTTTGTCTTTTTCCTCGAAATACTGAACTCTGAGCTTTCCAATTATGACTTTCTTGCAAAACCTGGTCTTCAACCACATTTCTGATTGTCTCTTTATTCTCCAAGTTCACCAGCCTCCCTGTAGGTTTTGCCTCTTATAATCCCCAGCTTGGACCCTCAGAGTCGACCATATCTCCCTACCACTAGCAGTGTAAAGTTGCTCCCCACTTTATCTTTCTGTCCTGTAAATTCCAATCGTGGATCAATCTAACCATCTTTTTTGCCCTCCTGCTCTTAGGCTGTTGAATAAAGTGTGAAATCCATGCTACTGGGCCTCATCACAAATATATTATTTCTAACTAACTGGGCCCTCAATGTAATCAGCAATCTTTTTAAAAACAAATCCTTAATCTAGGCTAGTCCGAAGGTAGTGAGTTATCTCAGTTGACTGTTCACAGTCAGTTACAGATTGAACTCCTTGTTCTACTACTTTCCTCCCTTCTCACTACTGCACTTGACTAGTCTAAAAAAAATCCTTAATCTATTCTCCTTTCATTTTCCATTGAAGATTTCCATGGCCATAATACTCAAGTCAGAAACTCATTACAGTTTCTTCAGTCTCCAAAGATAATCCACTTCACAGATAACTGATCACATCAAGAAAATAAGGCCATCTATCAAACTCTCTCACCTTCCTTCCATTCTACCACATCATTATCCATCTTGACTTCTATCCTTTTGGTATCAAAGAATGAAATGCCTGATATATTTCCTAGGTAAACTTTTCCTTCAACCTACCAAACTGTTTCATCCATACTGAAAAGAAAAATACATGTGCCATAATGGAAAGAACAGAGGTTTCAGAACTAGACATACCCATTCAAATCCTCACCTACAGTCTTCTCAACTGTGAAAGAGGGATACTGACACCTAAACCACAAGGCTGCTGTGATCTATAAAGTATCTTTATGCTACCTGGCATACTCAATAAAGATGAGTATATTCTCAATAAAGATGAGTTCCACTAGTACCAGTTCTCCTTCACAACACTGTTGAAAGAGTAATTTCATTCACTGCCTGTCATTTATTCCTCAATCCATCATGATCTGACTACTGTCATCATTGCCACCACTACTACCAAAACTGCCTTTCAAAGGAAACAAGGGACTTCCTAATTGCTAAATTCAGTGGCTTCTTCCCAATTGACCTCTGGAGCACCTGACATTGATAGTCATCCCCTCCCTTCTTGAAATCGTTTCTTCCTTTGGCTTCTATTATAATGCCATTCTGTTCTAGCTCTTGTCCCATTCCTTTAACCTCTCTTTTTCAGTGTCTAATACCCTTCAAACAATGAAGTTCCTTCTGGTCCACAGCCCTTTTCTTCTCTTCTTTCAGTATTATCAGCTCATACTTAAGGCTTCAAATGTCCCCCATATTCTCTTGACCCTTAATTTTATGTATTCAGTTCCAACCTATCTCCCAATTTTCAGACCCAAATTTCCAGCTACCCTGAGTGATATCTGAAAAACACCTCAAACTGAACTTGTTCAAAACCAAATTTATTACTTTCCCTCAAAACTGTTCCTTTATGTTTCCTATTTCAACTAACACCACCAATTCACACCATCAGCCAAGTCAGAAACCGCCCACTAATCCTCTCAACACTATTTTGGACAATCCCTCTTGGAACTGCATGTCATTCTCTCACCACTACCCCAGTTCATTGCCTCTCGCCTGGATTAGCACACTAGTTTCCTGCCTACCTAGGTTTACCGCCTCCAGTCTTCACTTACAATTCTTCCTCTACATTTTCACCACAGACAATGCAATCATATCAAACTTCTGCTTACAAAATCTTCAACGACTCCCCAAGCCTACAGAATAAAGTCCAAATTCTTTAACAGGTTTTTCTCAGAAGTATAAATTTAAAGGTTTTTAAATTAGACAAATCTGGGTTTCATTTCTAGGTAAATATGAATACTGGCTTCATCCAGAGTCTTCAAAGTGAAGTGTAAAATGCAGAGGAGGGAAAAGGAGGGGAGAGGAGATTATGGGTGACCAGGGAGAGGAGAAAAGAGGAGGAAGACAGTAATGTCTGAGAGGAGGGAAGTATTTTTCGAGGGTAGAAGTGGACGTTTTCGAGGGAAGAGCATGTTTGAGGGAAGTAAAGTGAAGGAGTCCAGTTCTCTGAGGGAGGAGCGGGGAGTTGGAGGTCTCCGAAACAAGAGTTTTAGGAGAAAATGAAGGATTCCTGAATCTCTGAAGTGAGGAAGGTCCCCGATGAGAGGCAACTTCTAATGGGTTCCCAGCCCCTGAGGGGGAGAAGGCGCTGGGGGTGGGGGGGCCTGTCCGAGGACCCTGATGGAAGTGAGAAGGGAAGGGGAAAGGAGCCGAGAAGGGGAGCGTCCCCAGCCACTGAGAAGAGGACCTCTGGGAAGCTGAGGAGTCCCGTCGCGTGCTAAGAGACCCGAGTGCCAAAGCTTCGGGCCGAAGAGGTGTAACAGCCGCGCGCGCAGGCCGGGATGCCCCCGGGTTTGTGCCCCACGCACTCTCTTCACGTTACCTGAGGCAGGACTGAACAGCCAGAGGGGTGCCTGCGCGGGCGGGAGGGGGAGGCGGCGGCAAAGAGGGAGCATAGTAACCCTCACAGTTCGGTGGCGGCAGTGGCTCCTTAGCCTGCGGAGGCGGTAGGGGTCCCTCGCCCAGAAGCCGGCGACACGATGGGGCTAGTGGCGGCGGAGGACGAGGAGGCTACTGCCATGGCCCCACAGTCAGGCCGCTTACCCCACCCCGCCTGTTTGGATGGGCGAGGAGGACTATCTGACCGGCGAGACTCAGTGGCCAGCAGGTAGCTCCGCTGACCTCCCCGGCCGCGAGCTACTGAAACGTCTGCCCACCTCGACAGGCAAGCTGGGGGCGGAGCCTCAGCGGCCCCGCCCCACTCCTCGAGCCCTCCCTTTGAGCAGCCAATCAATTGTCAGTCCTTGATAAACGAGGTAGTGGAATTGCCCAATTAGCGTTAGGAATGCCACGTGGTATGAGGGTGGGCACAATGGGCGTCCAGAAAAGCCAATCAACAGCCCTAGGCGCCAACTCTGGAGGACAAAGGGAACCAATGGGAAAGAAGAGGAGGTAAAAACAGAGGAGGCAGTGTGTTGGAAAGGCGGAACCGAGAAGGAGGGAATACACCTGGGGGAAACCCAAGTCCAGGAGCCTCTCAGAGGGAGGGACAGTAAACACAAGATGGACCAATCAAAATGCTAAACAAAGAAGCGATTAGTAATTGATAAAGCCAATTGAAACTGAACTAGACCCGCGCGGCATTCGGGTTGGTCAAGGTATAGCTGAGTAAGGAAAAGCCGTAAGAATGAGGCGTCCTGCAGTATCTCAGTTTAGTAAGGAGAAAAAACTGATACATATATAATTATTAGCGACTTGAGATAGTAAGAGAAGTGAATAGAGCTAAACAAAATGCTGAAGGAGCAATAGACTGAAAGATTCGATGTTGTGACGGCTTAGAGAAGGTATAATAACACTTGAGCTAGCTTGAAAACAGAAGAGACTTTGAAAGAGCTGGGTGGGGAGTAAGAATTCTCGCCAACTGTTAAACAGGCACATATTCTCTCACGCTTTCCGTATGCCTGAACCTCAGGAACTCATAATCTCATACCTGAGCAGAACGGAACAGGAGAAGGGCAAGAGCAGACAGGAACCGTGGAGTTTGTGCTTTTACTCCACCAGCACTCCCCGTGGTTAGAGACCTTCTTTCAGATATCTTTAGACTTCCCTCCTCCTGGAAGGGGGGTGGGGGGTCTTGACAGACGAATGGGATTAAATCATTGGAGTATAGGTGGTGTGCATTCCTGGTGACTATAAAGTTTGAGAAATATGTGTGGTAGAAGATATTGAAGAGATAAGAGACTGAACGTGCATTGGGCTTAAATGCCAAATTTGTGCTTCATTTTTTATGCTGTGAGAGCTATTCTTGAGCAGGAGTGTAACCTAAACCGGGCACTGTTTTAGGAAGATTAAATGATAGTTCACAGGATCTCTGAAGAGAGAAAAGAGCCCAGCCCAGTCCCCCTGGCCCCAAAGCCTTTTTGTTACCATTCTTCTGGCAACAAATCATGTGCTGCCACCTGGTGACAGTTCAAATATCATTGTTCCACCTTGCTATTTATCATTTCTGTTTTGAGAACCTTGGAACCCTTTACAAGCCTGTCTCCCAAAGAGTTTGATGCAAAATAATTAATAAATAAGTAAAGCACTGGTATCAAGCAGAATTGAATAATGTCACCATGCCAGACATATCACCTGCCCAGTGAAAGATGTAAATGACCGGGCTTTCTTGCACCTGCTTCAGCAGGAAGATGAGGCTTGATGAGACATTTTTGTTTTTTTAAACTGGGTCTATTTGACCCATGTCTGATCTTTGTCATTCCACTCTCACAGTCTCCCAATGCTGAAAGAACTGAAGATTGCCCTGTACCTTAAAGGCCTTCTCCCCATGACCTGTCTGCTAGTCAGGATAGGGCCTTAAATGTACCCCATAACTGAAGGTAGTTCCTACACTACTCACTTCAGCCTTTTATTATGCTTTTATTTCAGATAATTGTCTCCTCTCTCCAGCCAGACAGATCTGAGAACTGAGACCTTCACATGAGCCCACTGCACATCTTAGCTCAGGGAAAATACATGACAGGATTGCTTTCAATAAACATCCACTGGTGGTCAGATGGCATTATCTTTTGACTACATTTAGCAGTAGAAGAGGCCTTATGAGGCCTCAGTGAGACGCTGCTGCCTCTACGGAAATCCTGAACAATACTGTTTAGAACACAAAGCCCGGTAAGGAGAAAGCAAAGCTGCTCTTAGTCACATAGAAAGATGTATAGTCGTCTCTTGGTATACCTTGGGGAATGGTTCCAGGACACTGAGAATATACCAAAATCTGTGTATACTCAGGTCTCAAAGTCAGCCCTGAGGAACATAAGTATAAGAAAAGTCATCCTGTGAACACGTTTGGGGCAAAAAGAGAAAAGGAAAAGAAAGAAAGAAAAGTCAGCCCTCTATATACACAGGTCTCATATCCCAGAATACCATGTTTTTTATCCATGTTTTGTTTGGTTGGAAGAAAATCTACATATAAGTAAACACTTGCAGTTCATGCCCATGTTATTCAAGGGTCAACTGTACTTTCCAGACAGCAACTAAGTGGTAAAAGGATCAGAATCATTAGCCACAAGGCATTTTTTAAATGAAATATAATCAAAATATCAGAGTGTTAATCCTAGCACTTTGGGAGGCTGAGGCAGGAGGATCACTTGAGGCCAGAAGTTTGAGACTAGCCTGGGCAACATAGCAAGACCCGATCTCTACACAAAAAAAAAAAAAGGAAAAAAAATTATCAAAGTGCATCACTCATAGTAAGAATAAGAATTGAGGCTGGGCATGGTGGCTTATGCCTATAACCCTAGCACTTTGGGAGGCCAAGGCAGGAGGATTACTTAAGGCCAGAGGTCTCAACCAGCCTGGGCAACAGCAAGACCTTGTTTCTACAAAAAATTAAAAAATTAGCCAGGCATGGTGGTGCACACCTATAGTTACAGCTTCTCAGGAGGCTGAGGAAGGAGAATTGCTCCAACCTCCCCCCCCCACCCCTGCCCAGTTAGAGGTTTGAGGTTGCTATGATGATGTCATTGCATTCTAGCCTGGGCAACAGAGTGAAACTCTGTCTCAATTAAAAATAAAAAAAGAATAAGAATTGAATCATGAAAATTTTGTTTCAGTATATTTATTATGCTAAGTCACAATATAAACTGTATTTCTTAGTGGAGGTCACACAAAAAATTCTGAAAGCCTCACAATTAAAGGCAGAGAGACTGAAAGAAGAGAGACCATGGAGAAGGCTGCCACAGAAATTCAGGCTGGGCTGCTGAGAATGAGGAGTTGTGGAGAGGCTGGAGTGAACCTGAAGGAGCAGAAGCTAGAGATAAGGAAAGGAAGCCTCCTACTATCCAGGTCCAGGTCTCACCAGATCTCACCCTCCTCTGCATCCCCACAGCACTATCGCCCCAGAGCAGTGTCCTACCTCATTCTACTCACCACAATGGGAGCTCCCACCTCTTTCCAAGTTCAACTGAGCTTATACTCAGAAGGCACAGCTGTAAGTGTCTATGAACTTGGATTTCAGTGGTAGAGGTCACAGGAAGCAGTCAGGTAACAGGAGCAAGAAAGAGTACAGCTAGTCTATCCCATGTGGGTACCAATTTACAGAAAATACATCAGGGAAGGTTAAATTATTTTATTCCAGTTGGGGGATATGGATAGGCAGGCAGTGAAAAGCCTCAGTAGAGAGAGCAGATAACAGCTGGATCAAGAGGGGAGGGGCAGGTGGCCTAGAAAAAGGGCCTTGGAGGGGAGGGTGGGCAATGAAGCCTTCATCCAACTACTCTTTATAAGTCCTTATAGGTCACTCAGGAGCATCTTGGGGCTGTGAAGGAAATTCTCTTGTTCAAGACTCTGGGAGTGGAGGTGAAAGCTGCTGGGCTCCAAGTTAGAAAGGGTGCTCCTCTGGAGATCTAAGAGGAAGGAAAAGGGAAGAGAAAGCAAATCATCAGCAAGCACTATGATATGCACAGAACTAGGCCCTGGGCCTAGTGTGATGGGGAGGGACATACAGGCCTAACTTGAGATAAGTAGCAACAGAGATTGATGAATTCACAAACAGGCGGAGACTCCATTCTACCCAGTGCTAAACAATTAGGCAGCTGGCATCCAAGAACCATTCAGATTCAGCCTCCCCCAAAACTGGGATCCCTGCTCTTACCCCCACCTAGCTTCCATAAAAGTTTCCAGCTACTGTTACTGTCCAAAAGACTGACTTCTGAGCTAGATGAAGAAAGAGACATGGCAAAGGTGGTGGCCAGGGGCAGCTTAGATTGAAGGATATGAATGGAGGTCCTGGAAAGGGAAACAGAATCAGAGGCAGACACAGTGATGATATGTCAAGGGAGCCCTCCCAGCACAGAACTGTCCTCCTTCCTGAGTCTCCTCCCTCTTTATATCCATACATATAAAGACATCTCAGTAACTCTGTATCAAGTAAAGAATGCCCAATGCTGCCGTTATAGGCTATAACCCAGAAACTACTTCGACCAGCCCAGGCCAAAATCTAGGATACTTGAACTTGGGTCCCCAGTGCCTGCCCTCTGTGAAAAAAATCCCCTCCACTGCCACAGCACCCATACCCCCTGACCTGAGGAGGTCATGCTCCTGCTGGACATCCTGGGCCTCTGTCCTGGCAGCTTCCAGGGTATGACCTTTGCCTTCCTGGCCACTTTGCAGCTGCTCCAACATCTGCCAGACCACAGGCTCAGGTAGGACCAAACCTCCCCCTCTCCCCTCCCCATGATTGTCCTCTTCAGCACACTTGGAACCCTCATGTGGCCAAGGACAGTTTCTCATGGCCTAGAGCAGAAGGACTGGGAAGAAGATCTTTGGAGAGAGGTGGAGTCAGCACAGGGAAAAGAGGGATAGAGATGGGGGCAGGAGAGGATATCCTGGCCTGCCTGCCAAACAGGATAGACAGAGAAAGGAAGGGGCCTCCATGGAGAAATATGCAGAGACAGCTACAATCCTGGTCCTACCTTCCAGCTGCAGGCCTGAGTCTGCCGCCCCTCAGCCATCTGCTTCAGCAGCAGCTCCTGGTGCTGGTCTGCAGGTGAGAGAGCACATAAGAGGGCTCTTCCCCAACTTCTTTCCTTCACGCTCCCTGCCTTGTGACCAGCCTGTTGCTGAAAACTGAGACAGAAACATTCTGGTCCAGCTGTTGGGAAGCTTCCAAGCTGACTGGAGAGATTAAACTTGCCCCATAAGAGACAAAGAGCAAGACAAAATACTTGGCCAGACCTCTCAGTAGCTCAAGCAGTCAGAGCTAAGGCCACTTAATGGGAGAGCAAGAAGGCTTTCCAGAAAAGAGGACAAGGGAAAACATATTCACTCCCAATCTTTTACTTACTCAGCTGGTCCCGCAGCAACTCCAGTTCCTCCCGTAGAATCTCTGACTCCTCCCACAGCCTTTGCCGCCTGCAGAAGCGTCAGAAGTATCTCTCAACAAATCCAGAGTGAGGAGGCCACCAGCCTCCCAGAATGCCACAAGTTCAGAGGCCCCCAAGAAGGCAAAGTCTTGCCCATCACTTACTCTGTCTGCAACTCCTGATGAAGGCCACTGGTAGTGCTGCAGTTTAATGGTCCTGATTGCATTTGGGCTTGGACTTGGGCCTGCTCCTGCACCTGGCTCCGAAGGCCCTGAAGGTCCCTTCTCAGCTCCTCTAGGCGTTGCTCCAGAAGAGCCCTCCCCTCTGGGCCCCCCTGCAGCAACCTTAGTGATGCTGTAGTGGGACAAGTTGGGGGTCAGCCTAAGAGCTTCACACATGAGCATGACACTCTATTTGCAAATCAAGACACATGTGCACACACAACAGGTGTGTAGCAAAATTGTGTACATACATATGAAGTTGTGTGTATGAAGAAAAGAACAGGCCAGATACCTTCCAGGGCACTGATCTGGTACTTCTGCTGTTCTCGCTCTTCCAGCAAACCTTGTACAGCCTGCCTTAGTACCTCAGTCACCTATCCAGGCAGAAAAAATACATCAGCTACTATGTAAGAAGCTTTTCCCAAGCCCTAGTATTCTCATTTCACACAAACATCACATATACACACGTAGGGTTCCCAGCCTCACCTGAGCCTGAGATCGAAGCTGGGATTGGAGAATAGTAACTTCATCTCGGAGATGGGAAGGACTGTAGGCCTCAGGCCAGCTCAGCTTCTCTGGGACTGTGGGAGTCTCTAGAGCCCAGGGCTGTTGAGCTTGGACTCCTAACTGGAGAGGCAAATCATGAGAGGAAATCCAGGTCCCAGGCAGCTCTCCTGCTGAGGGAATAAGGAAGGGATAAGTGCAGGGTCTATCTGTGGGGGGGAATAGAGTTCAGGAAAGCAAAGAGTTGGGGAATTTGGAAAGAGCAGTGGATGATACAGACCCTGGAAGAAGGCAGTTCTTGGAAAGAGAAAAGGCTGGTAGTAGAATGGAACAATACTTACTTGCCATGGAGACCCCAAGAGGATACAGTCGCTGCTGCAAAAGAAACATTTGCTCAAGCCAGTGAGCTCTGAGGGTCCCTTAACGTGGTCACGCAAGTTGGGTGCCTCCGCCAACCCCTCACCTTGATCCTAGCCACATTTCCATCAGTAGCGTTGAGAAGCGCATCGAGCTGCTCAGACCAGCTCACGCTCCTACTCATGTCCTGTGGCAGGGGTCTGGTCCCTGGCGTCTTGCGTCCTTGCTCTCCCAGCAGGGGATATCCGAGGTACAGCCCAGGAAAGGCCACAACGTTAGATCAAAAGAGGGAAATGGGGATGCAATACTAGGAGTAGGGGATGCAGTATCAGACAAAAATTGCGACTCTGCGACTAGAGAAGGGAGCGGCGCTCTTGGAGAACTGGGGGGAAAGCGGTATACCCTAATGATACAGATATCAGGTGGGAGTTGAAGGTGCCGAACCTTGGTAGAGACCACCCCAGATCCAGGACACTGGCGCCATCATGCCAAACCTGGGCCAGCGACAACTGCCGCCGCCGGGTTCAAATCTTTAGGTGGGGAAAATCTGACGTCGGGCTGGCTGCCGCAGGGTCACCTGGGAAACTGAGTAGGCCTCTCGCGGAGACAACGGGAGATGGAGGCAGCTGAACTACGTTTCCCTGGAGCGACAGGTGCATCCACACCCCCACCGTGAAGCCTGCCGGGAAACCGAGTCCTACTGAGTCTCTATGGTTGGCTCCGAGGGCCAAACGAACTACGCGTCCCAAGATGCATCCCGCAGGGCCAGCGATCTCCCGCTCCTGGTCTCAGTACTTTCTGGGAAATGGAGTCCAAGTGTCCTCGAAACGTAACGGTCCTGTTATCTTTGAGACTCCATTACCCAGCAAGCTCAGCGTGCAGCGTGTGGTATGGAGCTGCGAGTCGCAGAGCTGAAGCAGAAGATTGAGGACACACTGTGTCCTTTTGGCTTCGAGGTGTACCCCTTCCAGGTTGGTTTATCCCTCGTGCGTTTCTAGGGTGAAGTGTATGACTGGCCTCCTTGCAACTGGTGTGAGGCCCCAGGGGCCTCTGATCTTCCCCGAGCTACTCTGGCCGCTACTCTGGCCGGTGTCCATCTGAGAACTGGGACAGAGTGTCAGCGGGGGGTTGGGTTAAAAGGAGAGAAGCGGTTGCATGTTTGTCCTTTTACCCCTGATATAATGCCAGATTGAAGAATGGAAGATACCATATGTTCAAGTGACCTGTGTGACTCTAATTGTCACCTACGTAATTTACAGGAAAAAAGGGACCTGAAGGGTAGAGTCACCTTGGAAGCTTCCTGAAGAATTAGGAGAGGGCAAGGCCTGAAAGGTTTGCATGGGTATTGGTTATTGCAGTTAGGTCGTCTGAGAAGGGATGGGCATTCCTGGTGACGAACACACAAACAATTGGCTGCTTTGTCCATCTACCAACAGAAGGATAATTCATGATGTTGCCAATCGTCAGTGCCAGGCTGGGTATAGAAACTCTGTGCACTGCCTGGCACAGAAGTCTCAGCACCCTACTCCCATCCCCGTTCGCATAGGTTCCTTTTCCCCACATCAGTGCCCGTGCACTGAGCAGTATACTTAGGACACAAACTCAGCATGAGCCTTTTGCCTGATTCTTAAGAAACCACCTACTTCCCACTCTTTCCACTGAATGGCTCACATCAGTGCTGGGGGAGGATATAGAAGGAGAAGTAGGTTGGGTCCAGCTTAAGAGAGGACTTACCAGAAAAAATTGAATTGAGCTATATATGAAAAGATGGATTGGAAGGAAGGAGCATCATGTACATCCCAAACATCAGGAAGTGCTGAGTAAAAGATAGTGGTGGATGGCAGGTGTGGGAGAGAGTGAGAATGCCTTTTTGGTGAGTTGGGTAGGCCTGGCTATTAGGAGCTATTGTACTAAACAGAGCCAACTGCAGCCCTGCAGCCCTGTCTGTCATCCTAGGCTTCTACCTCTCACCTCCTCAATCCCACATCCAGTCAGCCACCAAGACCAATAAGACTTTGTCTCCTGAATCTCCCAAATCCATTCCATTCCATTCCATTTCACCCATCTATGCTCTGGTCCAGGCCACCATTTCTCACTTGGATTACTGTAATAACCTCCTTGCTGTCATCTTGCCTCCAATCCATCCTTCACACTGCAGCCAGATCTTTCTAAAACTGATCATAGCAGTTTACTCCTTAAATCTTCAGTGGCTCCTCACTGTCACCAAATTAAATCCATATTCCTTAAATTGGTATTCAACTTACATTCTCACTCATACTTATCTCTCCAGCCTTATCTCCTTTTGATCCCTTCTACAGACCCTTCACTTCCACCAAACTAGACAATTTGCTCTTCTTCAAATATGCCCAGTAATTTTCTGCCTGTATCTTTGCTTATGCTGTGACATCTGTTTAAAATATACACCAGATTCTCCTCCACATGTCAACCTGACAATTTAATTTCCAGCCTCCAAGACTTAGCTTCTGGCCAGCTCACACCTGTAATCCTAGGCCAAGGCAGGAGGATCACTTGTGGTCAGGAGTTCAAGACCAGCCTGATCAAGACCAAGATCCTGTCTCTACTAAAAATAGAAAAAATTAGCTGAGTGTGGTGGCACACACCTGTAGTCCCAGCTGCTTGGGAAGCTGAAATAGGAGGATCACTTGAGCCCGGGAGTTTGAGGTTGCTGTGAGCTAGGCTGATGCC
>VBSM01000529.1:31029900-31043282 GCA_008086735.1 Cheirogaleus medius
AAAAAAAAAAAAAAAAGAAAAAAGATATTGTTGACAGTGAAATCAATCCCAAGAAAGTGATATTTATGGTACTGATAAGATAAGGGAAAGGGTTATTTCTACATCATTGGCTCTCCTTTCTCTTTCACTTGGGTAACTCTTGTTCATTCGTTCTTTTTTTTGCACATTCCTTTCTGTTGTACTGTTCATTCATTCTTTAAAGCTTGACTCAGGAAGGCATGGCCTCCAAGAAGCCATCCTTGCCAGGTTATTCTTTTCTTGCAGTCCTATGTAGCCCTTGTTCAGATTTTGATCAAAGATTTTGCAGCCCTAGATGTTCTTATCACATTGTACTGATATAATCTGTCCCCCTTACCAGACCATAAACTGAAGGAAGGCAGGATATGTGTGTCTTTCATTTAGCACAAGGGCTGGAACATACAGTTTGCTGACTAAATGAGTATTCTTGAGCCATTTAGAAACTTCTAATTTTCATAGCTTTCAGTAGGGGGGTGCTCCGATTACCCGCTTTGTTCAGTTGGAAATTTTCTTATGTCTATAAGTCACTGCTTTTCTTTTTTTTTTTTTGAGGCAGAGTCTCACTCTGTTGCCCTGGCTAGAGTGCCATGGCGTCAGCCTGGCTCACAGCAGCCTCAAACTCCTGGGCTCAAGCGATCCTTCTGCCTCAGCCTCCCGAGTAGCTGGCACTACAGGCATGTGCCACCATGCCTGGCTAATTTTTTCTATAAATTTTTAGTTGGCCAATTAATTTCTTTCTATTTTTAGTAGAGATGGGGTCTCACTCTTGCTCAGTCTGGTTTTGAACTCCTGACCTTGAGCGATCCGCCCGCCTCAGCCTCCCAGAGTACTAGGATTACAGGCATGAGCCACCGCGCCCAGCCTTTTCACTACTTTTCTGTTATACTGAAGCCATGTATCTAGCTTCCCCTTTCTGGAAAAGGCTTTTTTCCCTTTGACTCTTGGGAAAAGTCCAACACATTCTTAAAAGCCAATGTCAATATTTCTTGATCCTTGCGCTACAGAATTCACTTCCTTTTCTGTAGCACATTGTACATGTATCTGTTGTGAGGCATAGCACATATACATATTTTTTCTTTTTTTACTCTGAGTTACTAACTGAAAGCACATATATTTTTATAGGCCTGTATTTACCTGCCTTTTTCCATCAACTACTCCTGAGATCCTTGGTTCTGCCACTTACGCTAATTCTTTCTTTCTTTTTTTTTTTTTATTTTTTAGAGGCAGGGTCTCGCTCTGTCTCCCAGGCTAGAGTATTGTGGCACAATCATAGCTCACTGTGGCCTTGAACTTAGCTCAAATGATCCTCTTGCCTCAGCCTTTCCCCTAGCTTGGACTACAGGTGTGCACTACTGCACCTGGCTAATTTTTTTTATTTTTTGTAGAGAGGAGCTCTGTGTTGCCCAGGCTGGTCTCAAACTCCTGGCCTCAAGTGATCCTCCTGCCTTGGGCTTCCAAAGTGTTGGGATTACAGGTGTTAGCCACTGCACTGGCCATTCTGCCACTTCTTAGCTATTGATTTAGGGCAAATAACTTCACCTCTTTCTCATCCCAATAATATATACCTCCCTTGTAAAAGCCCACTCAGCTGAACCAGTACAGCTGATGAGATCTCTGTAAGAGGGACTTAGAGAATCTGTAGTTCTGGTAATCTCCAGGAAACATTCATTTCATCCTCAGAGAAGGCCCGTCCTGGGCCTATTAAGTTATCTGGTCTCACTTTATCTCATTATGGCCTTTGCCTGTCTTACATTGGCTTGAGGCCTTATTTAGTCCAGGCTAGTCCAGGTGCTTCTGTGGAGCCACCCAGCATTTGTTTGTAGATATTAGAGCTCTTTAACACAGGCTTTTTAGCCTGGTAGAAGAAAAGGCAGCCAGGCTGGTGGTCTGGTTAGTGTTTGTTCAGCAACTATTGGCATTGGTTGGTTTTAGACACACTGTCGCCACCGCCTCTGCTCACAGGCACATACACAAGCATGTGTTTGTTCTCCATGTCTGTCTCCTCTTCCCCACCTGCTTCCTGGCCCATGTTTTGCAGTGTTCTTGACCAGTGGATATCTGAGATGCAAGCAACAGCACTAACCCCCACACCATTCTCTTCTCATCTGTGTTTCAGGGGGCAATGGCGGCTTCCTGTGTCCTCCTGCACACTGGGCAGAAGATGCCCCTGATTGGTCTGGGTACCTGGAAGAGTGAGCCTGGCCAGGTGAGGGATGGGGAAGAAAGGGGTACTTCTTGAGCTTCTGCTAGGGAAAAGGCAGGACTTAGGAGAAGGGCCCTACATTTTCCTTGGCAGCCCCACCCTGTATTCCACTTCCAGTAGGGATGAGCGTAGAGGGCGGTGAGAAAAGTTAAGAGAAGAGACCAATAGTAAACCTTTGGCTTCCCTGGCTGACTCAGGAGGGGCTAAGGGTTCCAGCAGGGCCAAGAATAAAGGAAGGACACCTTTTTCTAACTGGATCTGCACTGAGTGCTATGGCAGACATGGTGCCCGTCTGTGCCCAGCCCTGTGCTATGACGCCCTAATCCGGCAATTATCACCCTGTGCTGTGATCATGTTTCCTCTCCCATGACAGGCTCCTTGAGGGCTGGGCCTCTCCCTGGTGCTCAGTCCAGAATTAGGCGTATAGCAGGTATCAAGTTTTAAAGAATAACTAGATCAACTGTATAGACCAAAATTCAGCAAATTTTTTTTTTTTTTTTTTTTTGAGACAGAGTCTGGCTCTGTTGCCCAGGCTAGAGTGCTGTGGCATTAGCCTAGCTCACAGCAACCTCAAAGTTCTGGGCTCAGGCAATCCTGCCTCAGCCTCCCGAGTAGCTTGGACCACAGGCATGCGCCACCATGCCCGGCTTATTTTTTATATATATATTTTTAGTTGTCCAGATAATTTCTTTCTATTTTTAGTAGAGACAAGGTCTCGCTCTTGCTCAGGCTGGTCTCGAACTCCTGACCTTGAGCAATCCTCCTGCCTCTGTCTCCCAGAGTGCTAGGATTACAGGTGTGAGCCACCATGCCCGGCCAAGCAAACTTTTTTTTAAAGAGCCAGATAGTTAATATTTTAGTTTTTGTTGGACAAGTTACAAAATGGAGGTGATTATATACTTATATAACCACTTAATAAGTAACCATTTAAAAATGTACATGGTTAATTATTAAATTCTTAGCTCAATGTCTGTTAAGAAAAAAAGTTGATAGTTTACTGACCCCTGGTGTAGACTCTCATAGGTAAGGGGATCCTGGGAATGGAGACCTGCTTTCTTGGGTTGACTTAGCTATGAGATTCAGCTCCTACTTGGGGCGGGGCATTTCTGTAAGGCTTTTTCCTTGGAAATCTGAGTCAGAGTTAAGAGAAGTTTGGGGATTAAGTTTGAAAGAAGCCCCAGCAGGGAGAACAGCCTCTTCTGTCTGGGATTTGGGCTGGTATTTGCGGTGTGGTTGGATGATCTCTGCATTTTCTTCCTTTTGCTTTTCTTCCTATAGCTGTATAGGACCCTAGAGCCGGGGTCCCAGTGTTCCATGCAGGCACTTGACACAGCCTGGGGACAAGGCCAGGAGCTAGGTCAAGGCAGGGGGTGGAGGCCAGAGCCAGGGCCAAGTGGGACATGGAGTAGCAGGAGTCAGGTCAGGCATAAGGGGAGTATATCTGAATAGTAAGAGCTGCACCCAGATAGGGATCTTGAATGCTGCACCAGGCACACACAAGAGCTTTGGGTGCTTTGTGGCTAGGGCTGGATGTCCTTGGTTCTGCTTCTGCTGCCATGTTTCTTGTCTGTTTTTTAGCAAATGAACTGACCCATCCTTCTACTTGATGCCTGTCTTTTCTTTCACTAGGGGGCTCTGGGCTCAGCCTCCAGCTCACTTCTCTGCCTTCTTTAATCTTCCCCCACCCCCCTCACCTCTTTTGCTGGCCTGAGCTCTCAGAGCTCACTCTGTCTATACGGCTCCCTGAGGGTCTCTCCCGGTGTAGCTTGGCCCAGGAATTCTTTTCCTGTATCATGTTTCTCTAACCAGCTCCTCAAGACTGGGAACCTGTCTCTGTGATCTACACTTTTGTTTTCTGCCTATTTATACATCTATCATCTGATTAAAAAAATATTTGCTAAAGCCTTTTTTATGCTAGATGCTGGGAACATATTGCTAGTTTTTTGCTGGACCTTGCTGAGATGGCTTGGGTAGTAGGAAACCTTGGAGACTGATGGGGTGGGGCCAGAACAAAGGGTTTGGGGCCTCTGAAGAGGCTTCTGGTCTCCTAGACTAGAACCATCTTCCATCTTTTCACCCCCATTGCATGGATGGCCCTGGGATATTCCTGCCCTCCTAGCAGTGACCTTGTGTGGGAGACAGTTTCTGGCCCAGACCAACAAAGCTAAAACCTCTGCTTCTCTCACCTGGCAGGTAAAAGCCGCTGTGAAGTATGCCCTCAGTATAGGTTACCGCCACATTGACTGTGCTGCTATCTACGGCAATGAGATTGAGATTGGGGAGGCCCTGAAGGAGGACGTGGGACCAGGCAAGGTAAGGACTGTGGCTGAAGAGAAGGGTACGGTGACAAAACTCAGAAGCTGAAGCTGGGGCTCAGCCTGGCTAGAGGGAATCTGGCATCAGCTTCCATCCCGTTTCTCTCCCAGAGTTGAGGGTGGGTAAGACTGAGTGCCCAAGGCTCTTCTCACTACGGGCCCTGCACTAGGCGGTCCCTCGGGAGGAGCTGTTTGTGACATCCAAGCTGTGGAACACCAAGCACCACCCTGAGGATGTGGAGCCCGCCTTCCGGAAGACACTGGCTGACCTCCAGCTGGAGTATCTGGACCTGTACCTGATGCACTGGCCTTATGCCTTTGAGTGAGCCTTGCCAGGATCTTCATCTGGGAGTCAGGAGGTTGAGTAGGGTGGTATTAGTAACTTGCTGTAAGTCACAGCAGCGGAGCAGGATAGGAACACTCATCTGTGTAGCAAGCTGAGGAGCTTGACAGAGGATCTTAGCCTTTTCTGTTATAGTAGCCAGGAGTTTAGCTATGGAAAAAGGAGGCAGCTTCACATGGTATGCCTGAGGGTGTGCTTGTGTGTCCCTCCTGGTCCCATTATTCATATAGGGAATGTGCTGACCCTTTTGTTGAATTAGGCCCTGGCATTATAGTAATGAATAAGTCCCAGCAGAGGGTGTGATAAGAGCCCACCATCAGCACCGTGCCCTGTGCTGGAAGAAGGCTGGAAGAGTAGATAACTCCCCAAGGAGGAAGGAGTTAAGGAAGACTTCCCAGAGGAGAGGAGATAGGAGATAGCATCTAGGAAGAAGAGGAGAGGGAATAGGTATTCCACGTAGACATAACACCTGCGTTACAATCTGGAAGGATGAAAAAGTATGGCTGTTCCTAATTCTTGGCCCTCTGCTCCCTCTGGACTTGGAGTTTGGGACACAGAGTAGCTAGATGATTAGGTACAGGAGAAGCCTGGCATTTGTGCCCACAGTGGGGGGCTCTCTCTCACTCAGGCGGGGAGACAACCCCTTCCCCAGGAATGCTGATGGGACCATCCGCTATGACTCAACTCACTATAAGGAGACCTGGAAGGCTCTGGAGGCACTGGTGGCTAAGGGGCTGATACGGGCACTGGGCCTGTCCAACTTCAACAGTCGGCAGATTGATGATATACTCAGTATAGCCTCTGTGCGTCCAGCTGTCTTGCAGGTGAGCCCACCACACAGATCAGTGGTTTGGGGGTTGTGTACACACAAGTATAAGTGAGCAGGTGATGGGCCTACTCAATGGAGATGGCTAACAAGTTGTCAGAAGTATTGGTGCATAAAGGTGGGCATTGAAGCTCTAGGAGAGAATGGGAAACGGTGAGAAAAGCAGGCTGAGTGGAAGTCGGGGGTCAGCAATGGGGAGTTGGCCCAGACATTCATGACTAGGTAGGGCTGGGCAAACTGAGTATGACCATGCATGTTCCTTGGCTCAGGTGGAATGCCACCCATACTTGGCTCAGAATGAGCTAATTGCCCACTGCCAAGCACGCGGCCTGGAGGTGACTGCTTACAGCCCTTTGGGCTCCCCTGATCGTGCTTGGCGTGATCCTGGTGAGCCTGTCCTGCTTGAGGAACCAGTGGTCCTAGCACTGGCTGAAAAGTATGGCCGATCTCCAGCTCAGATCTTGCTCAGGTATGGGGCAGTCTTAGGGAAAGGGCTCCTGGGTTGGGAGGCAGGGGTAAGGGATTCCTTATTTTAGTGTGTAGGTGAGGCTGAGGATCTTGCCATGTGATATGAGGGGAGGCCACTTGGCATGTTTCCCATTCCAGAGGGGCTCAGGTGCTCCAGCAATTAAAGGAAGGCTGCATAGTGGACAAAATAATGCTTATGAATACTGACTCCTTTTCCTCATCGACTCCAATTTAGATGGCAGGTCCAGCGGAAAGTGATTTGCATCCCCAAGAGTATCACTCCCTCTCGTATCCTTCAGAACATCCAGGTACTTGGTCATGGGTTCTGTCTTCTTTAGCTCTTTGGAATACTTTCTAGCCCCAACTCTACCTAGCTAAAAAGGCAGTGTTGTGGGACCCCAGCTTCTACTCACAAGGCTAGCTTTCCTGAACCCCACTGTCTGTCCCCAGGTGTTTGACTTTACCTTTAGCCCAGAAGAGATGAAGCAGCTGGATGCCCTGAACAAAAATTGGCGATACATTGTGCCCATGCTTACGGTGAGGATGTATCTCCCCAGAGTCAGGGAGTGTAATGTGGGATTTGGGGTGGAATTCTGGTCTGGGTCTGGCCTCAGGCTTGCTGGTTGTGGGAGGGAGATGTTGGTAGGATTGCTATCCTGGATATACTGCTTTCTTTTCACTTTCTTGAGCTCAGGGAAGTAGTATGGCTCAGATAAGGTATACAACCTGTAAGCCCCAGTCCTGCTTCTTGATATCTTGTAATCTAGAGCAAGTTATTTAACTTCTCCAAGCCTCAGCTTCCTATCTGTAAAATGAACCCAGCTCCTGACATGTAGTAGTTTTTCAGTAAATGATGCGAGGGGAGCCCAGAAGGCACTGTCGACCTTGTTAGAGGGGTTGGGTTGGGGGTGAAGTCTGCTGCACATGAGGAAATAAATAGTTCCTGGCCACTTGATCCCAGCTGGCTGAGACTACAAACTCTTAGGGCAGGAGCAGCTTTGTGTCAGGGATGGGTTTGGTGCAGGAATGCTGTTGATACTGTGGCATTCTCTTGAGTGGGGGGATCCCAGCCACTGCCACTTGACATAGTGCTGTACACAGATGTGTTTATTTAGGAAGATACCCTGAGTGTTTGGAATGGCAGCTCCTGCTAATGGAGTTATCTATTTGTCTTTCTTTCCAGGTGGATGGGAAGAGGGTCCCAAGGGATGCAGGGCACCCTCTGTACCCTTTTAATGACCCATACTGAGACCACAGCTTCCTAGTTTTCCTTCCAACTCTCCAGCGATGAGGTCCTGCCACCCCAGAAAGGGGGAGTTAATAAAGTCATTGGAACATCAACATTGCTTGCTTGTTTTATTTGTCTAGTCAGGATGGAAGCTGTTTCCTGTAGGGATGACAGACCTAAGGGCTGCTGAGTGTGACCTGCCCTTGAAACCCAAACTTCTTATCTTTCTTGGTTCTGGAGGAACCTGCAAGGCAGCTGAATTTCACTTCTGTATTCCTACATTAGGCACGTTGGGGAATAGTGCCATTTAGTGGCAGATCTCAGCAATGCACGCTTTCCTAGAGTTTTACCAAGAGTGCCAAACATCAGTCCCCTCAGGAGTGAGGTCAGGGCAGTAGTTCTGTGGTTTCAAGGTAGTGCTAGGCCTGGGTCTTGAGTTCCCATACTCCTGTCCAGGTCAGTGCCTGGGTTTATGAATATGAAGAGCTGAAAAAAGTTATATTTAGAAGTTTGGGGGTCCCACTTTACAAAATCAGGTGAAGCTTGCAAAAGAGAGTAGAGATGGGACTTTTTCTCTCAGACACTATAGTCAGTGTGCATAGGCTACTCTGCCCCTAAGGCCTTGTGTACTTTTTATCTGGCCACCAGAGACCCGCTGATAAACGAGTCTTAGGAAGGTTCTAGGCATATCTCCCTGAACTCCAGTCACACAAAACTCAGTTTCCAAGTTGAACCATTGCTCTTCATTCAAGAAGTATTTATTGGGCACTTATGGGTTAGGCACAATGCTAGACCCTGGGGATATAGCTGTAACGAAGACATACAGGTCCCTACAGTCTACCTGAGGAGACAGACTAAGTAATTGCATAATTAGTTTAATTACAGTTGGAAGTACTACAGGGTGAGAAGCTTACTTATTAAATCAGCTGAGATCTGAAGGATGACTAGGGATTAATTAGTTAAAGGAGGTGAAAGTGGGAATAGCATTCCATTCAAATTGGACAGCTTGGGGAAAAGCCTTGAAACTGGAAGAAGCTGCTGGAAAAACCTAAAGAAGTCTTGTATTGACAGAAACTAAAAGTGAATAAAGAGGATTTGGGGGTGGGGGAATGGCATGAAATTATGCTGGAGTTGGTAGGGCCTGGAAATGGAGGGCCTAGGAGACTGTTAAAGATTTTTTAATCTTTTTTTTTTTTTTTTTTTGAGACAGAGTCTTGCTCTATTGCCCGGTCTAGAGAGCCATGGCATCAGCCTCGCTCACAGCAGCCTCAAACTCCTGGGCTCAAGCCATCCTCCTGCCTCTGCCTCCCGAGTAGTTGGGACTACAGGCATGCACCACCATGCCCAGCTAATTTTTTCTATTTTTAGTAGAGATGGGATCTTGTTCTTGCTCAAGCTGGTCTCCAACTCCTGAGCTCAAACAGTCCTCCCACCTCGGCCTCTCACAGTGCTACGATTACAGGCATGAGCTACCACACCCTGCCTTTTTAAAAATCATTAATGCAATGTGAAGCTATGGAAAAGTTTTTGAGCAGGAGTAACATGGCATGATTTGTGTCTTAAAACCACAACCCTGGTACAGTGGAAAGAATGGATTAGAGGGGTAAAAAGTGGGTGGAAGGAGGCATGTTGGAAGGTAGTCTTTTGTTTCTAATCCTTTCTATAACTGTCCTGCCTAGAACAATCCACCACTTAGCCCACCCCTTAGTACTGGCTAACTCCTTTTAACACATTAACTGCCATGAGAGTTGTATTTAACGCATTCTAGTTTTGACCCTAGGGGTGCGGGAAGCATATATAAAATCTTGTTGATGTTCTTATTGTTATAATTAATATTGCCAATTTAATTCTAAAAACATGGATTAAATTAATAGAAAATGTGTTTTTCTATTTATGTTTACCTTTAAATTACACTTGAGGCCGGGTGTGGTGGCTCACGCCTGTAATCCTAGCACTCTGGGAGGCCAAGGTGGAAGGATGGCTCAAGGTTAGGAGTTCAAAACCAGCCTGAGCAAGAGTGAGACCCCATCTCTACTAAAAATAGAAATTAATTGGCCAACTAAAAATATATAGAAAAAATTAGCCGAGCATGGTGGCACATGCCTGTAGTCCCAGCTACTGGGGAGGCTGAGGCAGGAGGATCGCTTGAGCCCAGGAGTTTGAGGTTGCTTTGAGCTAGGCTGACACCACAGCACTCTAGCCCGGGCAACAGAGTGAGACTCTGTCTCAAAAAATAAAAAAATAAATTACACTTGAAGATTTAATTCTTTTTTCATGATAAAACTCTGGCCCCAAGGAAAAGTTTCTGTTTTTTTGTGTGTGGCAATGTGTTAATTATGTGTTTGTTTTACCTGTTACTTCCTGTGGGATGTCTTTCCTGACCTCACCCCTGCTAGATGGCCTGCTAGGTGATTCCATAGCTCTAGCACATGGTTTCATGATCCAAATTTATACAGCTCTGAGGTAGGAAAGTGTGTTAGGTTGCTATGGCTGCCATGACAAACGAGACTGGGTGTAAACAGAAATTTACTTTCTCACAGTTTTGGAAGCTACAGGTCTGAGATCAAGGTATTGGCAAGATTGGTTCCTTCTGAGGGCTATGAGGGGTCTGTACTAGGCCTCTCTCCTTGGCTTGTAGATGGCCATCTTCCCCATATGTTTTCTCATTGTCTTCCCTCTACCCATTTGTCCAAATTTCTTCTTATAAGAACACCAGTCATATTGGATTAGGGCCCATCCTAACCTCATTTAACTCTTTAAGGACCCCATCTCCAGTCACATTCTGAGTTCCTAGGGGTTAGGACTTCAACATATGAATTTGGGCGTAGGGGCACAATTCAGCTCATAACAGGAAGCAAAATTGGTCATGAAATTATTCATTAATCAACTACTTAGAAATGGTAATTATTGTTTTTTTTTTTTTAGATAGAGTTTTGCTCTATTGCCCAGGCTAGAGTACAGTGGCATCTTCATAGCTCACTATAACCTCAAACTCCTGGGCTCAAAGTGATCCTCCTGCCTCAGCCCTCTCAAGTAGCTGGGACTACAGGTGTGCATCACCACAGCCAGCTATTTTTTTTCTTTTGGTAAAGATAGGAGTCTTACTATGTTGCCCAGGCTAGTCTCAAACTCCTGACCTCAAGCATTCCTGCTGCCTTGGCCTCCCAAAATGCTAGGATTTGGATTACAGGTGTGAGCCACCACGCCTGGCCCAGAAATTATTCTTGACTCAAATATCTGACCCTGCTTAACATTAACATTGTCTACTAGCCGGGTATGGTGGCTCACACCAGTAATCCTAGCACTCTGGGAGGCTGAGGCGGGAGGATCGCTCAAGGTCAAGAGTTTGAAACCAGCCTGAGCAAGAGCGAGACCCCGTCTCTACTAAAAATAGAAGGAAATTAATTGGCCAACTAAAATTATATAGAAAAAATTAGCCCAGCATGGTGGCACATGCCTGTAGTCCCAGCTACTCAGGAGGCTGAGGCAGGATGATCACTTGAGCCAGGAGTTTGAAGTTGCTGTGAGCTAGGCTGACACCATAGCACTGTAGCCCAGGCAACAGAGTGAGACTCTGTCTCAAAAAAAAAAAAGTCTGACATCTTTGTCTAATCACCGTACAAAACAGTACACATCCATTGTAAAGTAAAATTGTAAATCTTGCAAAAGATGCCATATTTTATGAAGCAATAAAAATAATATTGGGGGATTTCATGAATCATACCCAAAGCCATTAAAAAGTTAGGATCTGACAGTTAACCAAAAAAGAAAAAAAGTCAAAGATGAGGACACTAGACTTCAAAAGAGGATGTTTGGTGGAATATCAGAGTATTAAGGACGGCTTTTGGGAAAACTATGAAGTCTTCAAATATTTCTGCAAAAATAATTTTCAATATGATCATTGGGGTTTGTTGTTTTATTTTTTTAATTTATAGAATTTATTTTTTTTTTAAGAGATGGGGTCTGGCTCTTGCTCAGGCTGGTCTTAAACTTCTGAGCTCAAGAGATCCTCCTGCCTCAGCCTCCCAGAGTGCTAGGATTACAAAGTGAGCCACCACACCCAGCCAGGTTTGTTATTGTTTTAGAGACAGAATCTAGCTCTGTCACCCAGGATGGAGTACAGTGGCACTATGATAGCTCACTGCAACCTTGAATTCCTAGGCTCAAGCAAGCCTCCCACCTCAGCTTCCTGAGTAGCTAGGACTACAGGTGTACACCACTGCGCCTAGGTGACTTTTCTTATTTTTGTGTAAAGATAATGGTCTTGGTCTGTTGCCCAGGCTGATCTTGAACTCCTAGGCTCAAGCGATCCTTCTGGCTTGGCCTCCCAAAGGGTTGGGATTACTGGCATGAGCCACTGCAACTGGCCTGATTATTGTTTTGAATGAAAGCCCACAGACTCAGAACTTGAAAATGAGACTTACCTCTATAAAAACCACATTGAAGGAGGGAAGGAAGGGAGTACTCACCAACCAGAAGCTAGCACCATGACATCCCAGTTCCTTACATCAAAACTCTTTATATACAAGTACAGTCTAAGACCCCTTTCAGCAACTGCCTTATGTTCTTCAAGGGAGGAGGGGCTCTTTCACACTGGCACAGGAAAAATGAAATCTTGTGACACCTGCAGGGGAAGGAATATGAACCTTGTGGTCAAAGGTTGGCAAACTTTAAAAAAGCTCCTTGAGAAAGGGGACTGATCACATACCTTTGAAAGAGATCATAATATTAATATTTGTCTAGGAAAATATTAATATCTATGAAGGAGTCCTGATATTGGTTCAAGGCATTAAAACATTGAAAATTTCTTTATGGGTTGAGATGTTAATTTTTAGAATGTTCATTACTTTCTTTTAGAGGTATCCTTTTCTAATTGGCGTTACAGATTGATAGATTGTGTTCATAAGAGTGCAAACATCACCTTGAGCTATGATTATGAAGTTAAGAGCCATTTGATTCTGCCAAACAGAAATGAGGTAAAACTTCAATTTGTAGAGATCCAGGTTGTCACTTTTTGTATTAAAGCCCTACTCTGGGCCGGGCGCGGTGGCTCACGCCTGTAATCCTAGCACTCTGGGAGGCCGAGGCGGGTGGATAGCTCAAGGTCAGGAGTTCGAAACCAGCCTGACCAAGAGCGAGACCCCGTCTCTACTAAAAATAGAAATACATTAATTGGCCAACTAATAATATATAGAAAAAATTAGCCGGGCATGGTGGCGCATGCCTGTAGTCCCAGCTACTCGGGAGGCTGAGGCAGAAGGATTGCTTGAGCCCAGGAGCTTGAGGTTGCTGTGAGCTAGGCTGACGCCACGGCACTCACCCTAGCCTGGGCAACAAAGTAAGACTCTGTCTCAAAAAAAAAAAAAAAAAGCCCTACTCTGGAATTTCTGAGACATTTATAATTGCCCTTTCTACAAACTTTTGCCAGGCAGCATAGGGATATTTCAAAAGAATATCGTCCCTGCTGCCAAAGGGTGGTATATCCAACAATCAGAGAGATTTAGGAAGATGATTAGGCCTGGTATACATCAGGTATCATCTAAGGATTGATTATGAACCCAAAAAGTCAAAGGACTATTTTTCTTCCTTACCAAAGGAAAAATTATGGTGAGGAACAAAAAGGAAGACCTTTCTGATAAGTAACAGTAAGGTACAATAAATTGCAAAGCATGCTCAAGATTGTTTAGAATCTTATAATTAGTAGTAGCTTGGTGGTTTCCTGACACCAAGTGGTTTCACAACACTAATCCTAAAGTTCTTTGTCTTGAGTTTGCTTTAGACTTCTTTCAGACTTCCTTACACCTTTTGTTTTTTTCCATATGGAAGGTTGTATAGAACACCCAGGACAAAATTAAACAGTAATGGTAATAGTTGGCAGCCTAGTCTTGTTTTTGATATATAGTTTTTACAAACATAAAGAATTTAGTTAGAGGCCAGGCATGGTGGCTCACACCTGTAATCCTAGCACTCTGGGAGGCCGA